>JAGIQG010000012.1:84653758-85307986 GCA_024679065.1 Sphyrna mokarran
TACCTTCCCTGTCATGGATTCTGGAACAATTGGAACTTTCAAGCAGAGGTTGGCATGGAATGTATAAAGATCCATTGCAGGAGGTTGGAGAGATGTGAGCTGGCATGGAGAATGGAATGGGATGTGAGGGATGAGGGGGTAGAGGGATTTGTGTTTAACAACACACAATAAGAATGAAGTTCCAGAGGGCCTTTAACCAGCGCACCTGGTCAGTCAGAGGACCCTGTGGCCATCTCCAATCTTCATCCAAGACCCGTAGGCCCTGACTCGCAATCATTCTCCCCTGGAGCGAAAATCACGATATTTGGAGCATTGTTTCTTGAGATGGGTTCATCAAGCCGAGAAATCCATCTACTCTGAGGGAGCTGTGGGCCAGTTGAGGGAAATATCCATACCGAGGGAGGAAGTGTTAGAGCTTCTAGGTTGCATTAAAACTGATAAATCTCCTGGGCCTGATGGCATTTATCCCAGAATGCTTAAGGAGGCGCAAGGTGATATTGCTGGGCCTCTGACGCAAATCTTTGTCTCTTCCTTGGACACAGGTGAGGTCCCAGAGGACTGGAGAATAGCTAATGTTGTACTGTTGTTTAAAAAGGGTAGTAGGGGTAACCCTGGAAATTATAGGCCGGTGAGTTTGACGTCAGTGGTAGGGAAGCTGTTGGAGGGGATTCTTAGAGATAGGATGTATAGGCACTTAGAGCGTTGCGATCTGATTAGGGATACGCAGCATGGATTTGTTAAGGGGAGGTCATGCCTTACAAATCTGGTAGAATTTTTTAAGGAGGTGACAAAATCAGTGGATGAAGGGCGAGCCGTTGATGTTGTCTATTTGGATTTTAGTAAGGAGTTTGACAAAGTCCCTCATGGGAGGTTAGTCGAGAAGGTCAAGGCAAATGAGATACAAGGACAGGTAGCTAGATGGATAAGTAACTGGCTTGGTAATAGGAGACAGAGAGTAATAGTGGAAGGGTGTTTCTCTAGCTGGAGGTGGTGTGCTGCAGGGCTCGGTACTGGGACCTCTTCTATTTGTAATATATATAAATGACTTGGAAGAGGGAGTAAGTGGAGTGATCAGCAAGTTTGCAGACGATACTAAGATGACTGGACTTGTGGATAGTGAGGAGCATTGTCAGGCGATGCAGCAGGACATAGATAGGATGGTAGCTTGGGCAGATAGATGGCAGATGGAATTCAATCCTGATAAATGTGAGGTGATGCATTTCGGGAGAAAGAATGTAGGGGGGAGGTATATGATAAAGGGTAGACCTATTAAGAGTATAGAAACACAGAGGGACCTGGGGGTACAGGTGAACAAGTCTCTGAAGGTGGCAGAGCAAGTGGAGAAGGTTGTGAAGAAAGCATATAGTATGTTAACCTTTATAGGAAGGGGTATAGAGTACAAGAGCTGGCCTTTAATGTTGCAGTTGTATAAAACATTAGTTTGACCTCATTTGGAATACTGCGTCCAGTTCTGGTCGCCTTACTACCGGAAGGATGTGGAGACTCTGGAGAGAGTGCAGAGGAGGTTTACCAGGATGCTGCCTGGTATGGAAGGTCTGAGTTACGAGGAGAGATTAGGCAAATTGGGACTGTTTTTCCTTAGAAAGACGTAGACTTAGAGGAGATCTGATAGAGGTGTACAAGATTTTGAAGGGGATAGATAGAGTAAACAGGGTTAAGCTTTTTCCTAGGATGGACTCAAATAGCACGAGGGTCACGGGCTTAGGGTGAGGGGGGTGAGGTATAATTTGGATGCTAGAGGGAGTTTTTTCACACAGAGGGTGGTGGGGGTATGGAATGCGCTGCCAAGTAAAGTGGTGGAGACAGGTACTCTGGAGTTATTTAAGAGATACTTAGATGGGCACATGAACAGAATGGAAATGGAGGGGTATAGAAAACTGATTTAAAATAGGAATCATGAGCCTTGGGAGTCCCTGGGAAGTGTGTAAATAGATGATGATATTGATGTACTTGTTCTTATCCTACAGGTGCTTTGGTCCACCTTGTTGTCTAACGAGGGGCATACACACGATAGGTCGTGGGAGGACTGCTCTTGGATCTTTTTCGAGAGTATCCTACTCTTCACGTTGTTAGTGTACGCTTGACCTGGACCATCTGATGGGCGACACGACAGCTCAGTGACTATCGCTGTGCTGTGCAGATACACGGATTTGGGCCTGTGTCTGTGGGTGTTTGCGCATTCTCCCCGTGCTTGCGTGGGTTTTCTCCGGGAGCTCCGGTTTCCTCCCACATCCCAAAGCTGTGCTCTTAGGCTATTTGGCAAAACAAATTATCTCTAAATTGTCTCAAATTTGGTTTTTAATCCATCGATCTATAAACATGGACAGGGATTGCGGGTAGAGGTGGGAACATTGGGGTGGCGGTGTGGGCTCGTTGGGCCGAAGGGCCTGTTTCCCGTGCTGTTTTGTTCTTCTTTGTTCTTTGTTCTTTGTACTCACCTCTAAGATGCTATCCAGCCTTTTAAGACTGTGATTCAATCAAATCTTATTGGTAATAGTGTCAAGGAACAATGGGGGAAAATAGGATTGAGGTACAGGTTAGCCATAACCTAGCTGAATGTTGGAGAAATTTGAGGGGCTGAATGGCCTCCTCCAGTTTCTAATGCTTCTAGGTCATTTGTGTGGGATGTCCTGACAGAAATGCAATATCAGAATGATTTTGTATGTTAATTTTCTCCATGAGGAATTCTTAACCACACTTTACGATCGTCTTTCTAACGTTCTTTTCTTTCTGTAAGATCAAGCTCAGGAGTGAGTTTTCAGACAACCGTCCCAGATTCCCTCACCACCTGGATTGCCAGTGCTTTCGCCATATCCAAGAGCCAAGGCCTTCAGCTGGCCACCACACCTGCTCAGGTGAGCGTACCCTAGCTCACAGTCTCAGAATAAGAGAAAACATCTTCACGCAGATAAATATATCAGTCTACACACTCGTTACTGATGTGAAATGGAAGCTTCCATTAACCATACACCTTTTATCATTCCCAAAGAATTCAATAACCAGGGGTGCTCTTTCACTCACTCACTGGACCTACAAGCTCAGTATTGTTGAATCCACTACTTTTGATTTGTGTTGCCTTCAGGGGATCTCTATAGTGTGGAAGGAGGCTATTTGGCCCATTGAGTCTGCACTCTAATTGAGTGCCCTTTCCCCCACCTTATCCCCACATCCCCACACGTTGACCGTGGCTAGTCTACACAACCGGCACATCTTTGGACTGTAGGAGAAAACGGGAGGAAACCCATGCAGACATGGGGAGAATGTGCAGTCTCAGCACAGTCAGTGACCCAACATAGGAATTGAACCTGGGTCCCTGGTGCTGTGAGGCAGCAGTGTTAACCATCGTGCTGCCTAAGACTGTGTCCAAACCACATTGTGGCCTCCTTCCTTCCAGTTTTAATTATAAGCTGCTCCACCGAAGAACTCCAAGGGGCTAAATTGCAAGATTACAAACTGGTGCCGTTTTCCCAGAATTCAGAGGTAAGTGGGTGGGTAAGTGGAACTGAGTCCACGAAAAGATCAGCCATGATCTTAGTGAATGGCGGAGAAGACTCAGGGCCAGGGGCCTACTCCTGCTCCTAGTTCTTGTATTTTTACATTCTTATGTTCTCACAGCACCAGCGACCCAGGTTCGATTCCTGGCTTGGGTCACTGTCTGTGCAGAGTCTGCACATTCTCCCCATGTCTGTGCGGGTTTCCTCCAGGTGCTCCGGTTTCCTCCCGCAGCCTGAAAGACGTACTGGTTAGGTGCTAAATTCTCCCTCAGTGAACCTGAACAGGCGCCGGAGTGTGGTGACTAGGGGATTTTCACAGCAACTTCACTGCACTATTCATGTAAGTACTTGTGATGCAAATAAATAAACTTTAAATTGGATGTGAAATTCAGCAAATAACCACATGATGGCTCCAGAGGAAAGCGTATTGAGGAAAATATTAATTCTCGAGGAATTTCACATGAACTTGTTTGTGGTCTGTATTTATTTATAACAGGCTTTCATTCCCTTCCCCAGCAGAAGGCAGCAAAATAAATCACAGTTTCTTGGCTGTTGGGATTGTGTGCTGAGTGTGAAAAGAAGATAAATTTCCTTGGTTGCCTTCAAATTGCTTCTACATGGTTGCAATCTCCTCCTGCTTTATATCCCTATATGTTCACAATAGCCCTCTAACCCTGACACTTCCTCATGATCACTGACTGTACATTCCACTGACAGAAGCCTGGAACTCCAAGGAATTGGTTCATTACTTAAAGGGGACAAAGCAAAATTGCAAGACCACGAGGGAAAGAGCAAATGAATGGGACCATCTCTGCCAAAGAGCCAGCGCAAGCAGAATGGGCCAAATGGCCAGCTATAAACGGAGGGGGAAGATTTCCTCTGGTTTGTGCGTTGTTAGTGGAAAGATAGAAGGAGCTGCTGTCATTTGGATAGGGAGTGTGAGCCTCATCTGTCTGGCTGTATTGAAGATTTAACATCCCATGGTACTATTAAACCTACAGGAAGAGCTGATGTCCCAGCCAACATTCCTCTCAATCATATCACCAAATACAGACCATTTCACTGCTGCTTACAATATCATGTTGAACGCTCATTCTGTTGCTTTTTACTGTTGCTGTTGCTTTTTACTGTTTAGTGAGCGTGAATGCAGTTCCAAAGTTATCTATTAATTTTAAAACTCCTTGGAATGGCCCAACAGCGCAACATATTAATGCAAGTATTTTGTTTTATTTCCTAAGTCAGTGCCTTGTATCCATCTCCACCAACAGATAGAGAGAGACGAGAGGGAATCATTAACGCATTGAAACTTTCGCACCACATGCGAACCATGAATTACTGGAGAGATGCCTTTGACCCAATTTTCATCACCTGTGATCTGCGTCTGTGTTAGCACTAATTTATTATTTTTGATTTAACAGTTGGAGGTTTTCAAGTCTTTCTTCCTGGAACTGAACCTCCCGTACTCGATAACCAGAGGTGAACAGCTCATTCTGGAAATAAATATCTTCAACTACTTGGAACAGATGCTGGAGGTACAGCCTCTGACAGTTTTGACCTCTGGCAATCTTGGCTTAGCACTTTGGAGTTGGAATGAAACATTTAAGCCTTTTAACGTCCCATATATGGGCATTGATGTTTTCTGAATCGTTTAGGTTCACTTAATCTTGTCTAAGGATTAGGTTAATGATCTATAAACTGCAACCTCAGTTTTTAATCACCACTATGAAGATAGAGAGCAGAAAATTGAAGTTGACCATCCAAGTAAAGTGGTGGAGGCAGGTACTCTGGAGTTATTTAAGAAATACTTAGATGGGCACATGAACAGAATGGGAATGGAAGGGTATAGAAAACTGATTTAAAATTGTGATCATGAGCTTTTGGAGTCCCTGGGAAGTGTGTAAATAGATGATGATATTGATGTACTTGTTTTTATCCTACAGGTGCTTTGGTCCACCTTGTTGTCTAACGAGGGGCATACACGCGATGGGTCGTGAGAGGCTGCTCTTGGATTTTTTTCGAGAGTATCCTAGTGCTTCACGTCGTTAGTGTACGCTTGACCTGGACCATTTGATGGGCAACACGACAGCTCAGTGACTATCGCTGTGCTGTGCAGATACATGGATTTGGGCCCTGTGTCTGTGGGAGTTTGCGCATTCTCCCCGTGCTTGCGTGGGTTTTCTCCGGGTGCTCCGGTTTCCTCCCACATCCCAAAGAAGTGCTCTTAGGCTAATTGGCAAAACAAATTCTCCCTAAATTGTCTCAAATTTGGTTTTTAATCCATAGATCTATAAACATGGACAGGGATCGTGGGTAGAGGTGGGAACATCGGGGTGGTGGCGCTGGCTCGTTGGGCTGAAGGGCCTGTTTCCCGTGCTGTTTTGTTCTTTGTTCTTTGTATTCCATCCCAGACATGTCTGAGAAATGTCTCCAGTGCTAAATTGACTTGGGATGTTTGTCAGGAAAATGCCTTAGTCATTCTCGAAGGTTAAAATTCCACATGTTTTGTCAGCAGTCACCTGGAGTGGACAATGGGTGTCCTGCAAATATGGGTGAGGGCATTAACACCATGCTGAAATGACAATTACATGGGGGCACAAATTTCAAGGTAAGGGAGGAAAGATTCAGTGGAGACGTGTGAGGGGGAGTTTTTACAATGCACTGCCTAGTGAAGTGGTTGAGGCAGATGCATTAGCCTCATGTTAACATTTACCTGGAGAGACATATGAACAAATGCGGAATAGAGAGATACAAGGGTTGGTCTACATAGGACAATGTGATCAGTGCAGGCTTGGAGGGCTGAAGGGCCTGTTCTTGTACTGCACTGTTCTTGGTTCTTTGTTGTATTTTGCTTAGCTTCCCACTGAAGTCCTTGATGAAAGAGGTGTTCTGGATGGAACACATACTCAGCTTAATCCATTCATGTGTTACTGAGACCGTGACAAACTGCTCTGGTCTGGTCCCTCCCTACTTTTTATTTAATCATATTTCCCTCCAGCATAATGCTCATGTTACAGGAGTACAACAAATCCAGAGAATAGGACTAATCTTTCTAATAGGCTGTGTGTTTAGATCCCAATGATTAGGAATTTGGATTTAAAGTGGGGATGAGAAGCTGGTGGTCAGATGAGTAACACAATCTATCTTTTCAATACACAGGTTTGGGTGACGGTTGAATTGAATGATTTATTTGATTTCATCATCATACCAGATGAGAAGGATGCTCCCCCCAATAAACAGAAAGGCTCTGTGTTGAGTCAAGACTCCCACGTGTTTTATTTCCCCATCAAGATGAAGGGTCTTGGAAAGATTCCTGTCACAGTTAAGGCCACATCTGAGGTCGCATTCGATGCTGTCACCAAGTACATTTTAGTAAAGGTATTGTTTTTGATTTGAAAGGGTTCAATTGCACAATATTTCTATGTTTTTAAGGTAGGCAGAGTAGCTTAAGAAGATTAGAAATAAGAGGAATCACTGGCCCTGCGTTCTCTCAAGCCTCCTTCTTCATTTATTGTTTATCTCTGTTTCGACCCCCTTCTTCTACCCTGTCCACGCATCCCTTGCGTTGAGAAAGCCATTAAAAAAATCTTCGGGGTTGTAACTAGATGGCATGGTGGCACAGTGCTTCACACTGCTGTCTCACAGTGCCGGGGGGATCTAGGTTCTATTTCTGGCCTTGGGTCATTAGCTGCCTGGAGAGTGCATTTTCTCCCTGTGTCTGCATCAGTTTCCTCTGGGTACCCCGGTTTCTTCCCACAGTCCAAAAGACATGCCGGTTAGATGGATTATCCATGCTAAATTGCCCCTTACTGTCCCAAGATGTATGGGTTGGGTGGATTAGCCATGGTAAATGTGTGGGGTAAACACAGTAAGAAGTTTCACAACACCAAATTAAAGTCCAACATAAATCTGTCAGACTTTAACCTGATGTTGTGAGACTTCTTACTGTGTTTACCCCAGTCCAATGCCGGCATCTCCACACAATGTGTGGGGTTACAGGGATGGGGTGGAGAAGTGTGGGCGCAATGGGCCGACTGGTTTTTTTTCTGCCGTGTCGGGATTCTATGTTTTGTGCTTTATGTGGAGTGGGAAATAATGGAGTGAATTTTATCAATCCACCCACCACGGGGATCGAGAGGCAGATCATGGAAAAGTCCGTTGAATACAAGTGGAATTTTCTGGCGAGGGAGGCTGGAAAGTCCCGCCCTTTTGTGAAATTGGAGAGGTTGTTTGTAAAACTGTTTATAAAATGACTGGTTAGGCCTCCACTAGAATAATGTGTCCAATTTTGGGTGCTGCATGTGAGCAAGGATGTCAAAGCCAAAAGGGGGGGTGGGCAGAGGTATTTTACTCGCATAATTCCAGAGGTTGAAGGTCTTCACATGTGGAAAGACGAGAGATCTGGATGGGTTCTCCTTACAGCAGGGAGCACCAAGGAGAAACTTACTGGAGAGCTTGTAAATTATAAGGGGGGTTTAACAGAGAAACAAAGAAAAACTGAAAAGCTGTTTGAAGATTTTGATGGTTGGAGCAGTAACAGATAGATTTCAAGTTCAATCTTAGATGGTGTAAAACTGAGAGTTTGTCTTTCTTAATGTTAAAAACTGTCTCCAATGGGAGGGGCATTGATAACTAAAGGATACAAAGTTAAAATAATCGGCAAATGAAGGTTTACAGCGGGGGTGGAGTGGTAATACTCACCAGATGAAGGAGCAGCGCTCGCAAAGAATTCCAACTAAAACTGTTGGACTTTAACCTGTGAGACTTCTCACTACAACCTTCAAATGGAAATTAAATGAGTTCTTGAAAAAAAAATATTTTCTTCAGGGTAGGAGGTTACCCAGGAGCAAGCTCAAATAATTAAGGGTAAATTGATGACTGAGACATCTGTTTCTGTAATGTTGTTTTTGAACCAGAATGCGGGTGAACTCCCCATTTCTCCTTTTCGCAATAGTACCGCAGGTCCTGTTATGTTCACAAGAGGGCAGACAGGACTCAGGTTAATGTCTCACTAAAAAGACGGCGTCTCTGACAGGGCAGCACTCTCTTGGTGCTAGATCCTCTACTCAAGAGGGCCAAAGTGAACCCCTAGCTTTTTGATTTAGAGAGAATGAGAGCTACCAACTGAGCCTTAACAAACACTCAGCAAACTTCAGATTATTGGATCTCACTGAATCTAAAGTTCCGATCAAAAATTCGGAATTCCTGCTATTAACGTTTTGGGATTTGGATTTCCTGGCTGAACGTTTAGATTCTACAGAGCGTGTCGAATGCAATACAGATCTTTGCTGCTGTATTTCCCTAAAAGGGGTAACAATGAGGAGGTTGAATTGATCCAAATGTTACAAATGAGTTACAGATGTTGCATGGCTTGAATCGCTAACCAGCCAGGAGAGTTTCAGATAATGTAGATATATGCCTGTTTTTAACTTGGAGTGTGAGCATTGGTTTAGTTTTAAATTTATAAATAGCCTCAAGTAACCCCAGAGGTTAGGACTAATCCCCTAACTCAGACTGGTGGAGATGTGGGGAAATCTGTAGGTATGTCTGTTTCTGGAGATGCCGGTGTTGAACTGGGGTAAACACAATAAGAAGACTCACAACACCAGGTTAAAGTCCAACAGGTTTATCTAGTAGTAAAAGCCATTAGCTTTCCTGTTTTGCTACCAAATAAACCTGTTGGACTTTAACCTGGTGTTGTAAGACTTCTTAAAGTATCTCTTTCAGAGCAGGCCTTTTGTTAAAGTGAAGAAGCTCAAGTGTAAGAGCCAAAATCTGCTTTGCAGGAGAGCAGTGAAGTGGAAATATCAGAGGGAAAATCAGAGAAATATTAAAAGGAGGATGTGAGGAAGGTTGAGAAGAGGTTTGTGTGAAGGATAGATACTGGGCCCAATGGCCTCTTTCTTTGCTATGTAACATGGCAAAAAGAAAACAGATAAATCAGGATGTTGTGATTGAATAACAAGCAACTCGGGGTTTGAAAACTAGAAGATTATTGGAAAAGGTGGGTAAGAGGCTCTGGAGATTCATCATGATCCTGTTCGGGACCTGTAACTTTCTGTTTGCAGTGGATAAATTTAGAAATCCAGTTGCTCATGAGAAGAATAATTACACAATTTTCTAGTCTTAAACAAACAGATTAAACTTTATTATATGAAGTAAAACAGTCTTCAAAATCTATCTTACACTCTTATATTCAGAATGAACGTTAGGTAAATACAAATTAACAGACAAATTGTTTTTGAACACACTACACAGCACATTACATGACAGATGTGACCAAGACAGATCCCACAGATTTGTCAGTGACCCATTCTGATGTCAGTGACAACTGTGAGTCACACAAATTTCATTAAAACTCTGCCTCCCTGAAGAGGCGTTTCAGCTTCTCACTTTCATCTAACCCCTGAATTTCCTCCGATGACACTCCAACTTGGACTGCCTCGAAAATTACTCATCTCCCACTGATCCAACCTCCTCCTGAGAATGGGGCCTTTGTGATTAACAAAGCTCCAACCCCACATCTCTCTACCAGCACAATTGCACAGAACTCCAGTTTCTCAGTTTCATCAAGATATAAATGGCCCCTGGGGTTTTCTAAGCTTTAATTGCCAGTATCTAGCGCCTGCCCCTGGTACACTCACCTAAATCAAAATCAGAGAACCTTCTTAAAATCCATACCTCCCCATGAAGATGTAGACTTTCTGGATTCACTGAGTGCTTTTAAACTAACTTGGCGCTTCCTGTTAAAACAAAAGATCTCTCTGGACTGCACTTCTTTATTTATGTGTGGGACATGGGTGTTGCTGACTGGCCAGCATTTAATGCCCATCCCTAGTTGCCCTTGGAGGGCAGTTGAGAGTCAACCACATTACTGTGGCTCTGGAGTCACATGTAAACCAGATCAATTAAGGATGCCAGATTTCCTTCCCTAAAGGATTTTTCCTACAATCGACAATGGTTTCATGATTATCAGTAGATTCTTAATTCCAGATTTTATTTATTGAATTTAAATTCCACCATCTGTCGTGGTGGGATTCAACCTTGGGTCCCCAGAGCTTTAGCAGAGTTTTTAGATTAATAGTCTAATGATAATACCGCTGTGCTATTGCCAAGCTTCTCCTCCCTCTTTGCAAGTAGTGTAGGTATCATGTCTCCAGCTTTCCATTGTTATTTTATGGCTTTTACTTTTTTAGCTGCTATTCCCTTAGGTTAACATGACCCCAACCTTTCAAATGTCTTATTTATTTATTTTAGTTGCATTTATTCCATTTTCAATAATTAAATTGTAATTGTCGCAGAGCTAGAAATGACGTCTAAAGTAGCAAATGAAGTCTGAACCAGATATTCACCAGTGGTTTTAGAAAGGAATGTGTTAGAATGTGGTAGGGGAATAGGATTGAGATGTATATAATTACGAAGTGAAGGTGGCCTTTGAGATGCATGACAAGGCAAATTTGCTGAACAGAAATTGCTAGCTAAATTCTGCACTCATGAAAATGGCTTGAACCGTGATCTTGGGTCCATGTTGTGCTACATTAACCCCACTGTTGTGTGAAGGAAAAAATCTCTCTGAGTATTCTGCTTTGACACCAAGCACACCTTGATTACAGGTGATGATCTTTTTGCCTGAATGAATTTGCGTCGTGTTTAGCATCATCTCATTCTTTGATTGCTTGTAATGATCCCTCAAGCTTAAATTATTATTTCTTAGGTCATCCTTTCACTCGTTATACAATCTGATGACACTTTACACATACTGATTATAGTTAATGCTTACATTTATCTGTTAGCTATCACGATTACTTGTAAAGACTTGATATTCAGCTGACTTACACTGCACAACTTTGTCTGTACTCATCCTTTGACACTCTTGATTACCTGTTAGTGTCAGGCTATTGATAACTCCGTCTATATATTCTGTGCCTGTGTGACTCTTTTCATTTTACCAAAGGATGAAGGAGTAGCGATCCGATGGCTTGTAATTTCAAACAAACCTTTTGGTCTTGTGTGACCTCTCATATAATTATGAGGAGCATAGATAGAGTAGACAGGAAGAAGCTTTTCTCCTTAGTGAAGGGATCAATAGTGAGGGGGCATAGATTTAAGGTCAGGGACAGAGGAGGTTTCGAGGGGATGTGAGGATGCTAGGGGTCTGGAACTCACTGCCTGAAAGGATAGTGGAGACTCTCAGAACATTTAAGAAATATTTAGAAGTGCACTTGCGATCTATGGACCAAGTGCTTGAAACTAAGATTAGAATAGTTGGATGGTTTGTCTCTGACCGGCGCAGACTTGATGGGCTGAGGGGCCTTTTTCTATCTGGTAGACCTCTATGATTCTATGAACAGGAAAGGATACAATAATCCTCAATCAGTCTTGATCTGATGGAAATTCAGAAAGAGATTTGACAGCCCTGTTTAAAATCACGAGCGATTTTGGTAGAGTAACTAAGGAGAAATTTACTGGATTGAGAAGCAGAGGAACACAGGGTTAAGGTTTCTTGATAAAATAACCAAAGATGGAGTGAGATCCGTGCTTTCACAGAGAGAGTTGTGTGGCCTCAGATAAACTGCCTGAAAAAATGCATTGGAAGCAAATTCAGATTTTCAGAAGGGAATTGGATAAGTACTTGAAGGGAAAGATAAATGACTGAGTGATTGAGAATGTGTAGCGGTGGTGGGGGTACAAATTGGATCACTTTACCCAAGAGCTGACACAGGCCAAAGGCTGTCTTGCTGCGTTGCATTGTTCTTTGCTCTGTCGATCCTTTGATTTTCTTATTATAAGTTACCTCCTAGTCTTTACCGTTCTACATTTGCAGTGTTCACTTTATCCAGAGGTGTTTAACGACACATTTTCCTGTCTGTCTTCAGGCTGAAGGAATCCAGCAGTCATTCTCTCAATCACTCTTTGTAGCCCCAAAGGCTGGCGGAGAGCTTTGGTCCAAGGAAGTGCAGTTCACCTTTCCGGATAACGTGGTGGAAGGCAGCGAGATTGCTCACGTCAGTGTGATTGGTAAGGAGCTCTGCTTGCTTTATTTAACTGAATGCCGTGTGGATCTCTTCTGGCGTTGCTCTTGGTGAGGCAGGGGAATGGACTAGGAACTGAACAAGCTAATGTAGGCCATTCAGTCTCTCGCACCCATTCTGCCATTCAATGAGATCCAACTCTGATTTGTAAATTTTCCCGCTTTGAGTCCACACTCCTTGATGCCTTTAACCAGAAAAAAATCTATCAGTAATTAAAGGAAAATACTGCATTTGCTGGAAATCTGAAATAAAAGCAGGAAATGCTGGAAAGTCTCAGTGAGCGGAATCTCCCCCATTTTGAGATTAAGTGTGGTGACACAAGACTCTGTGTCTGGAACCTCATTAACTATGCACAGCTATGTTCCCCTCCGACAGACCGGTAGCTGATTCATCTGCCTGCCCTCAGCTAACAGGTTCAAAGGTCCCAGTGCGATATTTAAGCACCAATTCGACACACTCGTATCACTCTCTCCAGCCCATCCATCTTCACCCAACTGTGCAGGATGTCAGCAACCCAGAAGGAAAAGGTTGGCAATTTCCCTTCATCCTGTAAGTCGGTTCCTTTCTTGCCCCCCAAGCCCATTATCTTGCCCCACCTGAACTTCTACCCTGAAATCTTCATTTATCCACTAAACAAAATGGTAATACATTGCCCTCCACACCTGCCATCTCTCCTACTCTTGGTGGGAAAAGGGTGGACGATGAAAATGTCCGCTGACTGCGGGTGGGATTTTTGGGTCGAGCGAGGCTGTAAAATCCCACCCAAATTTCAAATCCAATATGACTCTTCTTCAGAAATCTATCTCTTCTTTTGAAATCTCCATTTGACCCCATTTGGGGGTAGTTCCAGATTCCCAGTACTTGCTTCTTTCAATGTTATGTCCCTTCTTTCATGATTTCCTCCCCCAGCCAAAGGAAATCATTTCTCCACATCAACCCAATCAAATCCTTTCAACATTTTAAACACATTGACCTATCCACTGTCCCCTCACAACTTGGTTATTCACAGATATAGTTATGTTACTGGGCTAGTGATCAAGCTCACTTACCATTAGTCTGGATAACCATGTTTAAAATCCCACTAGCGGATTTGAATTCAACTAATTAAAAAGAAAAACAGAATCAGGCGTTAAAAAACTGATATCAGTGATGGTGAGCACTCAAAATGTCCCAACAATCCATATGGTTCTTCAGATAACAAAATCTCCCATCCTTCTCCATTTGATCCCAGTCAATATGGTTGACTCCTGCCTTCTGAAATGATATGAGCAACTCATTCAGATGTGCCAATGGAGCTTATTTGTCCTAAACAATTGCGGTGAATGAAGGCAGATACTGGGGGTTGATTGTGTCCCAGCCAAAGAGGAGGAACTGCTGGAGAGCAGTTGGAAGTCGCAGGAGAGGATTTTAAGGCAATTAGAAGGGATTTGGAAGGCAATGGGAGAACTATGGGAAGATGGTTAGATTGCAGTTGGATGACAGTTGGAGGGAGGTTGAAGTGCAATAGGAGGGAAGTTGGAGGGAACTAGAAAGTTGGAAAACAGTTGGAGGACAGTTGAGAGAAGTTGGACAGAAGTTGAAGGGCATTTGGAGGGAATTGGAAGGCAATTGGAGGCAAGTTGGAGGGCAGTTAGAGGGAAGTTGGAGGGAAGTTAGAGAGAAATTGGAGGACAATTGGAGGGAAGTTGGAAGATAGTTGGAGGAGTGCTGGATATAAATTGGAGGCAGTTGGAGGGAAGTTGGAGGGAAGTTGGAGGGAAGTTGGAGGGAAGTTGGAGGGAAGTTGAAGGGCAGCTGGAACAGTTGACTAGAAGAAGCTGCAGAAAACTCTAACAGAAATAATAAATCACAAAGAGGGTTTTCATTCAGGCTGGTCAATCTGTGTCAAGGGTGGATTCACCCTCGGGTGAGGATTCAAACACTTTAAAGATGCGCGATGGAGTTTGGGGTTAGTTTAGTCTGGAGTTTAGACTGGAGTTCTTTCCCTTAGTAAACAGTAGATGAAGAGGGATTGAGAATTATTGACGGAATTTGATAGGTTGAACATGGAGCAGATGTTTCCACTTTTAGCAGCAGGAGCAGGAGACTATGAGGCAGTCATTAATAAACCCAATATTGAATTTGGGCATAGCTATTTCAGTGAGAGAGTGGTGAGAATGTGGAATTTGTTACCGCAGGGAATAGCTGAGGTCAATAGAATAGATATGTTTGAGGAGAAGCTGGGTAAACATGTGGCAGAGACAGGAATGAGAGGAAATTCTCTTGGGATCAAATGAAATAGAATGGGAGGAGTCTAGCAGGGAGCATCATTGATGGATCGAATGACATCTAACTACAATCACAGGTTAGTTTAAAGTTTATTTATTTATTAGTCATAAATAGGCTTACATTAACACTGCAATGAAGTTAGTATGAAAATCCCCTAGATGCCTGTTTGGAGGGAGGGAGAATTTAGCAGGGCTCAAGTATCTAACTAGCACACCTTCAGACTGCGAGAGGAAACCTGAGCACCCGGAGGAAACCCACACAGACACGGGGAGAATGTGCAGACTCTGCACAGATGGAAATGGAACGCGGGTCCCTGGCACTGCGAGGCTACAGTGCTAACCACTGTGCCACCACGTTGCCCATGCTGGTTAGGAATGAATTCCGAAGAGAAGTTGTCAAAGATATCGGAAGGAGCGGGGGGTGGTGGCAACGTGACAATATCTGGGAACCTGTCACAGTGCCAACTCACACCATTCATCATCGCCCACTCCCTTCACAGTTGGAAGAGTTAAACCCGAAGCCAGTATTGTTGATACTTTCAAGACACAAGGCATGTGTGCAACAACAGAACTAGGCACACGATGGAAGAGTCTCAACAGATTACTGATAGATCTAGTGTCTCATTCACTTGGCTTCATTTTCTAATCATCAGCAACGCTCTCAGTTTAGAGAAGCATGTGTTTTTCATTTGAATACATTTCTCAAGCTAACAGGTCTATTTTGGGGAATATAATTTATTGTTACAAAGAAAACTTTTTTTCTTCCTTCTGAATTCAATTCTTATGCAGGACACATCTGCGTCTAATCTATTTCATTTCAAAACAATCATTTTATTTAGACTGAAGTGGCCAGATGTGGGATATTTTTCACTTTATTTGTTATTCATTTTCTCTGCCAGTGCTCTCTGTCCTCACCTAGAAGCGCGGTATCTTGAAGGATTGCCACTCACTGCTTGCCTCTCTCTAGTGCTGTGCTCAAATCGGCCTTTTTTGTTGTTCGACCATGGGGGCATCACAGCAGCATGTCTTGCAGATGCCCACGCTTGCGGGTGAAATATCCAGCGAGGGTGACCAGGCAGCCAGCGGGAATGGGAACCCTTGCCCCTTTTCTCGTCTATGGCTCGGGAATGCCGAGGCCAGTTACTGTGCCTGTATCGCCAACTCGAGATCAGTTAACTTAGCGCCAGGAATTCAAGGCTTAAATTATGAGAACAGTTTGCATGAAATTTTCTGGCAGTACAGAGCAGAGAAGATTGATGGCAAATCTGATGGCAGTGTTAATAATAAGGGGATTCGAAAGGAGTGACACACAGAATTTCTTTCTTCTGTTAAAGGAGTTTTGGACATGGAACAATCTTGGAATTAGATCTTGGTGGTTCAGGAGGGTGATCTCAGGAAATACTTCCTCATGCAAAGGATAATGGAAATATGAAACTTTAATTTTCTCCTTTTGTGAGATGTGATTGTCGCTGACTAGGACAGCATTTGCCCTTGTGAAGTTAATCAATCTCAGTTTAAGACTTTACAACTGATGTATTATCCTTTGCTGCTGGTGAAGGAAATTCCCAACTTTTGCCATCTTTTGTGAAAACAAAGAACTCTCACTTCGCCAGGTTAAAATCCCATAGGTTTATTTGGAATCACGCGCTTTCGGAACATTGCTCCTTCCTCAGGTGCCTCAACTGATGAAGAAGCAGTGCTCCGAAAGCCCGTGATTCCAAACAAACCTGTTGGACTTTAACCTGGTTAGTAAAATGCAGGAAAATCTCAGCAGGTCTGGCAGCATCTGTAAGGAGAGAAAAGAGCTGATGTTTCGAGTCCAGAAGACCCTGATGCTTTGACATTTTTCAGCTTTTTCTCTTTTGGTTTCATATTCCAGCATCTGCAGTAATTTGCTTTTATCCGGATTTTGACCTGATATTGTGAGACTTCTGACTGTGCTCGCCCCAGTCCAATGCCAGAATCTCCCCATGGATAAAAGTACTCCTTAAATTTGCTCCTGAAAGGTTGGGTTCTATTTTTCCCCACTAGTCTCACTAACCAGTGAAAGTAGTTAATCTGGATCTACCATGTCTGTTGCACTTAATATCTTGAAAGTCTTGATTAGTGAACCTTCTGAATTCATGGGAATACAATCCCGGTCTACTGTCAGCTCTCTTCACGCACAACAGTTAAGTTGCGGGAGCTACTAACAAAGTTGTTAATGCACACTAAATATTCGCTGAGCTTCTACTACCATGCAATGCAGCGCGGCTCCAAGCATTACGGAAGCTTTTTCTCAACAGGATTCTGCGTCTGGGTAAAGGCAGAGTGTGGAAGCTTCCAGCGAAAGCACACATGATCCTGAACTGCATTGCTGCATGACAATCCAGTCCCCCGTAAAGCCAAGGCTCCAGTGGGCTTAAAGGCTTACCGACTGAGTTACGGTCTCCTTGGGGGCCACCAGTAAACAGAAAAGGACCAGGGTACAAGCCAGGAAAATGGGATTAGCGTGGATAGCTCCCGCTGAAATGTGCTCATCAGCTCAGGCTCTTCCAAACAGCACTTTCCACACTTTTCATCCAAGGACACTTGATTAATATCAGTGGCCACATTCCTTATTGCATTCTTCAGTGTCAGGCCTGGCTCGGTGGGTAGCACTCTCGTCTCTGAGCCAGCAAGCCATGGATATAAGAGCTGCTCCAAAAGCTTGAGGACAAAGTCTACCACAAAGCTCTGAAAGGGAGGGCTGCACTGTGGGAGATTTTGTCTTAAGCCAGCAATCCTGTCTGCCTGGTAAAAGATCCAACAGCACTGCTTCGAAGGAGCTGGCCAGGCCAATAATTTATCCCACACCCGACACCGCTGAAATAGCTAATCTGATCACTGATGTCATTCCTTGTTGTCGGACTTTCCGGCGTTTTCTCTTTTGGTTTCAGATTCCAGCGTCTGCAGTAATTTGCTTTTATTCGGACTTTAACCTGGTGTTGTGAGACTTCTTACTGCACCCTCCCCAATCCCAAGCTGGAATTCCACATCATGGCTACCATTTTCTGTGGATAGAGGCGCTCTCTAAATGTAGCTTTGTTTTAAATGACTCATTTCCTCTTTTCCCCTCCCTTTGCCCCTCTCACTTTTCTCTGGAGGGTGTCAAGGTGGCATTTTGCTTTTATTTGGGACCCTGGGGTACTTGAATCACTTAATGCCTGGCTCACCTTATAACTGAGTCAATTCATAAAATACATGTTTAACATCTAGGGTTACATTTTATTGATAACAGGATTTATGTCTGCTGGGAACTGGGCCAATATATTGCAATTGCAATGCCAATGTCAACTAAATAGATCTTGAGAATCAATTCTGTCTTTCAGGTGATATCCTTGGGCCTTCTATTAATGGCTTAGAGGACTTGCTCCAGATGCCTTATGGATGTGGTGAACAAAATATGATTAAATTTGCTCCAAATGTCTACATTTTACAATATCTCACAGCCATAAATCAAGTGAATGAGGAGATCCGGCAGAAAGCTCTGTCATTCATGATTCAAGGTGGGTTTTGTATTAAGATGATCACTTTGGTTCTCGCTAACCTTTTGTCTGGGAGCCACTTTCAGGATCGCACTAACAGTCTGCCTCAGCTTGGTGCTGTGCGGCTTTTACACCAGGCCCAAATCCTAACTCCCAGTGAAGCTCCTAAATTTAATCAGGCTGCAGAGCTACCAGGCCTTCAACTGGAGGACAACCCAACTCCTCCGCAGTGGTTCATTTCTTCAGCGACAACTCAAGCTCCATGGGGTCAGTAGTGGCTCTGAGTCAGTGGGTTGTGAATTCAAGTCCTTCTTCCAAAGACTTGAACAGAAAAATAGAGACATAGAAACCGTTTTGTTTAGTTTATTAGTCATAAGTAGGCTTACATTAACATTGCAATGAAGTTACTGTGAAAATTCCCTAGGCGCTGCTCTCCGGCACTGAGGGAGAATTTAGCATGGCCAATACATCTAAGCCAGCACGTCTTTCAGACTGTGTGTGGAAACCTACAGTGCAGATGGAGGCCATTCAGCCCATCTAGCCTGCACCAGCAACAATCCCGTCCAGACCCTACCCCCACTTAGTTATCCTGGTAATCCCTCTAACCTATCATATTCCAGGACACTGATTTAGCATGGCCAATCAAGCTAATCGGCACATCTTTGGACTGTGGGAGGAAACGGTCGCAAACACAGGGAGAACGTGCAGACAACACACAGAGAGTGACCCAAGTCGGGAATCGAACCCGGGTCCCTGGAGCTGTGAGGCAGCGGCGTTAACCACTGTGACTGCTTCATTTAGCAAATGGTGTTGATTCTCCACTGGAGTGTGCATTATCGGAGGCATTGCCATTCAGCTGAGATATAAGCTGGGGTCTCACCTGCCCTCTCAGGAGAATGCAAAAGAAAATAATTAATAAAAGTGACTTTATTGTCTTAATGCCATCTCTGTGAGTTTGCTGTGCATAAATTCACTGCCATGTTTTTATCCTTGACTGTACCTCAGGTGTGTCTGTAAAACGCTTTGAGAGGATAGATTATTTGAGGAAAGATGTAGTGACATTTCAGGCAGGTCAGAGGAACTTTACTAGATTGATTGTGATTCATTACCAAATCACAATTACTAAATCATCACAACCAAACCAAGTCAAAGTCATTAACACCTAGAGAGCTGAGAGAATCTTCTATTTTCATGAGCATAAATGAGTGGTGATGAAATGGAGATGGAGAATAGAACAAAAGCAGGTGTAAGGATGGTGACAGAGAGGATTAATTGTGAAAGAAGCAGAGGCACTGTCAGAAAAAGAGATGAATTATGTTTGGTTTTAGCTTCGACCTAGATTGATCTTTATGGAAATCCATTTCATGAGTGGTACATGAATCAATCCCCCATTGAAACCATTGCTTCTATCGGAAAATTGGTTCTGATGGACCATGTTTTGACTTACAATGTGTTTTTCAGGAATTAATTGTGTCATAAATCCAAGGACTGTCTGTGTTGTGCGAGATAAATAGGTTTGATGGTTCACGTTCAGTTTCTGATTACATGCTCCCTGACATTCAGGTTCTGGTTGTTTAGGCTACACGAAGTAAGTGGAAGAATAAGTAAGCTGCAAGTTGGAAATGACACTGATAAAAGCTTTGTGCACCTCGGATTTTATTTACTAATTCTTTAAACCTAGAAGTTAGAGAAGAAGTAAGAAAGAACTTGCTTTTATATAGCACCTTTCACGTTGCAGCCTACTCCAAAGCTTTAAAACCAATTTAGTATCTTTGAAGTAGTCACTGTAATATAGGAAATGGAGCAATTCGTTTATGCACAGCAAGCTACAGTAAGGGTGGTAGAGGCAAACTCGCTGGGGACACAGCTTTAAATTAAGGGGTGATAGTTATAGGACGGATATCAGAGGTAGGTTCTTTACCCAGAGGGTGGTTAGGGAGTGGAATGCCCTGCCTGCGGCAGTTGTAGATGCGCCAAGTTTGGTGGCGTTTAAGAGGTTAGTTGATAAGTATATGGAAGAGAAGGGAATGGTTTAGTTTGGAGGGTCATTGCTTTTTTCATAATTGGTCGGCGCAACATCGAAGGCCAAAGGGCCTGTTCTGCGCTGTAATGTTCTATGTTCTATTTGTACACGCTTTGCAATAAATTCATAGAATTATACAATACAGAAGGCGTTCTTTTGGCCCATCGAGTCTGTACTGACCACAATCCCACCCAGGTCCTATCCCCACAACCCTCACATTCATCCTGCTACTCCCCCTGATATGAGGGTCAATTTAGTACGGCCAATCAGCCTAACCCGCACATCTTTGGACTGTGGGAGGAAACCCGAACACCCAGAGGAAACCCACACAGACACAGGGTGAACTTGCCGAGTCCACACAGACAGTGACCCAAGCTGGGAATCGAACCTGGGTCCCTGGCACTGTGAGGCAGCAATGCTAACCACTGTGCCAACTGTGCTGCCCTTCAACAATAAAAAATGATTCACCTCTGGAAGTTCTGCTAGCATCCATTTAATTAGAGTCATAGAGTTGTAGAGGTTTACAGCATGGAAACAGACCCTTCAGCCCAACTTGTCCATGCTGCCCCTTTTTAAAAATTCCTAAGGTAATCCTAATTGCCCGCATTTGGCTTATATCTGTCTATACCTATCTTATCCATATAATTATCTAAATGCTTTTAAAAAGATAAAATTGTACCTGCCTCTATTATTTTGTCTGGCAGCTTGTTCCAGACACTCACGAACCTCTGTGTGAAAAAATTGCTCCTCTGGACACTTTTGTATCTCTTCCCCTCACCTTAAACCTATGCCCTCTGATTCTAGACTACCCTACTTTTGGGAAAAGATATGACTATCTAAGTGATCTGTGCCCCTCTTTATTTTATAGATCTCTATAAAAAAATGTTATCCTATGTTTCTTTATTGCGTTTCCCTAATGGCAATGAGCACAAAAACAGGAGTCGGAGTAGACTACGTTGCTTGTTGAGTCTGTTCCGCGATTTGATACAATCATGGCTGATCTTGGGTTTCAATTCCAATCTTCCACCTATTCCTCATATCCCTTCATTCTCCGAGACACCAAAGATCTCTCTATCCTGGCCTTAAATGTACTCAACAATGGAGCATCCACAACTCTCTGGGGTAGACAGTTCCAAAGATCCGCAAGACTTTATGGGAAGTAATTTCTTCTCATCCACCCTTTATCCTGAGTCAGAAATAATCCCTCAGTGTTCACCATGTAAAGCCCCTTCAGAAATCTACACGTTTTGATGAGATCACCTCTCATTCTTTGAAATGGAAAAGAATATAAGCCCAGTTTACTTTCCAGTACCTCCCCCAGTGTAATCATCTCTCTTTCTCTGCCAAATCAACAGTTGGATCCAACTCCCTTCTCAATCTTCAATCTAGTTCCAAAGTAACAATCTTGTTTTTCAGGTTACCAAAGGGAATTGACATACCAAAGAACTGATGGTTCCTTCAGCGCTTTTGGAAATTCTGATTCTTCTGGAAGTACTTGGTAAGAAGGTGGAATTTGACAGACGGTCCCTTTGCTTTGTACCTCTGGTTTCAAATCTCTCATTCACTTCACTGTGGAACCAGCCCAAAAAGCTGTTGTTAAGATTTACAAGTAGTTTTCTTCTGCTTAATCACCGAAGAACGTCAAATGGATTACTATCAGCAGGGAATACACTAGGAAGGAACAACCAATTCACATAAGTAAAATGAACAACTTTACTTCAATCAAAATATGAAAATCCACAGAGAGAGAAACTAATTGCCAGCTATCAACTGATGTCCACAGTTTGGACTATTAGATAGCTGAATTTTCTCTCATTTCTCACTTCACATCTTTTTAAAAGTTTTCTTCTCTCATTCTTTCTCTCTTGTTTTCTCTAACCATCTCTTCTTCCCTCACTTTCCCTTGTTTCTCTCTCTTTCTCTCTTGATCTCCCTTGTTCTTCCCCACTTTTCCATGTACTTTTGTTCTGTCATGATCACTCTCTCTTGCTTTATAATTCTCACTTGCTCTGGCTTGCTCTCATTCTTACTCTTTTCTCCTTTTTACTCTCTTCTATTTTGTTCTTTCTCTCTCCCATCCCCACAATGGGGAATCTGCTGGAAATGACCCACCAACTCAATAGCTTCTTTTGCTTCTGTCAGAGTCTTTACATAACCTTTTTCCCCTTCGAATCTCGGGAAAGATGTTGTTGGAATTGGTCAGTTGCACTTTTCAAAGAACTGTAAATATGCAAATTGCACATTGGAGGTTTTGGAAACATGGAGTATCTAATATACAAATAAAAATTCAGTAAGTATATATTCAGTGCATTCCATTACTCCTTAAATTGGGAAAAGAAATATAATTGGGACGGCATAGTGGCTAGCACTGCTGCCTCACAGTGCCAGGGACCCAGGTTCAATTCGGGGTGACTGTCTGCACATTCTCCCCGTGTCTGCATGGGTTTTCTTCAGCAGCTCAGGTTTCTTCCACAGTCCAAGGGACAGACCAAGCCTTGAGGAGACATTCCAAGGTACATGACAGAAACTACAAGATGGCTGAGAATCAAATTCTCCATTCTCGCTGGCAGTGGTGAGGGGATGTGCATATCTGGAATATTCCAGCCTCTAGCTTTTGTCTTTGTCTCTTACACTTTTGTCTTCTTTCCATTTCTGATTTTGTATCTCTGTTCCAATCATTCCGTTTTGCTCCTTCAACCCCAAAACTTTATCTCATCATCTTCATTTTCAAACCTTTTCTTCCCTCTTCTCATCTTTCTCCTCTGTCTCATTTTTCTTCTCTTCCCTTCCTCTACCTTCAGTGATATTCTTTCCCCTCTTCCTTCATTTATGACTTGCTTTCTCTACTCAGAATTAATTTTGCTCTGATAAAACAGTCTATGTTTTCAATAAATTTATTTGCGATAACCAAGCTGTCAGCAGTGTGGATTAGGTTGATTAGCCATGCTAAATAGTGTCAGGGGACTCGCAGGGTAAATATATGAGATTATGGGGATAAGGCTTGGGTGGGATGTGGTTGGTGTCGACTCATTGGACTGAATGGCCTCCTTCTGCACCAGAGGGATTCTATGACTTCAAAATATTGTCTAATGACTCAGCCACACATAGACATTACTAATTTTTGACTAAACTAAGTCCTTTTGTGTTCAGAAGGCTTGCAAGGAAGTAAGCAACATTGGAAAATCTCCAGTTTTTCATGTCTATTTTAAACTACAATACCAATGAAACATTAGATAGGGTAAACAACTTTTCATCGACTACTGTAAATTTTTTATTGACACTATGAGGGACTCAAGATTCAGAAATAAATCTTACTGATCTGAGAAAATAGATTCTGTCTTACATCTAACTTATTTTATTTTGTTCAATCTCATAAAACTCTTGATAATTGCTGAGTGCTTTGTTATCCCAGGTAAATTAGTGATTTATTGAAAACATAGCCTGTTTTATGAGAGCAAAATTAATTCTAAGCAGAGAAAGAGAGAAAATAAGTCATAAATGAAGGAAGAGGGGAAACTGAACTGTGAGGAAGGGGAGAAGAGAAGAAAAATGAGACAGAGGAGAAAGATGAGACTTGGAAAGAAAAGGTTGGATAATGAAGATGATGAGACAAAGGATTGGAGTTGAAGGAACAGAACAGAGCAATCAGAATAGAAATACATAATCAACAATGAAAGGACAGACAAAAGTGTAGGAGAAAAGGATGAAATCTCGAGGCTGGAAAATCCCAGATAGGCACATCCCATCACCACTGCCAGCGAGAATGGAGAATTTGGATCTCAGCCACCTTGTTAGTTTCTCTCATGCACCTTGGAACCTCTCCTCAAGGCTTGGTCTGTCCCTTGGCCAAGGGAGAGGGAGCACTGCATCTCAATGTTCCAGGGTATAGTTGTGATAGGAAAAATGGAACAGAAGGTAAGAGAGGAGGGGGAGTTGACGTCATGGCAGTACTGAGAGGGGATATATCCAAGGGTTCAACCATTGAGTCTATATGGATAGAACTGAGAAATAGGAAGGAAGAGATAGGATCCTTTGATATGATTGTACTATAGGCCCCACATAACGGGAAATTGAGGAGCAAATATTTAAGGAGATTACAGATAGTTCCAAGAAAAATAGAGCGGTAATAATAGGGGACTTTAATCTTCCCAACATTGACTGGGAGAACCATAGTGTTAGGCACTTGGATAGGGAGAAATTTGTTGAGTGCATTCAAGAGGAATTTCTCATTCAGTATGTGGATAGCCCAACTAGAGAGGGTGAAAAACTTGACCTCCTCTTGGGAAATAAGGAAGGACAGGTGGCAGAAGTGTTAATGAGGGATCACTTTGGGACCAGTAACCATAATCCTATTAGTTTTAAGATAGCTATGGAGAATGATAGACCTGGCCCAAAAGTTTAAATTTTAAATTAGGGCAAAGCTAATTTTGAAGGATATCAGATAGGAACTTTCAAAAGTTAATTGGAGGGTGTCTGTTGGCAAGCATGTGGTACGTGGGAAAGTTTCAAAAGTATGTTAACCAGGATTCATGATTTTGAGGCTCTGACCAAGAAGAAGGAGGTACATGAATTGCGTTGGCAGCTGGGATCAAGTGAATCCCTTGAAAAGTATGGAGGTGTAGGAGTAGAGTTAAGAGAGAAATCAGGAGAGCAAAAAGGAAAACAAAATTGCTTTAGCAGACAAGGATAGGAGAATCCTAAGAATTTCTACAAATTAATAAAGGGCAATAGTGTAACTTGGGAGAGAGTAGGGCCTCTTAAGGATCAACAAGGTAAGAATTTAGGTTAGTAAGTTTGAAGATGACACCAAGATTGGTGGCGTAGTGGACAGTGAAGACAGCTATTTCCGATTGCAATGGCATTTTGATCAATTGGGCCAGTGGACTGATGAATGGCAGCTGGAGTTTAATGTAGATAAATGTGAGGTAATGCATTTTGGTAGATCAAATAGGGGCTGGACTTACTCAGATAATGGTAGGGCACTGGGGAGAGTTATAGAACAAAGTGATCTAGGGGTATAAGGTCATAGCTCCTTGAAAATGGAGTCACAGATGGGCAGGATGATGAAGAAGCCATTCGGCATTCTTGGTTTCATTGGTCAGAACACTGAATACAGAAGTTGTAGAAAACAGTGGTAATGCCATACTTGGAATACTATATACAATTTTGGTCACCCTATTATAGAAAGGGTATTATTCAACAAAAAAAAAGTGAAAAGATTTACTAGGATGCCAACGGGACTTGATGGATTGAGTTATGAGGCTGGATAGATTGGGATATTTTTCCCCTGGAGCATAGCAGACTGAGAGGTGATCTTACAGAGGCCTATAAAATAATGAGGAGCATAGACCAGCAAGCTGGTTAATATCTTTTCCCAAAGATAGAGGAATTGAGAGCATAGATTTGAGGTGAGAGTGGAGAGATACAAAAGAGTCCAGAGGGGCAATTTTTTTCACAACAGAGGGTGCTATCTGGAACAAGCTGCCAGAGGCAGTAGTAGAGGCAGATACAATTTGTCTTTTAAAAAGAATTTAGACAATTACATGGGTAAGATGAATGTAGAGGGATATGGGGCCAAATGCAGGCAATTGGGACTAGCTTAGTGGTTAAAAAAGGGGTGGCCTGAACAAGTTGGTATGAAGGGCCTGTATCCATATTGCAAACCTCTATGACTCTATAATACTAACTTGAACTCTCTCTCCCATTTTATATATCTGTTGGTGCTATATTTCCCCAGTGTCACTCACTAACGACCAATGTTAACTTTAGCTATTCTATTCCTTTATATATACTTGAAGAAACCTTTCAAATATTAGAAACATTTGTATGTTTGCCTTTTTGGTGACCTTCTAATTTTGGTCCTAATCTTTGAATCCTCACAAGCAGGTTCATCTTTACTTGGCAAACTTCTCCATAATGTTAACGACCTCTATCATGTCACTTCCCAGTCCTTTCTATCTGAGGGAAAAGAGGAATTCTCCACCGCTGCCAGCAAGAACAGAGAACTTGGTGCTCAGCTGAGTCTCCATTCATAGCAGTGGAACTGGAAAATCCCAGCCATAGACATGGTTGGAGCATCCCAGCCATGGACATCTTCGAGAATCCCAGCCTCTGTCTTGTTCGGTCCTTATTGGCAGTAAAATCTCTCAGTTTGGGAATTATTCTTGTAATTCTATCTTGCACTTTCTCCACGGCTTCTACATTTGTTTTATGATTTGTGGACCCCGTGATCTTAAATGTCTTTTGAAATGTCTTCCCCCTCCAAAAAAAAAGGTTGTCTGCTTTTGTGCTGAGATGCTTCTTGCAAGCACAAGACTTCATTTACATCGACACATTGGTGTTGGATGGAACCATTTCCTGGATTATGAAGTATAAGGATATAAACGGCGAATTCTCGGAACCTGGGCGAGTTATTCATTCAGAGCTCCAGGGAGGACAGAATGGCCCTACATCCCTCACTGCTTACATCCTGACAGCTCTGTTGGAAGATCCAAACTACATGGTATGTCTGGTTGTCTTTGAGTCACTTCCTAAATAAATGATTATTTCTTACAAAGGACGACGTGATACCAGAATTTTTCGCATTGTGAATACCTACTGCCTTTCTGATTTTCATATATAGAAATAATATCTCATGTAAGACCTCAGAGCAAACCCAGACTTGCATAATTATGAGCTTGACAAAGGGAAGGGAGTCAGAATACAAACCATATTCAACCAGTCTGCATTTGCAAAATCCAAAACAATTCATCTGTATACAATGTGATTCCACAATTGGGAAGCACATTCTGAACAACCTTGACTGTGCTAATAGTTACACTAAAACAGATTTAAAATAATGAATTACATAAGAACATAAGGACTTGGAGCAAGAGTAGACCATCTGGCCCTTTGAGCATGCTTCAATTGAAAATTGAGCATTTTCAATAAAATCATGGCTGATCTATTCGTGGGCTTAACTCCACTTACCTGCCCACTCACCATAACCCTTAATTCTTTTACCGTTCAGAAATGTATCTATTCTTGCCTTAAAAACATTCAGTGAGGTAACCTCAACTGCTTCATAGGGCAGGGAATTCCACAAATTCACAACTTTTGGGTGAAGAAGTTCCTCCTCAACTCAGTTGAGCCTATAATGCGGTTCATTTACGCCTGTGACATACATTCATACACAAGGACCCATTCTCTGCAATCAAAAGAAATATGCTCAAGCCTTGTGCCTATTTTGAATCAACCAGAAGCTTGGAAAGGCTAGTTCCCTGTTGATTTCTCCATGGAAACACCTTTGCCATTTGGAGTCAATCTGCCAACCAATCAATACCCTTTTTTCCTGTAGTTTAGGTTGTCGTGGTCTTTTGAAATTTGGTATTCTTGTGTTTGTCCTGATGAGTGCAAGACAACAAGCTTCAGCAACATGTCTCTCTTTTTAGCAGGATTCACGTGCTGTACCAAGTGCCTGTTGCATTCTATTCTTAATGTTGGGGTTAGTGTTTTTAAACTGCCCTATCTCTCCCCTTCACCTTGTGCCACTGGCTAAACTTCCCTTCTTACCCATTTCCTCTGTTACTAATCTCTCCTTTCTGGCCCCACCAGGAAAATTTAATTTTAGTAGATTTTTCTCTAAAGGAAACAAGCTGAAGTAAACAAAGGGACTGTGGAGAGAAAAGCAGAGTTTAACAGGTAGAATTTTCTGGCCTCCCCGCCTGTGGAATCAGTGGATCCCACTGGTGGAGATCCCTCTTGGTGAGGTTCTCCCATGGTGGAACATGCAGATCCAGCAAAGATCCATGGACATCTGCGTGAGTAGAAGATCTCATCGCTGCCCGATAGCAGGCAGCCCCTGCAACTGGACAATCCCACCCAATGTTTTGAATCAGTTTGACTCTAAAGAAGACCCTCTAAAGAAGAGTAATGCAACTCAAATCATCAAATCTTCGTGGGTGGCACGGCGACACAGTGGTTAGCACTGCTGCCTCATAGCACTAGAGACCCGAATTCAATTCCCGGCTTGGATCACTGCCTGTGTGGAGTCTGCACATTCTCCCTGTGCTGCGTGGGTTTCCTCCGGGTGCTCACGTTTCCTCCCACAGTCAGAACGACGCGCAGGTTAAGTGCATTGGCTATGCTAAATTGCTCCTTAAGGTCAGGGGGACTAGCTGGGGTAAATGTATGGGGTTATGTGGATAGGACCTGGGTGGGATTGTGGTCAGTATGGACTTGATAGGCTGAAAGGCCTCCTTCTGCACTGTAGGGATTCTGTTTTCTCCTCCAGCAATGTTGCCATACTTACTGTGTTTTTTTTCCAGCATTTTCTGTTCATGTTCTAGGTATACACAGTAAGAAGTCTGACAATACCAGTTCATATGTGTGCTATTGGAGACTAGAACACCTCATTCGCCTGACGAAGGCCATAGAGCCAAAAGCTTACGAGTTTACTATCAAATAAATCGGTTGGATTTAAAACCAATTGGACAGTGATAGCCTTTTTCCTAGGATGGAGAAAGCTAGCACGAGGGGACACAGCTTTAAATTAAGGGGTGATAGTTATAGGACGGATATCAGAGGTAGGTTCTTTACCCAAAGGGTGGTTCGGGAGTGGAATGCCCTGCCTGCAGCAGTTGTAGATGCGCCAAGTTGGTGGCGTTTAAGAGGTTAGTTGATAAGTATATGGAAGAGAAGGGAATGGTTTAGTTTGGAGGGGCATTGCTTTTTATATTGGTCGGCGCAACATCGAAGGCCGAAGGGCCTGTTCTGTGCTGTAATGTTCTATGTTCTAAAACTGGTGTTACCAGACCTCTTGCTGTGTTCACCCCAGTCCAACGCTGGCATCTCTACATCATGTTTTAGGTATCAGAAGCCACAGTAATTTGCTTTTATCAATGAAATCTGGTTGCTGATACTCACAGTTTGACGTTTTTGAGCTTGAAGGCATATAATCATTAGTTGAAGTACAATGGTATTGATATTTGAACACCATTTGTCCATTTCTTCGCTTCTATCTTGTTAGCCTGGCTTGACAATGATTTCTCTTCCAGAGGAAAAATTTATACTTGGTGCAAAATTCTGTAGTCTATCTCGAAGGCAAGTTTCGAGACGGAATCAGCAGCAACTACACCCTTTCTTTGGTGACCTACGCTCTGACGTTAGCCAACAGCAGCCACGCTGCACTAGCCCTCGATGAGTTGAATGGAAGAGCAGATGAGAACGGTAAGTTGGGAAGTCAGCCTTTTTGAAGTAAAGTGTATCTTTTTGGAATTTCCTTTGGTAAGATTTAAAGGATTGGAATAAAACAGTGAAATATGTTTTCACGGGGCGGGGGGGGGGGAGGTTGCTGCTGATTTTTCTGAGTGTTGTACTACACGCATCTTGTTTTCCATTGATGATAACAATCTGTCTCGGGAGATATGGGCTACCCCCAGGCTGTGAGTCGCTTCCATATCAAACATTATCTATTGTGACTGTACGCTGATGTGTGAGTGACAGTCCCCCCCACAGGTGGCACAGATGAACAGTGTTAGCCTCAGGCCGACTGATGTTTTCTTCCTTTATTCTCTCTGGGGACAGCTTTCCGCAATCTTTCTCCTGGTTTCTGTGGCCAAGATTCATCTTTCACTCCTTCCCCAGCAATATAACTTTCTCCTACTTTCTCTGCCTTTTAGCTTTGACAAAGGGTCATCTGGACTCGAAACGCCAGCTCTTCTCTTGTCTTATTGCCGGACTTGCTGAGATTCTCCAGCGTTTTCTCTTTTGGTTTTTATTTGCCACTCCCTGCTCATTTCTTCTGTCCTCTGCTTTTTCCAGGCTCTCCCTGGCTGCTTGTCTCCTGACACTCTGTCAGTAGTGAGGATTTTCAATGGACCGACTCCTGTCCTAGTTAGCTTGGGATCTTGCTTGCTGGTGTCCTTGTATGACACATGTGGATGATCTGTTGGTCTCGTGCCTGTAGCAAGGTCGCTGTAGAGCTTATCTTTGAGAATGTTGCTATCATCCATTTATTATCCATCATCTCATGACCCAGCCAATGGAGTCACCAAGGCTTCAAGAGGGAACATACACTGGGATCCCTGCATACTAGGGTACTTCTGTATTTGGTGCCCTCTCTTGCCAGGAGATGCCTAATATTCACCAGAAGGATCAGAGGTGGAAGCTGTTCTTGGCTTGTACAAGCTGTCCCTGCCTCACTACTGTGTAAAGGAGGCCGAGAGTACAGGAGATATTTGTATTGTTGGTTACTTCATTGAACTCCTCGAGAGTTTAATGAGGTTTAAGGCGTTGGGGAATACGTACAGAGCAGATGTCAATGGTAAGGTTTTCACTCAGAGAGCGGTGATTGAAATCGGCTGCCGTCGGTGGTGGTGGAGGCGAACTCGTTGGGGTCTTTTAAGAGACTTCTGGATGAGTACATGGGATTTAATGGGATTGAGGGTTATAGATAGGCCTGGTAGGTAAGGATATGATCAGCACAAATTGTGGGTCGAAGGGCCTGTTTGTGCTATAGTATTCTATGTTCTCTGTTCTATGTTAAATGGTCCAAGTGAGATTTTTATGAGGATTAATGCAGTTGACGGAATTGATAGGAACTATTTCCTGTGGTGTGGAATCAATGACAAGTGTGCGTAACTAGAATTAGATCATGCAGGAATTCTTTCTGGAAACATTCCTTCATACATAGGAATCTGGGAATCTGGAACTCACCTCCTCCACAACAGTTATGAGGCAAGGAATCAATGGAAAATTTCCAAACTGAGGGGTTTTTTTTTGGATTCATGATGGTATTAAAGGCTACAAGAGCAAAGCAGGGAAATAAAGTTTAAGGTTCAGTTCAGCAATGATCTTACTGAACAGAGGAATAGACTCGAGGGATTGGACAGTCTTCCCTCCCTCTATCAATGCTGAATGATGCATTATCACAGACCAATAGAAACTGAGGACTGGATGGCATCTTTGCAAAGATTTGAGGGGATGATGAGTTAGTGGCTGGAATTTTAGCGCCTCACCCCGGAACCAGGGTGGGTACTGATTGCAGAACGAAATTCTTTGTCGCCTTGCCTGAGTCATGTTGTAAAATACCGACTATTGAATCAAACGCATTTCCCTCCGCACATTGCCCTCTTTTTAAAAAGCAATAAATTCACAAAGTTAGCTTCTTCTAATTCAAAGATTCGATGGCTGGCATCTAATCACTGTTCACGGTGCCAGAGTTTTCCCAATCCATTTCAGTGAGATTGGACTGGGTGCCAAATTCCCCAACCTCACTGCAGCAGGAGTGAGGAATGAATAGCCTTTGAGATCACAGTTGATGAGTCTCGTGGACAGAGTAATTAAAATTACTTTTGTTTTAAACATCATTCTTGTTTTCTTCATTAATACATTAATCCCAACTGGCAAATATCAAAGGATTAAAGGTTTTGCAGCCTCGAAAGGAGTGGAAATATTTCAGACATTTTTAAGTAGTTCTTGAGGTGACAAGTAAGCGAGAGCCGCAATTGTTGTCCATCCCTAATTGTCCCTGAGCAGCTGGCGATGGGCGGCTTTTATGAACCACTGCGGTCCCTGTCGAGACATTGATCGCACAGTAGTATTCAAGGGGAAACTTTAGGATTTTTAGCATGGCCAATCAACCTAACCCACATATCTTTGAACTGTGGGAGGGAGCCAGAGCACTTGGAGGAAACCCATGCAGACATGGGGAGAACATGCAAACTCCATACGGGCAGTGACCCAAGCCAGGAATTGAACCCGGATTCCTGGCACTGTGAAGCAGTGGTGCTAATCACGGTGCCACCATGTGACCCCACTTACCTCATTACCAAACTTTTGATCATTCATCTTCATATCGTCTCATGTGGCCGAGTGTGACTATTTCTGTTCAAACTCCTAATGAAGAGCTTTGGACTATTTTATTGCACACAAGGTTCTACATAAAGAAAAGTTATTGCTGTTCCAATTATTCCTATTTGAGCCAAGTGGTGAATATTTCCATTGCATCCTTGACTTTATCAATTCCCGATGTGTCTCAGACATGGTGTAGCTCAATCCAGTTTTACTGCAGGAATCTGTTCCACGTTGTTACCTCGTTGAATGTGGTTGGAATAAAAGTGAACCATGCTTCAGTGTGAACATTTCTCTCCTGTCACAGATGGTGTAAAGTTCTGGTCATCGCCCGTAAAGACGTCTTCCACATGGTGGGGCCGGCACCCCCGCTCAACCGACATCGAAGTTGCTGCCTACGCACTGTTGTCACACTTGAGGCAGGACAAGCTATTGGAGGGGATTCCCATCATGAGGTGGCTCAGTGAGAGCAGGAACCATCTCGGAGGCTTCTCTTCAACTCAGGTATGCCGTCGATGGCATTTGTCAGCTCCCTGCCCCAGTCTGAAGCAACCTTTGTTTCTGCTTTCTTACACATGTATGTGCTCACGTCATAGAGTTGTGGAATGGCATTGTCCGGTGTTGGTTCTTTGAAGGAAATATCCAATCTGCCTAATCCTAGTCCTAACCCTAACCCTGATCTCCCCCACACTCTTTCCACAAGCGTTGCAATTTTTTCCTTTTTAACTATTCATCTAATTCTCTTTGGAAAATTGCGATTGAATTTGCTTTCACTGCACTTTCAGGCAGTGAGTTCCACATTACAACAACTTGCTGAGTTAACACATTTCTCCTTATTTTTCCTCCCCACTTCCTTTGTCAATTATCTTAAATCTGTCTCTGTTTACTGAGTCTCCTGCCTGCCAGTGGGAACAGTTTCCCCCTACACAGCAAAACCACTCAGTATTTTGAAAATTTATGTAAATCCCTCCTTAGCTTTCTCCTTCTAAAGAGAGTAATCCCAGTTTCCTCAATGAATGTAGAATCCCAACGGTGCAGAAGGAGGCCATTCAGCCCATCGAGTCTGTGCTGACTGTCCTATAAAGGATCTTACCCAGGCCTACTCCCCGTCCTATCTCCATAACCCCACATATTTATCCTATTAATCCACCTTTGGGATTTCGGGATACTAAGGGGCAATTTAGCATGGCCAATGCACTTAACTTGCTCATTTTCGGAGTGAGGGAGGAGAGTTGAGCATGGGAAAAAACCCATACAGACACAGGGAGAACGTGCAAACTCCACACATTCACTGACCCAAGCTGGGAATTGAACCTGGGTCCCTAGTGCTGTGCTAACCACTTCATTGAAAAAAAATCTACACGTTATGAGGGGCATGGACAGAATAGTTAGTCACATGCTTTTCCCAGAGTGGAAGAGTCAATTACTAGGGCACATGGGTTTAAGGTGTAAGGGGCTATGTTTGAAGGAGATGTACGAGGCAAGTTTTTTTACACAGAGTGGTGGGTACCCCGGACTCATTGTCAGGAAGAGTAGTGGAAGCAGCAGATACAACAGTCAATTTTAAAGAGCGTCTTGACAAATACACAAATAGGATGGGAATAGACGGATATAATCCCCAGAAAGGTAGTGGGTTTTAGTTCAGTTGGGCAGCATGGTTAGAACAGGTTTGGACAGCCAAAGATTCTGTTCCTGTGCTGTAATTTTCTTTGTTCTTTGTTTTTTGAAAAGGATACACATTCTTATCTGCCAGAACATTCCGTTCTTCCACTTTACCTCATCTTCAACAAAATTGTCATAGAACCATAGAACCCAAAGAATTACAGCTCAGAAACAGACCTTTTGGCCCTTCTTGTCTGTGCTGATCCATTTTTTGCCTAGTCCCACTGACCTGCACTTGGACCATATCCCTTCACACCCCTCTCATCCATGAACCCGTCCAAGTTTTTCTTAAATACTAAAAGTGACCCCGCATTTACCACTTCATCCGGCAGCTCATTCCACACTCCCACTATTCTCTATATGAAGAAGGCCCGCCCTAATATTCTCTTTAAACTTTTCTCCTTTCACCCTTAACCCATGCCCTCTGGTTTCTTTTTTTCCTCCCCTAGCCTCAATGGAAAAGGGCTGCTGGCATTCACTCTATCTGTACCCATCATAATTTTATACACCTCTATCAAATCTCCCCTCATTCTTCTGCGCTCCAGGGAATAAAGTCCTAATCTGTTCAACCTTTCTCCGTAACTCAGCTTCTCAGGTCCCAGCAACATCCTTGTGAACCTTCTCTGCACCTTATTTACATCCTTCCTGTAACTAGGCGACCAAAACTGTATACAATACTCTAAATTTGGCCTCACCAATACCTTATATGTCATGTGTTAACTCGTTAAGAGAACAAATTGGAATGATTGTAAAACTTTATTCCCAATTTCGGATTCACCTCTTGTATGTGGTTAAAATTAATAGATGGAGGGAACCCCTGGATTCCTCTTTGTCTGGGAGTGTTTTTGTGGATTGCTGACGGAATTCTCCAATATGTTCATTTGGTTTTAGGACACAGTGGTTGCCCTCCAGGCTTTATCCCAGTTTGCAGCTCAGAGCTTCTCCCCTACAACGAACCTCATGGTGTTGGTCAGTGCGCCCGGGCTCCTCACCCCAGCAAGCTTCACTGTCACCTCCAAAAACGCGATTGTGCTTCAAACCCGACAGGTACTGCGCACCACGCATCACACAACAGCCAGGGCTCGGTTCTGTGAACTGTGACAGAGGGGGAGAATAGAAAGAAAATATAAAGAACTTGCATTTAAAAACCGCTTTTCACAACCACAAAATGTCTTAAAACTCTGCACCAACTGAGAACCTTTTACAAAATTCATTCGTGGGATGTTGGTGCCGCTGGCCAGGTTAGCATTTATTACCCATTGCTAATTTCTCCTTGAGAAGGTGGTGGTGAGGTGCCTTCCTGATCCGCTGCAATCCTTGTTGGGTAGGTACACCCACAGTGCTGTTAGGGAGAGAATCCCAGGGTTTTGGCCCAGTGACAGTGAAGGAACACCAATTTAGCTCCAAATCAGAATGGTGAGTGGCTTGGAGGGGAATTTACATGTGGTGGTGTTCCCATGTGTCTGCTGCCTTTGTCCTTCCAGAGAGTTATTGTGGCTTTGGAAGGTGCAGTTGGATGATCCTTGATGAGTTGGGCAGTCATTTAGTAGATGGTACAAACTGCTGCCACACTGCATCGTAGTGGAGGGAGAGAATGTTGAAGGTGGTAGAAGGGGTGCCAATCAAGCAGGCAGCTCTGCCCTGGATGGTGTCGAGCTTCTTGAGTGTTGTTGGACTCACCCAGGCAAGTGGAGAGTATTCCATCACATCCTGACTTGCGCCTTGTAGATGGCGGACAGGCTTTGGGGAGTCAGGGAGTAAGTTACTCGCTGCAGGATTCCCAGTGTAGTCACTGTAATGTAGGAAGTGTCGGTGCCAATTTGCTGATAACAAATTCTGTGCAGAAATTAGATAATGACCAGATAAGCTGTTTGGAGTTGGGTAAGAAGTACAAATTACCCAGATTACCCTGCTCTCCCAGAGCAGAACCATGCAATCATTGAAGCCCATTTCAAATGGCAAGTGGGGTCTCAGTTTTATTGAAGAAAACGACAACTTCAACATGCAGCACTTCCACAGTGCTGAGATTTGAAACTGCAATGCCTGGATTATTAGTACAGCGATACAGAACAGAGGAGGCTGGGGGAAAATTTGATTGTGAAGGGCCTGGATAGAGTTCATGCGAAGAGTCTATTCATTTTTAGCAGAGAATTAATCAAAAACAAAATACTGATTTGAACTGATTTGGAGTAAGATTACAAAGAGATAAAGAAAAGATTTTTTTACCCAGAGAGTTGTGAGGGGGTCTGGAACCTCACAGAATCCCTACAGTACAGAACGATGCCATTCAGCCCATTGAATCTGCACTGACCACAATCCCACCCAAACCCTACCCCCATATCCCTACATATTTACCCACTAATCCCTCTAACCTACGCATCTCAGGACACTAAGGGCAATTTTTTTAGCATGGCCAATGGACCTAACTGCACATCTTTGGACTGTGGGACAAAACTGGAGCACCCAGAGGAAACCCATACAGACATGAGGAGAATGTGCAAACTCCACATGGACAGTGACCCAAGCCAGGAATCGAACCCAGGTCTCTGGAGCTGTGAAGCAGCAGTGCTAACCACTGTACTAGTGTGCCGCTTGGAAGACTAGAATCCCTAAAATGCAGAAGGAGGCCATTCAGCCCATCAATCCTGCATCAACAATCCCACTCAGACCCTTTCCCCATAACCCCATGTATTTACTCTGCTAATCCCCCTGAGGGGCAATTTACCATGACCAATCCACCTAACCAGTGCATCTTTGGACTGTGGGAGGAAACTGGAGCACCCGGACGAAACCCACACAGTCACTGGGAGAATCTGTAAACTCCGCAAAGGCAGTGACCCAAGTTAGGAATCAAATCTGAGTCCCTGGCACTGTGAGGTGGCAGTGCCAACCACTGTGCCACTGTGCCACCCTATGATAGCAAAGGCAGAAACCCTCAACTTAGTTCAGAGGTGTGTGGATATACACTTGAAGTTCTGTAACCGATAGACTAAATGCTGGAAAGTGGGATTAGGATGGGTGATTCTTTTCCTGGCCAGCACAGACACAAAGGGCTGATTGGCCTCTTTCTGTGTTGCAAACTTTCTATGATATTGTGATTCTAATATAAACTGAAATGACTGACATGAAAGAATTCATTCTAATTCACATTTTCGATGATTATATTGAGAACTCTCTGCTCTGTTGTTGACTCTGTTACTGTGCTTCTGTTTATAACCTTTGGATTTCTCTGTTAATGTGTAGATTGGAATTCAGCAGCCCATGTTGGTGACTGTAACAGCAGAGGGAAATGGATTGGCCATTTTCCAGGTACTGTAACTTGATCAGCAGCATCCCTACTCCTCAGTTTCGAAGAATGAGAGGCACTCTCATTGAAACCTGCAGCATTTCAATCGTGTTTGATGGAGTGGATGCTGAAAGATTGTTTCCACTGGTCAGGGGAGCTAAAACACAGGGCACGGTCTCAGGGTGAGGGGCTCGTTCGTTTAGATATAGAATTAGTTTTGGCTCTTGGGCTAAAGGGATAAAGGGGAATTGTGAGGTTGGGAGGGGGGGCAAGGTGGGATCAGGTTAGAGAATTCAATGATCATAATGAATGGCTGAGCAGGATTGAAGGGCTGAATGGCCTCCTCCTGTTTCTTAGTTTCTACGTTTGCTTCGATGTATGTATGACTGAGATGAGAAGGAATGAATTTTTGGGATTCTGTGCTCCAGTGGATACTGCATTGTTAAATATATTTAAGGCTGGGTAATGTAATAACTCCACAGAGGTGAAAGTCCTGTCACCAAGTTACTTTATTTATACCATACATCTGTATACAGCCAGCTCTCCAGTTGCTCCCTGCTGAATGCAGAAATACACACCTGCTTTATATAGGGAACATGAGGCTCTGTGATTGAATCATCTGTTAAGATAGTTCATACTCCAGCAAGCCAACCTCATTAGCTTGGCTGAAATCACCACAGATAGGCAGATATTTGGTCTTTGAGGGAATTAAGAGACATTGGGAGCGGGTGGGAAAATGGAGTTGAAGCCTAAGATCATCCAATGATTGGTGGTGTAGGCTCGATACAGTCCACTCCCACACTTATTGCTTGTTCTTGTGCTGTGTGATAAATGGTAGCCAGCTTTTACCACATTGAGGAGTGTTATCAAGGCATTGGAAAGGTTGGCAGAGGACATTTGCCAGCAATAGGGAGCTTCAATGATGTGTGGAGACCCGGCATTGCTCAGCTTAGACCAGAGGGAAGATTTTGTCGAGGCGTTCAAACTTGTGAGGGAATTTTCAAAGTGGAAAGTGAGAGGATTAGGATAGGTTTTCTGTATTTGCAGTGCAGGAATGACTAGAATAATTGTGGATGTGTAGGAGGCAAGAATTTCATAGCACAGATATCTGGGAGCATTGTGGAATTGGAGAAGTTTATAGGGGTTGTGAAGATGAGTTGGCAGGGGCTGGGGTTGGGTGGGGGGAGGGCAATTGGGGTACTGGGGTGGGGGGGAGGTAGGGGCAACTCCCACTGAGCGATCAACAATATGGATGAACATGTTAAAATCAACATGTTGCTTGACCTGGTGCCAGCCCTGCCTGATGGCAGTGACGCAAGGGGAATGGGGGTGAATAGAATTTACTGTAAGTTAAAGCTCGAACAGCAGAGTTTCAGATGATCTGAAGTCATCCTGATTTTATACCGTGGGATAGCAGCCAGGAATTGCTTTGGGATAGACAAGTCTTGAGGTAACAAAATGAAAAGGGCCCTCTCCAAACTGTTCAAAGGAAAGCATATTGCTTCAAGCTGCCAATCAGATATTGTTCCACTGGGTAACGATAATTGATAGATTGGTTCTATTTCTTCCCCTCAGGATTTAACATTGTATAATTCTATAATTTAGGACACAGAAATTATTCTGTTAATGAAAAGCAGGAGAGGGAGTGTTTGTCTTTCTGCTTTTCGAGACACAACCAGAAACAGTTTCTCGCAAGTCCAGGAGCTTAAAAGTTGCCACTTTTGTTAGCGAGACACCTATAAAGGAAAGCAGCTGTCCTCTTCACTTTACACATACAAATGTAACATATTCAAAATAAAAATTTAGATTGCACTGCCTGGGAGAATGGTGGGAGCAGATTCAATTCTCACAGAAGAGAACTGGAGAAATATTTAGAATCATAGAACCCTACAATACAGAACGAAGCCAATCAGCCCATCGAGTCTGCATCAACCATAATCCTACCCAGACCCTATTCCTATAACCCCACATATTTATCCCGTTAATCCCCCTTACACAGTGTTAAATTAGCATGGCCAATCAACCTAACCCAGACATCTTCGGACTTGATATTGAAAAGATTACAGGTAAGGGGGAGTGGGACTAATTATTTAAGTTTATTTATTAGTATCGCAAGTAGGCTTACGTTAACACTGCAATGAAATTACTGTGAAATTCCTCCAGTTGCCACACTCCGGTGTGTGTTTGGGTACACTGAGGGAGAATTTAGCACAGCCAATGCACCTAACATCTTTTGAAGTGTGGGAGGAAACTGCAGCACCCAGAGGAAACCCACAAGAACATGGGGAGAACATGCAGACTCTGCATAGGGAGCCACCCAAGCCAGGAATTGAACCCAGGTCCCTTGGGCTGTGAGGCTGCAGTTCTAACCTCTGTACCGTCGATTGGATAGCCCAAAGAGATGACCCGAGCGTAATGGGCCGAACGGTCTCCTTCTTGAGCTGTCAGATTTTAATGTTATTGAAACCATAGAGTGGCTGATTACTGGACGAAGAGTTACGTAACTGCAAGTAAGCTGATTAACCTGCTGAGCTGTGCTGTGGACAGTGTCACACTGGAACATATAGATCAGTTTGTCTTTGCAGAACAAATGATAACAAAGAACAAAGAACAAAGAACAAAACAGCACGGGAAACAGGCCCTTCGGCCCAACGAGCCTGTGCCGCCACCCCAATGTTCCCACCTCTACTCACGATCCCTGTCTATCTTTATAGATCTATGTATTAAAAACCAAATTTGAGACAATTTAAGGAGAATTTGTTTTGCCAATTAGCCTAAGAGCACATCTTTGGGATGTGGGAGGAAACCGGAGCACCCGGAGAAAACTCACGCAAGCACGGGGAGAATGCACAAATTCCCACAGACACAGGCCCAAATCCATGTATCTGCACAGCACAGCGATAGTCACTGAGCTGTCGTGTTGCCCATCAGATGGTCCAGCTCAAGCGTACACTAACGATGTGAAGCACTAGGATACTCTTGAAAAAAAAATCCAAGAGCAGCCCTCTCACGACCCATCGTGTGCATGCCCCTCGTTAGACAACAAGGTGGACCAAAGCACCTGTAGGATAAAAACAAGTACATTAATATCATCATCTATTTACACACTTCCCAGAGACTCTCAAGGCTCATGATTCCTATTTTAAATCAGTTTTCTATACCCCTCCATTCCCATTCTGTTCATGTGCCCATCTAAGTATTTCTTAAATAATTCCAGAGTAGCTGCCTCCACCACTTTACTTGGAAGCGCATTCCATACCCCCATCACCCTCTGTGTGAAAAAAACTCCCTCTAGCATCCAAATTATACCTTACCCCCCTCACCCTAAGCCCGTGACCCCTCATGCTATTCGAGTCCATCCTAGGAGAAAGCTTAACCATGTTTACTCTATCTATATCCCTCATAATACAAAGAACAAAGAACAACACAGCATGGGAAACAGGCCCTTCGGCCCAACGAGCCCGCGCCGCCGTCCTAACGTCTTAATGACATATAGGGACCAATTTGTTACCCAATCTTGTACACCTCAATTAGATCTCCTCTAAGGCTACGTCTTTCTAAGGAAAACTGTCCCAATTTGCCTAACCTCTCCTCGTAACTCAGACCTTCCATACCAGGCAGCATCCTGGTAAACCTTCTCTGCACTCTCTCCAGAGTCTCCACGTCCTTCTGGTAGTAGGGCGACCAGCACAACATGTTTGCAAGGAGGCTGAAATGAAAAGGAGGACAGAGATAGATAGAAATGATTTTGTGAAATGAAGGATGTGTTAACAATAAGAAAACTCAATTAACAACGATAATTTATAGATTGATTCAATTTCTTCCCCTCAGGATTTAACATTGTATAATTCTATAATTTAGGACACAGAAATTGTTCTGTTAATAAAAAACAAGAGAGAGATTGTCACAAAGAAACATCTTCAAAGATGCTAAATTCTATCCATTTTCCTGTCTACCTCACAAACAGAATTTTAAAAATATTTATTTATTAGCCACGAGTAAAGCTTACGTTAACAATGCAATGAAGTTACTGTGAAATCCCCCATAGTCTTGTGCTTGTTCAGGTCAATGCATCTAACCAGCATGTCTTCCAGACTATGGGAGAAAACTGAAGCACTCAGAGGCAACCCAAGCAGACACAGGGAAAATGTGCAAACTCCACACAGACAGTGGGCCAAACCGGGAATCAAATCCGAGTCCCTGGCACTGTGAAACAGCAGTGCTAATCACTGTACCACCGTGGAAGGAAATAGAGGTCTTTGAAATAAGGGTGCTAAAATGTATGTTTAAAATTCCATCTACAGATGCACCTACGATAGGTCAGACTAGAAGGTGCTTGAAATTACAAGAGCAGAAAGAATTGCAAAGAATGATATCCCAGAAAAGTCAATGTCTGTATTTGAGCCAAATGTAATAACTTCAATCAGGCTATTGAGGGTGGCCTATTGGAATTCAAACTCTCTGATTAAGGAGCCAATTGATGGGCCAATCAGGGGGTCTTTTCTTTGTATTTAACCATGAGTGTCAGTTCCTCTGATACTCCCGAGGGTAGACTGCTGACTGTGAGCAGTCTGTGTACTGCTGTTGGAATTGTAAATAAAGGGATTTTGGTGCAAGAACTTCTGCCTTACAGACTTAATCCAGATGTAGCTATGCTGGTGTTGGACTGGGATAAACACAATAAGAAGTCTCACAACACCAGGTAAGAGTCAACAGGTTTATTTGGTAGCACAAGCTACTCACCTGATGAAGGGGTAGTGCTCCAAAAGCTAGTGGCTTGTGCTACCAATTAAACCAGTTGAATGTTAACTTGGTGTCGTGAGACTTCTTACTGCAGATCAGAGCTGAAGAGTTACAGAGATCTCTTTCAGAGGGTAGGGTGGATGGCAGCAGGAATAGGAGACAATGTCTGTGGAGTTGGATGATGGATGTTACAGGCTAGTTATAGACGGGTGACAGTGGATGTGTGAGGATGGTGCAAAGCAGACAAGTGTAACGTAGCATGTGAGTCAGTTTCCTGGTGGGGTAACTACAAGCAGAACAAGGGACTGCCCCCACAGATTGCTATACCTCTTAGATTACTTTTAGAAATAAGTTATAGCTCCTAGAGCCACGCTAAATTCTTCTTCAGTGAACAGGTGCCGGAGTGTGGCTACAAGGTGATTTTTTTTTCCCACAATAACTTCATTGCGGTGTTAATGTAAGCCTACTTGTGACACGAATAAATAAATAATAAGACAGGAATCATGCCTAATTGAAAAATGGAATGCTATTTTTTGAGTTTTCATTGGACTCTGAAATGTGTAAGAATCCAAGAACACTGAGATCAGAGTGGGAGCGGGTCAGGCAATTTAAAACATTACCAGCCAAAAGCTGGAGGTGACATTGGTGACCTGAAGGAAGATGTTCAGGAAAGCGGCCATTCAGTCTGCTGTTGGTCTCACCGCCGTATACAGGGGACAGCATCGGGAACAAAAAAGCAGCTCGCTAAATCGACAAAAAGTACGTGTGAACCATTGATGTTTGTTTTAACAAAACTGCAAGAGACTGGGTTTAAACAGAGAATAACGCTATTGCTGGATTTTATTTTTCCAGCTTAATATCCTCTTCAATCTGGAAAGTAAAGTCGCATCGAAGAGGCGCCGATCTGTAGAGTGGCCGGAGGTGTTTGATTTGGATGTTGATGTCTTGGATGATAAGGATGATCTGGATCACATAACGCTGCATATCTGTACTCGGTAACTATCACTCAGATTTTTCTCAATTCATTCTTTCACCCTCAGGCTTGTTGCCAAGACAATGAATGAATTCATTGCTGATTTATCCTCAAGTTATGCTGGTAATTTTTCACATGGCGGGAGCTTGCTCTGAGCAAATTGGCTCCCTTCAGTATAAAAGCCACACTTCATAAGCGCTTTATTTATTGTCTCCATCCCTCATTGACCTCAGAGGCTAAGGAGGTGTTTGTCCCTCATGGGGGAAATTTAGAATGAGGGAGGGGCGGCACTGTAGCACATTAGTTAGCATTGCAGCCTCACAGTGCCAGGGATCTGGGTTCGATTCCTAGCTTGGGTCACTCTCTGTGCAGGGTTCGCACATTCTCCCTGTATCTGCATGCATTTCCTCGGGGTGCTCCGGTTTCCTCCCACAGTCCAAAAGATGTGCGAGTTAGATGCATTGGCCATGCTTGATTCTCCCTCAGTGTAACCGAACAGGCACCGGAATGTGGCGACTAGGGGATTGTCACAGTAATTTCATTGCAGTGTTAATGGAAGCCTACATGTGACAACAATAAATAAACTTTACCTTCACCTATCTAATGTGGATCTGAGGAGGACATTCCTCTACCAGGAGTTATTTGTGTTTGGAAATCTCTCCATCAGAGAGCAGGGGAGGCTGGGTCATTGAATCAGTTGAAAACTGGATTACAGTGATTTTCCCATAATGGGGAATTGAGGATTCTGTGGGTCAGGCAGGAAAGCTGAGGTCAAGGCCAAAATCCGATCAGCCATGATTTTATTGAGTGCTGGAACAGGCTTGATGGGCTGAATGGCATTTTCCTGCTCCTAATTTGTATGGTCAATATCTTTATGTCTTTTTCTGTTTGGTTCGGGTGAGTAACTTGATCAACCCTTCTCACCTGTCAACTGACCCACATCACCCACCTTACCCCTTTACCCACTTACCTTACACATCTTTACCTTACTTTAGTCACTCTATCCACTTTCTCATTCTGTCCTCTTAGCCCTTTATCTTATGTACCTTATCCTTCACCAACCCTATACCCCTTGACCGCTTTAGCTTATTCATCATACCTATTATTATGCTAAATTGTCCCTTAGTGTCCTGGGATGCACAGGTTAGATGGATTAACATGGTAAATATGGCGATAGGGCCTGGGTAGGATTGTTGTTGGTGCAGGTCCGATGGGCCAAATGGTCTCTTTGTGCACTGTAGGGATTCTATGATTCTATTCACTCACTCTACCCTGTACCTATTTGCCCTACACACTTACATCCTCTCCATAGCTTTTCTAAGAAGCTTTGGGGTATTTGAGCACTTTACTTGGTTTCAATGCAGATTTCTATAAACATAGACAGGGATCATGGGTGGAAGTGGGAACATCGAGGTGATGGCACGAGCTCGTTGGGCCGAAGGGCCTGTTTCCGTGCTGTTTTGTTCTTTGTTCTTTGTATTTGCTCGAATATAACATCTGATGCCATTAAAGGGGCACATGACTTCTGTGTCGATTTTTTTTGCGCCGTTCGTTCCGAGGTTCCTGCGTGGAGTTCCGCAGGATCCTTCATCGGAACACGTCTCAGAGAAATAGCATGGTAAAGTCTCCATTTCGGTTGTCTGATCATGGTCGGGGATGAGGACCCCGATCCGGATCTGGACCTTATCTCCGACGCGTTTGCTGATCCCAAATAAAGCTCAACATCCAATCAGCTTTGGGATCATGCTCCTCGTCGCCATCCAGTGCCCCTGACTGGAATTGCAGGAGCAACAAGTTGAGGACAAAGTCTCAAATACCAGATTGGATTTGGATCGATTTGAGAAATGAATTAGCTGAGATGAGGAGAAATTCTTCACAGGAGAAGAAAATAACACTGGGATATTTTTAAAAGGAGTCAGTAAAGATATCGACTAATATGTTCCATTTCAAAAGAAAAGATATTTGTTGTCATTTCAGAAAGTTAAAGTTAAGTTTGAAAATAATTAGAATTGAAGAAGAAAGTCTTTGAGGATGGTGTGATATTAATGGCACAAAGCAGGACTTTCAGACCAAGCAGCCCATGCCAGCTTTTATATATAACCCTCTTACCAACCCATACTTCATCACATCCTATCAGCCAATCCTTCAAATCTTCTCTCCCTCATCTTTCTTCACCCTCCCCTTAAATAAATTAATACTATTAATGTCAGCTACTCCTTGTGGTCCAAGATATTTGGGTTAGGGGGATTGACCATAGCAAATCACCCCTTAGTGTCCAAAAATGTGCGGGTTAGTTGGATTAACCATGCTAAATTGCCCCTTAGTGTCCAAAGATGAGCAGGTTAGGTTGATTGGCCATGCTAACTTGTCCCATAGTATCCAAAGATGTGCAGATTAGGTTGATAAGCCATGGTAAATGCACATGGTTATGGCAATAAAGTTGGGGTGTGAGTCTGGGTAAGATGCTGTCTTGAAGAGTGAGTGCAGAGCTGAAGGGCTGAATGGCCTCCTTCTGCAGAGATTCTATGGATTCTTACAATGATCAATGACATGCTGACCATTTTCTGGGTTAAAAATGTTTCCCCTGAATTCCTCAGTGGGTTTATTAGTGACTGCCTAATATTTATGTCCCCAGCTTCTGCTCTCCCCTTATAGACAGGACCATCTCTTCTTGGCCTACCTTAATGAACTCAGTCATTACTCTATGGACCTCTGTTTAGTCACCCTGCTGGTTTCTAGGGCAATTATATTTATAATTAATGTTTTTAAAAACTGCAACAGAATGGGAGAAAAATAAAGGAGGTGAATGGAAGATGGAAGGATGGTAAAGAGGGAATACATGGGAGAAGAATTAGTAGGAACATGATAAGGAACAATAAAGTGTTTTACAAGAATATCGGTACAAGAGGTATTGTTATAAGGGAGGTTGACTCCCTGAGCAGGGGGAACCATCAATTTCTCTGTGACAATTGAAAACTGGCAGTACAAAGTGCTTCACCTCAATGATCCACACTCACAGCAAGTTTCCAGGAATAATGGCAAAGGTCCAGGATATAGGATTGATTTGATAAACAGCTGAATGTTGTAATCGGTACACAATGGGGAGCTGACTATTTTTCTGAACAAATCTTGTGATTTATCAAGCATTTCACCAATTGCTTTTCCTTAAGTTTAGCATCTGCACACTCCACACATGGACCACCAAATATTTGAGGGTTTAGTGATTAATCAGCAATCTCCACGGTGCACTATGGAGACAGACTATGCATTTCCGCTTTCATACTTAGTTAATCTGAGTAATTGGTCTCACAACACCAGGTTAAAGCCCAACAGGTTTGTTGGACTTGCATTGAATCCTTACAGTGCAGAAGGAAGCCATTTGGCCCATTGAGTCTGCACTGACAACAATCCCACCCAGGCCCTATCCCCAGGACCCCATATATTTACCCTGCTAATCCCTGTAACCTATGCATCCCAGGACACTAAGAGGAAATTTAGCATGGCTAATCAGCCTAACCTTCACATTTTTGACTGTGGGAGGAAACCGGAGCACCCAGAAAAAACCCTGCAGACATGGGGAGAATGTGCAAACTCCAGACGACAGTGACTCAAGCTGAGAATCAAACCTAGTTTCCTGGAATTATGAGGCAGCAGTGCTAATCACTGTGCCACCATGCCACCTCACCTGGTGAAGGAGCAGCGCTCTGAAAGCTTGTGATTCCAGATAAACCTATTGGGATTTCAACCTGGTGTTGTGAGTCTTCTTACTGTGCCCACCCCAGTCCAACGCTAGCATCTGCACACCATGATTTATCCTTGAGGGAACAGCAAATAGCAGTAGCTATCTTTGTGAGCACAGTTCTTCCAAAGTATTGCTGAATGTTGCTAAAGTTTTTCATCATGTACTCATCATGGACAAATGAAATTTCAAATGCTCACAACAATTGATACTATAAAAGAGAAGAGTGCTGACTGACTGGCAAGACAACTCTGATTGGACAACATGTTGCCATGGAGAAAACTTCAGGGAACTATGGGCTCCCTAAGTCTCTGAGAAATTCAAAAACGTCCAAGGCCTGTTCATATTCCTCTTGTTTGCAGGGAATGAGTCCTTGCATATCAATATATGTCACTTCTAGAAAGTGTAAATGAATCACATTATGACTGTGTTGCTACTTCTAAAGTACTTCATTGTTTGAAAAGATTTGGGTTGTCCTGAAGTTGTATAAGGCACTATGGTGATCCACAGATTAGAATTTGGATTTCATTGTCACAACCCTGGAGTTAATTCAGTAGATGATACTTCCTTTGGACATGAAGGAGATCAGGGACTATGTGAGTGGAGTTGGAAAGGGGATTTGCAGTAGGATGCGGAAACTGGCTTGAATGGCTTCCTCCTACTCCCAATTCTCAGAATAAAGGCAAAATACTGCAGATGTCCAAAATCTGAAATAAAAACTGAAAGACTCAGTAGGTCTGGCAGTATCTGTGGAGACAGAAACAGTTTTTGTTGGGCTTCAGTGGAGGCATCTCATCTTCCAATTAGACACTTTACAACCTTTCAACTTTAACATTGAGTTAACAACTTCAGACAATGAATTGCCTCTGACATTTTGATATATGTTGTTCTTTTTTTCCTCTTTTCTGCAGGGCCATCTGTCATTTGGTTTTATGTTTTGCTTTTACAGAGTGTTGACCTTTATTCTGCTATAACACATTCTGCTGTGCTGCTATTAGCACCTTCTGTATCACGACCATTAACATGCCCTTTGCCTTGCCCATGACATCTTTGTCAAATATCCTCTGAGCTCCTGGCCTCATAGCTGGGATTTTACGACCTCGCTTGGGTGAGGCTTGTAAAATCCCACTCGAGACCAGTGGAGAATTCCATCTGTGACACTCGCCTGCCCAATTCTGGGGTGAGTGGACCAATAAAATACCAGACCATATTTTTATTCTTATGTAAAATAAAGTCCCTTGCTTTTCAAAGTTCCTGTCCCAATATGAAATGCACTCTCATGGCATCTGTACCTACACATTTCACCTTTATTTCTAATAAGTTAACATTAGCATAAAACGTCAGCATTTTCGTCAATACAGAATAAGTATGTTAAACCCTCATATGAAAAGTTGTGTCATCCAATCTCTTCTTTATAGTTGTCTGGTTGTCAATTGTTACAAAGCTGCTGAACTCCATTATCTTCCTGCTATAAACTACACCGTCTTCAATCTGTTGCTCAGTGCTATTCCAATTGAATGTTATGCTGGTTTTATAGACATCAGTTGTGTGTTTAATCTTCAGTATCAATTATTACTGCTATTTAAAGACCCTGGCAATATTTATATTCAATTTTGTATCAGTAATTGTCAGTTTGTTCATATTTCTGGAATGAAATACAAAGGAAAATATTGCCCTATGTCCAACTCCAATCCCAATCCCTTCCCATACTCTTCAAGGGATTGACAGGGAGTGGACATTAGCAAGTAGCACTTAGTATAGTGTCCTTGAGAGATGATGGTTGGATATGCAACACCATATTGGCTTTAGGTGGGGTGTGGGAAGGGGGAGACAAGGGCAGGTGGTGGAAGGGGGAAGGGAAAAGGGGAAAAGTGCAACGCATAGAATTCATCACAAGAATGAGTTTTGTTTTCCCTCTGTTGCTCAAGGTACCGAGGTGAAGAAAATAGTACCAGCACAGGAATGGTTCTGATGGAAGTTGGAATGCTGAGTGGCTTTGTCCCAGAAATGGATGGTATTCAGACTAACGAGCTCATCAAAAAAGTCGAGTTTGAAGCTGGGAAAGTTAGCTTGTACTTTGATTCGGTGAGTTGAAGATTTTTTTTTCATTCATTCGTGGGATGTAGGCATAACTGGTAACATCCTTCAATGGTTAAAAAGAGATATTCCTCCGTGGTTTTAGGGATGAATCTATATAAGGTGTATTCAGTAGCATTCACAAACAAACATAACTTGGACTTCTTGCTTTTCAGTTGAATGAGACCGAAGTTTGTCTGACCATCCCAGTTATAAGGGATTCCAAAGTCGCTAATGCCCAGGATGCAATGGTCTGTGTGTTAGAGTATTATGAGCCAGGTAAGACATTTATTTAATTGGCTGATTTTGGGCATGTGAGTGTATTACTGACCAGAATTGAAACGATTGAGTGCTTTCCTCATCATACCTGGAATCTGCACTGCACTGGGTGACTGGGATTGTCACAGTAAGAAGTCTCACAACACCAGGTTAAAGTCCAATAGGTTTATTTGGTGTCATAGAATATTTACAGCATGAAAACAGGTGCTTTGGCCCAACATGTCCATGCTGCCCTTTTCTTAATAACCCCTAAGCTAATCCCAATTGCCCACATTTGGCCCATATCGCTCTATACCTATGTAAATATCTAAGTGCTTTTTAAAAGATAAAATTGTACCTGCCTCTGCTACCACCTCTGGCAGCTTGTTCCAGACATTCACCACCCTCTATGTGAAAAAATTGCCCCTCTAGACATTTTTGGACCTTTCCCCTCTCACCACAAACTTTTGCCCTCTTGTTTTAGACTCCACTACCTTTCGGAAAAGATATTGACTATCTACCTTGTCTATGCTCTACACTATCTTATTGGCCTCTATAAGGTCACCCGTCAGCCTCCTATGCTCCAGAGACAAAGTCCCAGACTATTCCTTATAACTCAATCCATCAAGTCTTGGTAGCATCCTACTAAATCTTTTCTGCACTCTTTCTAATCTAATATATCCTTTTTAATAATACGGTGACCAGAATTGCACACAGTATTTCAAGTGTGGCCTTATCAATGTCTTGTACAACTTCAACAAGATGTCCCAACTCCTGTGTTCAATGTTCTGACTGATGAAACCAAGCATGCCGAATGCCTTCTTCACCACTCTGTCTACCTGTGACTCCACTTTCAAGGAGCTATGAACATGTACCCCTAGATCCCTTTGTTTTTTAACTCTCCCCAATGCCCTACTATTAATTGAGTAAGTCCTGCCCTGGTTCACTCTTCCGAAATGCATCACCTCGCATTTATCTAAATTAAACTCTATCTGCCATTTATCAGCCCACTGGCCCAAATGATCACGATCCTGCTGCAATAGGAGATAACTTTCTTCACTGTCCACTATACCACCAATCTTAGTGACATCTGAAAACTTACTAACCATGCCCCGTATAATCTCAACCAAATCAATAATATAAATGATAAATAACAGTGGACACAGCACTGATCCCTGAGGCATATCGCTGGTCACAGGCCTCCAGTCTGAAAAACATCTCTCTACAAACACCATTTTATATCCATTTAAATACCTCACCTTGGATCCCATGAGATTTAATTTAATGCAGCAACCTACCTTGTCAAAGGCCTTGCTAAAGTCCATGTAGACAACATCAACTGCACTGCCCTCATCTATCTTCTTGGTTACCCCTTCAAAAAACATGAGATTTCGGAGTGCTGTTCCTTCAACAGATGAGTGATACATAGCTTGTATTATGTAACTATTCTCTGCTTACTGTATTTTATTGGGGAAGTATTTTAGGTATTAATAGAGGATGGAACTTTTTCTTTATTTGTTCATGGGACATGGGTGTCATTGGCTGGGCCAGCATTTATTATCCATCTCTATTTGCCTGAGAGCAGTTGAGAGTCAACCACATTGCCGTGACTCTGGAGTCACATGTAGGCCAGACCAGAGAAGGATGTCAGATAGAATCATAGAATCCTACAATGCAGAAGGAGGCCATTCAGCCCAATGAGCCTGCACCAAACACAATCCTGCCCTATCACCATAACTCCATGCATTTACCCTAGGTAGTCCCACTGACCAAAAGGGGCAATTTAGCAAGGCCAATTCACCTAAGCCAAACATCTTTGGACTGTGGGAACTAGCAAGAGGCCTGCACCATCTTCTTCAGGAAGGCCTCAGGTACTAAGTACCAATTAGGCAGTTCAGCGAGTCTTCAACAGGAACAAGACCCTGGGGGAAGCAAATTCCAGACACCAAGTCCTGCCAGCCAATCAGAAGCTACTAGGGTTGACGACAACTGCTGCTGGAATGAGGCCCAGGATTGCAGAGAATTCGAGAGATGAGAAAAGATGGGAGATGCTTCATGATCTGGGGATCACAAGGCAGCAGAATATTGGAGGAGGGGGTGTTGGCAAGAAGAGGAGGGATAGCTCTCTGAGTCTCCCATTTCTGAATGCCAATTCCCTCCATCTGGCACTGCCAGTCTTTGAACAAATTCAGCCTCCAAGTTATTGGAATCATAGAATCCCTACAGTGCAGAAAAGGTCATTTGGCCCATCAAGCCTGCACCGACCATAATCCCAACCTATCTCTGTAACCCCACATATTAACCCTAGCTAGTGCCCCTGGCACTAGGCTCAATTTAGCATGGCCAATCCATCTAACATGCATGTGTGTGGAGGGAAACCAGAGCACCTGGAGGAAACCCATGCAGACATGGGGAGAATGTACAAACTCCACAGGATGGTGACCCGAGGCTGGAATTGAACCTGGGTCCCTGGCACTGTCAGGCAGCAGTGCTAATCACTGATACTTTTTTCATTCATCTCAGAGTATGGCCTTTGCCATCACTTATTGCCCATCCCAAGGTGCTTTTGAGAAAATGGCGAGTTGCCTCCTCAATGCCCTATTGGATAGGCAGCTCCAGGACTTTGACCCAGTGATGATGAAGGGAGGGAGGGGTGATGCAGGTCCAAGTGGGGGTGGCCTGTGCTACCTGGAGGGAATTCCAGCACTGGTGATACTCTCGTGCTAAGACTAGCTTCTGAAAAATGTAATTGCGTGCAAATGATTCTTCTGTTTTGCTTTAAACACAGGGAAAAGGACAGTGAGAATGTACAACTCGGACGTGATGTCTGACACCGATTCATGCACCTTCTGTGGCCTTAACTGCACTCTGTGTCGCTCACAACTCAGTGTGGTATCATTCCCGGCCGCAACTGCGACAACTCTGAGAGACCCAGTTCCACTTGGGCTCTGCCTTCTCATTATTTATCTCATTTTGTCTTAGTCACACAAGCAGTACTGAGTGTAAAACCTCTCTCTCTCTCTCGGTGAAATAGTTATTGTTTTGATTAGGGGATTGGGGAAGAAAGACGAGCAAAAATATATTTGCAATTTCCTAATCTAGTAAATTGCTTTCTGTAAACTCTTGTTGATATTTTAACATCCGTGTGTTGTATATTGTAGATATAAAAGGCGCATTTTTGTTTTGTGTGCGAATGCTTCTCTTGCCTCCCTCATCTCCCACATTTGTAGTCGCAGCTGTTATTGCTTAACTTCTCTTGAGTGCTACCAAAGTTCCAGATTTCAGAGAGAGCGAGACTGTCCAATGTTCTGAATTTACAGCGCCTCTCTGAGTTATGGTTGCGTTCAGATCATTGGAACAGTGCTTGGTTCCTTCAGCTTGTACTGTTGAAGATCTTCCACAGTCACGTAGCGGAGTGAAGTTCCCCTGGCTCTCTCTCTTGGCCTCTCTCTCTGAATTTGCTGTGTGTGTGTGTGTTTTGGATTCTTCCCTTGCAAACCCTGCTTCGCAATGGGATTAATTTAAAAGAAAATTAAACAAAATTGCCAGGATCTTTAAGATGCCGCTGGGCAAACTCTAATTAAATTGTGCGTGAGTGCTGTGTGAAGTGGTTAGAGTGGGGAGGGGTGGGGGGGAGGACAATATCAATAAAAATAAAAATGAAATCTGATTTCTGCCCTTGGGTCCAGGCAGTTCTTTATAAAACAGCCGCTGCAGACATTGTCTGAATAAAACAGATTTTAAAACGTGTTCACTGTTCAAGGGCTCATCTGCTATTGTAATATCTCTGGATGGTTTTAGCCCAACAGTGAGGAGCATGTTACTGACAGGTTAACTTAAAACCAAGAACATTGCACGCAGCTGACAGATGTGTGATTGATGGAACAAACATGATGAGAATTTACAGTGTTACACACTAGAATCTTTAAAGTCTAAAAGATGATATATACGAGTTGAAGTTTAATTATTATTGACTCAAGTAGGCTTACACCAACACTGCAATAAAGTTACTGTGAAAATCCCCTAGTCACCACACTCTGGCGCCTGTTCAGGAACACTGAGGGAGAATTTAGCATGACCAATGCATCTAACCAGCACATCTTTCAGACGGTGGGAGGAAACTGGAGCACCCAGAGGAAACCCACACAGACATGGGGAGAACATGCAGACTCTATGCAGAAAGTGACCCAAGCTGGGAATTGAGCCCAGGTCCCTGGTGCTGTGAGGCAGCAGTGCTAACCACTGTGCCACCATACCGCTCATAAATCACCACTCACTTCTAAACTCCAGTGCAAACAAATCCAGTCTACCTAACCTATCTCCAAAAAGGAATTGAACTCAGGTCCCTGGAGCTATGAGACTCAATGCTAATCACTCTGCTGCCATTATAGCACAAAAGGAGATCATTCAGCCCATCATGGCTGCAAAAGGGCTATTCAATTGATCCCACTTGTACCTGCCTTGTCCCCAAAACCTTGCCAAGTATATATCTAATCCTATTTATAAAATTATTATTCCATCTTCTCCCAGTGCCCTTTCAGACATTCTATTGCAGAACATAACATGCAAACATAGGAAATTGGAGCTGGTGTAGACCATTCAGCCCTTCAAGCCTGCTTCACCATTCAGTATGATCATGACTGATGCTCTAACTCAGTGTCACATTCCAGCACTCTTCCCATTGACACCATTTAGAAATCCATCTAGTTCCTTCTCAAGTAGATTCAGCGACTTGATTTCCACAAACCTCTGTGTTCGAGAATTTTACGGATTCACCACCTTCTGAGTGAAAGAGTTTCTCCTCATGTCAATCCAAAGTGTCAATCCAAAGCGGCCTCCCCCTGTATCCTGAGTCTGTGACCCTTTGTTCTAGATTCCCCCCACCGACCCCTCTGCTCTTGCCCAGCCAAAGAAAACAACATCCCTGCATCCAGTCTTGTCAGAACTTCACACGCTTGACTGAGATTCCCTTTCATTCATCAAACTCCAGTGAATTTAGGCCCTCATATCCCAATCCTGCCATCCCAGGGATCAGTCTGGTGGACCTTTGCTGCATTCCTTCTATGGTAAGTGTATTCTTTCTTAGATATGGTGACCAAAATTGGAGACAACGCTTCAAGGGTGGTCTCACCAAAGCCCCGTACCAAGATATTCTTGCCGCTGTACACAAATCCTCTTGCAATGAAGGGCAAATATCATTGCCTCAAACAGAAGCAGAAAATGTTGGAAAATCTCAGCCAACCTGACAGCCTCTGAGGCCTTCCTAACTGCTTGCTCTGCCAACAATCCGCTCCATAAAATAAATCATTTCCCTCCTCTTTAGCAGAATGGGTCCAAGCATTGAAGATTCTAAAGGAGAATCAGGACAAATACAAGAATTTCAAATAATCACAACAATTTATACTGCAGGAGCGAGCTGATTGGTAGGCAAGGCAACACTGATTGGCCAAGGCACTGCCTTAGAGAAATCAACAGAAAAATGATAGAATGGTGAAATGTTCCCAAGTTGGGGATCTTCTAGATATCGCCGAGAGCAGGATGAGTCTGCATTTAGATAAAAGCAAAATACTGCAGATGCTTGGCGTCTGAAACAAAAATAGAAGATGCTGGAAAATCTCAGCAAGTCTGACAGCGTCTGCAGGGAGAGAATAGAGCTAACGTTTCAAGTCTAGATGACCCTTCATCAGAGCTCTGCATTTATATAGCACCTTTCACATCCTCAGGACATCCCAAAGCTCTTCACAGCCAATGTAATACTTTTTGAATAGTCGTTAGTGTTCCAGTGTAAAAAATACAGAAGCCAATTTATGCTCCCACATTTAGCAATGACATTTTGATTTGATTTATTATTTTCACAGTGTTAATATACAGTGAGAAGTATTGTTTCTTGCACACTGTACAGATACCATTCATAGAGAAGGAAAGGAGAGAGTGCAGAATGTAGTGTTACAGTCACAGCTAGGGTGTTGAGAAAGACCAACTTAATGCGAGGTAGGTCCATTCAAAAGTCTGACAGCAGCAGGGAAGAAGCCGTTCTTGAGTTGGTTGCTACGTGTCCTCAGATTTTATATCTTTTTCCAGAAGGTAGAAGGAAATGCATGGGGGCCCCTGATTATGCTAGCTGCTTTTCTGAGGCAAGGATAGGTATAGACAGAGTAAATGGATGGAAGGCTGATTTGCGTGATAGATTGGCATTGTTTGCAAGCCTTTGTAGTTTCTTGTGTTTGGTAGTTTCGCAAAGTACAAAGAAATCTGTTTTTGGCATTGAAGGATTCAATTTGCCAGGAGAAAGTGAAAACCCGACCACTTTCCTCAGAATAGCGTCCTGGCATCTGTTACATCCATTTGCAATGATAAATGGTGACTAGATTTTGTGTCTCATCCGAAAGGAATGCAGTTAAGGGCACAAAGTGTTTGATCTGAGAATCGATCAGTTATTCCAGAATCTTCTTTGATTGAGATTTTGGAGCAAGGACAAATGAGGAGAAATGATATCATTCAAAAGGTTGTGGATTTTTTTGATGAAGGGTTTTGACTGGGTAGAAGCTGATTGTTTCTGCTGGTGGGGGAGTCTAAAACATGGGGGCACAGTCTCTGGATGAGGGGGCAATCATTGAGGATTGTGATGAGGAGAAATGTCTTCACTCAGAGGGTTGTGAATCTTTGGAATCCTTTACCCTGGAGGGATGTGGGTGCTCCATCATTTACAGCTGGGATAAACAGACATTGGTCTCTCAGGAGTCAAGGGATATGAAGAGTGAACAGAAAATGTCGCTGAAGCTCAAGTTTAGACAAGGCCGTTTTGAATGGGCATAGCAGACTCAATGGGCTGAATGGTCTACGCCTGCTCCCATTTCTTGTGAGGCAGTGGGGGAGAGGTTTAGAGGGAAATTCTAGAGCTTATGATTAGGCATCTGTTGGCACCGCTGCCAATGACCTCTATTCTAGAGGGAATAGGTCAGAGTTAATGGATGGTGAAGATCTATATAAATAATCCCTCCTTTGAAAGATGTGGGAGTTGCTACTCAGAGGGGTTGTAAAACTTAATGGGGCGTGAAATGAAATGTGAACAAAGCACTTCAAAGTTTTGAAAAACAACCGAGAGAAGACTTGCCACACAACCCCGCATCCTGGGGAAACCCCCCCCCCCAAGCCTGAACCCCACCTGCCCAGCCTGAGCCCTACCACCTTTGAAATACTCCACTCTGTGCCCTGGCAGTGAATGCTCTGCCACTGAGCACCTTGGCAATACATGGAAAGCAGTGATAACTTTTATCCTCCTTGGAGTCATGGCACTTGGTCTCCACTTTCAGGAACTTGTAGTGATTGGGGTCTGGGTGACTCCCCAGTGAAATCCAGATCAATAAGACCATAAGACATAGGAGCAGAATTAGGCCACTCGGCCCATTGAATCTGCTCCATCATTCAATCATGGCTGATATTTTCCCCATCCCCATTCTCCTGTCTTTTCCCTATAACCGCTGATCCCCTTACTAATCAAGAATCTATCCATATCTGTCACTCAATTACCAGGCCTCCCCAATCTTCTGTGGCAAAGAGTTCCATTGATTCACCACTCTTTGGCTAAAGAAATTCCTCCTCATCTCTGTTTTAAAGGATCGTCCCGTTAGCCTGAGGTTGTGCCCTCTGGTTCTAGTTTTTCCAACGAGTGGAAACATCCTCTCCATGTCCACTCTATCCGGGCCTCGCAGTATCCTGTAAGTTTCAATAAGATTCTCCTCATCCTTCTAAACTCCAAAGAGTATAAACCCAGAGTCCTCAACTGTTCCTTAAAAGACAAGCTCTTCATTCCAGAGATCATTCTTGTGAACCTCCGCTGGACCCTTTCCAAGGCCAGCACGTCCTTCCTTGGATACGGGGCCCAAAATTCCTCACAATATTCCAAATGGGGTCTGACCAGAGTCTTATACAGCCTCAGAAGTACATCCCTACTCTTGTATTTTAGCCCTCTCGATGTGAATGCTAACATTTACCTTCCCAACTGCCAACCGAACCTGCATGTTAATTTTAAGAGAATCTTAAACAAGGACTTTCAAACCCCTTTGTGTTTTTGATTTTCTAAGCATTTTTCCATTTAGAAAATAGTCTATGCCTCCATTCCTCCTTCCACGGTGCATAACCTCACACTCCTCCATGCTGGGCGGGACAGGCCAGGAGCATTGGAAACTGGTTAAACATTTCAAGCCTCTCGCCAAGTTCACCAGGGAATAACGGGAACTAAGAGGATCAGAAAATCATCTCAATGTTTCGCATTTAATGTGGCTGAAGAAAGAGGGAAGTGTGATGGGTTTGTTGAAAACTGTTGAAAAAGTTGGGTGAGGGAGGGTCAGGTAAAACAGAAAGGTAAGTCAGGGACAGAATTGATGGCAGAAGAGATTCAACATTAAAAATATCATGGAATAAAATACAAAGGGGCTGGTAGCGTTTGCTGTAAAGTCATAGAGTCTTAGAGGTTTACAGCTTGGAAACAGACCATTCAGCCCAACTTATCAATATCTCCTTTTCTTTAAAAGCCTAAACTATGGGCCCTTTTGGCCTATATCCCATTTTACGCACGTAACTATCTAAATGCTTTTAAGAAGAAAAGCATTAGCCCAGAGTAAATTTTAATGGCAGAAGTGTTAAGAGTGGCATAGTGACACAATGGTTAGCACTGCTGCCTCACAGCGCCAAGGACCTGGGCTCAATTCTGGCCTTGGGTGATTGTGTGAAGTTTGCACATTCTCCCCGTGCCTGCGTGGGTTTCCTCCGGGTGCTCCGGTTTCCTCCTACACTCCAAAGATGTGTGGGTTAGGTTATTGGTCATGCTAAATTGTCTCTTAGTGTCAGGGTAAATAGTAGCTAGGGTAAATATGAGGGGTTATGGGAATAGGGCCTGGTTCGGATTGTGGCCAGTGCAGACTCAATGGGCTGAATGGCCTCCTTCCACACTGTAAGATTCTATGAGTGATGAATAGCTATCCGAAAACAAAGATATAGATTGGCACATGACAAATAAAAAAAATAATAAAAAGGGAGATTTACTTCATGATCTGAAGTTGTTGAACTCAATGTTGCAGAAGATTATAAAGCAATTGTTCAAGCTTATGGTGAGCTTTACTGGAATAGTGCACTAGGTAGAAAAGCGAACACGGGGACAAAGCATTGAATCGAGATAGCAGCTCAAAGCTTGTGGACAGAGCAGCGGTGTTCCACAAAGCTAACACCAAACTGTGTTTGGACTCCCTGGTTTGGAGAAGATTGCATCGTCAGTGGCGAATATGGCTGACTGAATTGACAGAGGCGCAAGTGCAAACTTCTTCACCCGGATGGAATGTTTGGGAGCTGGGATGGTGAGGGGGAAAAAAGGCAGATGTGACAGCTCCTGCACGGGGAGGTGCCATGTGAAGGGAATGAGGTTTAGTTTATTTATTAGTGTCAGAAGTAGGTTACATTAACACTGCAATGAAGTTACCGTGAAAATCCCCTAATCGTCACATTCTGGCACTTGTTCGGGTACACTGAGGGAGAATTTAGCATGGCCAATGCAAGTAACCAATGCTTCTTTCAATCGGTGGGAGGAAACAGGAAAAAAAAACCCACGCAGACACGAGGAGAACGTGTTAACTCCACACAGACAATGAGCCAAGCTGGGAATTGAACCTGGCTCCCTGGTGCTGTGAGGTAGCAGTGCTAACCAGTGTGCCACAATACCACCCCAGGTATCACGGATGATACAGGACTGGACCTGTGTGTCTTGGGGGGAATGGTCCCTGCGGAATGCTGACTGAGGAGGGGAGGGGAAAATGTGTTTGATGATGGCACTATGCATAAATGGTGGGTAATCACCCTTTGATTGTGGAGAGTGACCGGGGGAGGGGGGAGAGGGCTTGTGGGGGGGGGAGTGTTTGTTGTGGGAGTGGGGGTACAGAGCTGTGGAAGAAGGACAAAGAGAGTCCCAGTAGTCCTGGGAGAAGAGGGGACAGGGTGGGATCAAATTCTTTATATTAAAGTGGAAGCTATTATCGTGAGAACAGGGTAATGAATGAATGAGACCTAGTCTGGGTAGCAGATTGCTAAGCTCAGGATAACGGAAAGCAGGATGTGGTAGGTTGGCCAAGAGCTGTGTTGGAATTGTCACGTCTACAGGAAAGAAAAACATGACATCCTCCCTTTAGTTATGGGCATTTACCACCAGGGAGCACTATTGCTCCATGAGAAAAACATCCAGTCTGATCAATTAATAAACTATTTCCCCTCCAATCCCATTCAATTACTCAACTCCACAGTATACATGTGCCCCAAACATACTAAATTTATGATATTTCCTCCAGATGATAAGTGATATTTTTTGAAGAAATAACACCATCTCTTTTTGAAATCTCTTTGTCTGTTGCAATAAGTTCTTGCAGTTCACAAAACGGTTGCTTCTTGTAAGGCATAATCTGACACATCATTAAATAATAAACTTCTTGAAATAGATGGATAAAGAGATTCCTCTGCTGACTGAACTAGTGTCATGGCAGTCTTAAGTCAGGTTTCTGAAAAATAAATTGCTTGCATTTATATAGCACTGGTCACCTCCTTAAAATGTCCCAATTTACTTGCCTTAGCTCCATATCCTTACCCTAAAGAGAATCTTGAGAATTTTCAATGGTCCTCATTTTTGATTCCTTCAATAATTTCTGGAGTGGGACATGAACTTGAAGGGTGAATGTGTTACTAACTGGGCCAAGGAAACCAGCAAGGTAGGTAGTGGGGCATTTTTAACAAAAAGAGAATATAAAGGATATATGGATGGAGGAAAGGTGGGTATGGGTTAATGTGCCGTTCAAACGTTAGTATGGAACAGCCTTACCATCATTACTTTGTGTTACTTTGTGATTTACAATGGGAACAGCAGTATAGAGAAGGAAATTAGATAAACATTTGACTGGTGTGGGTAACACTGCTGCCTCCGAGTGTAGGGATCTGGATTCAATTCCCAGCTTGAGTCACTGACTGTAGTGAGTTTACACATTCTCCCCGTGTCTACGAGGGTTTCACCCCAGGGGCTCTAATTTCCTCCCACAGTCCAAAAAAAACATGCTGGTTAGGATGATTGGCCATTCTCCCTTGCCCTCAGGGGAATAGCAGGGTAAAAATGTAGGGTTCCGGGGGCAGAGCTTGTTGTTGGTGCAGGCTCGATGGCCTGTTTCTGCATTTTATGGGTTCTATTCTATTTGAAGGAATGAAAATAAGAGGCGGAGTGAGGAATTGGAATTGGAGTAGGGAGCTTGCAGAGGAAGATCTCAACTTGCATGGATCTCAATGGACTCCTTCAGTAGCTAAATTTCTATGGTTCCAAATTTCTATTATGTTACTTTTGCTGTTATAAATCTTTCACATTTTTTTATTGTTGAAGACAATAAAAACCTTTAAAAAATCTTATAATTATTGCTATTGCGCCCAGGGTGAGGGAGGGCTGAACCCAATGACGTGTGGTATACCATTGACAGATGACCTCTGCTCTGGAGAAGGCAGTGTCTACCCTCCTATCGCTGGGTACTCCACTGAATGACTGCATTAAACACCATCATCACCCACACCCACTGCTCCGGGGGAGTCCAGAACAAGAGGCCACAGTCTGAGGATTCACAGAGAACAGAGATGAGGAGACATTTCTTCACCTAAAGAGTGGTGAGCCTGTGGAATTCGTTATGACAGGACGCAGTTGATACCAAAATATTAAATGTATTCAAGAGGCAGCTAGATATAACATTTGGAGTGAATGCGATGGTCAAAGGTTATGGGGAGAAAGCAGGATTAACCTATTGAGTTAGACTATCAGCTATGATGAAAGTGTAGGCTTGAAGAGCCAAATGGCTTTCTCACGCTCCTATCTTCTGTATTTCTGTGCCACCTATCGATGCTGTAAACCAATGCAAATGAGAACTTCTGTACTTGTCTGGGTTGGAGAACGCTCTTTATTCTGCATTTTTCTGTGTGTCCAAACTTCCACAGTATTAATTAATTACAAAGAAAGAGACCATTTTCCCAATATCCTATCTTGTACTTGAATGAAAGTGTTTAAAGATTAGATTAAAGATTAAAGAGCAACACAGCATGGGAAACAGGCCCTTCGGCCCAACGAGCCCGCGCCGCCGTCATAACTATATAGTAGCAAATCCATTATCCTATTATATTATTCCTATATAATATATATATATTATTCCTAATATGGAAAATTCTCACTATAGGGACAATTTGTTTCCCAATCAGCCTAAGAGCGAATTTTTGGGTTGTGGGAGGAAACCGGAGTGCCCGGAGAAAACCCACGCAACCACGGGGAGAACGCGCAAACTCCCGCAGACACCAGCCCAATTCCAAGTGTCTGCACAGCCACATCGATAGTCTCTGAGCTGTCATGGTGCCCTTCAGATGGTCCACATAAAGCACTCATTTACGACATGAGGTACCAGGCAACCCATGAATCAACATCCAAGAGCTGTACCCGCACCACCTGCCGAATGCATGCTCAAATTATGGACCGAATTACCTGTGGAAAAAAGCCGTAGTTAAACAGTCCTAATATATCCCTCTATCTGCATACCGCTCATGTGGCTGTCCAAGAGACCCTTAAACAGCCCCAGCGTGCCTGCTCCCACCACCTTACTCGGCAGTGCATTCCACACCCCCACTACCCTTTGTGTGAAAAACTGCCCTCTAATATTCGTCCTATACATAGCCCCCCTCACCCTATGGCCATGACCCCTCGTCCTATCCATTTCTAAAGGTGGAAAAAGTTTACCTCCATTTACTCTATCTATACCCCTTATAATCTTATACACCTCTATGAGATCCCCTCTAAGCCGACGTCTTTCAAGGGAAAACAACCCCAGTCTATTTAATCGTTCCTCATAAGACAGTCCTTCCATACCAGGCAGCATCCTGGTAAACCTCCTCTGCACTCTCTCCAAGGACTCCACATCCTTCCGATAGTACGGTGACCAGAACTGGACGCAGTATTCCAAGTGAGGCCTAACCAAAGTTCTATACAACTGCAACATCAAACTCCTACTCTTGTATTCTATACCCTTTTCTATGAAAGCTAACATACTATACGCCTTCTTTATCACCTTCTCCACCTGTGAGGACACCTTCAGAGACTTGTGAACCTGCACCCCCAAGTCTCTCTGCGTCTCTATGCTCCGTATAGTTTTACCTTTTATCCTATAACTCTCTTCTACATTTTTCCGGCCAAAATGCATCACCTCGCATTTATCCGGATTAAATTCCATTTGCCATCTATCTGCCCAGTCTACCAACCTGTCTATGTCCTGTTGTATTGCCTGACACTGCTCTTCTGTACCCGCCAATCCAAGCATCTTGGTGTCATCAGCAAATTTGCTGATCTCACCACCTACCCCTACTTCCAAGTCGTTTATGTAGACCACAAATAGAAGAGGACCTAGTACTGAGCCTTGTGGCACTCCACTAGTGACAGGCTTCCAGCCGGAAAAAGAGCCTTCCACTACTACCCTCTGTCTCCTCCTCCCGAGCCAGTTCTCGACCCATCTACATACCCGACCCTGTATCCCATGCGCCTTCACCTTCTCTATCAGTCTACTATGAGGAACCTTGTCAAACGCCTTACTGAAATCCATGTAGACGACATCAACAGCATGTCCTTCATCAACTGTTTTTGTCACTTCTTCAAAAAATTCCACTAGATTTGTAAGACAAGACTTCCCCTTGACGAAGCCATGCTGCGTATCCCTGATCAGATCGCAGCGCTCCAGATGCTCACACATCCTGTCCCTAAGGATCCTCTCCATTAGCTTACTTATAACTGAAATCAAGCTCACCGGCCTATAGTTCCCTATAGTTAATTATTTATTTAGTTGAATATTTAGTTGAAATGGGTACAATAATGGTTACGTTACTGAACAAGGGGCCCATAGGCCGACACTAATAATGAAATCAAGTAAGTCTGAAATCAAACTTCACCATGACAATTGGAGAATTTAAATTGACTTCAATTTAAATCATCTGGAAAAAGAAATCATTGAAACTGAACTGGTTCAACTAATGTCATTTACATGGGGACACATGATTGACATGTGAATCCAACTCCATATTAATTCTGGCTCCCATCTAAAGTCGTTTAGAAAACAACTCAGGGACCTCACAAGTCAGAAGATCCTCATCAACCTTTTCCCAAGCCACTGGGGATGAACAAGAAACATCATCAATGCAAACACTCTGAGAATGAATGTCATATCCCTCAATGTTTTTCATTGTCTGTAACCACACCCAGTTAGTTACTGTCCTGATACATATTTTTCTATGTTCCTTGGTCAGAACATTGAATACAGGAATTGGGATGTCTTGTTGAAGTTGGACAAGACATTGATAAGGCCACGTGAGGAATATTATGTAGAGTTTTGGTCACCCTATTATTGAGAGGATATTATTAAACTAGAAAGAGTACAGAAAAGATTTACGAGGATGCTACCAGGATTTGATGGCTTGAGTTATAAGGAGACACTAGGTAGGCTGGGACATTTTTCCTCTGGTGCATTAGGAGGCTGTGGGGCATAGGTCAGTTAGATAGTCAACATCTTTTCCCAAAAGGGATTCTAAAACTAGAAGACATAGGTTTGAAGTGAGAGGAGAGAGATGCAAAAGTGTCCAGGGGGGCAATTTTTTCACACAGAGGGTGGTGAGTGTCTGGAACAAGCTGCCAGAGGTATAGTAGAGGCAGATACAATTTTGGCTTTTAAAAAAGCATTTAGATATGGGGTAAAATGGGTATAGAGGGATGTGGGCCAAATGCAGGCAATTGGGACTAGCTTAGGGGTTTTTGAAGAAAAAGGGCAGCTTGGACAAGTTGGGCTGAAGGGCCTGTTTCAAAACAATCTCTATCCGCTTCCTTTTTTAGTTCTAATGCCTTTTTTTAAAACATGCATTCCATGGTGTCATCTGGGTGGGGGGGCGCGGGGTGTGGTGGGAGGTTACATCGAACAGAAGCTGAACTGGACAGCTGCATAAATACTGTGGCTGCAACAGCACTTCAGAGGCTGGGAATCATATGCTGAGTAGAATGTTCCCGACAGTGGGGGAGGCCAGACTAAGGGTCAGAGTTAGAGGATAAGGTGTAAACCTTTTCCAACTAAGTTGAAGAGAAATTTCTCCACCCAGAGATTGGTGAATGTGTGGACTTCAAGACCACAGGATGTAGCTGAGGCCAAAATGTTGCGTGATTTCAAGAAGAAATTACATATAGTTCTTGGGGCTTTAGGGATTCAGACATATGGGGAGAAGGCAGAGTCAGGATATTGAACTTGATGATCAGCCATGATCAAAATGAATGGTGGAGCAGGCTTGAAGGGCTGAATGGCCTCCTCCTGCTTCTACCTTTGATGGCTAATTCACCTTCCGACTCTGCAAACTCTGTCCATCATTTGCAAGGCAGAAGTGTGATCAAATACTCTCTGTTTGCTCAGAGAATACAGCATTAAAGATCTCTGACATGAATCCCAGTAATGAATACAGAGATTTAACCTGATTCTGAACTAATTCCAAAATGCTCTGTATCCTTTCGGGATCCTTTACCCCTCTGCTATTAATCCTGACGTATTCAGTCTGTGTAGATCTTCATTCCCAAGGTCAATTTGTTACAGCTTTCTGTCTGATTCAGACACATAGAACATTGAATCATAAAATCTTACAATACAGAAGAACACCATTCGGCCCATCAAGATTACACCGACCACAATCTTATCCAGGCACAATCCCCTACATATCTACCCTGCTAATCCCCTCTGACACTAGGGTCAATTTAAGCACGGCCAATCCACCTAGTCTGCACGTCATTGGACAGTGGAAGGAAATAGGAACAACCAGAGGAAACCCATGAAGACACAGGGAGAATGTGCAGATTCCGCACAGACTGTGACAAAGGTTAGAATTGCACCCTGGCACTATGAGGCAGCAGTGCTAACCACATCTGGCTCACATCGTGGTCACTTGCCTTTCCCAGCTGATCCTCCTGATGCACTCTTGCACTCACTAAACTGATTGGCTATGCACGGCAATCTCACCATAAGAGGTCAATCTACTTCCCAATTCTTTCATTGGACATTATGTCTTCAATGCTTCCCTGTACAATCAGCACCCTCCTTCCTGTACTGTCAACACACTGTGTTCCCAACACCCTTCTTCCTGTACAGTCAACACACTGTGTTCCCAACACCCTCCTTCCTGTACAGTCAACACACTGTGTTCCCAAAACCCTTCTTCCTGTACAATCAACACACTGTATTCCCAACACCCTTCTTCTTGTACAGTCAGCACACTGTATTCCCAACACCCTTCTTCCTGTACAGTCAGCACACTGTGTTCCCAACACCCTTCTTCCTGTACAGTCAACACACTGTATTCCCAACACCCTCCTTCCTGTACAGTCAACACACTGTGTTCCCAACACCCTCCTTCCTGTACAGTCAGCACACTGTATTCCCAACACCCTCCTTCCTGTACAGTCAACACACTGTGTTCCCAACACCCTCCTTCCTGTACAGTCAACACACTGTGTTCCCAACACCCTTCTTTCTGTACAGTCAACACACTGTGTTCCCAACACCCTTCTTTCTGTACAGTCAACACACTGTGTTCCCAACACCCTTCTTTCTGTACAGTTAACACACTGTGTTCCCAACATCTCCAATGCTTCAAGTTTGCTGTTGTCTGACAAAAATATCTCATGCCAGCATCTCATCTCATGCCAGGAAGAATAATCTAAAACTATTCACCTCGCAGTCCGTATCTATACTTAACCTTGGTACCAGCCTGTGTGACAAACACTGAACGCCATGCTGTGTTATTATCATGATATGAAAACACCAATCATTCATCAGGGATTGAGTAAACATGTGTTGGAATTTTCCTGTCCCACCCACCACGGGAAGTGTGGAAGGTGGGACGGGACCAGGGGAAAGGTCCTTTGATTTCAGATAGGGTCTTTCAGTCCTGGAGCAACAACAGCTGGAAAATCCTGGCCACAATGTGGATTCATTCCAATATGAAAGTCATTGTTCAATTACTAAAGCAGTCTGTTGCCCCTATGCAGCATGGCCTGTATAGCATTCAGGGTTTGTGTGTGGCAACTAAGATTTGCACTACTCAAGTGCTAGGCAATGGCTGTTGCTGTGGTGTGTCTTTAAGGTGCAAAAGCATGATATCACTGGAAGGGAAGTGTGTCTTGCGATCCAGTATTAATTTCACTTTTGCCTGGAAGCACAACACAACACTGTCCTGGCAATTTCAGACTCTACCCATTTCTACCCATGTATATTCATTCATTTATTTGAACTCGGCACAATATAGCCATTGCCTGGCACTTGAGTAGCACAAATCTCACTTGCCATGTATAAATCTTGAGTGCTATATAGACCATGCAGCATTGGGGCAACAGACTGCTTTAGTATCTGAGTAGTCGCTTTCAAGACGATACTTTATTGATTATACTTTATCTGTGATATCTCCTGGACCAATTTGAGGGGATCAGGGAAGATTTTCAGAGAACAACCTTCCCTTTGTTGACCCCTGTTCCATTCCTGGTGTTTTGCATCTTCCAGGAGATGATGTGGCTGTGGGAGCAATGGATGCTGGAGCGTTCGGAAGAGCCTAGTCGTAATGCTGTGACCACCATGAGGATCGGGGCGAATTGGAAGGACCAGCTGATCGATTCCTACCGTCCGTTTTATATGTTTACAGACTTACTGGATTCATTTATAGATAGGATTCCAGAGGCAGAATGAGATCAGAGAGTTCACACTTTTTCACTGTTTTCTAATTCCAAACAGCTGTGGATTCCAGACGGTCTACTGACGGTGAGAGTTAAGCTCCTTCCTCGATACACTTGAAGTTATTAAAGTTCCCTGGGGCTCCACACTTGTGAGGAGGCGGAATTGATTGCAGCTCCTTCTAGCCTGAAAGCCAGAGCACCCTGGTGTGGAAAGATCTTCCATATGCCACAGGTTTGGATAGAGTGAGGAGGCTTGGACTGATTTAAGAGGCTTTGGAGCCTGGAATCAGAATCGTTTCCCGCACGTCGTGTTCTTTTGTTTAAAATTCCAGCTGGTGCCGACTTCCATTGTGCAAGGAACAGAATCTGGGTCCTGTGCCAGCACTTTCTCTGACAGTGCTGCCCAAAGCTGAGGACTCCCCCACCTTGAGTGATAAGAGTGTTCAGGTGCGAGGGACCAAGTTCCCCCTCCAATCCGTCACCGCTCCTTCGCCGTCACTGGGTCAAATTCCTGGAGATCCCTCTCTCACTGCACTGTTACCACATGGAATGTGACACTTCCAGAAGGCAGCTCACCACAACCCCTTCAAAGACATGGGTGACAAATGCTTGCCTCTTCGGTGACATTCTCAAATCGACAATGATTGAAGCAATCTGGAAGGCAAGAGAATCCGACTCTGAAGTGTGAGCAAATTAGACTCTGAGACAGAACAAATGTCAAGTCAACACAGTTGCCTCCGGCTTTGGTATGCGTGTCAAAGAATCGCTTCAACATCCACAATAGTAAAGCAGCAATGCTTTTTAATCCTATCTAAATCTCTTGCCTCTTGCTCTGAATTCAGTGGGTTTAAGTTCCCCTCAGGGACTCCAACAGGTTCTCAGTTCCGTGCTGCCTGAATGCTGTGCGGTCAATAGACACTGATCAAGATGTTGAACTGAGGTCATCTCTGCCCTCGTGAGTAAATTCCCTTGGTGGCACATAAGCACGAGGGGTGGCACAGAGGCATGAGAGACAGCACGGTGGCACAATGGTTAGCACCACTACCTCACAGCGCCAGGGACCCAAGTTCAATTTCTGACCTTGGGTCACTGTCTGTGTGGAGTTTGCACATTCTCCCCGTGACTGCGTGGGTTTCCTCTGGGTGCTCCAGTTTCCTCCCACAGTCCAAAAGACATGCTGGTTAGGTGGATTGGCCAGGCTAAATTCTCCCTCAGTGTACAGGCGCTGAAGTGTAGCAACTAGGGGATTTTCACAGTAACTTCATTGCAGTGTTAACATAAGCCTTGTGACACCAATAAATAAACTTAACCATTAAAACTTTGATTGAAGTATATAAGATCCTAAATGATCTTAAAAAGGTGGACGTAGAAGGGGTGTTTTATCTTGTGAGTGAGTCCAGGACTCAGGGTTGTAAAACTCGCTGTTTGCCTTTTGGGGGAGAGATGAAGAGAATTCTTTTCTTTCAGAGCGTTGTTTGACTTTGGAACTCTCTGCTTCAGAAAGCAGTGGGGAAGGGGGGTGGTCACTGATATTTTTAAGACAAAAGTAGATAGATTTTTGTGAGACAAAATTATTGTGGATAGATAAAAATGTGGAACTCAGCAAAAGCAATCAGCCGTGATCTTACTGAATGGCAGAACAGGCCGAATGATTGCTGCCTGCTCCTATTTCATACGCACACTTCAGAAGTAGCTGCAAAAGAGATTTGAATGCTGTGACGGTGTGGAAAACTCTGGATAATGGAAAGTTCTGAAGTGTTTTGGGACATCCTGCAGGTGTCAAGGTTGCAAGAAATACAACATCTTAATTTCTGACTTAACAGAAAGTTCCAGAACCTCAGGGATCTTGGAGCTCAGCTGGCAGACAGAAATACTACTTGGCTTCAGTGCTGTATTCCCAACAGTTAGGTGCAAAAACCTTTCTCTGTTGCAACAATAAATGGTTAAGACACTTATTTATATGAAACATTTCCACAGGCTCATTAATACACTTAAAGTCAAACTCAGACAGATAGAGAGAAGAGAGTATCTGATTGTTTAACAGAAAATTCTGTCTGGAATAAACAAACAAATACAATCAGATTCATGGATTGGAATTGGAATGTATTTTTTAATGTAAATATTCCATTGTGATCATTTGATTGAATGAAGTCAAATGACTAAACGGTGAATAAAAATAACAAAGGCCCTTTGACAAAGGGTTGTCTGGATTCGAAATGTCAGCTCTTTTCTCTCCTTACAGATGCTGCCAGACCTGCTGAGGTTTTCCAGCATTTTCTCTTTTGTTTTCAGATTCTAGCATCCTGGTTTTATTACTGACAATAACATGCTTCTCTTCAAAAAGCATTTCCACGTTTGTTCGCAATGTTTTGAAAATTTGAAAAGAAAATATCATTATGAGCATCACTTCATTAATTTAAAGTCCTCAAATACTCATTTAGAGTCCTCAAATGGAAATGTGACATTTCCAAAGAAACTCCAAACCATGTGCTGGTTACGCGGATTGGCCGTGCTAAATTGCCCCTTTGTGTCAGGGATTCTAGAAAGTTAAAAGTTAAAGTTTATTTCTTAGTCACAAATAAGGCTTATAACACTGCAATGAAGTTAGTGTGAAATTCCCCTAGTCGTCACAATCCAGTGCTTATGCATCTGACTAGCACATCTTTCAGACTTTGGGGGGAAACAGGAGCACCCAGAGAAAACCCATGCAGACACAGGGAGAATGTGCAGACTCTGTGTAGACAGGGACCCAAGCTGGGAATCGAAGCAGGGTCCCTAGTGCTGTGAGACAGTGGTGCTAACCATTGTGCCACCACGTAGTATGGTAATATATGGTGTTACAGGAAAGGGCCTAGGTGGGTTTGTTGTTGGTGCAGACTCAATGGGCCAAATGATCTTCTTCTGCACTGTATGGATTCTATGATTTATATTCTAGTCAGCAGGTTAGGAATAGCATTCATTTTAAGCCAGTTCTTTATGGATTTTGACAACATAAAGGCTATTCTCTCTCAGAGGATAGTGAAACTGAGGAATTCTTCTTCACAGAAAGTTTGGCTCGTTAAAGATGTTCAAGGCCGAGATAGACAGATTGTTAATCAGTAAAGGAATCGAGTAGGGATCAGGCGGGAAAGTGGAGTTGAGGATTATCACATCATATCAGTCATGATCTCACTGAATGGTGGCGCAGTCTCGGTGGGCTGAATGGCCTCCTTCTGCCCCCATGTCTTATGGTCAAAGATGCCAATAATGTTTCAGTGGTGACTGTCTCAGAAAATCACATTTCAGAGACTTGAACATGTAGGCCGGCACTCCAGTGTGGTACTGAGTGGGTGAGATGTTGAAGTGATGGTCCATCTGCACTCCCAGGAACAGATCAAAGCTCAGCGGGCACTATTTTGTAGAATAACAGGAGAATTTACCCTGGCCTCCTAGCCAATAGTGATCCCTCCACCAATATCATTGAAACAGATGACCTTGTCATTATCACACTGCTATTTGTGGGATCTTGCTGTGCACAGCGAGGTTACAGCAAGGTTGAGAAAGGCGCTAGGTAAATGTAAATGCTTTATTTTAACATCCCTGCAGGTTTCATGAAGATGTTGTCCAAATCCTGTCCCTCTTGTTGCACTGGGCACCTTTATCCACTTCCGAGCACTTAACTACAAGACCTTAAGGTGGGCAGGTTGAACATTTCTTTTCCTTTCCTTACTGTTTTCTTTTACTCAATCCTTATCTGACTCTAGCCTTTGATTTCTCTGCACCCGATTTAGCACCCGAAGATTTTAATTTTCTCCTCTCTGTTTGGCGAAGCAGCATTCTGTGCGTGATCCGTGAATTCTTGGAGGTTCTAGGACGACTACGGAGGGTTGACAACTTCTAACACTCGGGCCATTCCCATCGTTTGCCCTGTTTACCTTCAAATCAGGAAAAAGCAAATTTCTTTGGCAACGTCTTCTTCTCTGGCTGACAGATGTGATCCAGAAATTGTTGCATAATCTCGTACTGAGCTCCCGCTGTTCAAAATTTTAGGTTTTTTTTTGCCCCAAAATTAACAAGGATATATTAATTTTGTGTGGGCTGAAGCGATGTCATTAATTCACAAAGAGAATGATACATTTCCTGTACAATCTGCAGAAAACTTGTTAAAAAAAAAGGAACATTATAATTACCAATGGGAAAGGATCCAAAATTCCAAACACTGGGTGAATTGAAACAAGACTGAAATGTTCCACAAGTTTTTTAGGGTCGCCCTATTAGACTCCTTGTTACAGGCAAGAGGCCAGCAAACCTAGCTGTTTCCAGTGTGAAATAAAATTATACATGGGATGTTTTGTTTTAATCGCATAGAAAAAGTGAAGTGTTAATATTATTTGATTCTTGGCAACCTCTGATATATAACTGTATTTCTTTATTCTTTGCTCATGCGCTTCAGTTCCTGGCCTAAGTAAGTGTTAACTGAGCTTTAGCAGGCAATAAGTTGTGGGAGGCATCACCATTGAATGCAGTGCTGTACTGGCCAAATGTCAGCACATAAATTTATGATTATGTTTGCACATAGATTCACACACACAGACACACACACACATACACACACACATATGCATAATGCAGTATTATATATGCACAAACGCATGATTTATGAGTGGAAAATCATGTCTCATAAATTTGAGTGAATTTTTTGAAGGGGTAACCAAGAAGGTAGATGAGGGCAATGCAGTTGATGTTGTCTACATGGTCTTGTTGTCTTGATGATAGCTTCAAGCATTTTTCCTTTTACAGAAGTTAAGCTAACCAGCCTATAGTTACTTACTTTTTGTCTACCTCCTTTTTTAAACAGTGGCATCGCATTTGCTGTTTTCCAATCTGCGGGAACCACTCCAGAGTCCTGCAAATTTTGGTAAATTACTATAGTGTATTTGCTATTTCTCCCACCTTCTCCTTTAGTACCCTGGGATGCATTCCATCAGGACCAGGAGACTTGTCTATCTTTAGCCCCATTAACTTATGTTGGAGTAATTGTTATAGAGAGGGTGGTGGGGCCTGGAATGCATTGCCAAGTGAGGTGATTGAGGAAGATATGTTAGCAACATTTAAGACTTATCTGGATAGGCACATGAAGAGACAGGGAATAGAAGGATACAGGCAGTTGGTGTAGATAGGTCAACGTGATTGGTGCAGGCTTGGAGGGCCGAAGCGCCTGTTCTTTTGCTGCACTGTTCTTTGTTCTATGTGGAGAAACACACAAAGAGGCAGAAATAGATGAACATATGGTGACACACAAAAACACACAAGGATATATACATACACATACACAGTAACACACAAAAACACATGTGTACACACAGATGTAGAAACACACACAAACAGAAACATGTACTCAGAAAAACATGTGCACAACTCTCTCCCACACACAGACAGAAATGTATGTCAATATAGAACTGCGTGCAGACATCTAGGCCAGAGTTTTACTACCTCACCTGCCTGGTCTTGGAATGGGCGAGGCTTAGAGCGGAATGTCCCTATTGGCCTTGGGTGGGATTTTACGAGTCTCACGAGGTCATAAAATCCCAGCCATAGATCTTTCTACGTTTAGAAATACCTTACAGTGGTCTTTGGATAATCTCAATAGATATATTTGAATTGCTTGTGAGTTCACGAAATGGTGCATACAGGTTATATTTATTGTTCTTTTACGGTTTATGTTAAGAAAACAATAAAGTTTTCATGACAAACCTCCGGGTTAAAAATGAGAGCGCCTCGGCCCAACATTCACAGGCATTAATCCCACAGCTAAACTCGAGGGGCTTATTCTTTAGGCAGCCCCAATGAAAAGAACTCTTTTTCGGATTGTAAGAGAGATCTCCCATCACGTTGGACGGCCTATTCCATTTTTATAAGGCTTATTGGGATTCTTACATTTCTATGCTCCAGTAAGATTGGCCTTATTGGCAGTTTCATAAATCGGGCCCAAGACGCTTGCTCACCAGGGAAGTTTGGCGCTGAAATCGGATGAATCAAAGCTTTCCAGTGGGATGACAGCTGCTCCAATCAGATCATTTCACGCTGCCTATCGCTCAAACCCATAACTGGGCTGAAGGTTGCCACGTTCACTCCTGGAAAGTATTCTGTCTCACATTAGCCTGAAAGGGTAAAGTAGCTCAGAAATTTAATCATTTTACTTAGCGAATGTTATTCTCCAGTAACTGAATGCTACCGTCAAGGTAAATGGACATTCAGCTTTTTACACAAATGAGTAACATGACAGGTAAATTTCAGTGCCGGTGTGAAGCCAAGTGTGTAGGCCGCATCTTCCAGTGACGGGTGGATTGTATCAACCAGCACATCTCCTTGGCTATTCAGAACAGGAAAAGTGGCGGAAAAGGCATTTGGAATGTTTGGCTCCACTGGTCAGAACATTTAATACAGAAGTTCAGACATCTTGTTGAAATTGTATAAGACATTAATAAGACCACATCTGGATTTTGCAGAGTTCTGGTCACTCTGTTATAGAAAGGATATTATTAAACTAGAAAGAGTGCACAAAATATTTACTAGGATGCTTCTGGGACTTGATGGTTTGAGTTATAAGGGGAGGCTGGATAGACTGGGACTTTTTTCCCTGGAGTGTAAGAGGCTTAGGGATGATCTTATAGAGGTATGTAAAATAATGAGACATAGATGAGCTAGATAGTTAACATCTTTTCCCAAATACAGGGAAGTCTAAAACTGGAGCCCATAGGTTTAAGGTGAGAGGGGAGAGATACAAAGGAGCCCAGAAGGGTAATTTTTTGACACAAAGGATGCTGAGTGAATGTTTAGTTGTACTGGCCATGCTGAATCCTGTCTCAATGTACCCAAACATGCCCCAGCATGTGGCAACTAGTGGAATTTCACAGTAACTTCATTGCAATGTTAATGTAACCTTACTTGTGACTAATAAATAAACTTCAACTTTTTACTTTACAGTTGCTTTCTGAATGAACAAGGCAACAGTTCCAGCAAGTGTATCCAGGAATCAGCAATAAATCTTGGCCTTCCTGTTAACCCCCAGCCCAGACTAATGAAGTTAACCTCTGTGTTACACTGAATAGTTCCGTAAAGCCAGAGAATAATGATGACACAGCCTCTTTAAGATAAGCATTAATAAGGCATAGGAGCAGAAGTAAGCCAATCGACCCATCAAGTGATCCATCACTCTATGAGATCATATCTGATCTAAAATAATCCTCAACTCAATTTTCCTGTCTTATCCCCTTGACTCCATAACTGATTGAAAACATGCTGATTGCAGAACACCACGCAATCAAGTCGATTTCCCTGTCTCTGTTTCAAAGTTGCGGAGATGCTGGCATTGGACTAAGTTAAGCACAGTAAGAAGTCTCAGAATACCAGGTTAAAGTCCAACAGGTTTATTTAGTAGTACTTTAGTAGCTTTCGGAATACTGCCCCTTCATCAGGTGACTGGGAGTTCTGTTCACAAACAGGGCATGTAAAAACACAAAATCAATTTATAGAATAATATTTAGAATGTGAGTCTTTACAGGTAATCAATTCTTGAAGGTACAGAGAACGTGAATGGAGAAAAGGGTCAAGCACAGGTTAAAGAGATGTGTATTACATAGAACATAGAACATTACAGCTCAGAACAGGCCCTTTGGCCCTCGATGTTGCACCAACCAATTGAGAAAAAGCAATGACCCTCTAACCTTAACCATTCCCTTTTTGTCCATAAACTTATCCACTGACCACTTAAACGCCACCAAACTTGGCGCATCTACAACTGCTGCAGGCAGGGCATTCCATACCCTTACCCCCCTCTGGGTAAAGAACCTACCTCTGACATCCGTCCTATAACTACCACCCCTTAATTTAAAGCTATGTCCCCTCGTGCTAGCTTTCTCCATCCAAGGAAAAAGGCTATCACTGTCCACCCTGTCTAATCCTCTGATCATCTTATATGCCTCAATAAGGTCACCTCTTAGCTGCCTTCTCTCTAATGAAAACAACCTCAAATCCCTCAGCCTCTCCTCATAAGACCTTCCCTCCATACCAGGCAACATCCTGGTAAACCTCCTCTGCATCCTCTCCAATGTCTCCACATCTTTCTTATAATGTAGCGACCAGAACTGTACACAATGCACCAGAGTTTTGTACAGTTGCAACATGACGTTGCGGCTCCGAAATTCAATCCCCCTACCAATAAAAGCCAAAACTCCGTATGCCTTCCTAACAACCTTATCGACTTGACTGCCAACTTTCAGGGATCTATGCACATATACACCAAGATCCCTCTGATCGTCAACACTATTAAGAGTCCTACCATTAGCCCTATACTCTACACATTTGTTATTTCTGCCAAAGTGAATTACCTCACACTTTTCCGCATTAAACTCCATTTGCCACGTCTCAGTCCAGCTCTGCAACTTGTCTAAGTCTCTCTGCAAACTATAACACCCCTCTTCACTATCTACCACTCCCCCAACTTTGGTGTCATCAGCAAATTTACTAATCCATCCTTCTATACCTTCATCCAGATTATTTATAAAAATTACAAATAGCAGAGGCCCCAAAACAGATCCCTGAGGTACACCACTTGTAACTGGACTCCATGATGAATAATTCCCATCAACCACTACCCTCTGTCTTCTATCTGCTAGCCAATTCCTAATCCAATTAGCTAAATCACCCTCAATTCCATACATCTGCATTTTCTGCAGAAGCCTTCCAAGGGGAACCTTATCGAACACCTTTCTAAGTCCATATATACCACATCAACTGCCTTACCCCCATCCACTTCTTTGGTCACCTTTTCAAAAAACTCAATAAGGTTTGTGAGGCATGACCTACCCTTCACAAAACCGTGCTGACTATCCCCAATCAATTCATTTCTCTCTAAATAACTATAAATCCTATCCCTAATAATTCTTCTCAATACTTTGCCCACAACAGAAGTAAGACTCACCGGTCTATAATTCCCAGGAAAGTCTCTATTCCCTTTCTTGAACAATGGGACAACATTTGCTATCCTCCAGTCTTCTGGCACTATACCTGTAGCCAACGATGACCTGAAGATCAGAGCCAAAGGCTCTGCAATCGCCTCTCTTGCCTCCCAGAGAATCCTAGGGTAAATCCTGTCCAGCCCAGGGAACTTATCTATTTTCAAACCCTCAAGAATATCTAACACTTCCTCCTTATCTACTTCAATACTTTCCAGTTTACAACCCTGTATCCCAGTGTTCTCCACAACTACATTTATGTCTCCCTGCGTGAATACCGAAGAGAAATATTTGTTCAGTGCCTCTCCGATCTCTTCAGGCTCCACGCACAACTTCCTACTGCTGTCTCTGACTGGCCCTAATCTTGCCTTACCCAATCTTCTATTCTTAACATATCTAAAGAAAGCTTTAGGATTCTCCTTGATCCTATCAGCCAAAGTCTTCTTGTGTCCTCTTTTAGCTCTTCTTAACTCACTCTTTAGCTCCCTCCTGGCTAATCTATAACTTTCCAGTGCACTAACTGAGCCTTCACGCCTCATCTTGACATAAGCCTCCTTTTTCCTTTTCACCAGCGAATCAACTTTTTTTGTACACCATTGTCTTCAGGCAGGACAGTTAGTGAGATTTTGTAAGTCCAGGCAGTCATGGGGGTTACAGAAAGTGTGACATGGACCTAAGATCCCGGTTGATGCCATCCTCATATGTGCGGAACTTGGCTATCGATCTCTGCTCAGCGACCCTGCGCTGTTGTGAAGGCCGTTTCAAACCCATTGCTTGTGAACTGCACCTGGAGGAAGTGGCTTTCCCCTCACTGTGTGGATAAGTTTCATTTTCTTTGGCATCCTGAAATGCTTTTCTTTTCTTCCAGGTAAATGAACGAGCAGAAAACTCAGCTGTATCCCTGCCACAAGTGCAGTGAGAGAGTGAAGCGAAGCAATTGCATGACAGGCTGAAATATTCAAAGCAGATGAAAACTCAAATCCTGACCTACATTTGTCTTCCATTTAACCTGACCAGTGTTGCCAGGTATGGAGGGCAGGTCTTATGAGGAGAGGCTGACGGATTTGAGGTTGTTTTTATTAGAAAGAAGGCAGCTAAGAGGAGATCTTATTGAAACATATAAGATGATTAGAGGTTTAGACAGGGTGGACAGTGATAGCCTTTTTCCTAGGATGGAGAAAGCTAGCACGAGGGGACATAGCTTTAAATTAAGGGGTGGTGGTTATAGGACGGATATCAGAGGTAGATTCTTTACCCAGAGGGTGGTTAGGGTATGGAATACCCTGCCTGCGGCAGTTGTAGATGCGCCAAGTTTGGTGGCGTTTAAGAGGTTAGTAGATAAGTTTATGGACAAAAAGGGAATGGTTTAGTTTGGAGGGTCATTGCTTTTTCCTAATTGGTCGGCGCAACAACAAAGGCAGAAGGGCCTGTTCTGCGCTGTCATGTTCCATGTTCTATGTTTGGCTGCCAAATCCACCTCACAGTGCTAATTCTTGAAAATCAAGAGGACACAATATATCCATTATTCCAAAAAAAACAGTTAAACCAAAACAATGGAATGAATGAACCAATCTGATAATGCTAGCCAGAAGACAAAATAAATCTCCTTTCTTCTGCTATTCTTCACTAGTGCCAAGGACCGGGGTTCAATTCCCAGCTTGGGCCACTGTCTGTGTGGAGTTTGTACATTCTCCCCGGGAGCTCCAGTTTCCACCGGGTGCTCCGGTTTCCTCCCATGGTCTGAAAGATGTGCTCAGTAGATGCATTGGCCATTTTCCCTCAGTGTACCGGAACAGGCGATTAGGGAATCTTCGCGGTAACTTCATTAATGTAAGCCTACTTCTGACACCAATAAATGAACAAAAAGCTCACGTTAAGAAATGTGGCAGCTAATCTCTGCACCGCAAGATTCCAACGAGGTTCCATAGGATTCTGTGATGACAACCAAAGCTCCATCTCGATTTTGCAGGCTCACTCCATTCAGCCAGTAGCAGCACCGCTATGGGGCTGAACCTGGAGCCTGTTGGAACTGGTGGCTGGAGTGAGACAGAATCCTCATCCCCATCTTGCCTATCACTGTGTAGCTAATTTCAACTGCTATTGACACCTTTCATCCTGTACCAGTTTGATCATGAATATCAAAGTTCCCTTTTTTTAACTCTCTGCCCCCTCTCTTGGCAGGGTGAGCAGTCAGATACCTGGTCACCTCCTAAGCTGCAAGGAAAGCCTGTATTGTAAGAGGTCTGTTTTCATAACCAATCTTTTATGAACTCCATGTTCTGGTGAACTCATAAAAATGCTTTAATTACAATCAGCTTGCTTGTGATTTTGGAGAAAATATTTGGCTGTTTTTGTTTCTATGTAAACATACCCCTACTGTTCTGATGCCAAAAAACACAGAACGAAATGGCATTAAGAGTTATTAAAGCAAAGGAAATGTGAAAAAAAACGCAACCTCTCCCTCTTCCAGCGCTCCTTTGCAGATGAAGCTTCATCTCATTCCAGAGCGCTAAGTAGTCTATATTTCAATCCCAAAAGGTCACACAACTTCAGTGAGGGTGCAATATTGGAGTAGTTATGTTCCTTGAATACTAATCCCATATGAGTATGAGATTAAATGCTGCCACAGGCTATTTAAGAATTTGAATTCAGTTTAATAACAAAAAGCTGGTGTGAATGACTATGAAACTGTCAGATTCTCACCTAAACTCAACAGTTTCACCAGTGCCTTTGAAGGATGGAATCCACCATCCTTTTTAGTCCTTCTACAAAATGCCAATTCCATTGCACCTCCCCCCCCAAGCCTGTGGCCTCCCCCACCTAGAGGAACAAGGGCACTGGATACATGTTAATACCATCTCGTGCAAGCTCTCCTGAGAATCATCCTGTCTTGAAAATGTATTACTGTTTCTTCACTGGGTCAAACTCCTGGGTCTCCACCTCATCATCTCCCCTGTGTATCTATACCACATGAACTGCGGCAGCTCAAGAATCATAGAATCCCTACAGTGCAGAAGGAGACCATTCGGCCCATCAAGTCTGCATCGATTACAATCCAAACCAAGCCCTATTCCTGTAACCCTGCTAATTTCCCCTGACACTAGGAGCAATTTATTATGGCCAATCCACCTAACTCGCACATCTTTAGGGAGGAAACTGGAGGATCTGGAGGAAACCCACGCAGAGAATATGCAAGCTCCGCACAGACAGTGACCCGAGGCTAGAACTGAACCCGTGTCCTTCGCGCTCTGAAGCAGCAATGCTAACCACTGTGCCATCATGCCGAGGTGTCTCACTACCGCCTTCTCAAGGACTGCTAAGGATAGGCAACAACTGATGATCTCACCATTCTTAGTTAGTGGAGTTGTATCAAACCCTTAGCAGAAATTGCATCAGTTGAAAATAATTAGCTCATTATCTGCTTCTCGGAGCAGCTAGGGTGAGCAATAGATTGTTGCTCTTGTCAACCCACATCCCAAGAATAAACTAAAAAAAATCAATGAATATTCTGTTGATCCAAATGATTTCATTTCTCCTGCTGGCAATCAGAGGAGTGATCTGAAAGAGTTGTTCAAATTGAATCTTAGTTATGATATTCCTTTCACTTCTTATCCTCTTTTAACATCACTATTTCTTGCTTAGGTTTCACAACCATACATATTTGGCATATTCTAAACACCTCTATATTCCCAGACAACAGGGCTATGTTTCCGACAACTGTAAACATCCTCCTTTTCAGGAAAACTAGCAGTATGTCAGAACTCACAAATGCTAAAGAGGAAAATCTCTTAGAATGTTTGTCATCTTCCCGTCACCTCAGCTGTGTACTGTCCACAAGACCCTGAAATAACTAAGCTGCTCATCCAGAGTCCCGTGACTCTGCTCACTATTCCATCTCTTTTCTCTGTAGCTTTTCTCACTATGGGTGCTCAGCTTTCCAGAACTTCTGGAACTTTCTCCTGGAGCTAGGAGGCTCAGGGGTATCTAAAATAATCAGTGTGATATATCAGTGAGATAGTCAATGTCTTTTCCCAAAGTTAGGAGAGTCTAAAGCTACAGGGCTCAAGTGAGAGGGGAGAGACACAAAAAGGTCCAGAGTGGGAGTGTTTTGGGCTCAGATTTGATGGGACAAATGGATCCCTTCTGCACCATAGGGATTCTATGATTCTCTTTCTCTCTACCCATTTTACAAACTTGACATCCATCAGTTATTGACTATGTGCTACAGGCAGAGACTTTTAAAACATCTTTAACATACTTTTTCTCAGCTAGTTGTGAGTTTTGAGTATTATTAAGGCAGAAGGAGATAGATTCTTGATAAGCAATGGGGATAAAGCTTATCGACGTAGGCAAGAATGTGGGATTGAGATAAATTCTTACCGAATATTGTTGCAGTCTTGAAGGGCTGAGTGGCCTCCTCCTGTTCCGAATATAGATGTTTATAACAATCTATTAGCTTCAGTGCCTAAAAGGAAAGATACAAATTCCGCCAACATAGTTAACCTGCTAAATTCAGTACTGAACCCGGAGGGGTCATCAAGCCAGCCTGGATTCATCCAAGTCATCAAAAGCCACATGTCTTTAACTTTAATTGGACTCTGTAAAATCTATTTAATTTTTCCTCCCACTCTGTAACTCATTGAAATGAGTATATGAACAACGAGTGAGTATTGGAGCGAAAGTTGGGACTTTTTAAGATTATTTTACTTTGACCCAGCTAAGTAAAATAAAACTATCTTCTTTTCTTCTGGAAAGCTCAATAAAACTTCTCTGCACCTTTTACAGTCATAGAACTTAAATAGTTAAACGCTTGCTAAATTGTTAAGCATACTTCTTTTATTCATTTGTGGGACATAGGCATCGCTGGCAGGGCCAGCATTTATTGCCCATCCCTAGTTGCCCTTCAACTGAGTGCCTCGTTCAGTCATTTCGGAGAGCAGTTGAGAATCAACCACGTTGCTGTGGCTCTAGAGTCACAGACCAGGTAAGAATGGCAAATTTTCTTCCCTAAAGGACATTAGTGAACCTGATAGGGTTTTTTCGACTGTTGACAATGGTTTTCATGGTCACCAGTAGATTCTTAATTCCAGGTATTCTGCATTAAATTGAATTCAAATTCCACCATCTGCTGTGATGGGATTTGAACTCGGGTTCCCAGAACATTAGTTGACTTTCTGGGTTAATAGTCAGGTGATAATACCTCGAGGCCATCTCCTTCTTGTTAGAAAAAAAAACTTGTTGCGGTTATACAAGGTGTGGGAAAAGAAAGGAAGCATCATATCTCTCATCACCTGACAGTCAAAAAGAAGCCCAAGGGAGAGATTATATATAATCTTCTCTTTCAAAGAGGATTGGATATGATGGAATGTTTTATGTTAAGGCAACAGGGTTACAAGGTTCGAACTTCACCTCACCTGTCTTTTTAAAACTAACAGGATTAGTTACAAACTACAGACTGAATTTGTAATTCTTGGCAGTCAGCTCATCTCAAAGACAATAACATTTCTATTATGCTCACATTTTTTAAAAATGTACTCATTTATGATATGTGGGTCTTGCTGGCCAGCATTTATTGCCCCTCTCCAATTGTTCTTGAGAAGGTGATGGTGAACTGTCTTTTTGAACTGCTGCAGTCCATGTGATGTAGGTATACCTGCAGTGCTGTTAGGGAGAGAGATTTAGCATTTTGACCCAGCGACAGTGAAGGAATGGTGATATATTTCCAAGTCAGGATGGTGTGTGGCTTTGAGGTGGGGGGGTGGATTTGCAGATGGTGCTGTTGCTGCCATGTATCTGTTGTTCTTGTCCTTCTTGATGGCAATGCCTGTGAATTTGGAAGGTGCTGCCTAAGGAACCTCGGTGAGTTTCTGCAGTGCATCTTGTAGATGGTACACACTGCTGCTACTGAGCATTGGTGGTGGAGAGAGTGGACATTGAAGATGGTGGATGGGATACTAATCAAGTAGACTGCTTTCCCCTAGATAGCGTAAATCTGCTGAAAGGTTGTTGGAGCTGCATTCAATAAGAAATCTCACAACACTATGTTTACACCAGTCCAATGCCAGCATCTCCACATCAGGAGCCACATTCATCCAGGCGAGTGCTTCTGCTTTTCAAGAAAGAAGCAAAACTGCAGCACTGTGTGGATAAAAATTCAGAACCCGAAATGAACATCGAATCCCTACATTGCAGATGGAAGCCATTCGGCCCATTGAGACTGCATTGACCACAATCCTATCCAGGGCCTATCTCCATAACCCCATGCACTTACCCTAGCTAGTCCCCCTGACACAAAGGAGCAATTTAGCAAGACCAATCAACTTAACTTGCATACCTTTGGACTGTGGGAGAAAACCAGAGCACCTGAAGGAAATCCACACAGAGATTGGATAAACGTGCAAACTCCACACAGACTGGAGTCAGTTTAATGGGGGTAACTGCAGCAAGGCTGTATTTGTTGCCCCAGCTAGTTGCCCTGAGAGAATGCTCTCAGAGTGTGGATTTAATTATCAAGGGGTATTAGATAACTGCACAGTGGAGATTTTAGTAAACAGACAGTGAAAATGGGAGGAACATGCATAGGACATTGAAACCCAGAGGGTTAAGTGAATTAGTTTTAGATTTATACCTGTCAATTTTAAAACACCATCTGATTTTATAAAAACAAATGTCCTGCTGATGCTTTGGGATTTTCACCTCGAAAAGTTTGGATAAAACTAACCCCCACATGACCAGCCCCCTCCTCCACTGCCTCCTTGCTAATATATTGAGGATTTCCATTTGGCAGAAGTGGGACCATTAGATACACCAAAGATGGTTTAAGAAGAGGCTCATTATCACATCCTTGAAGGCAATGACTGTTAGACAATAAATACCAATATTGTCAGTGACACCCTTATCTATAACTGAAAAGTCTTTCCTATGAAAATTTGTCTAAAATTTTGTGAAAATTGTTGGAAGGAATGAATGAACTGAGAGTTCAGAGGCCATGTGAAACTTCACAACTTTATTCAATATGCATGAGGGAGAACAGAGGTTCTTTCCAGCTTGCTTTCGAGCTACTTCACTAATCAAAGTTCTTACATATGCTTATATTTTCTCACATTATAAAATGCTAGATTTACATTAGGTCATCAAATTGTTACTTTGAATTTGTTACAGTTTTTTTTGATCACATTATAGAGATCCATTGTCCTGTGTACTTTAGCTTTAATTGTTTTCTGGACATTTCCTCTCTACTTGTTTAAAATACCAAAGCATTGTGTTTGTCAAACTGATTTTGATGGTATTTTAATTGTCCTTACTCCCTGATACTTGACTAGTTTTCCAGAGGCACAATTGTCCCTCTAGACATTATGGTGCCTTGAAAAGTTATTGATTCTCTCATTGTTGCTATAACCTCAGAAAGATCTCATTGGGTGTGACCGTGTTAGTACTGTCTCAGATATGGTCATTTTCCATGTCTGCCCACAGTGAGTGTGAATACTGCAGTCAGGCTGAGTATTTCATCCTTTCCATTCATTCCTCTCCTGCTACAATCCACACTTGCTGGGTTTGCTTGACAACAAAAATCTAACAAAACTTTTTTAGTTTAAATTGCACTATGCACAAAATTGCCCTCTTGCAAAATTACCTGTTTCCTTTTATTTAGGTGAATGATGAAGTTATCATGGGAGCACAGTGGTTAGCACTGCTGCTTCACAACTCCAGAGACCTGTGTTCAATTCCCAGCTCAGGTCACTTTCTGTGTGGAGTTTGCACATTCTCTTTGTGTCTGCGTGGGTTTCCTCTGGGTGCTCTGGTTTCCTCCCACATCCAAACATGTGCAGGTTAGGATGATTGGCCATGCTAAAATTGCCCCTTAGTTTCCTGGGATGCCTAGGTTAGAGGGATTAGTGGGTAAATGTGTAAGGATATGGAGGTAGGGCCTGGGTGGGATTATGGTCAGTGCAGACTCGATGGGCGGAAAGATCTCTTTCTGCACTGTGGGGTTCCTATGATTCTATGATCACTGTGAAACATAAATCATTGAATCCTACAGTGCAGAAGGAGCTATTCAACCCATCAAGCCTGCAGCACCCCAGTCCCTATCAACATAACTCCATGCATTTATCCTAGCTAGTCATCCTGACACTAAGGGACAATTTAGCATGGCCGATCCACCTAACCCATACATATTTGGAGCATGGGAGGGAACTGGAGCAGTAGGAAGAAACCCCTGCAGACATGGGGAGAATGTGCAAACTCCAGAAGACAGTGACTCAAGCCAGGAATCAAACCCGGGTCCCTGGCACTGTGAAGCAGCAGTGCTAACCACTGAGCTACCCAAGGGAGTTCACCAAAACATATTGGGGGTTGTGGTTAAAGGTAATGTAAGTCAGTAATTGTTGCTGATTCAAGGAGTGATTTAAATAGAGATTTTTTTTCTTTTTTTTTACTCATTAGTGGTATATGGGCATTGCTGGCCGGCCAGCATTTCCAGACTATCTCTAGTTGCCCTTGAAACTGAGTGGCTTGTAATGCCATTTCAGAGAACGTAGAACATAGAACATTACAGTGCAGTACAGGCCCTTCAGCCCGCAATGTTACACCTACCAGTGGAACAAATCTAATGACCCTCTAACCCAAACTAATTCAATGTTATCCATATGCCTATCCACTGACCATTTGAATGCCCTGAAAGTTGGCGAGTCCACAACTGCTGCAGGCAGGGCATTCCACGCCCTTACCACCCTCTGAGTAAAGAGGGCTGTGGAATCTGGAATCACACGTAGAGCTGGTAAAGATGGCAGATTTCCTCCTCCAAAGGGACATTCGTGAACCAGATGGATTTTTCAAACCATTGACAATGGTTTCATGGTCATCAGCAGGTTCTTAATTCCAGATTTTTTAAAACTGAATACAAATCCCACCATCTGCCATGGCAGGATTTGAACCCAGGTCCCCAGAACACTAGCTGTGTTTCTAATTAATAATCTGGCGACTACACCAATAGGCTATCGTCTCCCTCAGTTGACCAAGGGAGAGATTGCTTGAGATGAGAAATAGAGTTGTGTATGGGAATTGGAGCAGTTACATTGAGCATACGATTTTGTTCAGATGCTGCTGGGAGCACACACATTGGATCCATGACATCTGCTATCCCACTTCAGCAGGAAAATGATCAGTAAATAGAGCTTTAAAAGAGATGAAAATGCCAAAGCAAGGCTGTGGCAGAATTCCTGTGCACAAAGCTAAGTGTTAAGTCCCAGCTTTTTCCTTTCTTCTTTCATGGTCTGCTGCACAGATGATGAGGGAATGCGCTGTCACCCCAAACCACGCATTAACTAGGCCACTTCTTTCACCACTTTGCTATTTCAATGTGACGGGACATTTTTCAATTTAATCATCGTTTTTATGCCTCACTGTTGGAAGGATTGGAAATGACTGGCAGTTAAGTACAATGGAAAACTTCACAGGTCAGAGTTACAAACTTTATTTGTAATTCTGGCAATTAGCTCATCCCAAAGACAATAGCGTTCACATTAGCTCCACATGTTTCAGTAATAAAGAAAATATCACGTAAAATTGCAACACTGGATTTTATGGGTTGTCAGATTAAGAGTCTCAAAGGAAGGTGGCTTAATAGGGTGATGCTGGCAAGGCTGCATTTATTGTCCAACCCTAGTTACCCTGTTGGATAGGTCTTCCTTCATAATAATCGTACTGCAAAGAATGAATCACAAGTGTTAACCACATGGGAATCATAGACTCCCCACAGTACAGAAGGAAGCCCTTTATGGACATTTATGGACAATTATGGACATAATTCAGCCCATTATGTCTGCACCAATAGCAATCTCACTTAAACCCTATCCCCATTACCCCATTAATTCCCCTGATACCAATGGTCAATTTAGCATGGCCAATCAGTGCAACCCATGCACCTTTGGAGTGCAGGAGGAAATCAGAGCACCTGAAGGAATTCCACACAGTAACAGGAAGAACATGCAAACTCCTGGGATTGACCTGATACTGGAATTGAACCTGGGTCTCTGGTGCAGCAGTACTAACCACTGTGCCACCTTGCCAAAGGATAAGAGTCACACCTTTTGCTAAATTTTGCTAGGAATGGTAGCAGTAGTTAGCACTGCTGCCTCATAGTGCCAAGGAACTGGCTTGGGTCACTGTCTGTGTGGAGCTTGCATGTTCCCTCCCCTGTCTGCACGTGTTTCCTCTGGGTGCTCTGGATTCCTCTCAGAGTCTGACAGGGGTGCTGGTTACATGCGTTGGCCATGTTAATACCTGCCTCAGTGTAACAAAACAGAGCCTGATGACCAGGCAACTTTCACAGTAACTTCACTGCAGTGTTAATATAAGCCTTACTCGTGACTAATAATAAACTTAAAACTTAGGGTACAGACATTACATCAGAGCATTAGGAATAGCTGTTGGCCATTCAGCCCTTTTATTCAATCAAATCATGGCTGCTTTACTATCTCCCCACCTTTCTTCTACGTTGCTTTAAACCTTTCTGAAAAAGAACTATCAATCCCAGTCAGTCATTGACTCCCAGCATGCCAAAGTTTTAAGGTAAAAGTTTCAGATTTCCAGAAAATATTTCCTGATTCCTTTCCTAAATATCCTTGTTTTCTTTTGAAGACCGTGCTTGAGATGAAAGCAAGCCTTCCCTGTTGGACGTGAATGAATCAATCCCCAAATGAAGGAATTAAATTTTATACTATTATTACATCTCTCATGTCCTCAGGATTGCCCAATTAAGTTTATTTATTACTGTCACAAGTGGAATGAACAATGCAGTGAAGTTACTGTGAAAATCCCCTAGCCACCACATTCCAGCACCTGTTGGGCTACACTGAGGGAGAGTTTAGCATAGATCCAATGCACCTAAGCAGCACATCTTTCAGACTGTGGGAGGAAGCCCATGCAGATACAGGGAAAACATGCAGACTTTGCACTGACAGTGACCCAAGCCGGGAACCAAATCTGGGTCCCTGCTGCTGAGACAGCACTGCTAACCTTTGTGTCACCATGCCGCCCACAGGATGAGGTAATTCTGTTTTTAAATTAAGTATTATATTCATTTTCCTCTTTCAGTAACTCAAACCATTCAATATATTCCTTTTTTCTTCAGCCAGTCACATTTGAATTTATTTTTTCCTCCTGCCCCCAGCTGTTTTTAACAATTTTTTGGCGTGTTTATTGATCTTGTCTCAAATGACAATGAATGGGTGTGTGTGTGATGGGCTTGGGTGGAGTCTGCTGTCTAATGTTCCATGTCTAGCTGCACCAACATGGTGGGTGGCACAAGTCCTGCTAGAAATCTGCACTGACATCCTGTCTGCCACACTGGGGTCTTGGCAAGCTGATCAGTGGCTAAAAAGAAGATGCTGTGCAGCTTTTAATTTCTAGGTCATTAGGTCCTACATCAGGGCATGGTCTTAAGGTGAAAGGGGCAAAGTTCAAAGGACATGTGAGGATCAGGTTATGTTTTGCTAGGTGTCTAGAACGCATGCCGAGTGATGGAGGCGGATATAATAGGGGCGTTTTAGGGACTCTTTTATAAGCACATCAAAGTCAAAGTTTATTTATTCATTAGTTACAAGTCAGGCTTTCATTAACACTGCAATGAAGTTACTGTGAAATTCTCCGAGTTGCCACACTCTGGGGCCTGTTTGGGTCATTGCATCTAACCAGCATCTTTCAGAATTTCCTGAATCACATGAATAGGGAAGGATTATTCAAGGGGAGGCAGAAGGGACTCAAATAATTAGGTGCAATGGTCAGCACAACATTGTGGGACAAAGGGCCTGTTCATGTGCTGTACTGTCCTATGTCTATGTTCAAATTCATCAGCTTAGAATACAGCTGCATTCTCCTTTGTTATTGCAGCTTTTGATACACAAAAAGGCCCAAGATAACAGTGGAGGAATTTAGATGAAAGACCAACATTCACAAAGGAGGCAATTACTGAACGGAACTAACTCCAAACTAACCAATTTTCCAAGGAGTCTCGCCTCTACTTCACCTGCTGACATTTCGATCCATGGTTTTATCACCTCCAGACTCAACCATTTCAATAATATCAACTAAATTGCCCAAAGCATGACCTCCCATTCAGTCGTGAAATACCTGGACCCAAATCACCTGTTGACCAGGACACCCCTGTTCTTTTTCATGGAATCACAAAAGTATTATGTCACAGAAGGAGGCCATTTGGCCCATCACAAATGCACTAGTTCTCCAAACGAGCGTCAAGATTTAGTGCTATTCCCCTGCCTTTAAATATGATGTCATCCACTTTGGTAGGAACAACAGCAAAATGGATCATTATTTAAATAGTAAATAATTGCAGCGTGCTGCTGTGCACAGGTACCTGGGTGTCCTTGTGCAAGAATCATTAAAATATTGTTTACAGCTGCAGTAGGTAATTAAGAAGGCAAAGAGACCTTCATTGCTAGAGGGCTGGAGGTTAAAAACAGCAAGGTTATCTTGCAGCTATATAAGGTGCTGGTGAGGCCACACTGGAATACTGTGCATAGTTTTATCTCCTTACTTGAGAAAGGATATACTGGCACTGGAGAGAGTGCAGAGGAGATTCACTAGGTTGATTCTGGAGTTGAGAGAGTTGGCTTATGAGGAAAGTCTGATGACTTTGGGACTATACTCATTGGAATTTAGAAGATTGATAGGGGATCTTATAGAAATGTACAAGATTATGAAGGGACTAAGCAAGAAAGAAGCAGGGAGGTTGTTTCCACTGGCAGGTGAAACACATAGCCTCAAAATAAGGGAAAGCAAATTTAGAACTGAGTTGAGGAGGAACTTCTTTACTCAAAGGGCTGTGAAGCTATGGAACTTTCTGCCTAGTGAAGGAGTTGAGGCTCCCTCATTGAATGTTTTTAGGGCATAAATAGATTGTTGAATAGTCAAGGAATTAAGAGTTATGGTGAGCAGGGGATAAGCAGAACTGAGTCCATGAAAAGATCAGTCATGATCTTATTGAACGGTGGAGCAGGCTCGAAGGGGCCTGCTCTTAGTTCTTATGCAAGTCCAAATTGACTCTCTTGAACACCTTTCATTTCAACCCTTTTCAATTTCCTCTCTCTCAATTTGCAGATTGCATATCACCTACACTGTCATTGATCATGCTGCGAAATCGCTATACCTTTCCCACCAGAAGTGCTTTCAAAACAAGGTCAGCCTTCTCCTGCCGAAGCATACTTGCTCAGCAAAGCATTGCAAAAGTGTGTCAGTGGCTCCTGGAAGCAGGTACCTGTGGAGTAAATGAAACAGCCTGACTGGCATGGAGTAAAGGCAGTTAATGCAGTAACAGCAGGAGTTCTTCCCTGAGGCAGTTATGAACTGCGGCCAATACAGTTACTACCAGGCAGCTGCCCAGCATCAGACTCTTGGAAGGAGGTAATGAGGAATGGTTCAGGAAGAGACCTCCACTAGACTTCAGCAATTCCCTGCTGAACGATACCTATATGCAGATGTAAAGAGTGCCGAAAAATAAGTTGAGGACTCTACGTGAAGCTGCAGCAGTACACCAGGGAAAAAGGCACGAGAAATTAATAGCTCTCCAATCCTTGAGAATGAGTCATTCACTAAACTTTTGGATTGTCGAAGGACTCCTCCCTGGAGATTAAAACAGTACATAATATTGTCGACTGGCTTGCTTCTCCTCTATGAATTGTAGAGCATCGAAAGGCTCTGTCTTCAATCCACTGTCTTCTTGCTAAAAGGGGAATTATTTCAACTGCTCTCAAAATTCTAGAAAGACAGCTTTGAGGATGTAATTACTAATAAAGGCACACTGCATGATTTGGCATTTTGCGTGCTGCTCTGAGCTCATGTGTGGTTTTCCTTAACTGCTTTCAATCATAGAATAGAATCCCTACAGTGCAAAAGGGTGCCATTCAGCCCATCAAGTCTGCACATAATCCCACCCAGCCTATAACCCCATAACCCCACGTAATGACCCTGCTAATCTCTTTGACACTGAGGGACAATTTATCACGGCCAATCCAACAAACTTGCCCATCTTTGGATGGTGGGAGGAAAGCAGAGCATCTGGAGAAAACCCATACAGACATGGGGAGAATGTGCAAACTCTACACAGACAATGACCTGAGGTTGGGAATAAACCCAGATCCCTGGTTCTGTAACATAGTAATGCTAACCACTGTGCCACCATTCCACTCATCAAAGGTAGGTCTTTGGACCCATTTATACCCCTAATTTAATTAAATTAAGTTCAACCATATTAAAAAGGCTTTCCTTCTGTTAATTGGGTGGCATGGTAGCACAGTGGTTAGCACTGCTGCTTCATAGCTACAGGGACCTGGGTTCGATTTCCAGCTCGGGTCACTGTCTGTGTGGAGTTTGCACATTCTGCTTGTGTCTGCGTGGGTTTCCTCCAGGTGCTCTGGTTTCCTCCCACAGAGTCCAAAAATGTACGGGTTAGATTGATTGGATATGCTAAAAATTGCCTCCTAGTATTGTGAGATGTGTAGGTTAGCAGGTAAATATATAGGGATATGGGGGTAGGGCCTGGATGGGATTGTGATTGGTACAGACTCCATGCGCCTGGGGCCTCCTTCTGCACTATAGGGATTCTATGATTTCCATTTCTAATTTCAAAAATATGTCAGTCACCTTGAGGCAAAATAATGAAAACCGAATCATCATAAAATTTATTGTTGCAAAAAATCTAATTTCACAATTCACATGCTTTAGAAATCTAATTTTAGTTAGGGGATTTATATATAGAGACATGGAAAACTTTAGTTGAGGGGCTGGTAAGAAATCTAAAGTAAGTGTAAATCAACTAGACCTGGTTCAATTATGGTTACGGGGCAGCACAATGGCACAGTGGTTAGCATTGCTGCCTCATAGCACCAGGTTTGATTTGCAGTTTGAGTCACAGTCTGAGTGGAGTCTGCACATTCTCCCCGTGTCTGCGTGGATTTACTCCAAGTGCTCCGGTTTCCTCCCACATTCTGAAAGGCGTGCTGGTGAGACGCATTGGTCATGCTAAATTCTCCATCGGTGTACCCGAACAGGCACCGGAGTGTGGCCACTCGGAGATTTTCACAGTAACTTCATTGCAGTGTTAATGTTAGCCTTACTTGTGATGCTAGCAAATAAATTTCTAAACATTTTTCAAAAAGGAACCTGTGGTTTTTTTTACAAGGTCAATTTGAAAGTGGGAAAGCCCTAAACTTTCAGAATCCAGAAAAAGAGGACACAGCCTCAAAATAAGGGGGTGGGGGGGGGTCAGTTTACAACAGAGTTGAGGAGGAACTTCTTCTCTCAGAGGGTGGTGAATCTCTGGAATTCTCTGCCCATTGAAGTGGTGGAAGCTACCTCGCTGAATATATTTAGGTAGATAGATTTCTGATCGATAAGGGAATTAAGGGTTATGAGGAGCAGATGGGTAAGTGGAACTGATCCACTTCAGATCAGCTATGATCTTATTAAATGGTAGAGCAGGCTCGAGGGGCGAGATGGCCTACTCCTGCTCCTATTTCTTATGTTCTTAAACAATGAATAGCCTATCTCTGAATCTTGATAGGGATAGGTATCTGTAATTATTTCAGTCTGTGATTTAAATAATTAAGTTTGTCCCAGATCAAAGAAACTAGAAGTGTTTTCATAAATAAGGGGGTTACTTTGTGTAACAAGTAAATGTGGAAAGAACACTGTTGCCTCCATTAGACGTAAACTGCAGGTTTATTTATTAGTCATAAGTGAGGTTTACATTAACATTGCAATGAAGTTACTGTGAAATTCTCTAGTTGCCACAGTCCAGTACCTGTTGGGGCCAATGCATCTAACCAGCACATCTTTCACAATATGGGAGGAAACTGGACTACCTGGAGGAAACCCGCACAGACATGGGGAAAATGTGTAAACTCCACACAAGCAGTGATCCTGAGCCAGGAATCGAACCCGTTCCCTGGCACTGTGAAGCAGCAGTGCTAACTATTGTGCATAATTTATTCATGTGGATCGCAGAATGAAAAAGCTAATTTGAAAATAAAAGGTAGTTAGTTCACATTTCTGTTGGGAATATTCCAAAATGTAAGGGAATCAGTCATGCAGGAAGGGGCTGTTTGGGTTTGATCAGCATGTTATCTCGCAGTAAGTAGCCAATCAACTTGGAGCATTGAAGGAGAAGGCAGTGGGAAATAGAATCTGTTGAGATCCAGGAAGCTGATGTGAAGCCATAACAAACGGCTATTAGAATCTAAAAAGGATATGTCTGATCTTAAAAGTCACTAAGCAAAAATGCAGTGAGGCCCTCAGCTTGAGCGGAGGGATCCACTATTGTGAGGCTTTGAAGGGGAGTTGGAGAATCACTGAATCAAAAGCTAGTGGAAGGATTTCCGTGAAATGTCTTATCACAGAAAATAGCTGGAACACCTGGGAGTGAAGACAGTGAATTTCAGAGACCTGTGGCAGATTTTGGATTGTTCCCAGAAGTGAATGAACTGTTAAGATTATGTAAATTATAAGGAAACTCTTGGATGGAACTGAACATAGAATGGGATTTAAAATCTATTTACATTAACAGTCTCTACAGGAATCATAACATGGATAGATGAACATAGAACATTACAGCACAGAACAGGCCCTTCGGCCTTTGATGTTGCACTGACCAATATAAAAAGCAATGCCCCTCCAAACTAAACCATTCCCTTCTCTTCCATAAACTTATCAACTAACCTCTTAAACGCCACCAAACTTGGCGCATCTACAACTGCCGCAGGCAGGGCATTCCACTCCCTAACCACCCTCTGGGTAAAGAACCTACCTCTGATATCCGTCCTATAACTATCACCCCTTAATTTAAAGCTGTGTCCCCTCGTGCTAGCTTTCTCCATCCTAGGAAAAAGGCTATCACTTTCCATGTGGACAGATGAGGATTGTTGCAATGAACTTCAGGAGATAGCAGATTGACTTTCTGATAGGAAAAGGTTCATGCTTACTCCTTCCGGTTTCCTTAACTTACTGCGAATAGGATGAGCAATTTTCACAGTGAATGGTAGTGATTCGTACTGTGATGTTGGTGTACTTTTAAGAGTATTTTAAATTCAAGCTCACAGCCTTAGGTGATGTTATTGTTAGGAGGAAAAAAATACTCTGGGCAGGTCAGGTGACAGAGATTCACTTTGAGTTTCAGTTTCAGGTTTGAGTTTTTAGTTTTAGCAGGGACAGCAAACTAAAAATAAGTATTTTCCCTCTCTCCTTGTTCTCTTTTCTTTGGAAATTCTCTTATTTTTCTGAAAGATGAAAAGCTGCTGTTGTTGGGGTCTGGACCAGAGTCTCTCTGATGTTTTGGGAAGCTGCCTTGTCTTCAGACTGTTCAGAGTGAATCCAGAAAACTGCATACTTCAACCAAAGTCCAGTATCACGTGAACAGTAGTCTATGCTGTATTAAACCTATGAAAAAGGATCTTTTGCCTATGGGATTGGGATTTAATTGGAACATATTAGATATGTTTGTTGAGGTTTATACATTATAGTGATTGTTTTGTTTCTTGTTTGAAATTGATACAAGTTCTTGCTAATTTTCTTACTATACATGGTAACTATATTCTTAAATAAACTGTTTGATTAAAAATTCCCTAGTGGGTCTTCTGAATCATATCTGAAGTGAACTATCTCAAGCTTATCCTAGCCAAACTCAAGAGGCAAAACTTATAATTCGGGCAGTGGCGGGAAGCTACATAAAATACATCGGAGTTCCTGACCTGATCCATAACAGTACAAAAATTCACTTGTTTGGCACTGCTGAAATTGTTTAGCTGGTTTCTGTACCTTCTTTTCTTTAGGCCTTGTAACACTAAGGCTGAAAGATAGAATTTGATTGGCTTATCTGAAATGGCAGAGCAGTTATTACTGACCTTGAAATAAATCAGCTTGTTATTTCCTATCTGATCTCATCTTTCTAAAATGTCAATCAGTCCACCTTTTGGGCAGATTGATTAAGGGAGCATGGAGAAGCGTTCAGGATTATGATGTCTATTTCACACAACCAACTATTACTCTTACATCTTAAAATCTATTTACATTAATATATCTCTTTGGTGTTACCTTAGGTAGATGCACCTTCTCTCGTCTGGGTCCTAACCCGCAGAATTCTTTCTTCAATTGTCTCCTTTTGCTCTCTCTGCCTTTGAGATGCTTCTGAAATTTATCTCTTTGACTAAGCTTTTTTAGTACCTGGCCTTGTGTCTCCTTCTTTAGCTTGCTGTCAATTTGTAACCTGTTCTTGCACCTATGAACCGCCCTGCATTGAATGTGTGACATGCATTCTCTACTGCACCATTGATCTGCTAAGAAGACTAATGCTCACTACCACAGTGGCAAAAGTAGCCAAAGTATACCCTCAAACCCTGTTGCACTCTTGTATTTGGCTAACTGTCACATATGGATCAGTAATGAGGATGGATCTGGAGCTTTGATTCAAGTTCATACCCTTTTCCTTCAAAGGACATTTTTGAAGCATGCCCAGTGAGTGGTAGCTTATAAACCCAGATTTCCAAATTTTGAGACAAGATTCAAAGGACTGAAGTTATTTTCATTGGATGGAAGATGATTGTGATGGGAAATGAGCCACCCTTTAAAAAATAAAAGGCTAATGTGAATTCCATGAGCTCTGTCAATTGGATGCAGAGTGTCGAACTCGAAGATTTCAGGGTGAAGTTAACAAGCCTCATGGAGGATTTGAGAGGTGAGATGGAAACTGCTTTCTGATGGAGCTCTGGATACGTAGTGTGAATTCCCAGATAAAGTGATACCAATTCTATGATAAAGAGTGGTGAAAGATCTTGGTGGAAGTAGGCATTAGGCAAGGCAAGTGTGATCTTCTGGGGTGGTTAGCATTGCTATCTCATGGTGCCAGGGACCCAGGTTCGATTCCCAGCTTGGATCACTGACTGTGTGGAGTTTGAACATTCTTCCAGTGTCTGCGTGGGTTTCCTCCGGCTGCTCTGGTTTCCTCCCACAGTCCAAAGATGTGCGAGTTAGGTTGATTGGCTGTGCTAAATTGCCTCTTAGAGTCAGGGGGACTCACGCAGTAAGTATGTGGAGCGACAGGGATAGGGGCTGGTTGGGATTGTGGTCAGTGCAGACTCGATGAGCTGAATGGCCTCCTTCTGCACTGTAGGCATTCTATGATTCTAACTCCCGTGAAAAAGAGTGGAGAAAGATGCTTGAAGTAGGCATTAAGCAGGTATGAACTTCCCTGTTTCTGAAATTCAGCTTTCATCCCAATTGTTGACTGCCCTGCATATCCATCCCGCCCAATCCTCACTACACCCTTCCCCCATTCTGTGTGGACGTGACTGGCAGTATCTGAGACATCCTGATTTTAACTGATGATTGCTGCCGATTCTCTGGTCAGTTGGTGACACTGAACGGAGATTTGTTAACGGGTCCTAGCTGTTATAATTATTTGAATCTCCCAATGCCTCCCCTGGATCAGGAGGACAACATTCCATCGAGGAGTTAAATCCTGCCTGAGCTTCACCCATAATCCTTCACTGGATGCCCGTTATAATTCACTTTTCCAAATTGCCTTTTGGATTTTTATTTTGTTTTGAGGATATCCCACATTAGCTCTTTCAAATGCCAAGAATGGCTGCTCTGTGTTTGGTGCTAAATGGTTTTCCGTTTGTTAAATAGTGGCAGCTACCCTGTAGTTCAGGAGGGTGGGAGGCTTGATGATAACTGGGCTGGAATTCATCCGATCCCTCTGCAGCTGAAGAATAAAGTGTTGGAGAGGCAGCATGCCTGGAGCTAACCTCCTTCAGCGAGGTGTGACTCGAGCCATTTCCACCCCTGTCCCATATTGGCAGCCTACTCTTCCTACATATGATACTGTGTGAATGTTGAGCTGCCTGAAATATTAACTGGTGATAATATCTTAAGATGCTTCAGAATAAGGGAATAAATGTATTTTTGGATCGTGCCCTTCCAATAAACCCACTGCTGTGCAACTGAGATTGTGTCAAAGGCAGCAGTCGCTGTATCACCATCAGAGGAAGATAAATATCTTGTTCATTAATACATCTCGTAAAACAGAAAGTACTTGCTAACTGACATTCTGACTGTCTTCTTCTCAAAACAATTATAATTCACTCCATTCTCAATAAAGCCACTCTCAGAGCTTCAGTACTTGGAAGCCACCATCTCATTTCCAACACCCACTTTTCCTTCAATATTCTTGGACATGTTGCCTCCTCCCTGTGACTAATCTGTATGTCTTCTTCCCAAAAACTATGGGCTGGATTCCTTGATTGTGTCCTTATCTGCCCAATAACGGGTGGCACAGTGGCACAGTAATTAGCACTGTTGACTCACAGAGCCAGGGACCCGGGTTCAATTCCCGGTATGGGTGTCTGTCTGTGTGAAGTTTGCACGTTCTCCCCGTGTTTTCTCCGGATGCTCTGGTTTCCTCCCACACTCCAAAGATGTGCAGGTTAGGCAGATTGGCCAAGTTAAATTGCCCCTTTGTGTCAAGGGGACTAGCTAGGTGAATGCATGGGATTGTAGGGATAGGGCCTGGGTGGCAGACTTGATGGGCCGAATGGCTTCCTTCTGCCCTGTAGGGATTCTATGATTCTATGACTGTCAAAGAGAGTGGAGAATTTGACGCTGAGCCGAAACTCCATTCGCTGCAGCGGCTTTGGAGAATCCCGGCCACGGACAAGGTTGGAAGTTTTCAAAGTCCATGTTCAAATCGCTTCTACCAGGTTTAAGTCCCTGCCTCCAAATTAAAGTTACCAAACAGATTGGAAATGTATCATTGCCATCACCACAGCCAATCTCCTTCTTGGCTTCCTTGCAACCTCTGTTAACCAATATCTTTGCTCTCTGCAACCTCCTCCAATACCTTTCCAAAATTGGCCGGATAAGGGGAGCTGTGTTTGTCTGATTCCACTCTTACCTTTCCAACTGTAACCAGTGCATCTCCTACATTAACTCCTCCTTCAGCCCTACACAACTTCCCCTGGAAAATCCAAACACATCTCACTGTTCTTCTCTTCCTACTCCGTTACATTCTGCTTCCGTGGCAACAACAGAGTTCTTTTTAATTCATTCACAGGAAATGGACGCTCCTGGTTAGGCCACCATTTATTGACCATCCAAATTCAACTTCAGAAGGTGGTGGTGAGCTGCCTTCTTGAACCCCTGCAGTGTATGTGTGTGTGTGTTTGTATGTGTGTGATGTAGGTGCATCCACAGTGCTGTTAGGGAGAAAGTTCCAGGACTTTGATCCAGCGACAGTGAAGGAATGGAGATACATTTCCAAGTTAGAATGGTGAGCAGCTTGGAGATGAACCTGCAAGTCGTGATGTTGCAGAGTCATAGAGGCTTACAGCATGGAAACAGACCCTTCGTCCAACTTGTTCATGCCGCTGTTATTTTTTTTTAAGACCCCTAAGCTAATCCCTGTTGCCTGCATTTGGCCCATGTCCCTCCATCTATCATAAGCATGCAACTATCTAAATGCTTTTTAAAAGATAAAATTGTGTACGCTTCTACTACTGCTGCTGGCAGTTCCCAGGTATCAGCTGTAAATGGTAAATACCGCTGCGATTTGTGTGTTGGTGGTGAAGGGAATGGATGTTTAAGGTGGTTTGGGTGGCACTTTGTCCCTGGTGTGGAGTTTCCTGAGTGTTGTTGGAGCTTTACCCATCCAGGCAAGCGCAGATTATTCCATCACACTCCTGACTTGTGCCTTGAGGATGGTAGACAGGTTTTGGGGAGTTAGGAGTTGAGTCAATTCAATTCTAACTGAGGAGGACGGCATCACAGTGACAAGCATCTATTTTCTTAAACAATGAATAGAATTTACCACAGTACATATGGATAGATATGAGACAAACAGATAGGCACAAAAACAGATAAAGAGGAAGGTGCAGGATAGGTACAGTGGACATACAATGCATGGATTAGGAATTTGCACAGGACTGTACACAGGGAAAGTACAGAGGCAGAGACAGTGACTGTAGAACAGATGGGATAGAACTCTTCGTTGCAATCAGCCAAATATTCCCCCAGAAAGGAGAACACTTTAAGAGTTGGACATATGGTTAAACAATACACAGAAGCAAATAGCTCAGTCTGGCATCTCTCAGAGTGCCACAGGGGCAGGTTAAAGCTTTGACAGAGCACAGTGGCTGGAAAATGTTTGTCTTATTCATGCCCCATATTATTCTGCGTTAAAAGAAGAGTTCTCGGTTGCAAATTCCGATTCAGTTAGTCATCTGTTGCTCAGATTTCAGCTTCAGTCGCAAAGTCAATAAATATGACGTGTTGTGTGATGCTGCCTTCGAGCAGTGTGTGTGTGAGCTGCTAAGTTCCAGGTTGCTTGTTGATATACAGGTTGGTGAAAATTACACTAGGAAAGTTACACTGAGAGAATTATACTGGGAGAATTACACTAGGGATTGATAATTCTCTGTCATATTAAAGAAATACATTCTCTCATCTTCAGTCATTCTAGGCTGTTTGATTGATCTCACACACACACACACACTCATGCACATACGCACACACATGCATGCACACACATACATGCACTCACACACACACACACATTCACACACTCGCACATTCACATTCATTTGCACATGCACACACACATACATAGAACATAGAACATAGAACATTACAGCGCAGTACAGGCCCTTCGGCCCTCGATGTTGCGCCGGCCAGTGGACCCTCTAACCTAAACTATTCCAATATCATCCATATGCCTATCCACCGAACATTTGAATGCCCCCAAAGTAGGCGAGTCCACAACTGCTGCAGGCAGGGCATTCCACGCTCTCACCACCCTCTGTGTAAAGAACCTGCCTCTGACATCCGTCCTATAACTACCACCTCTTAATTTAAAGTTATGTCCCCTCGTGTTGGTCATCACCATCCGAGGAAAAAGGCTCTCACTATCCACCCTATCCAATCCCTTGATCATCTTATACGCCTCAATTAGGTCACCGCGTAACCTTCTTCTCTCTAATGAAAATAACCTCAGGTCCCTCAGCCTTTCCTCATAAGGCCTTCCCACCATACCAGGCAACATCCTGGTAAACCTCCTCTGCACCCTTTCCAATGCTTCCACATCTTTCTTATAATGCAGCGACCAGAACTGTACGCAATACTCCAAGTGCGGCCGCACCAGAGTTTTGTACAGTTGTAACATAACCTCACGGCTCCTAATTCAATCCCTCTACCAATAAAAGCTAACACACCGTACGCCTTCTTAACAACTTTATCAACCTGGGTGCCAACTTTCAAAGAGCTATGTACTTGTACCCCAAGATCCCTCTGCTCAACAACGCTATTAAGGGTCCTTCCATTAGCCCTATATTTCATATGCCTGTTATTCCTACCAAAGTGAATCACCTCACACTTATCCGTATTGAATTCCATTTGCCACCTCACGGCCCAGCTCTGCAACCTATCTATGTTTCTCTGCAAACTGTAACATCCATCCTCGCTATCTATAACTCCCCCCACTTTGGTATCATCAGCAAATTTACTAATCCAACCCTCTACACCCTCATCTAGGTCATTTATAAAAATGACAAACAGCAGTGGCCCTAAAACAGATCCTTGAGGTACACCACTTGTAACTGCACTCCAGGTTGAATATTTCCCATCAACCACCACCCTCTGTCTTCTATCAGCTAGCCAATTCCTAATCTAAACTGCTAAATCACCTTCAATCCCATGCATCTGCACTTTCTGCAGTAGCCTACCATGGGGAACCTTATCAAACGCTTTGCTAAAATCCATATACATTACATCAACTGCCTTACCCTTATCTACCTCTTTGGTCACCTCCTCAAAAAACTCAATAAGGTTTGTGAGGCACGACCTACCCTTCACAAAACCGTGCTGACTATCCCTAATCAATTTATTTCTCTCTAGATGCTTATAAATCCTATCCCTTATAATTCTTTCCAAGACTTTGCCCACAACAGAAGTCAGGCTCACCGGTCTATAATTTCCAGGATGGTCCCTACTCCCCTTTTTGAACAAAGGGACAACATTTGCCATCTTCCAGTCTTCCGGCACTATACCTGTAGCCAACGACGACATGAAGATCAAAGCCAAAGGCTCTGCAATCTCCTCTCTAGCCTCCCAGAGAATCCTGGGGTAAATCCCATCTGGCCCAGGGGACTTATCAATTTTCATACCCTCAAGATTCGCTAACACCTCCTCCTTATGAACCTCAATCCTACCCAGTCTACAACCTGGTATCACAGTATTCTCCCCGACAACATTGTCTTTCTCCTGCGTGAATACTGACGAAAAATACTCATTCAGTGTCTCTCCTATCTCCTCAGGCTCCACGCACAACTTCCCACTGCTATCTCTGACTGGCCCTAATCTTGCCCTAACCAATCTTTTATTATTTATATACCTGTAAAAAGCTTTAGGATTCTCCTTAATCCTATCCGCCAAAGTCTTCTCGTGTCCTCTTCTAGCTCTTCTCAACTCCCTCTTTAGCTCCTTCCTGGCTGATTTATAGCTCTCTATTGCCCTAACTGAGCCTTCACGTCTCATCATTATATAAGCCTCCTTCTTCCTCTTCACCAGAGATTCAACTTCCCTAGTACACCATGGTTCCCTCACTCGACCACTTCCTCCCTGCCTGGCAGGTACATATTCATTAAGGACATGCAGAAGCTGTTCCTTAAATATGCTCCACATTTCAGATGTCCCCAGCCCCTGCAATTTCCTGCTCCACCCTATGCATCCTAAATCTCTCCTAATAGCCTCATAATTACCTTTCCCCCAGCTATAACTACTGTTATTCGGTACGTGCCCATCCCTTTCCATCACTAAGGTAAACGTAACCGAATTGTGGTCACTATCACCAAAGTGCACACCCACCTCCAAGTCTAACACCTGGTCTGGTTCATTACCCAGTACCAAATCCAATATAGCCTCGCCTCTTGTTGGCCTATCTACATACTGAGTCATGAAACCTTCCTGCACACATTGAACAAAAACTGACCCCTCTAACGTACTTGAACTATAGCTTTTCCAATTGATATTAGAAAAGTTAAAGTCCCCCATTACAACTACCCTGTTACTTTCACACCTATCCAGGATCAACTTTGCAATCCCTTCCTCTACTTCTCTGGAACTTTTTGGAGGCCTATAAAAAACTCCCAACAGTGTGACCTCTCCTTTCTTGTTTCTAATCTCAGCCCACACTACCTCAGCAGACAAGTCCACATCAAACGTCTTTTCTGCCACCGTAATGCTGTCCTTAACTAACAATGCCACTCCTCCCCCTCTTCTACCACCACCTCTGCTCTGACTGAAACATCTGAACCCCGGAACCTGCAACAACCATTCCTGCCCCTGCTCTATCCACGTCTCTGAAATGGCCACAACATCGAAGTCCCAAGCACCAATCCAGGCTGCAAGTTCATCCACCTTATTGCGTATGCTCCTCGCATTAAAGTATACACATTTCAAACCACCCTCCCGTTTGCCACTATACCAACACACACACGTGCACACACACAAATACATGCTCACATACACAAACACACACATGCATGCACTCACGTACACAATCACACACACACACACACACCCCAGATGATGTGATTCTGCCCTGGTTCCGAGATGGTTGGTAAATCCACTGTGTGATCTGCAGACTCTGCTATGTCTAGTGTAGGGGTTTTTTGAAGAATTGGGATGTTGAGGTGTTTGTAAGGTGTGGGGGCTAATCTATTGGCATTGATAGAGGACTGGTTAACTAACAGGAAATAGAGAGTAGAGTTAAATGGGTCCTTTTTGGATTGGCAAGATACATGCAGTGGATTACCATGTGGATCAGTGCTGGGGCAATTATTTACAACCTGTATCAGTAACTAAGATGTAGGCGCCAAATGTAAGGCTGCAAAAATTGCTGATGATATCAAGGGTAAGCAGGAGAGTAAGTAGAAAAGCAACCAAGGATCCTTTGATAGCATCTTCCATAACTGTGATCTTTATCACCTAGAAGGACAAGGGCAGCAGATGCGTGGAAGTGCCACCAGTTGCAAACCACACACCACCCTGAGACTGGAAATATATTGGCTGTTCTTTCATTATCGTTGGGTCAAACTAACCATCCCCCCCGCCCCAAACCCCGAATAAAGCATTGTGGATCTACCTGCACCACATGGACCGTAGCAATTCAAGAAGGCAGCTCATCACCATCTTTGTAGGGGCAACGAGAGATGGGCAATTAATGTTGGCCCAGCCAGCAATGTCTACATCCTGTCAAAGAAATAATGAGAAAATTGTTGTGAGGAGATCATAAGGGGTCCAGATGCAGATTGGTTAAGAGAGTGAGTAAAATTATGCAGAGGGAATGTAATGTGGGAAAAGGTGAACATATCAACTTTGGCAAGAAGAATAGAAAAGCAGTGTGTTATTTAAAGGGAGAGAGAGTGCAGAACTATGTGATACTGAAGTTCTTGATATCCTGATATGTGAATCACATAAAGTTAGTGTGCAAGAATAGCAAGTGATTAGGAAGGCATTTGGACTGTTGACACTTATTGCAAGGGGAATGGAATATAAAAGTTGGGAAGTTTTGGCTAAAGTTGTACTGGGTGTTGTTAAGACCAGATCTGGAATGCCAAGAACAACTTTGATCCTCTGATTTAAAAAATGATACAATTGCGTTAGAATTTGTGCAGAGAAAGTTGACTTCGCTGATGTGTGGGGTTTTGTTATGAGTAAAGGTTAAGAGAGCTTGGGCCTGTATATAATGGGGTTTATAGAATGACAGTGATCTTATTGGAAAGTATAAGATCCTGAGGGGATTTGAAAGAGAATCTCTCATTATGTGTAAAACACAATTTAAAAATAAAATGTCACCCATGGAGATGAGAATTTTTTTTCTGTCAGACGGTCATTAATTTATGGGATTATCTTCCCTAGAGAGCAGTGGAGTCAGCACCATTGAGTATCTTTAAGACGAAGGAAAGCACAGAAGCACAGTGGTTAGCACTATCTTCTCACAGAGCGAGGGATCTGGGTCCGATTCCAGCCTCGGGTCTGTGTGGAATTTGCACGTTCCTTCTGGCCAGGATTTTACAACCTTGCTAGAGTAAGGCTCATAAAATCCCACCCGAGGCCAATGGAAAATTCTATTTTGTGAACCTCGCTCACCCCGATTCTGGGGCAGGCAAGGTAGTAAAATTTCAGCCCCCACATTTGCATGGATTTCCCTTAGGTACTCTAATTTTCTCTCACACTCCAAAGATGTGCAGGTTATTGGCCGTGTTAAGTTGACCCTTATTGGCAGAGACATTAGCAGGGTAAATATGTGGCATTATGGGGCTAGAGCTTGGGTGGGACTGTTGTCAGTACAGGTTCGATGGGCCAAATGGCCTCCTCCTGCACTGTACGGTTTCTATAATAGCTTCTTGACTGACAGGGGAGTCAAAGGGTACAGAGAATCAACAGAAAAGTAGAGAAATAATCTTATCAAATGTAAAAGCGAGATCAAACGGCTGAATGACTTGACTTATTATAGTCACATATATTAGTATACAGCAAAAAGTATTGTTTCTTGCACACTATACAGGCAAAACATGTCATTCACAGGGATGGAAAGGAGAGAGTGCAGAATGTAATGTAATGTAATGAAGCATGGCCCGTTCCATTTCCAAAATGGGATGTTTGTGTATTCATGTCTTTGAGAATAGGTCATTAAATGTAACTTTCCAATTAATTGTCATTTCTCATTGTGAAGTATTTGAATTCTGTTTAACCTATCCATGCAATGTTAAATTAATACTCCCAGGAAAATTCACAAGAGTTTCAAGTGTCCATTTCAGGGTTGGATGTCTCAAAGTTCACTCAGCGATTGGAAGTTGGCCTCATTAATGATCTGCACCAAATTTATTTCTCCAAATGTCCCTCCAGGTAGACTCCTTAGTTAATTTACGACAAATCGCCCGATCTCTGGAACTTTGGTGCTGGCCCTTTCATTTGGCGTTCAAAGTTTACATTCTCATCCAAATATTTAATTCTCTCCACAGATTTGCCCTCCCGATTTCCATAACCTCCTCCAACCCTACAATTTTCCAAGAGTTCCATGTTTCTTTACATTGGCGATCCGTTGTAAGCTGCCTGGGGGCCTCAGCTCTGGAATTCCATTCCAGAATCCCACTTGCGCCATTTTGCTGAAATGCTTCTTAAAACTTATCGCCAACTGATCTAATATCTCCTTATGTGACAGAGTGTCACATTCTGTTTAATGCTTTGAGGAAGTGCCTCAGTCCACTTTGTTACAATGAAGGTTCAATTAAAACAGCAAATTGTTCTCATTTGTTGGTTCAGATTGTGTTTAGTGGAATGTTGTGTAGGTGATAACATGGAGGTTTCAGTATACAAGTGGAGAGAGAGCAAAATTAATCATAAAATTCCAACAGTGCAGAAGGAGGCCATTCAGCCCATCAAGCCTGCTCCAAACACAATCCCAATTAGGCCTTATCCCCGTAAGGGGCAATTCAATATTGTCAATCCAACTAACCTGCACATTTTTGCAGTGAGGAAAGAAATTCACACAGACACAGGGAGAATATGCAGACTCTGCACAGACTGTGACCCAAGCTGGGTATCGCACACAGGTCTCTGGCACTGTGAGGCAGCAGTGCTAACCATTGTGCCACCATGCCATCCTAGCAACATAGAAGCAAAGAAGTGATTGGAGCAGGAGTAGACCATTCAGGTGCATGTGTTGGAGGCGGGTGGTGAGATGGGGTGTGGCTCCAGGGGCCTCAAACAGAAAATTGATGGCCCTTCATCTGCTAATTTAATGAAGGATTAATCTATTTATCTTTCCTTAGTAATGCCACAGAAATCTAAGGAATTATCGCTGATATTGGCAATGCTAGGGCGGCACAGTAGCACAGTGATTAGCGCTGCTGCTTCACATCTCCAGGGACCTGGGTTCGATCCCCGGCTCGGGTCACTGTCCGTGTGGAGTTTGCACATTCTCCTCATGTCTGCGTGGGTTTCCTCCGGGTACTCCGGTTTCCTCCCAGTGTCCAAAGATATGCGGGTTAGGTTGATTGGACATGCTAAGAAATTGCTCCTTAGTGTCTTGGGATACATAGGTTAGAAGGATTAGTGGTAATGTATGTAGGGATATGGCGGGTAGGGCCTGGTTGAGATTGTGTTTGGTGCAGAATCAGTGGGCTGAAGGGCCTCTTTTTGCACTGTAAGATTCTATGATTCTATGTGACATGGGTTAGGAAGGTGGAAACAAGTTCAGCAACGATCATTTGCTAATGAGCCAATGCCATATTGGGGTTAGCATTTGATCCCTTGACTAATAGCCGAGTTCTGGTGAACACAGGTGGAATTAAATTCTTGGTCTTCTGCCAATCTCTTGTCATAGATGCCCCATCCTTCGATATATTCCATTTGTAAACACCGTAAAGAATGGTGGTAAACTGTAATCTAACCTGTCCAGCAGGATGCAGGCTGGAATCGAGCAGAATTCCACACAGAGCAACAGTGGGCAGTGTCTGTAAAACTACCATTCGACCCATCCCCATTGGATTTCCAGTCAGAAAGTTCATTCCAAAATTGCGCTCAATAATTCCACTGAGTCAAATCCAGAATGGACATCATTCCTAATCTTGGATCTACATCAGCCAGAGGGAGAGTACTACCAGCGAGAGGTCTAACTGGCTTTGGTGAGTGGAATTCATTGAAACAGAATTGGCCAGTGCCGCTTAATTACTGCCAAGATATCTCGAGAATTCTTTTAAGGTCAGGGAGAGAACAATTGATGCTTTCAGCAGGAAAATCATTTCAGGCTCCAGGGGCTTCAAACAGAAGATTGACTGTCCTTCATCTGCTAATTTAATGGAGGATTAATCCATTTATCTTTCCTTAGGAAGCCAAGGAATTATCAGCTAATATTGACAACAACAGATTCCGAGCTGTGTACGTAATAAAAATGTTGAAAAATATAAGCAAAAAAATGTGCAATTTTGTGACTATGTTGGTAGCACTTACGCCACTGGGTCAGTAGTTTGTGGGTTCAAGCTTCATTCTCGGGACTAGAACACAAAACTGAAGTTGGCACATTAAGGAGTTTCACAACCTCGGGTTAAAGTCCAACAGGCTTATTTGAAATCGCAAGCTTCCGAAGCACTGCTCCTTCGATGAGTGGAGAATCGGGTTTTCAAACACAACAATTGCAAATAATGGTGGGGATGTGAGTCTTTACAGGTACAGACGCTGAAAGTAGAGAGAAGGATAATCACAGGTTAAAGAGGTGTGAACCGCCTCCAGCCAGGACAGTTAGTAGGATTTTGCAAGCCTGGGCAAAATGGTGAGGGTTACATGCTGTGCGACATGAACCCAAGATCCACTGAAGCCGTCCTCATGCATGTGGAACTTGGCTATCAGTTTCTGCTCAGCGATTCTGCATTGTCGTGTATCTTGAAGGCCGCCTTGGAGAATTTTTACCCAAAGATCAAAGGCTGAATGTCCTGACTGCTGAAGTTGCCCGGCTGAAAGAAAACTCTTTTGTCTGGCAATTGTTAGACTATGTCCGTTCAACTTTGCTGTAGCGTCCGCATGGTGTCATCAATGTAACATGCCTCGGGGCAGTCTTTCCAGCAGTGTATCAGGTAGACAATGTTGGGAGAACCACCAACCTTTCATAAAAGGTTAAAAGGACACAGGTTTAAGGTGCTGGGAGGCAAGTACAGACGAGATGTTAGAGGTAAGTTTTTCACTCAGAGGGTGGTGAGTGAATGGAATCTGTTTCCGTCAGTGGTGGTAGAGGCGAACTCGCTGGGGTCTTTTAGGAGACTTCTGGATGAGTGCATGGGGTTTAATGGGATTGGGAGTTACAGATGGTTCTATGGCCTGGTAGGTATAGATATGATCGGCACAACTTGTGGGCTGAAGGGCCTGTTTGTGCTGTAGTGTCCTATTTTCTATGTTTTATAAAGGAGCACTCTAACCCCCCAACCATAAATAATGAGTAACTAGCCCCCCCAAACCATTCAGGCATAACAGTGACCCAACCTGGGCACTCCCAGATGCCCTGCTCAGCCTCCATTCCTCCTTAGACCCTCCCCCACTCAGGTACCCCTTCCCCTCAAGCTGTCAATCAGGCTTACAGTGAATGTCAACATTGTGGTTAGAAAAAATAGAGACACTGGGGTACATTCCAGCATGAAGAGAAATGAAAGTAAACACAGCTGTTAATGGAGGCCATTGGCCAATGGGATGTCTGAGGGGAATGGAGCGTGAGTGGGGGATCTGAGGGGGCAGTGGGAGGGGAGTTGAGTGAACATTAGAGGGAGGAGGTCTGAAGGGTATTGGGTGGGGTCAGCTTCATGTCTGAGTGGTGTGGGGGGAAGTCGTCTCTCATTGCTGAAGGGTTGGTGGTTTCAGGGGCAGGTGGGGTCACCATTTCACTTTGGGGGATGGGGCCCCATCTCTGACTGTGAAGATCCTGATGTCTCATTAATGAGGTTGGCCAATGGATTACCCCAGATGAGATCATTAGCATCTCTCGGGTGGGTGAATCCTACCTACCAGATGCTGTCAATGTCAGCTGTTTTTGTGCCAGCCTGGTGATTCTCCCACTGCGAGAGAATAGCTGCTCACATGTTGCAAGCCTCTCACCCATTGACTCTCTCTATGCTTCCTGTTGCCTTGGAAAAAGCAGGCAGCATAATTAAGGACCCCACACATCCCGTTCATTCTCTCTTCCACCTTTATCCCTCAGGGAAAAAGATGACGTACCAACCGATTCAAGAACAGCTTCTTCCCAGCTGCTGTCAGACATTTGAATAGATTCACTTTGCATTAAGTTGATCTTTCTCTACACCCCAGCTATGACTGTAACACTACATCCTGCACTCTCTCATTTCCTCTTCTATGAATGGTATGCTTTGACTGTATAGCGCACAAGTACATAGAACATAGAACATAGAACATTACAGCACAGAACAGGCCCTTCGGCCTTCGATGTTGTGCCGACCAAAATAAAAAGCAATGCCCCTCCAAACTAAACCATTCCCTTCTCTTCCATATACTTATCAATTAACCTCTTAAACGCCACCAAACTTGGCGCATCTACAACAGCTGCAGGCAGGGCATTCCACTCCCTAATCACTCTTTGAGTAAAGAACCTACCTCTGATATCCGTCCTATAACTCATACCCCTTAATTTAAAGCTGTGTCCCCTCGTGCTAGCTTTCTCCATCCTAGGAAAAAGGCTATCACTGTCCACCCTATCTAAACCTCTAATCATCTTATATGCTTCAATAAGATCCCCTCTTAGCCGCCTCCTTTCTAACGAAAACAACCTCAAATCCTTCAACCTCTCTTCATAGGACCTGCCCTCCATACCAGGCAACATCCTGGTAAACCTCCTCTGTACCCTCTCCAATGCCTCCACATCTTTCTTATAATGTGGGGACCAGAACTGCACACAATACTCCAAGTGCGGCCGCACTAGAGTTTTGTACAGTTGCAACATGATGCTGCGGCTCCTAAATTCAATCCCCCTACCAATAAAAGCTAAGACTCCATATGCCTTCTTAACATATGTTAAGAATGTTTCTTAATGTATGTTTTCACTGTATACTCATACATGTGACAATAATAAATCAAATCAAATCAGATCAAAAGTTATGAAGATAAAAGAAATCCAACCTCTCCAGCAAACAGGAATATAATTCTGATATAGGTTAGAGCTCACTCTCAACATATTATCAGCATTAGTCTCCCTGAGCTGTGATATTTAGTTTCGAAGATACTGGGCTATGTGAATTATTATCAGGTTATTTTGGGAGGTAAGTATTATAACCATATGAATGATTTCATGAATGATATTCAGACTGAATAATTAATTAACTGCACACGGTTTCTTTACTAGGGTCACCAAACAAAGATTCCCCTCTCCTGCTTGCCTTAACACAATCAACACAGATTTCCGTCACAGAACAACAGCCACATGCATTTATATAGTGCATTTTCATATATTAATGCATCCCAAGGTACCTCACAGGGCAAGTAATCAGATAGAACTTAGCAATGGCTCACAATAGGAGATGTCAGAACAGCAAAAGAGGTAGGTTTTTGGGGACTTGTCAGAAAGGAATGTGAGGTAGAGAGGTGAAGAGGTTTAGAGAAGGAATTCCAGAGTTTAGGGGCCAGGAGACTGAAGGCATGGTGGCCAACAATGAGTTGAAGGAAAGGGGAAGTGTCTGAGAGGGTTGAAATTGGAGAAGTCCCAAGATCTTGGAGCGCTGGATGTAATATACAGAGACAGGGATGAGGTCAGCAATCCAGAAACAGCACAACATCCCATTTTCTGGAATCTTTCTCAATGCAGTGAGAATTGCATTGAGAAAGCGAAAGAGGTAGATTTTAATGAGCTTGTCATAAAGGAAAGTGAGGGAGAGAGGTGAAGAGGTTTTGGGAGGGATTCCAGAGTTTAGGGCCCAGGAAACTGAAGGTTTGACTGCTAATGGCACGGTGGCACAACGGTAAGCAATGTTGCCTTGCAGTACCAGAGTCCCAGGTTCCATTCCTGACTTAGGTCACTGTCTGTGTGGAATTTGCATATTCTCCCTGTATCTGTATGGGTTTCTTCCCACAGTCCGAAAGGCATGCTGATTAGATGGATTGGACACCTAAGTATACCCGAACAGATGTTGGAGTGTAGCAATGAGGGGATTTTCACAGTAACTTCATTGTAGTGTTAATGTGAGCCTACTTGTGACACTAATAAATAAACTTTTATACAATGGCCTGGGTTTTACTGGCATGGACACCCCGAAACTGGGACAGGTGATGCTCACAGAACGACATTCTCCATAGGCCTTGGGTGCGATCTTACGAGCCTTGGGCTAGCATGATCATAACATTCCAGCCAATGGGTGTGGGGACTGGGTTCAGATCTTTCTTTGGTGAAGAGGGGGTGAGTGACCTCTCAGAAATGAGCGTACTTATTGGATGTGGTATTTCCTGAATGTCCTTTTGGAGTGAAGCTAAGGGTATGGGTTGCAGACAACTGTCTCTGCTTAACTCTTGGGTCTGACGATTCCATTGAGCTAGGGAAGGAAAGATTGCAAGCGGACATTTGATGAAGATGAATAGAGAGTTGGCTACTTCTGCAGTGGGGAAAAGGAATAAGCTCACAGGATATTCAGTCACCGTTTAAGAATTGCTCTTGAGAATTCCCAGGTGAGATTCGCTATGCTTTCGCTGGTTTATTACCCTGATGTAGTAAACATAGTGAGAGGACACCTGCGGTTTTGTGTTTTCCACAGTGTTTAGATCACTCGACAGTTATGTTATAAAATTAATCTGAAACAAATTACTGAACCTCTTCTTTAGTTCAAGGGAGGGAAATAAAAATCCTGATCATTGAGTATCAACGCCAAGATACAGTCAGAGTCTGTAATGGAAAACAGATAATATTAAAAAAAAATTTCTCCCCAACAAGTCATTTTACACAAAGCAAAAATAATATTGTAACCCTACACAGCTGTGAGCTCACCAGCAGGACAAAGCAGCAATAGAGAACTTGGCAGAAATTTAAGGCACCAGTTCATTCCCAGAGGAACTTTCCTACACTTTTAGCCTCAGTACAGCATCAGTTTACACCCCTGGCTATCACCCCATTGCCAGCGCTTGATCAAAGGGATGTTTCCTTCAGGAGCACCTGTGAAAAAGTACAATTTAAGATTGGAAGCGCCATTGGATTTCAGCTCCGTAGGCCTGTGGTGTGAGTTGGATTCGCTGTGACTCGGAGATTGTGGAAGAGAGGGAGCTTGGACTGAGTTCACCAATGCTGTCACTATCGTTGCTACTGGCTCCAACCCTCCCACCCCCTGCCATTCTGTACCCCCTGGCCACTAACCACCCACCTTCACTCCCAGCTGCACAGGGAAAGATTCCAGAAAATGGGATGTTGTGCTGTTTCTGGATTGCTGACCTCATCCCTATCTCTGCAAACCGTATCCAGCGCTATAACGCTCCAAGATCTTTGCATTTCTCCAATTTTAACCCTTTCTGTCACTTTCCCCTTCCTTGAACTCATTGTTGGCCACCATGCCTTCAATCTCCTGGCCCCTAAACTTTGGAATTCCCTCCCTAAACCTCTTCACTTCTCTACCTCTCATTCCTTTTTGACAGGCTCCCTAAAACCTAACTCTTTCACCTGTTCTGACATCTCCCTGTGTGTGTCACCATTATGTTTTGCTTCGTAACAGGCCTGTGAAGTACCTTGTGATGTTTTACTGAATATAAAGGTGCTATATAAATGCATGTGGTTTTTGTTCTGTAACGGAAACTGGTATTGATTTTGTGAAGGCCAGTAGGAGAGGGGAGCAGTGGTAATTATTCACTTCCCAAAATAACCTATTAATAATTCCCAAAGTTCAGTATCTAAATGACTCAATGATGAGGGAGCAGTGCTTCGAAAGCTAGTAGCTTGTGCTACCAAATAAATCTGTTGGACTTTAACCTGGTGTTGTGAGACTTCTTACTGTGTTTACCCCAGTCCAATGCCAGCATCTTCACATCAAGTCTAAATCACACAGCTCAGAGGGAAGAATGCTGATGTTTAGTTGAGTTGCGTAAAGCATCTCTGTAGATGATTGGCTAGTAATCCTATCCTGGTCATTGACAAATCTCCAGTCTGAATCTTATTTCATAAATCCCTTCACTGTCTGTAGCTTTACTTCATACTCCTTTACTAAATGATTCACTGGTAATCATGGAGCCACTGCAGATGCTGGGAAAAGAGCAGCACGGTAGCACAGTGGTCAGCACTGCTGCTTCACAGCTCCAAGGATTTGGGTTCAATTCCTGGCTAGGGTCACTGTCTGTGTGGAGTTTGCACATTCTCCTCATGTCTGCATGGGTTTCCTCCGGGTGCTCTGGTTTCCTCCCACAGTCCAAAGGTGTGTGGGTTAGGTTGATTAGTTGTGCTAAAATCGCCCCTTAGTGTCCTGAGATGCATAGATTAGAAGGATTGGTGGGTAAAATGTGTAGGGATATGAGGGTAGGGCCTGGGTGGGATTGTGGTCAGTGCAGACTTAATCAGCTGAATGACCTCTTTTTGTACTGTATGATTCTTTGATTCAGTCCTCAAACCTGAGCTATCCCTCTATTCATTTTCTTATCTTTGCTCCCCATCCTTTGGTATCTGAACTCACCAAACATCATTTAATCTCAATCTTGAGAATCCCAGTTGAATCTCCAGCATCCATACTGTTTGTGGGAGAGAATTCCAGATTTCCATGACCCTCTGTGCGAAACAGTGCTTCCCATTTTCACTCTGGAACAGCCTAATCTTTCCTCTTGTTTCTGATTCTCCCGTCTGAGGGAATAGCTGTTCCAAGTCTATCCTCTGCTGGAGAAAACATAGCAAACGCCACAAGCTGGAGGACATTATGCAGCTTTTCATTCGTCAGTGTAACGAGTCACATTTGGGAAGTTAATAAATTTGAGTTAATGAATAAAAATGTAGAAGAGATTTACTAGGATGCTGCCAGGACCTGATGGTTTACATTATAAAGGGAGGCTGGATAGACTGGAACTTTTTTCCCTGGCGCACAGGAGACTTAGGGCTGATCTTATAGAGGTCTATAAAAAAAAGTGGGTCATTGATCAGCTAAAGAGTCAACATCTTATCCCAAAAGTAGGGGAGTCTAAAACTAGAGGGCATAGGTTTAAGACGAGAGGGGAGAGAAACAAAGGCATCTACAGGGACAATTTTTTTCACACAGAGGATGGTGAGTGTCTAGAACAAGCTGCCAGAGATAGTAATAGAGGCAGGTACAATTTTGTCTTTTAAAAAGCGTTTAGACAAATGTGGATAAGATGGATATAGGAGAATATGGGTCAAATGCAGGCAATTGAACTAGCTTAGTGGTTCAAAACAAAGGGCGGCATGGACAAGTTGGGCTGAAGGGCCTGCTTCCATGCTGTAAACCTCTGTGATTGTAAATTCAGGCACCTCAATCAGGAACTGATTTTAAGAGTCTGCTCCAGTTATTCTGCTTCAGAATGAATAACTCTAGTTCAGGATCACTGAGGTTTTAGCGATTTTTCTCTCTCAGTGTGGAAGAGTTACAATCATTTGCCTCATGATCTTGAGCACTTACCTCCCAGCCTGTGTAGCTTAATGCATGATGGTTAAAGCAGAACTTTTCTCCAATCCTGCTTCAGCATCAGAAAACAACAAAACTGCTGCTCCTGTGTCTAATTCAAAGCATGTCTTGTTTTCCTGTACTAGGAATAAGATTGCCACACTACCAGAAGGATGCCGATGTTTTGGAGAGGCTACAGAAGAAGTTTACCAGGATGTTGCCTGGCCTGAGGATATTAGCTATGAAGAGAGGTTGGATAAACTCGATTTGTTCTCACTGGAATGGCAGAGATTGAGGCATGACCTGATTGAGGTTTACAAGATTATGAGTGGCACGGACAGAGTGGATAGTCAGATGCTCTTTCCTAGGGTAGAAAGGTCAAGTACTGGGGGACATAGGTTTAAGGTATATGGGGACATGTTTATAGGAGATGTGTGAGGCAAGTTTTTTACACAGTGGGTGGTGAATGTGTTCCAATGGTGCCCGGGGAGGCGGTGAGAGCAGGTACAAAAGCGGCATTTAAGAGGTAACTAGACAAATACATGACTAGGATGGAAATGGAATGAAACGGACTTTACAAGTGCCTACAGTTTTAGTTTAGGCAGGCATTATGATCAGCACAGTTTGGAGTACCTAAGAGCCTGTTCTTATGCCGTAGTGTTCTTTGTTCTTTATTCGAGGAAATCAGCACTCCAGTAGTTTTTGCTGGTTTTCTGGATCTTCCCAAGAAAAGTATCTTCATCTCTTTCCTTTTATGGATCTTGGCTCCTTTCAAAGGCTTCTCTTGTTTATTCTCCACAGGCTTCTTGCTGTGCTCCTGAGATCAGAAGTGACCCTTCTTTCTGCAAAAATGACATTTAGCCCCTTTGGCCGAACAAATTTTGAACCTTTATTTTTGTCACAGCGTTGACTACAGTTAGTTTGAAGGGCTGGTGGCCACTCTTCCTGCCATCTCTCAGCTTGAACATAATCCAGTTGTTTGTCAGATTGGGTTTATCCCAGTCCAGATTGTCTTTGCTTTTTGATTTCAGCTTGTCCATTCAGTTGCATTATCTTTGCTTTGGTTCAGGCTTCGACTACAAGTGTTCAGACATTGCTTCATCCAAAACTCGGACAATTCCATCCCTCATTATACCATTTTTTAAGATGCATATTAATAGCTGTCTGCCAGATCATTGAAAAATGTATCAATATTTTCCCCTTGTCATTGGATACTTGATTTGATTTGATTTATTGTTGACACATGTATTAACATACAGTGAAAAGTATTGTTTCTTGCACGCTGCACAGAAAAAGCATATCATTCATAGCTAAGGAAAGGAGAGAATGCAGAATATAGTGTTATAGTCATAGCTAGGGTGCAAGAGATAAGATCAAAGTAATGTGAGGTAGGTCCATTCAGAAGTCTGATGGCAGCAGGGAAGAAGCCGTTCTAGAATTGGTTGGCGCGTGATCTCAGATTTTTGTATCTTTTTCTTCACAGAAGAAGTTCGAAAAGAGAATGTCCGGGGTGCGTGGGGTCCTTAATTCTGCTGACTGCTTTTCCAAGGCAGTGGAAAGTGTAGACAGAGTCAATGGATGGGAGGCTGGTTTGAGTGATGGTCTGGGCTACATGGGGTTTCTTGCGGTTTTGGGCAGAGCAGGAGCCACACCAAGCTGTGATGCAACCAGGAAAAATGCTTTCTCTGGTCTGTAAAAGTTGGTGAGAATGATGATGTTATTTTTTGATACATTGAAGTAGTGATGAATTCTTTTATTATTTAATTGTACTTGGCTTTGTTGATCTGGAACTGGAGGGGGTGGTGCTTCTTTTAGGTCAAACTCATCTTGAACTATAGGTCAGTATTTAGGTGTCGTCCACTGAAGACAGAAATGAGAATTTTTTTCCCTCAGTCTATGGAACAACCTTCTTCAAAAGGCAGTGGAAACAGAGTCTTTGAATATTATTATTACTGTGATGGACAGATTATTGATAAGTAAGAGAACGAAAGATTATCAGTGTAGATTGGATTGTGGAGACTTTACAATCAGATTAGTCATGACCTTATTGAATGGCGGAAGAGGCGAGAATGGTCAGCTCTACTTTTAATTCGTATGATTACTTGTCTGACGAGAATATCATTGACGCAGCTACCAATTGCATATAATAGTGTAGTTACCTTATCATTGCGTGGCTCTGCTACTGAGCCTGATCCAGTGTGATATCTGGTAAATCGATTATGTAATTTTGTGCATGTTTTTGCTTAGTTCAGACCTGTGACAGGCTGGAAGCTTTCCAATAATGGAAGAGATTTTTCCATGTTGTTCTTTCACTCACTGTTAGCATCTAATATTCTTGGTCTTGCAGTACTAACATAGAATGTTTGCAGGGTTTGCTGAGGTAAGGATAATATTAACTTTTATTAAATACTGCCTTGTAGGACTTCAACTTGCCATGAAGTGTAAAAGAGAATAACAAGACTATGAGACATTGCATCACTTCCTCCGATGAAGTAAGCTGACTGATTAGAACTTCACCCAGTTAGCGTTAACCCCTTCTACCACAAATAGGATTTTCCATTCCTTACTTAAAACATTCCACTCTAAAACCCTCAGGTGACTCTCTGTGCAGAGTCTGCACGTTCTCCCCATGTCTGCATGGGTTTCCTCCAGGTGCGCCGGTTTCCTCCCACACTCCAAAGATGTGCAGATTAGGTGGATTGGCCATGCTAAATACATGTGGTTACAGGGATAGGGTGGTGGTGGGGTGGAGGGGACTGTTAAAATGCTGTTTCGGAGAGTCATAGAATCATATCATAGAATCCAACAGTGCAGAAGGAGGCCAATCAGCCCATCAAGTTTTCACTGACCACAATCCCACCCAGGCCCTACCCCATAACCCAATGCATTTGCCCTCTGACTCTGAGCAATTTAGCATGGCCAATCCACCCAACCCACAGTGCAGATTCAATGGGCCAAATGGCCTACTTCTACCATGTAGGGATTCTATGGATTTAGCATTCGTTTTCCCAGTACGTTAATGCCGAATGAAATTTCTGGAGTGGGTTCGTGCTAAGTTGTTTTAGAGATTGGGCCCATTTCAACATTTCACTGGAAATGCTGCTATGTTGAGGAAAATGGCAAATTATTCTTCCCTCTCCATTCTTCCCCCCCACTCAATGATTATAGTCACCAATCATTGTGATGTTCATGCTGCCATCTGTCTGATATGGTGAATACCAATATACTGTTAGCCTGCTGAGAACACAGCAGCTAGGTCAGACCTAGCCAACATCTGGTATCCACCTGCTATACTCCAGATAGAGAAGGGTGTAAAAGTTCATCTGATTTACTAATGTCCTGTAGGGACTGGAATTTGTCATCCTTGTTTAGTCTGGTCTATGCATGACTCCAGATCCACAGCAATGTAGTTGACTCTTAAATGCCTTGTGAAATGCCCTGAAAAGCCACTCGGTTAAAGAGCAATCAAGAATCATAGATTCCATTCAGTGCAGAAGAGGGTTATCCGGCCCGTTTACTGGAATTTCACACCCTCACCCACCTGATGTTCGGAAGAACCTGTCCGAAGCTGACAGTGAATGCTTTTCACTGCAAGCCTCACCACCCCAATTCTGAGTCAAGCGAGGTGGTAAAATTCTGGTCATTGAGTCTGCACTGACTTTCTGAAAGAGCACCCTACCCAGGCTCACTCCCTCACCCTCTCCCCATAAACACAAATACTTACCACAACTAACTGTGGATGGTTATCAACTGTTAATCCACACCTCAGACAGGAGCGGATACATTGAGAATGAGTGCTATCCTCTGGGCAAGACCAATTCACATAATCTTAAAAGTTAAAGCGAAGCTGCCAAGGGAATTACTATTTGAAACAAAGCGTTGTGAAAATCTGGAATCCTCTGGCCCAATTGAGACTGGCGGTCAGTTGAAAATTTCAGAATTAAGAGTGATAGGCTTTGGTTAGACACAAGTATTAAATGTAATGGAATAAAAGTAGATAAATTGAGTTTGGATGCAACTCAGCCAAGATCTAATTGAATATAAGATCAGACTCCAGGGATTGAATGGTCTCCTCCTGTTCCTACGTTACAGTTAGACTCCTGTGAATCATCAGACGTTGCCTGTACACTGTATTGATCCTCACAAGAGCTGCAGTGTTGAAAGTGCTGTTTATCTGAGCCAGTCCCTTGTTAAAAATGAGATTCTTTGATGAGTAAAGGAAGATTTCTTCCTTTGGTATTTGAAATTTCCATTCCTCCACAATCTGTAAAACTGGTGGATCTCCTGAGTGGATTCTTTGGCCAGTAACATGCTCTGGTTTCTTTTATTAATCAGATGTATGCGGTTGTTTTTGTCTTTGATGGTCGCACCGGCTTAAGTCTGGGTCCAGGGTTTCATATGCAGTCCACATGTTTCATGTGTGTCTCTGTGGAAGCGGCGGTGAGTTTTGACCCTTCTCGACGCTACACAGCTGCAGAAGCTGTTTCTGAAATCTAATCACAGGGAAAGAATGTTTGCTGAAAGATATTCTGCCTCTGCAAAGCTGAGGAGTTAATCGCAAAATTAGCACTCAGCTCTCCCCCATTCCACCCACATCTGGCCGCAAGTAACTGCAAATGTAAAGTGTTTTAGCCAATGGGACAAGGAATAATCTCAGAGCGGATGAATTTTAAATCAAAATTAAATGCTATCCTTGTAACTCTTTGACTTTTCTAGGCCTTCTGGAATGTTGGCGCAGAATGTGGAGCATGTGTTTAATACTGCAGAGTTCATAGAATCATAGATTCCTTACAGTGCAAAAGGAAGCCATTCAGCCCATCGAGTCTGCACTGATTCTCTGATAGAGTATCTTACCTAAGCTTTCTCCCAACCTTATTCCTGTAATCCTACACATTTACCATGTCTAATCCATCTAACTTACACATCCTGGGATACTAAAGGACAATTCACCATGGCTAATCCATCTAACGTGCACATCTTTGGACTGTGGCAGGAAAATCTCATAGACACAGGGAGAACATGCAAACTCCACACAGACAGTCACTCACTTGATTGGTATTCCATCTATGAACATCGAATCTCTCCAGCACTGATGCACAGTAACAGTAATGTGCACCATCTACATGCTCCGCTGTGGGAACTCATCAAGATTCCTTCAACAGCACCTTCCAAATCTATGACTATCTCAAAGCACAAGTGCAGCAGGTACTTGGGAATACTATCGCTTGGAAGTTCCACTCCAAGACACTTACCATCCTGACTTGGGAATCTATTGCCGTTTCTTCATTGCCTCTGGTTCAAAACCCTGAAACCCCTTCCCTGACAACACTCTGGGTGTATCTGCACTGTACAGATTGCAATGAAGCAAAAAGGTAGCTCATCATCATCTTCTCAAGGTCATTAGGAATGGGCAATAAATTCCGGCCTAGTCAGCGACAATCACATTCCATAAATAAATTTAAGAAGAGGTAGAATTTCACCAAAGCACGGATAAGCCATCTTGCCGTTGACAATTAACATCTTTAGAGGCACTAGCAAACAGCTTTGCAAGACAAAGTTGGACAAAGTCAGATATCAGAAGTCCTTCACTAAGACAGCAGCTGGAGTCAGCTGTGGCTCAGTTCATGTACTTCTGAATTGAAAGATTATGGGTTTTTAACATTTTTAAAAATTCTTTTGATACGGGCATTGCTGACTGGCCAGCATTTATTGCCCATCCCCTTAATTGCTCAACGGCAGTTGAGAGTCAACCACATCGCTGTGGTTCTGGAGTTCCATAAGGGCCAGCCCAGGTCAGAACGGCAGCTTTTCTTCCCTCAAGGACATTAGTGAACTAGATGGGGCTTTCCCAACAATCAACAATGGTTTCGTGGTCATCAGTAGATGCCTAATTCCAGGTTTTTTTTTATTGAATTCAAATTCCGCTATCTGCCATAGCGGGGTTTGAACCTGCGTCTCCAGAACACTAGCTGAGTTGTGGATTAATAGTCTAGCGATGATAACACTGAGCCATTGTCACCACTAGGCCATCACATTGAAGGTCCAATCTAGACTGCTGCCCCTGTGCTGCAGTAAAGGGGGGGATGGTCTTTTCGACATTGCTATTTGTGGGTGCTTGTTTCGTGCAAGTTAGTTCAGGGACGGACTTTGAACAGTCCCCGAGCTTTTCCTCACATTCTACCACAGGACCTTTCACATCCATCTGAGAGGAACATTTAATGTTTAACATTTCATCTAAAAGTTAGCACCCCCGAAAATGCAGCGCTCCTTCATGTCTCTGGAGTGGGGTAAACTTCTGTCTCGGAGATGAGAGTATCACTGACTTGCTGGAAATATTTGCAGAGATCCTTTGACAGGAAACTTGTAAAATCATGTGACTTGGCTGACAATGATCTTTCACGCAGCGGAATCCTGGATTTCTGCCAATCATTCCCTGCAGTGATAACGAGGGATATGAATAATTCTGCAGTTCAGGGCTACGCTCTTTTACACAAATTGCCATTACTTGTTCAATAACTTATTTGTTAATTTACAGCCTGACATTAATCTGACAGTGAAACATAAACAGTCAAATATGAGGCAGAAGCGCATAATTTGATATGGGTCTTGTTTAGTTTGATGTCAGGGAGGTAAAGTTCATTCTGGTTCATCATAGGATGTCAGGTCTATTTCTGAGGCAAATTCACTGGAGGCAAGCTTGAGTAGAATGTCTGCAAAATATAACACCTGCCAAATGTAAGCTGGAATATCTTATTTTCCCTTGGGCACATTTCTAAAATCTTAATGGTAGCTATCAGGGGTAACTCAATATCCAACATCCAAGCTTGGGTTGAGATGTGGCAAATAACATTTGCACCACACAAATCCCAGGCAATGACCATCACCAATAAGAGACACTCTAACCATCGCCATCAATGGTGTAATCATCACTGAATCCCCCAATGGATTACCATTGACCAGAAGCTCAATTGGTCTCATCATATAAACATAATCGCTACGAGAGCAGGTCAGAGGCCAGGAATACTACAGCGAATAATTCTCCTGACTTCCCAAAGCCTGTCCACCATCTATGAGGCACAAATCAGGAGCACGATGGGTGCAACTTCAGCAACACTCAAGACACTTGACATAATCCAAGACAACTTGATTGGCACCACATCTACAAACATTTGCTCCATCCACAATCGATGCTCAGTACCAGCATCCACAATGTACTATCCACAAGATGCACTGCAGCAATTCATAAATCATGGATCATAAAATATTACAGTGCAGAAGGAGGCCATTCAGCCCATTGCATCTGCACCGACAACAATCCCACCCAGGCCCTATCCCTAAAACCTCATTCATTTCCCCAGCTGGTCCCCCAATGCTAATGGTGAATTTAGCATGGCTAACTCACTTAACCCACACATTTCTGGAATGTGCGAGGAAACCTGAACACCTGGAGGAAACCCACGCAGATGTGGGGAGAATCCTGCACCAATTTACTAAAGATCATTAGACAGCTCCTTTCAAACCTATAACTAATTCCATTTAGAAGGACAAGGGCAGTAGTTACACGGAAACACCACCGCCTGCAAGTTCCCCCTCAAGCCACTCACCATCCTGACTTGGAAATATATCACTGTTCCTTCGCAGTCGCTAGGTCAAAAATCCTGGAATTCCTTCCCACAGCACATGGGTCAATGCACAGCAGTGATTCAAGAAGGCAGCTCACTACCACCTTTTCATGGGCAACTAGAGAAAGGCAATAAATACTGGCCAGCCAGCGACACCTATGTCCCACAAATGAATAAAAAAAGTAAAATCTGCTATAGTGTGCAATCTTCAAGCATTGAGTGGACAATCCAACAGATACAGAAAATCCAACAGATATATCGCTTCCTATAGACTCAGGCAAAAGCAGCATTTGTTCTTTCAATGCTAAACTTTCTGGGATTCTGTTGCTCAGTGTCCCAATCCTGTAGCTGTTATCGATTATTCATTTATCTGGCAGCAGTGACTGTTCTCAGCTATCACATGTACCTAGAGTGGAAGATGACTAGTCCCTTCGAATGTCAAGCTGTTCTCATACTTGTGGTCAGTAAGTAACTATCGTAAGATTAGATTTCATCAATAGGAGTGGAATAACAGCTAGAAATCAAAGGTCGAAGGAAAATTTGTTTCCCCTCTTCCGCTTGACTCTCATCCCCATCCTTTTCCCTCCTCCACAAGACTTTTAGATTTGATTTTGATTTCATTTCATTTATTATTGTCCCACATATTAACATGCAATGAAAAATATTGTTTCTTGCACACTATACAGATAAAGCATACCATTCATGGAGAAGGAAATGAGAGTTTGCAGAATGTAGTGTTATAGTCAGAGGGTGTAGAGAAAGAAGAACTTAGTGCAAGGTAGCTCCTTTCAAAAGTCTGAAGCAACAGGGAAGAAGATGTTCTTGAGTCAGTTGGTACATGACCTCAGACTTTTTCTTGATGGAAGAAGGTGCAAAAGAGAATGTCTGGGGTGCATGGGATACTTAATTATGTTGGCTGCTTTGCTGAGGCAGTGGGAAGTGTAGATGGATGGGAGGCTGGCATTTAAGGCTGCTATGGTTCAGTAGAACTTTCACCCCTGAGTCAGCAGATCAGGCATTGCCCTCCTTCAGATAATTGAGCACACTCCAAAGATGTGCGGGTTAAGTGAATTGGCCATGATAATTTGACCATTAGTGTTGGGGGACTAGCTAGGGGAAATTCATGGGGTTTTAGGGATAGGACCTGGGTGGGATTGTGGTCGGTGCAGATTGACCTTCCAAAGTAATACTGAGGGAATGTCGTACTGTTAGAGGTGACATTTTTCAGATGAGACATCACCAAGACCCTGACTGCTCTCCCAAGTGTTTACAAAAGATCTCAAGTTACCAATTCAAAATACAGCAGGGAAGAGTTATCCCCTGTGTCCAGGTCAGTATTTTTACTTCAACCACCATCACAAAAGCAGATTATTTGGTCGTTATCAAATAGCTGTTTAAGGGAGCTTGCTGTGTGTAAGTCGGCTAACACATTTCCTACATAACAGCAGTGACTACATTTGAAAAGTGGTCATTGGCCGTAGAGAACTTTGGGAATTCCTGAGATGGGGAAAAATGCTATATAAATGCAAGTCTCTGCGCCATGTAGATGGGAAGCTCTGCTTGATATATATATATCGTGTACTAATTGTTTCTGTAAATACTATGTTGTGAATGCTGATGGTACAATGAATAATTTGAAGGCTTTATGCTCATTGATTAATCAGTTCCTCTTTATCCCTGAACTAAAGTGGATTGGGTCACAACTCAGTAAACAATTTGTACAGACACTGTCTGTACAATGACAAGCTGTCACTGACTGAGAATTAATTGTAGGGAGTGATGTTGATTAATGGGATAGAAAGGTAATAGATAGAAATGTCTAGATGTTGAAGATTGACCCCATAAAAACAATATATTGTTAGCTTCTATATCGGAATTGACAATGCATTAATTGATTCTCTGTACTAGCTTAACATTTTAATTTAAGTCCTCTGGAAGGTCAATCTGCACCGACCACAATCCCACCCAGGTCCTATCCCTAAAACCCCATGAATTTTCTAGCTAGTCCCCCAACACTAATGGTCAAATTATCATGGCCAATTCACTTAACCCGCACATCTTTGGAGTGTGCTTAATCATCTGAAGGAGGGCAATGCCTGACCTGCTGACTCAGGGGTGAAAGTTCTACTGAACCATAGCAGCCTTAAATGCCAGCCTCCCATCCATCTACATTTCCCACTGCCTCAGCAAAGCAGCCAACGTAATTAAGTATCCCATGCACCCCAGACAGCAAATTATCAATTAAGAACATAAAAATTTAAGGGGAGCACGGTGGCACAGTGGTTAGCACTACTGTCTCACAGCGCTAGGGATCCAGGTTCAATTCCAGCCTCGGGTCATTGTCTCTGTGAATTTTGCACATTCTCCCCAGGTCTGTGTGGGTTTCTTCCCATACTCCAAAGACGTGCAGATTTGGCCATGCTAAATTGCCCCTTAGTGTCCTGAGACATGTAGGTTAGAGAATTAGTGGAGTACATTTGTAGAGATAGAGCAAGGGGTGGACCTGAGTGGGACGCTCTGTTGGAGAATGAGTATAGACTCAATGGGCCAAATGGCTTCCATCTGCACTACAGGGATTCTATGAACTAGCTTATTTATAATTGCTTCAGTAAACAGTATGCACAGGCCACTATTTTAGCTTCACTATAATTATGACGAATCTCTGCTCAGCAATGATGATATTCTTCACATTGCCATTAACTCTGAATTAATTTGTCTGCTTCAGTCACCTGCATCTATCTCTCTCTGTGACTTTGTCACTTTGTCTAAACAATGGTTCATCCTTTGCCGGTTCCTCTGTTCCCCATCAAAGAAGATATTCCAGCTGTTTCCATTCAGACAATGTTCCCCCTTTTCTCTTGGATCTCAAAGTTTACTTTCTTCTTCAATCCATATCCTTCAGGCTTGGCATTCTCTAAGTTTCAATATTCTTCTCAATAAAATCTCTGTAGATTCTGTCCCCGAGACCTGCTCTCACATTTCAACAGTGCAATTTGTATAATAATATCGGGGTAACCATCTCTTCATAAACTTTTGCCTATAATTTTACCAAAACATCCTTTGTTGCTCAAGCTTTCAAAGGTATTGAAATAAATCTCAATGCTGCTTTGATGATTTCTTCATCACTCCTGTTCTCTAGCACCAACACATCAAGATATACATAGTATTGCATAATTATGAAATAGAAAGCCCACGAATGCCTTTACTTTCTCAGAAAACTAAGGAAATTTGGCATGTCAGTTACGATGAATGCACCATAGAAAGCAGAGAACATAGAACATTACAGCGCAGTACAGGCCCTTCGGCCCTCGATGTTGCGCCGACCAATGTAACCAATGTTATGACCCTCTGTCCTAAACGATTCCAATGCTATCCATATGCCTATCCACTGCCCATTTGAACGCCCTTAAACTTGACGAGTCCACAACTGCTGCAGGCAGGGCATTCCACACCCTTACTACCCTCTGAGTAAAGAACCCACCTCTAGCATCTGTCCTATAACTACCACCCCTTAATTTAACGCTATGTCCCCTCGTGCTTTCCATCTCCATCCGAGGTGTTATTACTGGTTATATTATGACTTGATATGGCTTCTGCTCTGCTCAAGACCGCAGGGAATTGCAAAAGGTCATGAATGTAGCCCAGCCCATCACACAAACAAGCTTCCCATCCACTGATTCTGTCTACATTTCCCACTGCCTTGGCAAAGCAGCCAGCATAATTAAGGGCCCCAGCACCCCGGATATTCTCTCTTCCACCTTCTTTCATTGCAAAAGAGATATAAAACTCTGGTGTCAAGTACCAGCTGACACAAGTACAGCCTCTTCCCTGCTGCGATCAGACCTTTGAATGGACTTAACTTGCATTAAGTTGATCTTTCTCTCTATCCTCAGCTATGACTGTAACACTACCTTCTACACTGTCTCGTCTCCTTTATGAACGGTATGCCTTGTCTGCAAAGCTCGCAAGAAACAATAATTTTCTCTATATGTTAATATATGTGACAATAGTAAATCAAATCAAATACTACAGAGAAACAGGCCTTTTGGCTGAACAGGCCATTGTTGGTGTGTATGCTCCACACGAGCATCCTCCTGCCCCACTTCACCCCAATCCTTCCATTCCTTTCCTTTCACTTATCTAGCTTCCCATTAAAATGCATCCACTTTCTTCATCTCAGCCACTCCATTTTCATCACTCACTTGGGAAAGATATGCAAACATTTTTGTTTCAACTGACTGAATGAGTCAAATTCTCCCTTTAGTCAAAAAAAGCAAATTACTACCGATGCTGGAATCTGAAATCAAAAGAGAAAACGCTGGAAAATCTCAGCGCCCGTAAAGAGGGAAAAGAGCTGATTTTTCAAGTCCAGATGACCTTTTGTCCAAGCTAAAAGGCAGAGAAAGTGGGAGATATTTATACTGCAGGGTGAGGGAATGAAAAAAATGCCCTCTTTCCTCCATTTGGTGGTTTACATCCAATGTAAACTCCAATGGCAGTTTACATCCCACCCGATGCAGATGTGAAGATTGTGCTGGATGAAATATACACAACTAAGATATTCTTGAAACAAAACATCCCGAGGTCTTATTCATCGTGGCTGGGGACTTCAATCAGATCAAGCACAAGAGCGAACTACCAAGTTACCATCAAAACGTCTCAGGTTCCAAAAGAGGCCCAAACATCCTGGACCACTGCTACACAAATATCAAACATGCCTCCTGTTCTATTGTCTGCCCACACTTTGGCAAATCACACCACAAAAAGGGGAAAGACTGTAAGACTATAAGACATAGGAGCAGAATTAGGCCACTCGGCTTTGCCACTCAATCGTGGCTGGTATTTTTCTCATCCCCATTCTCCTGTCTTTTCCCCATAATCCCTTATCTCCTTATTAATCAAGAGCCTATCTATCTCTATCTTAAAGACTCTCAATGATCTGGCCTCTTACAGCTTTCTGCAGCAAAGTGTTTCACAGATTCACCACTCTCTGGCTAAAGAAATTCCTGAAGAAAGGCTTAAGGGGTGCTAATATTTACGTAATAGTTACTTAATTAGCACCTCCTAGCCTTTCTCTCTTCCCCTCCAGTATAAATATCTCTCACTTTCTACGCCTTTTAGCTTTGACAAAGATTCATCAGGACTTGAAACGTCAGCTCTTTTCTCTCTTTTCATTCGGTAGGTTTTTCAGGCTTTTGCTGGTTTTTTGAAGACTTTATTCTGTGATGCTATTCTGTTTCTTCCACAGAATCTGAAAATGGGTGATACTGGCTTCATGACCAGATGCTGCAAATATTTTGTACTATTTGTACCTTGTTAAAAAAACATGATGATTAATTCGGACATTTTTTTGTTTTCCAATGCACTTGATTTGTGTTTTTTGGAGGCATCATTTTGGTTTAATATTGAGTGTTGGTGACAGTAATGGGTGATCATGTCAGGATAGATTATTGAACTCAACGTTTTACAAGACAGCTGAATTAATATTAATGCGAACTTGGCCATTTAACTCAAAGGGAACATTTCATTGGTTGGAGATATATTTCAGTGGTTGGGATGATGTAGGAGGTGGCTTCAATATCCATTGACAGCAACGGGATATGAGATCCCATTAACAGCCAATGATAGATTGTCCCTTGCTGCCGTGGAGAATTGAAAGTTTGGCAGACTGTATCAATCTCATCGCTAAGACACGAAAATCATCCCAAGATTAGCTGGAATTAAGACGGAAAAGGGAGGGAGAAATTTAAAACAATCACAATCACTATAGATAAAGAGATGGAAAGAACTAATGGAATTTAAAGCTGAGAAGTTTCTTGGAATGAATGTCCTGCATTCTCACATCTTAAAGAGGTTGTTGCAGAAATAGTAGACACATCAATTGTAATCTTCCAAAATTTCCTAGATTCCAAAAAGGTCCCAGTAGTTTGGAAAATTGCAAACTAAACATTTTGAGCTCGACTTACTTCCCAAAGAGAATTAAGGGCCTGCTGTGTAGTCTGTTTCATGGTGATGTGGCCCATTCCTGCTTCGCTGGACAATGCTCTAAAACCAGGGAGCTCCTCAAATTCATCGAATAAACCATACAGCAGTCTCAGGCAAGGCTAGGGGATGTGGCTATCTAAACAACAGCTCATGCTGCCTAGACATAACACCACTGGCAAGTTTCTGTTCCCCAGGCTTAGAATACCTGATGCTAAAATGCCCTACTACCTTCATTATCCTGATGTCAGTTTACATCCCACCCTATGCAGATGTGAAGATCACGCTGGATAAAATATACAATTCTTCGAATAGTCTTGAGACATAACATCCTGAGGCCTTGCTTATCATGGCTGGGAACTTCAATCAGATCAAGCTCAAGACCGTACTACGAAGGTACCACCAACACATCTCTGTTCCACCAGAGGCCCAAGCATCCTAGACTATTGCTACACAAATATCAAACATGCCTTCCTCTATTGCCTGCCCACAATTTGGTAAATCAGACCTCAAGGCTGTGCTCATGCTCCCAGCTTACAAGCAAAAACTGAAGCAGGAGAATCCATCAAGGAAAGTTGTGTAATGTTGGAATTGGATAATCTCCTACAGGTCTGCTTGGAATTAGTGGACTGGTCAGTGTTTAAAAGCTCTGTGATCAGCCTGTACGAGTACACCACGACAGTAACTGACTTCATTAGTAAGTGTGTAGAAGACTGTGTGCCAAAGAAGCAAATCCATGTGTTCTCCAACCATGGATGAACAGGGATATCCACTGCTTGCAGAAGTCCATCTCTGAAGTTTTCGAGTCAGGTGATTCTAACCTATACAAGACAGCCAGTTATGATCTAAGGAGATCCATCAAAGATACCAAAAGACAGTATCAGACCAAGCAAGAGTCCCAGGCTAGTCACACAGACCTCCACTGACTATGGCAAGGTCTGCAAGATATAACAAGCTATAAGATGAAGGTGTGTAAAATCGCTGGCACAAACGTACCCCTCCCTGATGAGCTCAATGCATTCTATCTCCATTTTCAGCAAGAGGTCAGCGAAAGCATACCATTTATCCTGGAAGCCCTGGATGAACTGATGTCTGAGGGTCACCATTGCAGATGTCAGAACAACTTTCTCAAAGGTCAACCTATAAAAAGCAACTGGCACGGATGGAGTACCTGAACTCAGATCCTGCGTGGATCAATTGGCGGGTGTATTCACAGACATCTTCAACCTGTCTTTACAACAATCAGGTCCTGTCCGCTTCAAGAAGACAACCATCATCCCAGTACTTAAAAAAAAATGAGTAGCATGCCTTAATGACTATCAGCTGCTGGCTCTGACAACCATCATTATGAAATGCTTTGAAAGGTTAGTCATGGCACGCATCAATTCCAGCCTCCTGGACTATCTGGATCCATTACAGTTTGCTTATCGCCACAACTAGTCCACAGCAGACACCATCTCCCTAGCCCTCCACTTAACCCTTGAAAACTAGATAAGAAGGACATCTATTTCAGACTCCAATTTATTGACTACAGCTCAGCCTTCAACACCATTATTCCCACAAAACTCATCTCCAAACTCTGTGGCCTGGGCCTCGGCTCCTCTCTCTTCCAGTAGATCCTGAACTTCCTAATTCACAGACAACAATCAGTAAGGATAAGTGCCGCACAAAGCTATGTTCTCAGCCCCTATTATACTCCTTATACATGTGACCCCCAAATTCCTTTCCAATTCAATTTTCAAGTTTTGCTGATGAGTCCACCATAGTGGGTCAGATCTCAAACAATGACCACACAGAGTACAGGAACGAGATAGAGAATCTGGTGAACTGGTGCATAATCTCTCCCTCAATGTCAACAAAATGAAGGAGATTGTGATCGACTTCAGGAAACGCAGAGGAGAACAGCTCCCGTCTGTATCAATGAGGATGAAGCAGAAATGGCCCAGAGCTTCAAGTTTTTAGGTGTCTAGATCACCAACAACCTGTCCTGGCCCCTCCATACTGACATTATATTTAAGAAAGCCCACCAACACTTCTACTTATGCAGAAGACTAATGAAATTTAAAACATCAGCTACAATTCTGACCAACTTTTACAGGTGTTTGCAAATGCAAAGCATTTTTTCTGATTATATCACAGCTTGGCTTCTGCTCCACCCAAGACAGAAAGAAACTACAAAAGGTTATGAACATAGCACAATCCATCACGCAAACCATCCATTGACTCTGTCTACAATTTCTGCTATCTCAGCAAAGCAAACAGCATAATTAAGGATCACACATTCTCTCTTCAAGCTTCTTCCGTCGGGGAAAAAGGTACAAATCTCTGAGGTCACGTACAATCGACTCAAGAACTCCCTGCTGCTGTCAGACTTTTGAATGGACCTACCTCGCATTAAGTTACTCTTTCTCTGCACACTCACTAAGACTGTTAAACTACATTCTGCACTGTCTCCTTTTCTCCTCTATGAATAATATGCTTTGTCTATCTAGTGCGCAAGAAACAATGCTTTTCACTGTGTGTTAATACATGTGATATTAACAAATCAAATCAAATTCTATTCAAGAAGGGAGAAAGACAGAAAGCAGGAAACTCTAGGGCAGTTAGCTGAGTCTCTGATTCCTGGGATGAAGAAACTGTCTTATGAAGAAAGGTTGAGCAGGTTGGGCTGACAGCCATCAGAGTTGAGAAGAATGAAAGGTCACCTTACTAAAACATAGAAAATTCTGAAGGAAGTTGACAGAGTGGATGCTGGAACTGGGAGGATGGTTCCCCTTGTGGGCAAGTCTAGAACTAGAGGCCACTATTTAAAAATAAACAGACTTCCATTAAAGACAGAGGCGATGGTCATTAGACTTTGGAACTCTCTTCCCCAGAGAGCAGTGTGGGCTTTTGTCATTGAATTTATCCAAGGCTGAGTTAGATAAATTTATGGTTCCACTGAGTCAACAGTAATGGGCAAGGGGAGGGGTGGTGCAGTGGGTGCACTGGCAGGCAGGAAAATGAAGTTAGGTCCTCAATCAGAACAATTATGGTCTTATTGAGTGATGGAGTGTGATTGAGGGGCTGAATGGTCTATATACGCTTTTAATTCTTATGTTCTAATGACCTAATCATTATATCATCTGTCTCTTCACCAATGTTCTTTCTGAACTTTTTCATTTGATAGTCTCAGAGCCTAAGTTTTAAAGTTAATATATTTATTTATTTGTCACAAGTAGGCTTACATGAACATCGCAATAAAATTACTGTGAAAATCCTCTAGTTGCTGCACTCAGGCATCTATTCAGGCACACCAAGGGAGAAAATAGCACGGCCAATTCACCAAAACAGCAGATTTTTAATAACAATTCCTATAGGATTGGTATTGAAGATTCGTCGCAAATAGAAAATCCACTTGGATGGGTTCATTTAAACTTTAACCTAACAGTAAATATTATGACCCTTTAGGAACTTTTTTTTTGCAAATGCAGACTGACCACGCACTTGGCCTGGGCCTGAGTTAGAATTCCCTCTGGATAACCAGGCCTCCTCGATTAAAATAGCCTAATTGCTTTGATGCCCAGCCTGTTGTCTGTGTTGGTGTGAAAACAGATATCAGTGGGACACACAGTTCACTGTGGGTTTGAAAAGCAGACAGAGTTAGCACTAACAGCATCATTCATACCTTCCAGGGGTCACAGTCAGGTACGTATTTGATATAAGCTTATTTCTTCATGGCTTCGGACAAGAAGCAGCAGATCTTTAAATACACACAAGCCCAGATTATCATCACAGTGGCGAAGCTCTCTATCATGGTGAAAATCCCAGGAATGATTGAACATTCTAAATCCCATCCCCGAACGAGGTCCCCACTGCTGACACTGATTTAGGCTGACGTGGTAGTACAGTGGTTAGCCCTACTGCCCCACAGCACTAGGGATCCGGGTTCTATTCCCAGCTTGGGTCGCTATCTACGTGGAGTTTGCACATTCTCCATGTGTCTGTGTGGGTTTCCTCTGGATGCCCCCGGTTTCCTCCCACTGTTCGAAAGATTTGTTGGTTAGGTGCACTGACCATGCTAAATTTTCCCTCAGTGTACCCAAACAGGCGCAGCAGTGTGGCAACTTGGGGATTTTTGCAGCAACTTCAGTATTAATTTAATCAACTTGTGACACTGAATAAAATAAACTTTAAACTTCAGTTCTCCCTGTCTTCGCAAAGCCAGGAATGGTGTCAGACCAGGATTCATGTGCCATTTGCAGGAGCAGTTTGTAATTTAAGTTGTCAACAGCCTCCATTGATTTCCAATTTTTGAACCCTTGCAGTGTGAACCCCACACTGCGCAGAGCAGAGCAAGTAAGAGAAAGTCTGAAATTTCTTTGGATAGCTAGCATATCAATTTGAAATGATAAGTTGCCCCTTTGGACAGAGCCCTGAGACATTTTGGGAGAGGTAAGACATCCATTTGGATTATTTGAATTAAATATGATTATGCACTTTTTAATGGATAAACTCATTGACGTTGTCAAGCTGTCAAGGAGCTGTCCAGCTGTCATGGAACTGTCAAGGAATTTTCCAGCTGTCAAAGAACTTTCAATTATCCAGAAAGTGTCACAGATACCAAAGCTGCTCAAAAAAGTGCTCAAGGATATTCGATGAATTGGCATAGGGGATGTAAGGGCAAAAGATGTGTGAGGCCATAGTTTGGCTTGAGTTGACAATATAGAATCATAGAAAGTTTACAGCACAAAAAGAGGCTACTCATCCCATGGTGTTTGTGTTAGCTAAACGTCAAGCAAATTCTGGAAAGTGACAATCTCACTTTCCAGAATTCGGTCTATCAGCTTGCAGGTTACAGCACTTCAGGTGCATATCCACACATCTCTTAACTGATTTGAGGGTTTCGGCTTCAGGCAGCGAGTTCGAAGCCCTTAAAACACTCTGGTGAAAGATTCTTCCCTCATCTCTCCACTAATCTTTTTACCAATCACTTCAAATCTCCTAGTCACTGACCTCTCTGCTAAATTAAATAAGTTCTTCCCATTCAGCCTCTCCAGAATCCTTGCATTTTTGAACATCTCAATCAAATCTCACCTCAGTCTCACTGCTCCAATGTGGAACCCCCACGTTTATTTAATTTTTCTGCCTGACTGAAATTTTCCTGGCAACATCCTGGCAAATCTCTTTTGTACCTTTCTAGTGCGATCACATCCTTTCTGTAATGAGGTGAACAGAACTGAAAACAATACTCAAAGTTGTGGCCAGATTAATGTTTTATATAGTTCCAGCATAACCTTGGTATTCCATTTCTTGGCTAATGAGAAACAGGATTCCATATGCACCAATCTTCAGCCAGAAGTGTTAAGTGGATAATCTATCTTAACCTGCTTTGGAGGTCTCCAGCATCGCAGCTGCCAGTCTTCAGGCAATGCAATTCATACCATATTATATCAAGTAACACCTGAAAGCACTGGATATTACAAAGACGGTGGGCCTGAAAATATTCTGGCAGTAGCTCTGAAGACTTGTGCTCCAGAATCTGTCATGTCCTTAGCCAAGCTCTTCCACAACTACTACAATATTGGCATCTACCCGGCAATTTGGAAAATTGCCAAAGTATGTTCTGCACTCAAAAAGTGGGATAAATACAGCCTATTGGTCTACCCTTGTGATGGAAGGAATCATGAACAGTTCTTTCAAGTGGAACTTGCTTAACATTAACTTGCTCAGTTTCAGGTCCACCAGGTCACTCAGCTCTTGACCTCAGTATAGCATTGGTTCCAGTCAGAAAAATGAGCTGAATTCCAAAGATGAGTGAGAATGACTGCCCATAACCCACAAGGAACTCAGTCTCAGCTCCGTTCAGGTGCAATCCGCCCAGCTTGTACAGGCGTCATTCTTCTCATCCTGCAGTCTATCATGCCAACACTGTAGTTAAGAAAAACCACCAACCTCTCTACTTCCTCAGAAGACTCAGGAAATTTGGCTTGTCCGCTATGATTCTCACCAACTTTTACAGATGCACCATTGAAAGCATTCTTTCGAATTGTATCACAGCTTGGTATGGCTCCTGCTCTGACCAAGACTACATGAAACTACAAAGGGTCATGAATAACCCATTTAGTATAAAGTGAAAATAATTGTTTCTTGTGTGCTATAAAGACAGCACATACCATTCATAGAGAAGGAAAGGAGAAAGGGCAGAATGTAGTGTTATAGTCAAAGCTAGAGTGTAGAAAAAGATCAGCTTAGAGAGAGGTAGGTCCATTCAAAAAGCTGTTCATGCAAACCAGCCTCCCATCCATCGATCCTGCCTACATTTCTTGTTGCCTCGGCAAAGCAATCAGCTTAATCAAGGAGCCCACTCACCCTGGACATACTCTCTTCCATCTTTTTCTATCGGGAAAATAATTGTAAATTCTGAGGTCATGTACAAACCGACTCGAGAACACGGCATGGTGGCACAGTGCTTTGCACAATGCCTCTCTGTCATTTTAGAATCATCCACATTGCAGTGGGTCTGCAGTCACATGTAGGCCAGACCGGGTAAGAATGGCAGAATTCAAAAAACAAGGAAAAAAGAACAGTACAGCACAGGAACAGGCCCTTTGGCCCTCGAAGCCTGCACCAATCACATGGTCCTATCTAGACTAACTGCCTGTATCCCTCTATTCCCTGCCTGTTGAAGTCTGACAATACCAGGTTTAAGTCCAACCTGTCTGTCACGTTCATGTGCCTGTTCATGTGTCTATCCAGATAAGGCTCAAATGTCGTGAATGTATCTGCCTCAACCACCTCATTTGGCAGTGCATTCCAGGCCCCCACCACCTTCTGTGTAAAAAAAAAAGTCCCCCTGCACATCTCCACTGAATCTTTCCCCCCACCCTCCCTTACCTTGAACTTGTGCTCCCCTGTAATTGTCATTTCTATCCTGGGAGAAAGCTTCCAACTTTTCACCCTATCCATATCCCTCATGATTTTATAAAGTTCTATCAGTTGCCCCTCAGCCTCTGTCTTTCCAAGAAGAACAAGTTTATCATAGCTGATACCCACCATAAAGACAACATTTTGGTAAACCTTTTCTGCACTCTCTCCAAAGCCTCCATGTTTTACCGGGAGTGTAATGATCAGAATTGGACACAGTATTCCAAATGTGGCCTAAAAAACATTTCATATAACTGGAACATAATTTACCAATTTTTATACTCGATCTCCCGGCCAGTGAAGGCAACCAAGCCATCTGCTTTCTTCACCACTTTTCCACCTGTGTGCTACTTTTAAGGATCTGTGGACCTGTACTCCCAGATATCTCTGTGTATCTATGCTCCTGATGGTTCTATCATTTATTTTATGGCTCCCACCTGAATTGAATCTACCAAAATGCATCACCTTACATTTGTCCAGATTAAATTCCATTTCTCTGCCCAATTTTCTAGTCTATTTATATCCTGCTGTATCCTCTGACAATCTTCATCACTATCTGCAACTCCATCAATCTTAGCATCATCCACAAACAGTAATCACATTGATATATTTTCTTCCAAGTCATTTATATATGTTACAAACAGCAAAGGTCCCAATGCTAATCACTGCGGAACACCTGCGATTACAGACTTCCGTTCATAAAAGCATCTTTCCTCTGCTACTCTCTGTCTATTATGGCCAAGCTGTTCTGAATCCATCTAGCTAGTTCACCCCGATTCTGTGTGATTTAATCTTTTGCACTAGGCTGCCATGAGGGACCTTGTCAAATGCTTTTCTAAAGTGCATGTAGACAACACCCATAGCCCTTCCCTTGTCAATCATTTTTTTGTCACCTCCTCAAAAAACTCAATTAAATTTTCGGTGACGAGTGGTGTGCCTCAGGGGTCTGTTTTGGGGCCCCTGCTGTTTGTAATTTTTATAAATGATCTGGATGAGGGTATTGAGGGATGGATCAGTAAATTTGCAGATGATACTAAAGTTGGTGGTGTGGTAGATAGTGAAGAGGGGTGTTTTAGTTTACAGAGTGACTTGGACAAGTTGCAGAGCTGGGCCGAGAGGTGGCAAATGGAGTTTAATGTGGAAAAGTGTGAGGTAATTCACTTTGGCAGGAATAATAAATGTGTAGAGTATAGGGCTAATGGTAGGGCTCTTAATAGTGTTGATGAACAGAGGGATCTTGGTGTATATGTGCATAGATCCCTGAAAGTTGGCAATCAAGTCGATAAGGTTGTTAAGAAGGCATACGGAGTCTTAGCTTTTATTGTAGGGGGATTGAATTTCGGAGCCGCAACGTCATGTTGCAACTGTACAAAACTCTAGTGCGGCTGCACTTGGAGTATTGTGTGCAGTTCTGGTCCGCACATTATAAGAAAGATGTGGAGGCATTGGAGAGGGTACAGAGGAGGTTTACCAGGATGTTGCCTGGTATGGAGGGCAGGTCCTATGAAGAGAGGTTGAAGGATTTTAGGTTGTTTTCGTTAGAAAGGAGGCGGCTAAGGGGGGATCTTATTGAAACATATAAGATGATTAGAGGTTTGGATAGGGTGGACAGTGATAGCCTTTTTCCTAGGATGGAAAAAGCTAGCACGAGGGGCAACAACTTTAAATTAAGGGGTATGAGTTATAGGACGGATATCAGAGGTAGGTTCTTTACTCAAAGAGTGATTAGGGAGTGTAATGCCCTGCCTGCAGCTGTTGTAGATGCGCCAAGTTTGGTGGCGTTTAAGAGGTTAGTTGATAAGTATATGGATGAGAAGGGACTGGTTTAGTTAGGAGGGGCATTGCTTTTTATTTTGGTCGGCACAACATCGAAGGCCGAAGGGCCTGTTCTGTGCTGTATTGTTCTATGTTCTATGTTCTATGTTCTAAATTAGTGAGACATGACCTTCTTCTTACAGAACCATGCTGCTTATTGCTAACAAGACTATTCAGTTCCAAATGTGTATAGATCCTACCTCTAAAAAATCTTTTTCAGCAACTTCATTATCACTGACATCAAGCTCACCGGCCTATAATTCCCCGGGTTATCCTTGCTATCCTTTTTAAATAACAACATTGGCTATCCTCCAATCTTCTGGAACCTCACCAGTGACCACCGAGGAAACAAAGATTTCTGTTAGAGACCCAGCAATTTCATCTCTTGTCTACCTTAAGTGATATCATTTGACCTTGAGATTTATCTATCTTAATACTTTTTAATTCACCTAACACTTTCTCTGTCGTCATGATGACTTGTTCTAGAGAGATTACACACTCATCCGAGGCACCATAAATTGATGTGTCCCTCTCCTTTGTGAATACCGATGCAAAGTACTCAATAAGGATCTTACCCATTTCCTTTGGTTCTACGGATAATTTCCCTCCTTTGTCCTTGGACCACTCTTTCTCTATCTACCCTCTTATTCCTAATACATGTACGAAATGCTTTGGGATTTTTTTTATCGTGTCTGCCAATAATGTTTTGTGACCCCTTTTTGCCCTCCTAACTCTCTGCTTGAGCTCTTCTCTATTTTCCTAATATTCTTTAAGTTCTTCATTCATTTTTAGTTGGCCTAGGCCTCATGTATGCATCATTTTCCTTTTTGATGAGATTTGTATTTTCCCTGTTTCCTGAATCCTGCCTTTCCTGTCCTTCCTTTTCATAGGCACATTTCCGTCCTGCACCCTGATCCTTAAAAGATTCCCTCATACCAAATGTGAATTGACGCTCAAATAGCCTCTCCCCAACAACAGCCTCCAAACCCTGTCTAATCCAGTTGTAGTTAGCCTTCCTCCAATTTAATAACTTCATCCCAGGACAACACTTGTACTTTTCTATGAGTATCTGAAAGGTTACTGAATTGTGGCCATAGTTCGCCACATGTTCCTCCCATTGCTAACCTGGCAGTGCTCATTCCCTAATACTATAGTCCTCTCTCTTGTTGGATTATCCACATAATACTCTGGACACACTTGACAAATTCCTCACCATCTGGACCCTTAGCCCTAAGGGATTTCCAGTCAACATGAAGAAAATTAACACTTCCCACTACAACAAACCTATTATTTCTACATCTGTCCAGAATCTGCTGACATATCCACTTTTCAATTTCCTTCCCTAAAGGACATTAGTGAACTAGATGGGTTTTATCAACAGCCAATGACAGTTTCATTACTAAGAATAGCTTTCAATTCCAGATTTATTATTTAAACTTATGTTCCACCTTCAGTTGTAGTAAAATTTGAACCCATGTCACCAGGGCATTAAGCCTTTGGATTACTATCTTAACGACATTGGCGGTGCACCAACATCTCTATATTTATATACAAGTTTACCTCATCAACAATGTGAGAAATGACCAAATAATCTGTTTTAATCTGACGTTGATTGAAGGTAAATAATGAAGAGCCATGGCATGGTAGCAGCACAGATGGGAGCCATTTGGCCTGTCACATCCATGTCAGCTCTCTGCAAGGGCAATTGAGTAAGTCCCTCTGTCCCATCCTTTCCCTGTAGTCCTGCAGTGTGTTTCTCTTCTGGTGTTTATCCAATTTCCTTTCAAAAACTCTGACTATATTTGCCTCTCTATGTATTCCAGATCCTAACCACATGCCACATGAAAAACCATATTCCATATGTCACCTCTGGTACTTTTGCAAACCATCTGTGCCCTTTGGTTCATAGGGTCATAGAAACCCTACAGTGCAGAGGAAGCCATTCAGCCGGTCAAGTCTACACTGCCAACAGTCCCACCCAGGCCCTATCCCCATAACTCTATGCATTTACTCTGCTAATCCCTGTAGCTTATACATCCAAGAACACTAAGGGTCAATTTAGCACTTTGGACTGTGGGAGGAAACTGGAACACCCAGAGGAAAACCACACATAAACAAGGAGAATGTGAGACAGTGACTAAAGCCTGGAATCGGACGCAGATCCCTGGCACTGTGAGGCAGCAGTGCTAAACATTGTGCTACCCTGGTTCTTGATCTTCCTGCCAACTGCAACAGTTTCTCTACCATTTACTTTATCACAGTCCCTCATGATTTCCAGCACCTTGATTAAATCTCCTTTAACCTTCTTAGAAAGGGTGCCATAGGATCTTTTATGTGCACCTGGGGAGTAAGATGAAGTCTTTGTTTCATATTTCTCTCAAAAGACGTCTTCTTGGAGAGTACAACACTGTGAGCGTCAGCCTAGATTATATACTCTTTTTCTCTGAGAACAATTTGAACAATGATAACCGTCAGATTCAGAGTACAACGGAAAGCAATCCACTGAGACATACTGACACTGTGTTAAAATCTTTACCCAAGGTTTTGCAATGTTTAAGAATCTTGGGTTGAAAGATGTAGCTTTGGAAGACATCTTAATATGGACAACAAGTATGCCTTGATAGATAAATAACCTATCATTATTTTTCTCATTACTGGATACATCTGTACATGTATGGAAAATTGTATGTGTCAATTAGTGACAGTACATTTTTTCAAATACTTTCAGGAACGTAGTCCATTAAGATGATGCTTCAGAATATAAAAGTGCCGACGGTCTTATGAACTGAGATCATTCAGAATCTTTCGATTGACCAACAGATGAACTTGACTATCACAAGCACACTCATCTTATTTCACTCTTAATCTGAAATACTGAGCTTTCTCTGCTACTCTTCATCATAAATACTAGAGCAAGTCACTCACAAAACTGTTGTTAGGATGAGTTTTAGTGAGTGCTGAAATTCCCTGGCAATACACAAATTTGTTGTGTTTGAAAAAAAATCTTTCCAGTTTGTTATTAAAACTGCACAGCAAATAAATGTCAATTCTCATCAAAGATGACCCGATAACAATGCTAGCTACAGAAAGAATGCCTGCATGCTCCTATTGCCTTACTGCGCAGGGTCCAGTGAGAGACTGACATTAAAAACAAAACAAATTGTAATTTGGACTTCTTGGAGTCTGATGCTGGAGCAAGATTGTTGCAGAGTGAAGGAGAGAAAGCTAATATACGATAAAGTCACCACACATGATGAGACCAAGCTCAGATTATTGATTTAGTAATGGCAGTATTGAGTTAATCTTCTGATGTAAAACGTCCTAGCATATTGTTACAGATAGCTTATCAAGCTGACAATCAGGAGGACGAGACTCAATACCCAGAGGAATGTAGAAGAATCATAGAATCCCTACAGTGCTGAAGGAGGCCATTTGGCCCATTGAGTCTGTACCAACCACAATCCCGTCCAGCACTAGCCCCATAACCCTTCATATTTATCCTGCTAATCCCCTGATATTAGGGTCAATTTAACATGGCAAACCAACCTGACCTGCAGGTTTTTGGACTGTGGGTGGAGACCGGAGCACCTGGGGGAATCCCACACAGACATGGGGAGATCATGTAAACTTCACACTGACAGTGATCTGACAGCAGAATTGAAACCAGATCCCTGGCACTGTGAGGCTGTAGTGTGTCGCTATGCCGTGAGCTTGTGAATGTGTGGGAAATCTGAGAACTAACTTCAGTTTTAAAAAAAAATCTGGAAATAAAATGTTGGTGTTAGTAAATGTGACCACGATGATGATGGATGTTATAAAAGTACCGCTCATTCACTGATGTGCTTCAGGGAAGGAAACTTGCCATCAATACTTGGTCTTGACCTATATGTGATTCCAGACCCATACCAATCAGCACTGATCTTTGTTGTCCTTTGAAGCATCTCGATGGCACATCAAAGCACAAATAAAAATAAATGTGCACATCACAACTATCAATTCCTAAGCTGCAATATAACAATGAGGAATCTCTCTGGCACTATGGGATACAGCTGGCCAAACTTCTGATCTGCTTACTTGAAAAAGGATATAACTGTATTGGAAACAGTGCAGTGACATGTGTTGATTTTATGACATAAAAACACCAATCACTCATGAGGGATTGTATAAACATGTCATGGATTCATTTATTGAGACGGGATACATGGGACATTCATTCAAAGGTCAAAATCTTGTAGAGTTCAGCAGCAGAGCTGTGTGTGTGTGTGCTCTGCCCAAAGGCCAAAGTATAATTTAGACTGGATTGCATGATACACTTCCTTTCTCGTGATCTCATGCTGCTATCCCGCAAAGGTTCTTTGCAGAATCATAGAATTGTTAAGGGCAGGAAGAAGCCATTTGGCCCATCCGTAATGCAATCTGCACTTGTAACTCCACAATCTTATTCAATATATTCCATACATTCACATACATGCACTATAACCCTGATGTAGACGCCATTAATTTCTCCCTTACTCTGACTTAACCCATCAACTTACCATTCTATAGACAAGTGCTTTCTATTCCTCCCAGTATTTCGCCCATTCTGGTATTCCTCTCTAATAAACTCATCAACACTTCCATCTAGAAGGACAAGGTGCATGAAACACCACCATCCACGAATTCCCCTCCAAGCCAACATCCTGGCTTGGAAAAGTATCACCATTTTTTTGCAGTCGCTGGATCAAAATCCTGGAATTCCCTCCCTTATGGCATTGTGGTTCAATGCACAGCGCATAGATTGTAGTGACTTAAGAAGGCAGCTCACTGCCACCTTCTTAGGACAACTAAGAATGGTCAATAAGTAGCACAGTGGATTAGCGCTGCTGCTTCACAGCTCCAGGGACCTGGGTTCGATTCCCGACTTGGGTCACTGTCTGTATGGAGTTTGCACATTCTCCTCATGTCTGCATAGGTTTCCTCTGGATGCTCCAGTTTCCTCCCACAGTCCAAAGATGTGCAGGTTAGGTTGATTGGCCATGCTAAAAATTGTCCCTTAGAGTCCTGAGATGCGTAGGTTAGAGGGGTTAGCAGGTAAATATGTAGGGATGTGGAGGTAAGGCCTGGGTGAGATTGTGGTCGGTGCAGACTCAATGGGCCAAATGGCCTCCTTCTGCACTGTAGGGTTTCTACGGTTCTATGATTCTAAAATGCTGGCTACCAGCAACACTTATGATCCACAAATGAATAATAAAAAAAAACTTGTTGTGTGTAATTTGGTTACCATGCTTCCTACATTGTATCAGTGACTGCACCTCAAACATACATAATTGGCTGCGAAGTGCTTAAGGATGTCTTGAAGTTGTGAAAGCAGTTATAGAAATGCAATTCTTCCGTTTCAGCTCAGTGTAATTGAAAAGTACAGCTTTGTGAAGGATTCAGAGGCCCCAGCTGTACAGAATGTTACATTTCTGCTGATCTTGGTGCAAACACAGTCTTCTCTAAGAATCAGAAAAACCATATTGAAAGATAATGAGTAAGCAGTGGAGGCTGAGAACGAACATTCAGAAACATTTATCAGAGAGCTTGAAGAAAGTCCATTTCCTCTCCATCGTGTAACTTGGCAGCTGTGATTCGTAATCATGCGGTTAAGTGAAATGCAGACTGTCCTTTTAATCCAGTATTTCATCATAATGAAGCTATCTTCAGATACATCTCATTGTTCTGATAGCATGTTGTGCACTCACTGGTAATAAGGGGGATTCTATCTGTGACCAAACAACTGTTGGCAGTTCTGCAGGAAGGTCAGACATCGATCGGGTAACAACAGCTTGCGTTAATACAGTGCCTTTGACATGCCAAAGTGGGAGCATTCCTGTGGTCTGTGGCAGCCCTTCATCTCACAGGACAATAGTTTGCACCACGGTGGTCAACATCGCCTGATGTGACTCGGGCTCCTCTTTGGCTTGGTTGTCTCTGCAGTGTTTGCTTCACAGGAGGACAGTGGGCTGAGAACATTGGTCTATTCCTGCACTTCTTCCCATTCAGCCCCTCGAGCCTACCTCCCTATTTAGTTAAAATATGGCTGATCTTTTACCCCAACATCATTTTCCCCATTATCCCTTGAAAGATCTAGAAAATGACTGATTTCTGGCTTGAACATAGTCAATGGCTTCACAGACATCTGGGACAGAGAATTCCAAAGATTCATCAGCCTGAGTGAAGAAATCCCCCCTCACCTCGGACCTAAGTGGAATGCTTTCTGTTGTGAAATGGTGGCCCTCGTTCTAGACATCACCATCCCTCCCTGTACCTCCCCGTCAACCAAGGGAAACAAACTTGTACTATCTGACCTGTCAAGACCTGTAAGAATTACTTCAATGAGATAACCTCTTATTCTAAGCTCTAGAGAATACAGTGGCACAGTGGTTAGCACTGCTGCCTCCGGGAAGCTGAATTTGATTCTCGGTTTGGGTCACTGTCTGTGCAGAGTCTGCACATTCTCCCTATATCTGTATGTGTTTGCCTCAAGTGCTCTGGTTTCCTGCCACAGTCTGAAAAATATGTGTTTGGTATGTTGGCCATGCTAAATTCTCCCTCAGTATACCCAAACAGGAGCTAGAATGTGGTGACTAGGGGATTTTCACAGTAACTTCATTGCAGTGTTAATGTAAGCCTACTTGTGACACTAATAAATAAACTTTAAACTCAGTCACTCTTCATAGCACATTCCCTCCATCCCTGTAATCAGTCTGATAAACCTTTGCATCTATAGGGAGGAAGCCAAAACTGTGCTCAGTACTCCAGGTGAGATCTCACCAAGACTCTAGCCAATTGCAACAAAATATAAGGACATAAGGACATAAGAAATAGGAGCAGGAGTAGGCTATCCAGCCCTTAGAGCCTGCCCCGCCATTCAATAAGATCATGGCTGATCTGAAGTGGATCAGTTCCACTTTCCCGCTTTATCCCCATAACCCTTAATTCCCTTGTCTATCAGAAATCTACCTACCCGTGACTTAAATATATTCAACAAAGTAGCCTCCACCACCTCAATGGGCAGAAAATTCCAGAGATTCACCACGCTTTGAGTGAAGAAGTTCCTCATCAACTCCATTCTAAACTGCCCCTCCCTCACTTATTTCTATACTCAAATCCACTTGTAACGAAGACCAACATTACATTCACCATCCTAATTGTTTGCTGCAGCTCATGTTGGTTATCAATGACTCATGACCCTGGACACCCAGGTCTCTTTAAACTCCCTAGTTTCTCAATATTTCAGAATATTTCTTCTTTTCCTCTCAAAATGAACAACTTCACATTTTATTCAATCTTGTCATAAAATAGATGTGATTCTGATAAGTTATATATGTACTTGTGTGTTCAGGATAAGCTATAGAATCCCTACCGTGCAGAAGGAGGCCATTCAGCCCATCGAGTTGCACCAACCATAATCTCACCCAGGCCCTATTCCCTGTAGATTTAAGTTGATGCTTAATTTATCTTCCTTTTATTTTAGTTTTACTTTTAAAAGCTGATTGTAAGTTTGCGGGTCTGTTTAGATGCCTGCATTGTAATGAGGCTTTTTACCATCCCTTAAACAAACACGAGGCATAAAAAAAATGAGGCTGTTGCTTGGTAACCAGGGGTCCAAACTAAAGAGGCAAAGCGATCAGTTCAGTTGAGAGAAGGTCAGTGCAATTGAAAGAAAATAACCTGGGAGTAACCAACTCTCACAGAAAACACAAAAGCAGGCAGGACAACGTGCAGAGATAGAAAGACAAACCTGAGCTAAAGGATAGAAAGTTCCAAAACCAACAAAGGAGGATTCCAGGGAAATATTCAATCAAAGGAACAAAGAATCTGGAAAAATGGTTCTGTTCAATGCAGTTGAGAGTGAGTAGCTGAGAAAGATTTCAAGTTAAAAGACAAAGCTGCAGGAAGCAGATGTAAAACAATCTGCTTGTGAGAAGCCAGAGATCCAAAGTAATCATAATTTTGGTGGCACCTTATTAGGGTCTGTGAAATAGTAGTGTTATGATAGCGGCCAGAGGTCTGAAATATTGCATGGAAGGCACATGAATGTCTGTGATCATCCAGGACAGAGGAATACCAGGAGAGTTTGGGATTCTGGAGTTGGATCCATGGTGAAGACATCTGGGGCAAAGTGTAATTTGGGAGAAGATTCCAAGACATGTCCATTAAGAGTGCAGTTTGGGAACCTTTTTGTGGAAGGTAGAGTTCTAGTTGGATCACAAGTGACAAGTGTCTGGAGGGAATTAGTAAGAAATTCACTGAAGTTGTTTTGGGACGGGATTTCCTGTGCAACCTGCCATGTGTTTCATGGCAGTGAAGGTGGCCTCTCATTAGGTGGTGGTGAAATCTTCCAGTCCCAATGAGGTTTCCCATTGAATACACCCCTCGGCACTGAGAAACCCATGATGGGGATGTGTCATTAGCAGGACTGGAAGATCCCACCAACATGAACAGCCAGAAAGTTCCAGCCCTGATCTTCCTGGTCACAGGTTGACTTTAGTTTACATGGATTGTGTAGTTACTGAGAACATATTGTAACTCATGTTATCCTTAAAAACCTTTCTGGAAAAACAGTTGTGGGCATGAGTAGCTCATTTTTTCTTGTTTAATAAATGCTTTTTTTTTGTTAGATGTTTATCAGCTGACTCTGACTTTGCTCAGTAACTGCCCTCTATGTTTGTAAACAAAAAGCCAAAGTTAGGATTTGTCAAGCAAGGTTTCACCCTGGGATTTAACTTATCCAGTAGTAACATTGGCTGGTATAGCAATCTGCCTTATTCTTGCTCACTCCTTTAGCCAGTTTAAATCTCCTCAAATCATCTTGTACCCTCCTCTCAACTAACATTCCTACCTAGTAATGTGTCATCAGCAAACTTGGAATTATCACATCTGGTTCCCACATTCAAGTCATTGAACGGATTGTGAACAGCTGGGACCTAAGTATTAGTCCTTGTTGTGTCTCACTAGTCACAGGCTGCCCTCCTGAAAATAATCCATTTATTCCTACTGTGTGCTATCCATTAACCAATTATCAATCCTTGCGAGTATATTATCCCCCCAATTTCATATACGTTAAGTTTACTTACTAACTTCCTATTCAGCATCTTATTGTAGAATGCTTCTAAATCCAAATACATCAGATGTTCTCCCTTATTTATTCAATTTAATAAATTCTCAACATCTCTACCAAGTCTTTCAAACATGATTTCTCTTTCATAAATCCATGCACTAATCCTACTATTGTTTTATAAGCATTTGTTATTACCTTCTTTAGAATAGATTCCCTGAAGACATTCCTAAGAGTCAACCATACTACTGTGGGTTAGATTCCCTTGTAGGTTAGACCAGATCAGGTAAAGGTGACAGATTTCCTTCCTTAAAAGACATTAGCGAATTCAATGGGATTTTGTGACAATTCATGGTTATCACAAGATTTTTCATTCCAGATTTTTATTGAATTCAAATTACATCGTGGTGGGATTCAAACTCGGGTCCCCAGAGCATCACACAGAGTCTCTGGATTGCTAGTCTAACGACAATACTACTAAGCCACTAACTCAGCTAACAAGTTGCCTGAACTTGGCTGGATTTCCCTAGAGTGGAAGAGATTTGCTGGGTGATCTAATCAATATTTTGAATGGTTCGAATGATAAACAAGGAGGAATCATATTCTCTGATGGGGAGGTCTACAGAATTAGAAAAGGCTTTTGGGAAGGATTATCTCTTGCAAAGTTGGACAGAAATTTGAAACTCTGGGTTTCAAGGCTGAGGTGAGATTGATATATTTTGCTTGGTAAGGGATATGGAACACAGTGGGAAAATTGAGTTGAAGCAAAGTTCAGCTATGAATGATCTTTCCCACTTCCTAATGTTCCTTCTTTCTGGTGCAGGAAATTACCGAGAGTTCAGTGACGCCTCAATCAGAATAAGCAGCGAATGATCCACCACTCAGGAGAACAATGAGTACTGACCAGAATGTAAGGGAGCATGAGAAGCTAGCTCTCGGTTCATTAGTGACATGGTCTTTGATCTTAAATGTTCCAGCCTGCAAATAGCTCCTTTATTTCATATAATTTCATGTCCAAGCTTAGTTCTGGGCCCCACACAATGGGCTTTTCTAGAGACTAGTTATGAGTTACGAACCATGAATAATGAGAGTGGAACTGTGTCTGATTTGCGACAAACTTGATAGAACTTTACTTGAAATACAACGTGTGTTTGAATTGAACTTGGTATCCTCAATATCTCCAGATATCAGTATTTAGTTTTGTTAAATTCATCCGCGGGATGTAGGTGCTACTGTCAAGTCTTTAATCCCTCACTTTCTTGTGAAGGTGTTGGGTATTCTTGGATCATGGGTCGTCCATGTGGCAAAGGTACTCCCACCAAATTGTTAGAAAAGTAATTCCATGATTTGGAAGCAGTGACAATGAAGAAATGACCAATGTATTTTCCAATTAGGATGATGTATGAATTGGAGAGGACTAAGGAAATGGTGGAGTTCCCAGATGCTTGCTGCCCTTTCCTTGGTAGTGGTGGAGAGGAGGGGTTAGGAAGTCTGATGAGAGAACACTTGGTGAGTTGATGTAAACTGCTGCCTCCAATGAGAGTAAATATTTAACATTGAGCAAGACTTGAAACAGACACTCATCTGATTAATGTTGTAGCATTATGACCGAGAGTGAAAACCCAAAGCTCACACATTAGTACAGGCAATTTTACAGACTTCAGTCAACTCAACACACACTGAAGATTGACCCTTGGCTAGTGAAGCTCTGTATCATACAGTGCGGTCAACTTACAACTGAGCCACTGAAAGGAGTAGATATTGAGTTTTATTGGCTACATTTTGAATTGGAGTCACTGGGCAAAATCTGCTGCCCTTTAAAAATAAATGATAATTCAGACTGTTTCCAAATCCTGAATCTACACTTGGAGCAAATGCATCTGCTAAAGAGGCTGAATTCGGGTTTGTCCCGATCCAATTAACAATGGCGGGTTTAAAGTTCTGGGAACATAAAGTATAATGTATTTGCCAGAGGTATTAGAATTTGAACTGTATGAGATAGTAAACATAATTTCCTTTATTATCTCTCACGTTGCCTGTACATTTCTGAATGGTAGCCTCAAGTGGATAAAATGTATATTGCACTGTTCAATACACTACAGTGGGCCAGGATCTGAGGCTGCAGGCGCAGAGTGGGAAGAGATAGCCTTGGAAAGATAGTAGAATAGAAGCTGGCACTGTAGAGTGGGGACTTCAAAGGTGTGTCCATCAAGGCAAGTTCTGGATAGGTTGATAATGTTACAAAATGAGCCTGGACCACAGCCAACAGCCACTCCATGTAGAGGTGAAATTCCTCTGAAGGATAACGAGCATGTAGTTCTGGTGAGGAGGCATGAACAGGAGATCTCATAGGTCACCCTGGCTAGCCGCCAACAAACTGGCTCCAGGTCAGGTCCTTGGTTGGTCTCATAGAGCCCATCCAATGCTTTCAGTGACATCTCCAATCAACCCTCAATTGGCCACATTATTATTTAAATTTGCTACCCACTATCACAGGAAGGAAACTCCGGCTGGTGATGAATCATCCCTGGTAAGACTGCCCGGAGGCAGGAACATGACCCTAACTCGACGCCCTCATTGCAAAATGAACCCCTAGTCCTGGCTTTTAAACCTCTCCTGTGGGACTGGGATGGTTACACCCTGTAAAAACTGGAGGTAGGAATGCAGAATGCTGTGAGTTAAAAAGGTTCTTGGAGAAATTAGAGTTATCTGACAGAACTCAGTGAGTTAACGAGGTTCTTGAACAATTACAGAGATTGGTCATGCAGCATCACGTCCCCCACCCTTCCTCCCCCCAGTCACCAACCCATCCCTACCTCTTCGTGACACCCCTCCCCAACACCTCTCTTTCTACTGCAAAAAAAGGTGAGGAAAGAAGGAAGAGAGTCGCAAAAAATCATCGGTTGGGGCCCTACCTCTGTCTCTGCTGCTGTGGCTGGAAGAACTAGTGCATCACTTTCAGGCATATGTGAATGTCATTCTCTGAGATACTGCAAATCCCGATTCCCAAATGCCCTAAAAAATCTTCCTGTTTATACACCACAGCGCAGTCTTCCTTTCACATTTCCTCACATTAATCATCATCACAGGAGCTCAATTGACTTCCCATGCTTTCAAATGGAATTGCGTAACCGCAATATGAAAATCTCCTCCCCCTCTTCTGAGGGCTGGCCTCCACGGTATCGGTCCTGGGAGAATAAGGGAGATAGGACAGAAGAACTCAGAGAGTTCAAAGCCAGGGGACCTGAGAAAAAGCACATAGTCTGACCAGCCAAGTATATCTGGTCAATCTCAAAGTTTGAAAACTGCTACAAGTGACTGCAGCTCTCATACACTTCTTTTGCAAATAATCATGAAGTTTCTCTCTTGTGTGTTCCAGCTGATTCTTCTCCCCATTATATCCCTGAACATCTGCTTCATGCATTCCCCAGTCGCTAAAGGAAATACAATTAAACCCCAACCGTCTGTTCATCTTCCCTCCTCGGAGCTTGGGTCTTATCTCATCATCAGGATGAGGTCAAACAGGAATAAAGGGATGGAGCCAAACAGAGTGACTGCGGAATGCTTCATTTTTGTCCAGTAACCCAAGACACTACTTAGAACTGCTCTTGTTCCCACTGCAAGACCTTCACCAAAGTGTTCAGCAACTTTAGTTTTGAGTTCTGCATTGACCCCATTGTCTACATCCCATCATGCACACTTCATAATCCCAAAAGGTCAGTTCTTCAACTCTTCCTTTTGTGCATTATGTTCATCTCTGACCAGAAGAAGTAACAGGAATTATAATTGCTTAAATTAGAATTGTTCTTTTGTTCTTTGTAAAAAACAACGAAAGAATCATCGAACCTCTCCAGTTCAGTAGGAGACCATTCAGCCCATCAAGCCTGTAGCAACAACAATCCCACCCAGGCCCTTTTCCCGTAACCCTGCTAATCCCCCTGATACTAAGGGTCAATTTAGCATAACGTATCCACTTAATCTGCATATCATTGGACTGTGAGAAGAATTCAGAGCATCCAGAGCACCCATACAGACACAGGGAGAATGTGCAAACTCCACACAGACTGCCACCCGAAGCTGGAATGGAACCAGGGTGGTTGGTGTTATGTGGAAGCAATATTAACTGCTGTACCACCATGCTGGCCCTGCTAACCACTGTGCCATGACCCAGCACTGTTAACCACTGTGCCAGAACCTGGCCTTGGGGAACCAGCTAAGTCCTTGAAGGAAAGGGACTGGATAAATGCTTGGGAGACTGAGTGACTGAAATCGAGATGAGACAGACTAAGTGGATTGTTGGGTAATTAGTGAGACAGCCTGTTGTAGCTACTCTTCGATGTGAGAATTATAATTCATACCAATCATAATTCACCTGTGGATTTACATTTCATTTATTTATGACACTGACTCATGTAGAAAGAAAAATTACAAATAGTGAAATATTGTTGGTAATTTGCTCATTTAGTAAATTTGGTTATTTTGGTTTGTGGATTCCCACAGAGATCATTGCCGAAATTTTATCACCTCACCCACCTAAGGCTTGTAAGAGTCCATCAGAGACCAATGGGGAATGCCATTCTGTGAGCCTCACCCATCCCAATTCCAGGCAGGCATGCTGGTAAAATTCTGGCCAATGACAGAGTCCTCTTTCTCACATCATTGGTAGAGCTTTCTGCTACATCAGCCTTGCCCTCTGGAGTTCCTTCCTTAATTCCCTCCACTCAACCCAGTGTCTCCAACTGCACAAACCTTCCCAAAACCTATCTTTTCTCAGTTTTACTGTAATGTCTGCTGACTGTCACATTATAACTTCAATTTGAATTCTTCATTCTTTCTATCTATCTCTTGCCTTCCCTGCAGTATGAGATGTGTTGTGATAGTTTCACTGTTAATGAATAACATGTCTGTGACTTGTCATGTGCTGGTGGTTGGTTGGGTGGTTTGCACTTTCATATCTGTGATAGGGTTGAAGTACCACTCCAGTTATTTAAACACATATTCCAGGCTGTACTGAGAGTGTGCTGCACCCTCAGATAGGTCTGTGGCACAATGGTAGCATCTCTACCTCCTGGTTCAAGTCTAACTCCAGGACTTGGCCACAGAAGAAGGCATGATGACATTAGTTCAACAGGCTGGTAATCAGCTCAAGAATCTTTTCACCTCTTCCCCAAAGCGAAAAGGAACAGCGTGGTTTTGAAGTTACTCTTAAAAATACTTTTGTCTGGGCTATCTTTCTGAAGTGACAATAAACTAATTCCATCTCAATGGAGTAATTTAAAACTTCTCCCCTTTGGCTTAGCTGTGGAATCTGGAGTTCCTGTCTCTCCTTAATAAACCTTTCCGAAATCTATCTGTCTGCCAAGTTTTCTATAAATGCATCTCACTGAGATTGATTGAGCTAGCAAAGGACTGGGAAACAAACTCATCTCCCACTTTCTATGTCTCTTAGCTTTCACAAAGGGTCTTCTGGACTCAAAACAGCGGCTCTTTTCCCTCCTTACAGATGCTGCCAGACCTGTTGAGATTTTCCAGCGTTTTCTGTTTTGGAAAACAAACTCTTGTGCGAATTTCCATTGGCATTCCAGACCATCCTGTCTTGCAGAGATGGACTCAATGACCAACATCGAAGGCCGAAGGGCCTGTTCTGTGCTGTAATGTTCTATGTTCTATGTTCTAACCAGTAGTGGGAAGTCATTGGTAGAACTTACTTCTCTTCTGACCTTGTGGGGACAATATCAAAGGTTTCTTTTACAAAAATGTACTTAATTTATGAAATATCTGAAAAAAAAATACTACAGAACATTTCAGAATGGCTGTCACACAAAGTGCAATCGTATTCAGGTTTTCTACATAGGTCATGTTGCACTTCACACAACTCATAGATGATTGACACTGATTAGGTTAAGAACCCAACCTTCATCTTTCTTCTTTGTGGCTGTCAATCATATCACATTGGTAGTTAAGTCTAAGGGCAGAATTTTATTGGCACATCCACCTGAGACTCATACGATCCCACTCGAGATCAACGGGAGGATGCTGTTCCCCAAGCTTCACCCAGGGTTTACCGGTAAAATTCTGGCCAAAGTTTCTCGCACTTCTCCAGTGAGGAATTCTGTTTCCTGTATAACACTTCAAATTACTCCACACCCAGGTAAAATATTTTCCCAAAGATCCATTTTTTTTTGGTTAAGGAAGTTCCCAGTTTATTTCTTTCACTCTGTCAAGAAATCCCACCTCGAAATAGCAGCACCGTTATTCAGCCCAATGACTTCCATGTGCGAAGTGAATCTTTTTCATTCAAATGCTTTTCCAAATGCTTTGCTTGGGATCGAATCGAAATAAAAGATTTAAGCTTAACAAAATGGCTCAAAAAATAATTTCGATCTGCGCTTAGATCCAAAGGAATTTTCATATCCAAGCATAATAGCCCTCAGTAAACTGGAGATGAGCTTCTCAGAGCTTAACTCGTGAGCAAAACAAATAGCTGAAAAATTCAAAAGGAATTAATCATGTTTAAGATCTCATCGTAATCCTGTTTTTCCTTTCAGGATTGGTTTCTGCCTTGCTGCAATAGTAATCTGGATTCTGGCAGCTCCTTCCTGTGTTCCTTCACACAATGATTGCTGATTTATATGAAACTGACCTGAAATTACTGCTTCCATCTCCAGTTCTGAGTCTGTGTCAGCTCACAGTAGATCATGTTTCCAACTTGCCATATTCCGAACGTATTTTAACTCCGGGTAAAGCTGCCTGGGCACAAGCATCCGAAAAAAGAAATTGGGAGAGACTGAGAATTTATAAGGGTTCAATGTGAGGGAGAGAGAGAGAGAAAGAAAGAGGGGGGAGGGGGGAGAGAGCAGCAAGTGGGAGGGGAGAGTACAAAGGAGAATGCAGTAGGATTTGTATACTGGCAACTAATTGATAGACCTCTGCAATTTTAATTGAGAACATTTCTTTATCGGAAAGGAGGTATTTTAACATTTTCCCAGTGGGATGCTGGGAGCCAATTGAATTTTTCAAGATGGAGATGGTTTTTTTGAGTGAATATACTGTGAGCGATGGTAGGTATGGAAATACCGATTAGCCATAATCTTATTGAATGCCGGGCAGAGTTGGGGGCGGGCTTGAGGAGGTGCAACTGACCAATTCATCTTCTTTGTGTTCATGGTCTTTCTTGCTGCCAAGGAATATATTTTGGGGATGAAGCAGTAACATGGAGTTGAGGATTATCACATCAGATCAGTCTGAATCTCATTGAATGGTGGTGCAGACTCCATGGGAAGAAAGGCTTTCTTCTGCTCCTGCGGTCTTATGTCCTTTTGCTTCATTGTCTAGATGGGAAAGCAGGTTTGAGTCTGAATTGACATTCTCTTGTAGCACGTTCAAAATCCATGACTTTGAAGTTAAGACTTTGACCCAACTTCTGCTAATCACCAGGCCAAAGTAGAGACCTCTTTAGAAATTAGTCACTTCTGCTCTCTAACCACTGCAGGACATACCTGGAGCATTGTGTCAAGAGACAGACTGACGACAGACAATCAAGATGCTGCTAACATCAAAGGGAATGTTTATGGAATTTTGCAAAAAGAAGACTAGAAATAGCAGCAGGCATAGGTCAGATGGCCCTGTCATTCAGTATGATCATGGTGATCTTATACTTTCTATACTTTTACACCTTATTCTCACATCATATTTCCCTTGCACAAGTGTCCAAGAATCTACTGGCTTCTGTCTTGAACGTATGCAGTTCTTTATGGAAGAGAATTCCAAGAATTTAGAAACCTCCCCACAACACTATCCTGGGTGAAGCTATGTTTCCTTATTTCAGGTCCCGGAGTGCGGCAATAAGGGGATTTTCACAGTACTTGTTACACTAAATAAACTTTAAATGCTGATCCCTTATCCTGAGATAGTGATCCTTAGTTCAATACTTCATCACAGAAGGTGGCCATTTGACCCATTGTGCAAGAGCTAACTCACACTATCTAAATAGTCCCATTATCTTGATTTTTTTCCCCCTAGACTTACAAACGATTTACCTTCTAAGTATTTGTCCAATTCCTTTGTGAAAGTTACGACTGAATCTGTTTCCCTTTCAGGCAGCATATTCCAGCTGATAACAAGTGAGTGACAGAAACCAAAAGAGAAAACGTTGGAAAATCTCAGTAGTTCTGGCAGCATCTGTAAGGAGAGAAAAGAGCTGATGTTTTGCGTCCAGTTGACCCTTTGTCAAAGCTAAAAGGCAGAGAAGCTGGGAGATATTTATACTGCAGGAGACAGAAATGAGAGATGAGTATTAGCTATAGAAACCAAGGGAAAATACTGCTAATGGCAGTCCACAGAGAGGATAAAAAGTGTGGATGGCCAAACGGCAGAGAAACTGTAAATTGAGAGACAAGAAGATGTAGGGGCAGGGACCGGAATGGGACAGAGGTAGAATGTAGAAAAGGGGAAATGGGAGAGAGAAGGTCGGGGAAGGGGAATGAAGTAGGGGGAAAGAATGGTGGGGGAGAAAAATGAAAGAAGACAGTAAAGAAATAGAAGAGAACAGTAAAAATTTAAAGTAAATACAATGAAAGCAAAGGAAACTGAGGTGGGGGGACAGATTTAGCCTTACCTCTTATCCTGCCCATCTGCCAGTTATTTGTGTCCTTTATTCTTGCCGGTTAAGTTAAAACTAAAACAGAAATACTCAGTAGGTCAGGCAGTGTGTGTAGAGAGAGCAGAGCACTAAAATGTTGAAGTGTGAACTTTTCACCGAAAGCCACCGATCATGGGTGAAATTTATCCCTCACCACAGAAGCAGCCTGTAGCTTCTGAATGTTGGCAGCATTTTCTGTTCTCTCTTGTGGTCCTACACCATCTGTAGGATCCTAGTCTTTGTTCAGAAGTATTTCTGCTTCTGGAAAATGTCTTAAATATTAGAAGTGTTTCTAAAACAGAAAGAGAAGCATGTACTAAACGGTAAACTGTAGGGTGGTACAGTGGCACAGTGATTAGCATTGCTGTCTCACAGTGCCTGGTTTCAATTCTGACCCTGGGTAACTGTGTGGTGCTTGCATGTTCTCCCTGTATCTGCGTGGTTTTCCTCTGGGTGCTCCAGTTTCCTCCCACAATCCAAAGATGCGTGCAGGTTAGGGTAGACTGGCCATGCTAAAGTGCCCCTTAATGTCCCAAGATGTGTAGGTTAGGCAAATTAGTGAGGTAAATACTTGGGGTTATGGAGCACAGGTCTGGGTGGGATTACCCCTTAGTCTCAGGGGGATTGCGTCGAGTGACAAGAAGAGGGCCTAAGTGGGATTGTTGTCAGTGCAGATGCAGTAGGCCGAATGGATTGTAAGGGTTCTATGATTCTATGAAATTATTCAGTTGCCTCCTTATACTTTACATTATTATCTGATCTTCCGTATTATCATCTCCTCTGTATTATCCTACAGACGACATGTTACGGGTAAGTTTTTCACTCAGAGGGTGATGAATGAGTGGAATCGGCTGCTATCAGTAGTGATGAAGGCGAACTTGTTGGAGTCTTTTAAGAGACTTCTGGACGAGTACATGGGATTTAATGAGATTGAGGATTATAGATAGGCCTGATAGGTAGGGATATGAATCGGCACAACTTGTGGGCCAAAGGGCCGATTTGTGCTGTAGTGTTCTATGTTCCTTTGAGAAACTGGAATTTTATTGTTTTATCTGTAGTCCACTCAAAGTTATTCTTTGACCTTTCTTTATCTTCATCTTTTAAAAGAATCACTTGGCATTCCCCAACATTGACCTTTAGGGTAAGGGGGTGATTAGACCCTTGAGTTATCCCTAATGTTGACGCACATTGTGAGTTCATCGCAAAATGTGTTGATTATAATGGAGCGAAATGAGTGATATCGGACCAGCTGCCTCTTTTATTTCTCTCTCCATTGACAATCGGCAATGAAAATGGAGAGAAATGTAGAAGGTAGAGTCATTGGCTGGGATTTTACTGCCCTGCTTGCCACAGGAATGGACCCTGGGAAGGTCCATTGACCCTGGGCATGATTTCATGATTTCAGGACGAGCAAAGCTGTAAAATCCCAACTATTGTGTTCTACCTCCCAAAGTGAAAATTACCCTTGTTCAATTGCTGAGCAAATCCCACGTAGGTTGCCAAACCTCTCAGCAGATTTGGAAGGTTCAATCTGTTGTCACCACAACAGACCATCTGACTTATGCCTCCACAATAATAAATGTTGAAGTTCTTGCAAAGATTTCTTTACGGGGATAGCAATAAAGGCTGGCCAAGCCATTGACGCCCAGTTTGCAAAATAAATTCAAATAAAAGAAGGGGCAGACATATTACCATCTCCTTTTTATCATGGATCACAAGGGGACTTAAGAATTCTATCCCTCTCAGGCATCCTCAACCTTCCCTTGATGATGACCACAACATCACCAAAGACTTCCTTTTGCCTGAAAAAGCTCCATAATTCTCTGGTGGTGTCTCCAGCCATGCTCGGTAACTAGGTGGTAATGTCCTGCCACGTTTGTTCATTTCCCTTCAATAGCACCATCTCATTGGCACCAGGAGTGGGTGGCTGTCAGGTGGCACTTGTTTAAGAGGCCTCAGTGGGGTAACAATGGCTGGGGTTTCAGATCAGCAAGTCCGGATGCGTCACACTTATGAAATCATCCCTCCACCACCCCTCCAGGGCCTCATTCATACTTACAATGAAGTGTATTTTTCAGGTGCCAGAGGATACACCGGCAGCAGTTTTATGGTTTTCCATATTGCTGGCCTGTCAGACAGATTAACAAATTGGTTACAAATTAGTGGAATTTCTTGCGTTACAAACACTCCAAACCAGCTTTGGAGCAAAGCTATTTAAATTAGAGCCTGACAATTAACCATAAAAGGAGCCCTTCCATTCACTCAGTCAGGAAGATTTAGTTGCTGAAATGATCAGTGTTATAGTGCAACCATTGCCGTATTCTTGTGTTAGAAGCAGAGAATTACCAGTTCAAAGCTCACTCTTGGAATTAGGATACAACATCTGATATGGTGGTAAGGTACGAAGAGGGGATTTGCTGGGTCAATGAGCCTGTTTCTGTGATTGTGAGGAGTGTGGGGATGAGCTGTCGTAACAACAGGCTCATATTAATGACCACGCTGTTTTTAGTGAAGTTTTGTTGGAAACGTCTTTGAGAAGAACTAATGTAATAGAGCCAGCTTGGGGAAGCACTGTCATGCCCTAGAGAGTTTGATTTGATTTGATTTATTATTGTCACATGAATTAGCATACAGTGAAAAGTATTTTTCCTTGCGCGCTATACAGACAAAGCATATCATTCATAGAGAAGGGAAGGAGAGAGTGCAGAATGTGGTGTTACAGTGACAGCTAGGCTATAAAAAAAGATCAACTTAATGTGAGATAGATCCATTCAAAAGTCTGACAGCAGCAGGGAAGAAGCTGTTTTTGATCCAACTGGTATATGATCTCAGACTTTTGTATCTTTCTCCCAAAGGAAGAAAGTGGAAGAGAGAATGTCCAGGATGCGTGGGGTCCTTAATTATACCGTCTGTTTTTCCAAGGCAGTGGAAAGTGTAGACGGAGCCAATGGATGGGAGGCTGGTTTGTGTGATGGATTGGGCTTCGTTCATGACCCTTGACAGTATTTTTATGATCTTGGATAGAGCAAGAGCCATACCAAGCTGTGATATAAATGGAAAGAATGCTTTTTGTGGCGCATCTGTAAAAGTTGGTGAGAATCATAACTGACATGCCAAATTTTCTTAAGCTTTGGAGAAAGTAGCCAAGAGAGAGCCTGCCACAGGGAGAAATGACAGGCATGCCATCATAAAGATTATTGTTCTCATTCTCATGAAGAAATGGTGATACACTATCAGTATTGGCCTAACGATGAAACCATGTACAAAGAGTAAGTAAGCAGCAATTGTTTCTCGCTGCGTAGAAACAAGCGCAAATTTGATTAGTCTTATTTTAAAGACATTAAGTGGAATTCCGTGATGTGAGGCAAAACTTTCAGGAACTGGGAAAAGCCCAAGAGACAGAATGGGTCCAAATCCTTCTCAACTCCCTCTCATCAGACTTCTCAGGTCTCCAAATCTGCTTTAATGCATTTCTCAAGTAACTCATTCCACTACTGCATCAAAAAATATTCTGCTCAGTTACTTTAAATCTGTCTTTCTTTTCTGTACTGGAACAGCAATATGGGCTTGAGTGCGCAGAATTTAACAATTATACAAACATCGAATGTTGAAAATTGTGTCGGTTTTTGTTGGATTAAAAGTTTGTTTTGCAAAAAGTAGAGATCTTTGCTCACTCGTCCTTTGAGGCTGGGCTACTCACTACTGCATAAGTTAGAACGTTCCAGAATTGGCTGGAATTTTTAACAGATCATTTAACAAGAAGTATTGAAAGGGAAGCTTGATAAACAAGCAGAATAGAAGGAGATGCAGACAGGGGGAAACGAAGGGGTGGTGAGGGGAGCGATGTTCTCTGTGGAGTGTAACTGCCAACATACAATAGTTGGGTTGAATGGCCTATTTCTGTGTAATTCAACATAATGTGCCTCAACCTGGCTCTGTGAAAGCAGCTTGCATTTAGGATAGAAAGCCTGAGCTGCAAACCCTCATTTCTGTATTTGACCACATTTTGCCAGCCTGGTACCTACTGTATGGTGTTAAAGGTTAGCTTGATATTCATTTGAGGTGAGCAAATAAGAACATAAGAATATAAGACCCCAAGAAATAGTCTGACCTTGGCTCAAATGTAGTTGATCAAGAGAAATGCTGATGGGAAGTGTGACTAAGTTACAAAGACACTACAAGAAGCACATAGAGGGCTGCCACAAGGTACAAAATATCCCTGGACTTCAAAAGGTGATTTGCAGGTGGAAGATGTGGTCAAGAAGGCGTACGGTGTACTGGCCTTCATTAATCGAGGAATAGAGTTTAGGAATCAGGAGGTAATGATGCAGCTCTATAAGACCCTTGTCAGACCCCACTTGGAGTATTGTGCGCAGCTCTGGTCGCCTCGCTATAGGAAGGATGTAGAGGCGATTGAGAGAGTTCAGAGGAGATTTACAAGGATGCTGCCTGGATTGGGAGGCAGGCCTTATGAAGATAGATTGAGGGAGCTGGGACTGTTCTCACTGGAGAGACGTAGGTTGAGAGGCGACCTGATAGAGGTTTATAAAATGTTGAGAGGAATAGATAGGGTGGACTCTCAGAGACTATTTCCCCAAGCTGAAATGGTCACTACGAGAGGACACAGATTTAAGGTGCAGGGAAGCAAATACAGAGGGGATGTTAGGGGTAAGTTTTTCACTCAGAGGGTGGTGAGTGAATGGAATCGGCTGCCGTCGGAGGTGGTAGAGGCGAACTCGCTGGGGTCTTTTAAAAGACTTCTGGATGAGTATATGGAAGCGAATGGGATAGGGGGTTATAGATAGGTCTGTGGATTGGTAGATGTGATCAGCGCAACTCGTGGGCCAAAGGGCCTGTTTGTGCTGTAGTGTTCTATGTTCTATGTTCTATGATTGTTATCAGTTTCAGTGAAATGAACAAGTGGTTGTAAACAATCACCCATCACACGGGAAGTAGGAGGCAATGACGTGAAGGATGAGAGGCCATTAATATGGATATCCGTGGTAATCAGAGGAAGAGAGAAATGCAAGCTGACGCACAATTGCAAAGAAGATATCGACATTGTCATAGATTTAGCCAAATTAACAAAAATCCATGGGAAGAATCATCGTGGAAGGAAGCCTTAGAATTTTGGGCTTGAAGATGGATTGCGATCCCCGTTTGTGCCTGACCAGTACAATGGATGCAAAAACTTGGTGTGAGTGGAGTAGGTGATCCGCGCCTGCCTCCATGGACATTCCCCCTTTACCAGTGGCAGAAAATGGGCACTTTCTGGAACTGTGCCCGAAATGGGCGCAGCAGCAATTTAAATGGATTTGCATTCACTTAAATTGATTGAATGGGCCCAAACTTACCGGTACTTCACCCTTTACCATCACATTCGCCCATCCAGAATCAACATGAGACAGATATGGTCCACCAAGGTCCAATTCGGGTGCTCCAGCTTCTGGAACTTCTAAGTTCAGAGGTTCCCACAGCTCTCGAACTCAGATCTGTAGTGGAAAGGCAAGGGAGGTGCATTGGTGGCTCTCTGGAGGGGTGGGAGTGAGAGAACAGGGGCAAGAGGGGGGTTCGTTGCCACTCTGCATGAGATCGGTGGGGGAAGGAGGGGGTGGCCACTGCCATTCTGTGTGTGAGCGGTGTGTGGGAGGAAAGGGGTGGGGGCTGCAATCCACCTGAGCAGCGGGGAGAGGATAACGGGTCGCTTATATTGTGGGGGTGAGGCAACGTCTATGGTGATTATGGGGAGGCATTATCTGGCCCAGGAGAAATGTGGCAGGGGAGCATTTTTCTATTTTTTTTAACTGTGCCTGTGCAATTGAAGGCGTTGATCGGAGCAGCAGTGTTTAGGTTTGATAAGCCCCGTCTATAGGCTTTGGAAGCACGATTCAGAATCTTTGATATTTTTTCAGGCAGAGTACGTATGGGGGCACCTGAGAACAGGTTCTAAAAGTCAGATCTGAAACATTCCCAGATTCAAATCTGCCCAGCACTTAGAATTAAAATGGTAAAATAGAGCCTGATGTCTCCACAGCTTCATTTAAAATCTTCAGATAAACGTTGTTTGTATAACTTATGCTGTGGAGTGTGCAATGGTAGCAAAGGAAAATAGAATCATTTATTTTAAACAGGGTGCAGAAGAATTCCTGTTTTTTTTTTGCAAGCAACAGAATTTTATATTTTGTTTAATAAGAAAGTGATTTTATTGAAGAATAACTGTGTTGAGTCTGTCCATTGACTGGAGTGATGGTCTCAGTCAAAAATAGGAACAAGAGGAGGACATTTATCCTCTTGAGTCTGCCCCACCATTCAAATTGATCATAGCTGTTCTGGCTGTGGCCTCAAATCCACTTTACTATCTGTCCACCAAACCCTTCACTCTTTGAAAATTTATCTAACTCTGCCTTGAATATACTCAAGTCACCAGCCTCCACTGAGAATTCTAAAGAATAATGACCTTTTGAGGGAAGAAATTCCTCTTCATCTCTGTCTCTGTAATGACTTTAATCAGGCAATTGGGATTGGACTGTTAGAATATGAACTCCAGGATTAAGGACAAAATTGATTGGCCAATGAGGGAGCCTCTTGCTTTGCACTTAACCAGGCATGTCAGTTCCTCTGGGACACCAAATGTAGATTACGAACTGAAATCTCTCTGTGTGCTGCTGTCTGACTTGTAAATAAAAGGATTTTGGTGAAGGGACTTCTGCCTCTGAGGACTTATTACAGCCTCAAAGCAGAGTTCCCTTATATTTAAACTGTTTGTCCCCTTGTTCTAGATTCCCCACAAGTGAAAACATCCGTTTAGCATTTAACTCAAAGACACCTCAGAATGTTTCAACGAGGTAAAATAAGCTCACAAAAATTCCAGTGAGGGTAACAACTGTCGCCCGCTCATTTTTCAAGTGAGAGAAAAGTGGCCGGGAAAAAAAGGTTTCCTTGTTACCTGGACAAGGGCACAATGGTCAGGATTTTGCAATCCCAGTGGGATATTACAGTCCTAGCAAAGTAAGATTTATGGCCTATTTCTGTGTAATGGAAATTTAAATGGCCTGCAGCATCTGCTGGGGGAGACTTGCTGTGGTCATTAGAGAAAGAAGATAGTTACACAAAGAGAGGGATTGCTGGAAGGCACAAAACCAATGGATATTGTTAAGTGAGATGCCTGCTGTAGTGTAGCTCTAGGGATCTTCACTGGACTCTTGGGGGATGGAACCCTCCCTTGCCCCTATCAGTAGGTTCAATGGTTCGAGTGGAGAGTGGGTTGTGGAGGGGCCACGATGGGGAGGGTGAGAGAATTCAGTGGGAGGCCCAAAAATTTTTTCAGGCTTTCATTCTGATGTGAATTTCCCACGGGATCTGCTGAGGCATGCCAAGATTAAACAGGAAATTGGCTGGTGGATGGTGTGAAACTGAATGGTGTCCCACCAATTGGACGCAGATGAAGGCTGGATTGGAGTCTACTCCCTATGCCCCATTCCCCGTGAAACCAGAGGGAAATCACACTGTTCAGAACACGTCTGAAACAGTGTGATGTACAAAACTCAGAAAGCTTGAGGCCATGAGCAACCCTGGACCCTGGAACACCACAGCAGTGGGTGAAGCATCTCTCAGGTGAATTTTCAATGCTGTAATGGTGGGAACACAGCAACCAGTATGTAACACAGCAATTTCCCACAAGCAGTAATGTGCCAATGATCAGATAATCTGTTTTGCCATAATGTTGAAGGAATAAATACCAACTAGGACACTGGGAAGAACTTTCAGGCTCTTCTTCAGAACAATAGCACAGAATCTCCCTTATTCCCCAAGAAGGTTTAATAGTGAACCCAAGAGAAAGACCCCTGACAGTGCGATACTCCTGAGCTGCATCACTGGAGCATCTGCCTAGTCTTTTGTGGTCAAGTCCTGGAATGGGACGTAAAGCCACAATCTTTTGATGCGGAGATGAGAACACCACTGACTGAGTCATAATTACCAGTGTTAAATCTGTTTCCAATTCCCTCCAAAACCGCGCCCCCCCTCCCCACCCCGCCACCACCTCCACAACACCCACCCTGTAGGATCCACAGATCATTGGACAATCTCCTGGAAGATGGATTCTATCCAATTCGAATCAGCTCCTGGGAGAGAGTTGCTGCCGTTTTTTTTTTCCCTTTCCAATAAACTTGTTGGATTTAGCCTGGTGTTGTGAGACTTCTAACTCTGCCCACCCCAGTCCAAAGCAGGCAATTCCATTTTATGCTTTTTTTCGTTTCCATCCACCAAAACAAAATGAAGAAAAACTCTATGACATCCAAATAATCTCACATAGAAACATAGAAGAAAGGAGCAGGAGGAGGTCATTTGTCCCTATGAGCCTGCTCCGCCATTCATCACAATCACGGCTGATTGTCCAACTCAATACCCTAATTCTGCTTTCTCCCCATAACCTTTGATACTGTTCGCCCCAAGTGTTATATCAAGTTGTCTCTTGAATACGTTCAATGTTCTAGCAACAACTATGAATTTCACAAGCTCACCACTCCTGGGTGAAGAAATGTCTCCTCATCCTCACCTCTGTCCTAAATGGTCTACTCTGAATCCTCAGACTGTGATCCCGGGTTCTGGACTCCACCACCATAGATTACATAAGAACATAGGAAATAGGAGCAGGAGTAGGCCATACAACCCCTCGAGCCTATCCTGCCATTCAATAAGATCATGGCTGATCTAAAGCGAACCAGCTCCATTTCCCGCTTTCCCCCCATTACCTTTAGTTCCCTTGTCTATCTGATATTAATCTATCCATGACTTAAGTATATTCAACAAGGTAGCCTCCACCACTTCAATGAGCAGAGAATTCCAGAGATTCACCACCTTTTGAGTGAAGAAGTTCCTCCTCAACTCCGTTGATCACCTTCCTGGCTTTGTATGATTGCTTGTTGCTCACACAAATCATTAGGTCACCCATGTAATGTTTATCCACTGCAGAAAGTCTGCACCTTTATAAAACTATTCAACCTTTGCGCAGCTGCTCATAAGTTGAGGATAGAAGTGCCAGACCTTTGATAGGAAATCCTTAGTGAGATTTCAATACCAATCAAAACTGAGCCTCAATTAGTGAAGGAGGTTCTACTGCGAGTATAGCTCTTTGGTTCAAATGTTGGGCCAAAGTCCGGTCAGGTCTATGTTAGTTCCTGGATCCACCACGCTTTAAATGTAGATTCCCAAAGTTATATGTAAATCTCCTCCTAGACTTGGCATTCCTGAACTCTGCCATCGCTTCATTCCTTGAAATCTCCCTGAACACTCCTGGTAGGATTTTCCATGCAACCCATTGCATGTTTAGTGATTGCAGAGGCAGCCCACCATTGTGGCAAGATCTTCTGGGGTCACTATTATTAACTGGATTTCCTGTTGACCATGATGCTAGTGTTTAACCTGGCGTGTTGAGATTTCTTACTATGTTTTCCTATTGACTGCAGGTCCCATTGCTGGAAATCCCCGTGTCAGGGGTGCATTGTTGGCAGTACTGGAGAATCCCACCAGTATGAACAGCCAGAAAGTTCCAGCCTCCTTTTCTGATCTCTTCTGTATCCTGGAGAGGGATGGAAAGCCACAACCTTCATTCTGTGGGTTCTGCTGGCCAGCCAGTATTTATCACCCCTCCTTAATTCCCCTTGAAAGGTGGTGATGAGCCAGCTTTCTGAATCACAGCAGTCCATGTGAGGTCAGCATGTCCACAGTGCTGTTAGGGAGGGAGTTTCAGGATTTTGCATCAACGACGATCCAGCAACGCTGATATGGTTTCAGGTCAAGATCATTTGTGACTCTTGGCGGGCAGCACTGTAGCACAATGGTTAACACTGCTGCTTCACAGCTCCAGAGTCCTGGGTTCGATTCTCGGCTTGGGTCACTGTCTGTGTGGAGTTTGCACATTCTCCCCGTGTCTCCGTGGGTTTCCTCTGAACACTCCGGTTTCCTCCCACAGTCCAACGATATGCGGGTTAGGTTGATTGGCCATGCTAAGAAATTGCCCCTTAGTGTCCAGGGATGAGTAGATTAGAGGTGATTAGTGGGTATAGTATGTAGGGACATGGGAATAGGGCCTGGGTGGGATTGTGTTCGGTGCAGACTCGATGGGCCGAAGGGCCTTTCTGCATGGTAGGATTCTATGAGCTATAATTTGGAGGAGATTTTAGATGATGGTTCCATGCCCCAAATGATCCTTGTCCTACTGGGTGTTGGAAGCCATGGGCTTGGGAAAGTGATGTGACTGAAAGCTTGATGAGTGGGTTCTTTTGAAAACATTACCAACTAACTCCAGCAGAATTGTTTACCCTTTGAAGAAGAACCCAATGGGGTGTCACTTCTGCCAGATTGTACGTTTTCAATAAAGCAGAGATTCACGAAAGAGCCAAGATGAACTTCTTCAATTTAATTGGGCTTATAATCAAATGTAATAGCAGGAATTGAAAACTTTGGCAGATGTTTTTGACCTGAATTCCAACATTTGATATGACTATGTTGAAAAATGAGGTTAGAAATGACACTTGCTGAAGTTTTACCTTTTGAAACCACAGCTGTGTTTCTGGGATGGAATAGTGTGCATGGAAACTTCAACAATGAATACAAATGGTAGATGTCAGTCCATTAAGCAAAAACACCAAAGGCCATATGAAGACTCACACGCTGCAGAACTTTGTTGGTGCCAGAGAAAAAGTTCAATGTAATAAATAGCCTAATTAACAGAATTTTCAATATATGCACAATTCTAACAGTCCCCGAAGATCAACAGCTAACATGTTCGCTTTCAGCACTGTGAAGGGAAGGAGATCAGCTATTCAAACCTGAAAAGGGAAAATAAAACTGAACGCTTTGGATTTCATGTGGCGTGATGAGAGAACCTCTCTGTAGTATTTGAAATGCAACAAGATGTGCATTTCTGTTGCGCCTTTGAGAACATCAGAATATTTCCACGCACTTTGTAGCCAATGAGATATATTTGAGGTGTAATTTCCTACCATTAGAAGGAGGCCATTTGACCCATTGAGCCAGCACTGACCGCAATCCCATCCAGGCCTATTCCCATGACATTAGGGTCAAATTAGCATGGCCAATTAACCTAACCTCTACATCTTTAGACTGTGGGAGGAAACCAGAGAACCTGGAGGAAACCCACGCAAACATGGGGAGAACTGCATCCTGACAGTGACCCGAGGCTGGAATTGAACTCGGGTCCCTGGTACTAGGAGGCAGCCGTACGAACCACTGTGTTGTTGCTGTTGTAATGTTGGAAACTGCAGCCAATTTGTGTGCAGCAAGATTCCATAAACAGCAAAGGGATAATGCTAGGGTCTCATGGAATGGGACATAAAGCCAGCCTGTTAGCACGAAGGCAGCAATGGAATGTTACATCAAAAGAGTGTTACATATTTAGTGTTACGTTCTAAGGAATATTACATTCTGAGGAATGTTACAACAAAGGAGTATTACATACTGAGTGTTACATACTAAATGTTACATACTGAATGTTACATGCTGTGTGTTACATACTGATAAGTGTTACAACAAAGGAGAGCTACCTCTGACATAATGTGCTTAGCAAATAAAATATTCTTTGCATATTTGATGCTTCCATGAGTTGCTGCAATTAAAACACTGAAGTTGTTACGGCTAATTTCTTTTAACATCGATTTTAACACACTGCTTTTTGTTCTGGGAAGTTTAAGGCAAGTTCAGCCTTCCTGTGAATAGTTCTTTTTGGAAATTCCACAGCATGAAGCTCTTCATTCAACGTCTGGCTCGGAAACCAGAGAAATTTCACCCTCACAGTGTTGGATCTCTAATATCCCAAGACACAAACTTACACGTAGCACTAAATCTGCTGAAGATGAGAAAGTAAGAAATAGGAGCAGAGTGCATATCAGCAAGCCTGCTCTGCTAGTCAATATGACGATGGCTGATTTTGGGCTTCAACTTCACTTTCCTGTTTGTCATTCAACACCAGACATTAAACTGCCAGCTTGCTGTAGGGGGCTTTTACTCTAATTCTCAACAGTCCATTAAGCCAGTGAAAGACACGCTTTTTTTTGAATAGTCAGGCCGAAAAACTGGTACGTGGCCAGCAAAATGCAGGGCAACTGCATCTCAATCCCCAAAAAAATCAGAATTAGACTACAGGCCTCAAGGGCTTTTAGATTAATTCCATAGCAACCAGGTTACAAATCCTGCAAACTGTAAAAATATAAGCGAGGGCATATTTTAAAACAAACATAATTTTTTTTAATAAGGGGAAAATTTGATGAGTTACTTTGTGCAATGCAATTTTAATCCCCATAAACCAGTTGGAAAGGAAAAGAAGGGTACATCAGAAAGAAAATGTCCAGCTCTTGTCACTTCTAATACAGAATCTGGCGTCACAAATATGGGTGGGAATTTTTCGGTTGTTCACTCCCGCAAGCGAGGATGGAGAATTTGGCGCTGGGGCAGATCACTGTTCACTACAGCAGGACTGGAAAATATTGCCAGCACAAATGGCTGGAAAGTTTCTCTTATGGACTGGATGTGTTTTATGACAGTGTAGATGGGGAACCTGTGGCAACATATGTTTCGGGAATTAGCCAGTAGCAACATTAATTGACCAACTGCAGTCCATTGTCAGTGCAGAGTTGATGATATTGTATCTGGTCAAAACTTTACCTTAGTGGGAACTGTACAGTATCAGTTAAAGGTACAGAAATTATAACACGACATATCTCTGCTGTTAGTAAAGAAACAGCTGCATTTACACAGCAACTTTCACAACCTCAGAATGTCCCAGAGTGCTTCAGAGCCAATGATGCACACTGTTGTAATGTTGGAAATCACAACAACCAATTTATACACAGGAAGCTCCCATAAACAGCAAGAGCATCAGTTTTAGTGATGCTGGTCTGGAGATGCTTGGGAGGCCGGGGAAGGGACCAATGGGGCAGCAGTGGGGTGGCGGGAGGTAGAATCACTGTGCTCACCAGCAATCAAGCTGACTAGCAATTGGGAAGGTGGCAGTGTGGGGGCTTATACTGTGCATATATTGATCTCTGCTATGATAGGGTCTGCACATGCGCAGTGGCCCACTCATTGCTTTGCTACCGGCTTTCCAGTGGGAATACACCCCGCCCATTGATTTTTTTTTTAGTGTGATTCATACTCTCTGTGACACACAGGTTGTGTGAGGTTCATTTTGAAAATCCCACTAAAAAAAAAATGGTGGGACTGACTCCAGTTTTAATACAAATTCAGCACGTCAAAGTTTTGGGGAGAATCCCAGTCCAGATTTCTCTCTGTCTGGTTTGGAACTGGAACCCACAGATTTCTCGTGGGATGGTTTGGTGTTACCTACTGAGGTCTGTTTAGAAGAGGGGTACAGAAATTAGGTCAAAATTTCCTGACAATTCCCGCCAATGGCATCTTCCAATTAGAACAAGAAAGAAACATCTCTCCCCCCACCATGGAGGATTCAGACACTTTCCCCCCATCCCTGGCATTCACATTACCACTCTCTGGCAGCCAAATTTCCAATCCTACTCCTGACAATAATCACTGGCATTCCAATCATCACTCCCCTAGTGCTCACTCTCCTCCCATCCCCACCACACATAAATGACCTCACCACCTCACATTCGAGTCCCATACTAGGGCTTACTCTGGCAATACCCCCTGGCACTGACTGGATATCCTGTTGTAGAGATGCTGGCGTTGGACTGGGGTAAACTCAGTAAGAGGTCTGGCAACACCAATTTTAAATCCAACCAATTTATTTGATAGTAAACCTGCTAGCTTTCGGCGTCTGTGCCTTCGTCAGGTGAATGAGGTGTTCTAGTCTCCAAAAGCACACATATCAGCACAGACAGTTTACAGATTGCTGATTAGAATGCGAATGAATTGTATTAAAACTGGAGCCAGTCCCACCATTTTTTTTTTAGTGGGATTTTCAAAATGAATTTCGCACAATCTGTGCGTCACAGAGAGCATGAATCACACTAAAAATCAATGGGTGGGGTGTATTTCCACTAGAAAGCCGGTAGCATAGCAATGAGTGGGCCACTGCGCATGTGCAGACCTATCATAGCAGAGATCGATATGTGTCCTGTAGCCCCCACACTGCCACCTTCCCAATTTTGCATTCTAATCAGTAATCTGTAAACTGTCTGTGCTGATATGTGTGCTTTTGGAGACCAGAACACCTCATTCGCCTGATGAAGGCACAAATGCTGAAAGCGAGCAGGTTTACTATCAAATAATCGGTTGGATTTAAAATTGGTGTTGCCATACCTCTCACTGGATATCCGGTGCCAGAGGTCAGTGCCCTGGCATTCTCCACTCTGGGGCTATGCTTCCCACTGTGCTGTCAGAGGGAATCCCCTTGACTGTTTCTCATTTGGTCCAGACTTGCGATTATTTAGTGAGGGAGGAATGTGGTGGGGGCCCCATTATTAATTTTTAGACCCATGAAAATTGACTAAAATGAGGTTTCCTTCCCTTTGTGGTTGTGAATCTCCAGTGAGGGTGAAAGAGGAATGTGGCGGAGGCCCCATTATTAATTTTTAGATGTATGAAAATCAATTTAAATGAGGTTCCCTGCCCTTTGTGGGTGTGAATCTCCAGTGAAGGTGCAGGAAAAATCAGGAAATGGGATGTCTCGGAGAGAATTACATTTGTTGAATCTCTTTGGATTTTCCCCCTGTGTGGCCCCTCTCCCTGATGGTGAACGTGGACCGAAAATCCCTCCCGCAGTATTTGCCCATTGGCCAATTGATCAATAATTGAGGTGTTGAAATTAGACTCAATCCGATCCTTTGAAGCAGCACAGGGAGGGATCATTCAACCCTGTTGCATCTGTGCTGGCTCTTTGCTCGAGCAATCCAATAGTCCCACTGCCGCTCCCACAGAAATATCCCTCTCACCTTCTAGTTCTGTGTCTTTGTTCATTGCAAAGAATCATCCAATTCTTCCTTAAAAGTTATAATGGTTTTTATTTCAACCCTTCCCAGTGGCAAATAATAGCACGAGGAAATTTCTTCAACCTCTTGCCTCTCTTTCTTGACGACTATTTTAAACAAATGACCTTCTGAAGCTGCCTCCCAACGAGAGGAAATTTTGTTTGGAGAAGTGTGTTCCTACTTTTGGAAAATGATTATTCTCTGACCACATGACTTTCATATTTTAACTGTGCGGGAATATGGATACTGTGATAAAAGCTGGAGAGAGGTGTGGAAAAATAGTTAAACAAAGTTCTCCCAGTCTCTCCCTCCTTTTCTCTATTGCAATCTCATTATGTAGAACTCCACTGGCAAGGCACAGCACTTAAGAATCTGGCACATCAAAGGAGATGTCATAGCTGTCAAAACATTGCCCTGGACTCTGTTTTCCACTGTGTTCAACAGCTGATTTCATTTTTAATGACCTTTGTTTCACTGGAGAACTTTCCAGAACAGGCAGCTTGATGGGAGCAAAATTACTGGTTTTGTTTGTCCGGTTCTTTCCATTTCTTTTAAACACGTCTCTTGCTGGAGTTTTTTAACTCCAGGTTACAATGTCCCTGGGCATGATCTTGCATGAACACAGCTATCATCCTGACATGATGTTGGACTGGGGTGGGCACAGAAAGAAATCTCACAACACCAGGTTAAAATCAACCAGATTTATTTGGAATCGTGAGCTTTCGGAATCAGGTTAGACTCACCTGATTAAGGAGCAGTGCTCCAAAAATACATCATCCTGGCAATAGGTGAAGACCAACTCTGTTTCCTGTAAACCAGTTAATCAGCTTGTTAACTGTATGAACCTCCATGGGACAAAGTTTTGAGTGAGATGTTGCTTCATTTTACAGCCCAATCTCTAATTGACTCTGTAATTATCCTTATTCCCCAGCTGCACTATAAACACAAAACCACAATTTGGAAACTCAAAAACATCCACAAATTTGTACAAGAAGAATCTCTCCAGATAGCATCATTCCAAGATATTTCTTACAAAATTTACTTTGAAAAGAGTGAAACAATAATTATAGAATTCAACACAGGTAGAGAGTGGCATGGTAGCACTGCTCCCTTACAATGCCAGGGGCTTTGTTTTGATGCTCGGCTGGAGTCACTGTCTGCGCAGAGTCTGTACATTCTCCCTGTGTCTGCATAGGTTTCCTTTGGGTGTTCTAGTTTCCAGGATATATTGGCCTTGGAGGAAGTACAGGGAAGGTTCACTAGGCTGGTACCGGAGATGAGGGGGTTAGCCTATGAGGAGAGATTGAATAGACTGGGCCTGTACTCGTTGGAGTTTACAAGGCTTTTTTTGAGAGACTTGCAAGATAATGAAGGGGCTAGCTAGGGTAGAGATAGAGAGATTCTTTCCACTTAGAAAGGAAACCAGAACTAGAGGGCACAGTCTTAAAATAAGGGAGGGAGTATGCAGTTTAGAACAGAGTTGAGGAGGAACATCTTCACTAGAGGGTAGTGAATCTCTGGATTTCTCTGCCCATTGAACTGGTGGAGGCTACCTCGCTCAATATATTTAAGTCACGGGTAGATAGATTTCTGATAGATAAGGGAATTAACGGTTATGGGGAGCAGAGGGGAAAGTGGAATTGATTCACTTCAGATCAGCCATGATCTTATTGAATGGCGGGGCAGGCTCGAAGGGCTAGATGGCCTGTTCCTGCTCCTATTTCTTATGTTCTTATATTTTCGCACAGTCTGAAAAACATGCTGGATCGGTTTATTGACTCAAACAGGCACTGGAGAGTGAAAATAAGAGGAATTTTACAGTAACTTGTTGCAGTGTTAATGTAAGCCTTACTTGTGATTAATAAATAAATTTTAACAGGTAGACAAGCACATACATGTACTCACACACAAACACAAACTTACAGGGTAAAACTCTTATTTCTTCATCAGAAGAATTGTGGGTTAAGTTTCCACTTTAGAGACTTAAACATATAACCAAAAGGGACATTGCCAGTGAGGTGTGAGTACTGAGGGAGTGCTGCGCTACCAACAATATCAAAATCAGCTCGATTATAAATCCTCTTATCTGTCTCCTTTGGATTGACATGAAAGAGCTGAAAATAATTCTCACAGAAGATCTTAGATGCTCTCCTTAATATTATGGCCAATACTTACCTCCCCACTAAAATACCTTCCTTCTTTGCCTTGCACCATCAGTCCTTTTGTCATTTAATCAAGTCTGCCCTTTTTAAAAAAATGTATTCTTTCTTCAGATGCGGGTGAGACTACCAAGACCATTTGTGTCTCATCCAGAACTGCCCTTGAGAAAGCGATGGTGAGCCATCTTCTTGAATCCTTGGAGCTGCAGTTACACCCTCAGTGCTGTTGTGGAGGATGTTCCAAGGATCTGACCTACCAATAGCAAAGAAATATTGATATAGTTCCAAGTCAGAAAAGTGTATGGCTTCGGGGATAACTTGCAGCTGGTGGTGTTACACTTGTTCTTCTCAGTGGTACGGGTATGGGAAGTGTTGTCAAGAAGGAGCCTCAGTGAGTTGCTGAACGCATCTTGAGATGGTGCGTACTGTAATCACTTTGTCAGTGATGGTGAATATAAATGTTCAAGGTAAAGATAAAGGTGAAGTTGAAACTTACGTCTCGGGCAAACTGGTCTGATGGCGTGGGTCAATCAGACCAGTCTCACGGCGCAAGTCAATTGGACTGGTCTCAAGGCATGGATCAGTCGGTCTGGTCCCATGGCACAAGTTAGTCAGACTGGTCTGACAGCATACTTTCACTCAAATGGCTGCTTTGTCCTGGATGGTGTCTTGAGTTTTGCTGAAATTGCACTCATCCAGTTAAGTGGAGAGTATTTCACCATATTGCTGACTTGTGCCTTGCAAGTGGTGATCAGGCTTTGGGGTGGGGGGGTGTGTGAATTACTTGCCACAAAATTCTTAGGCACTGTCCGACTCTTGTACTCATGATATTTATGTTGTTATGAATCCAGCTGATATTATCACTGGACAGTCAAATCCCAAGGTGGATAGATCCTCATTTTTTTTGGTTAGAAATCTGGATGCAGCTGCTGAATAGAGAAATAGGAATTTGCTGATTAACTTTTAATGCATGAATAAACATTTACTCAATAAGAAAATATGAATTAGCTTAACTACTCCCACTACACTAGCTCTACATATAAATAAACAAATTAATACGGAGAACATTATTTTCAATAGAGAATTATAGAATCCCTACATTGCAGAAGGAGGCCATTTGGCCCAATGAGTCTACACTGACCGGAATCCCACCCAGGCCCTATTCCACAGCCCCATCAATTTATCCTGGCTAGTCCCCTTGACACAAAGAGGCAATTTAGCATGGCCAATCAACCTAACAACCTATCCTCACTGACAGCAAACTAAGCCAGGAATTGAACCTGAATCCCTGAAGTTGTGTGGTAGGAGTGTTAACCGCTATGCTACCGTGCCACCCTATCCATCTTATCGACTAATGCTCACAGTAAGTACAGTCTATGTATTAATAAATGGCCTGTGGTCAGACACTTCCGGACTCTGAAGCAAAGTGACAGACGTCACCAAAAGTTGGTTGCTATGGATATTTCATCACCTCCCTCCAAGTCTTTGTCAGACTGTATGACAGCTAGTCTCACTAAACTTAATTTTTCCCATGAAAGTTTCTATACCTCATTGATTAAGGTACTCAGGCTAGAATCTTCTCCCAAACTTGGCCGACTTGAACAAGGAGTCACCTCCAGGTTTTCAGTCCCTCCCTCCAATATTCCTCTTCTCCTGGATCACCATGTATATTCAAACGTTGCTTTCACATTCTCTCAAATGCTCAGCCATGCCAACTAAATGCCACTGCCTCACAGACCCATAGGAAAGAGTCTTAAGCTTTTGGCTGTCTCCTTTATCAGATTCGTGATCTTGTTCCACACACACACATAATTATGCATTTATACCTGAGCATGTTTGGTGGTGAGAAGTTTTCAATGTGTTTCAAAGACCTGGAGTTCCCTTATGGATCTCCTGAACCACATGGATTGCAAGCCATGCACCATCGCCTTCTCAAGGGCAACTTGAGATTGGCAACAAATGTTGGCCTAGCCACTAACACCCATATCTCTTGAAAGGATACAGAAAATAAACAAATAATCAAGAATATTTGTTACTATAGCTATGCCCTTCTGTTGTTAAATTGAAATATTAAGAATAGAGGTGGCATTAATTGTATAAATATCCCCTGGTGAAATATTTACTTTGTGCGTACTGCCAACATATTTCTGCTGGCATTTTTCTAGCCTATTTATAATCAAATGTACACGTTTGACTTAAGTAACAAATGGGTGGCACTGTGGCACAGTGGTTAGCGCTGCTACCTGACAGCACAAGGGACTTGGGTTCAATTTCCGGCTTGGGTCACTGTCTGTGTGGAGTTTGCACATTCTGCATGAGTTTCCTCTGGGTTCCCTGGTTTCCTCCCACAGTCCAAAGATATGCTGGTTAGGTTGATTGATCATGCTAAGTTGCCTCTTAGCATCAGAGGGACCAGCTAGGGTAGATACATGGGGTTATTGGGACTGGGCTTGGGTTGGATTATTGTAGGTGCTGACTTGATGGGCTGAATGACCTCCTCCCATACTGTAGGATTCTATGACATCTGGAGGAGGGTGCCATGAAGGGTAAAAACTATTTTCAAAACCAGAGCGAACTTGAGAGACGGTTCTGAACTTGATGATGTCTATGGTGATCGATCTACTGATAAGACAACAGCTGAGCAAAACAACCTTTTTAGCTTGGTTTGTCTGGTAAATTCTGATTTCCCACGCGTCAGGAAATAAAAATACTGGAACTAAGCATAACTGCAACATGTTATCAATAACTGTAGCGTATGGTCAATAACTGCAGCGTATGATCATAACTGCAACATAGAACATAGAACATTACAGCACAAACAGGCCCTTCGGCCCACAGGTTGCACTAATCATATCTATACCTACCAGGCCGTAGAACTACTACCTGTAACTCCAATCCTATTAAATCCCATATACTCATCCAGAAGTCTTTTAAAAGACCCCAGCGAGTTCGCCTCCACCACCACCGATGGCAGCCAATTCTACTCACTCACCATCTTCTAAGTGAAAAACTTACCCTAAAATCTCCTCTATACTTGCTTCCCAGCACCTTAAACCTGTGTCCTCTCGTAGCGACCATTTCAGCCCTGGGAAATAGCCTCTGAGAATCCACCCTACCTATTCCTCTCAACATCTTATAAACATATGGTCAATAACTGCAGCATGTAGCCATTGTCATTTCATCATTTGGAAACTAATTTAGTAAATGATGTACTACATGTAGCTTGTTTTTTATTATCTTGCTCTTCCAATGTATCAATGTTATAATACAATTTTTCATTTCTATACTTGTGTGTAATTTCATCCTTTCTGAAGCAAAGACTAAGCGAACCACCTCCCCTCCTCCCACCCCCTTTTGGAGCATCATTCTTCCCACTAACCTGATCTTCAAGGTGGACCGCAGTGATTTTACCTGAAAAACAAAAACAATTTCAAATATTGTCTGGGATTTTGCCACGGGCATAAATGGCGACGGGGACAGCAAAACACCACAGGAGCTGAGAGATGAGATTCTCGTTAGCGAGAGCTTATGATCATCTCTGTGCTCCACCATTGACAGAACACATAACACAGAATTCTTACAGTGCAGAAGGAGGCCATTCGTCCCATCGAGACTGCACCGATCACAATTCCACCCAGGCCTATCCCCAAAACTCCATGCATTTACCCTCGCTAGGTCCACTGACACTAGAGACAATTTAGCATGGCCAAATCAGCTAACCTGCACATCTTTGGAGTGTGGGAGGAAACTGGAGCACCCGGAGTAATTCCACGCACACACGTGGAGAACGAGCACATTCCACATAGACAGTGATTCAAGACCAGAATTGAACCTGGGTCCCTGGCACTGTGAGGCAGCAATGCTAACCACTGTTCTATCGCACCACCCCAAAACACGGTGGCACAGTGGTTAGCACTGCTGCCTCACAGCGCCACATAACACAGCTATTGACCAGGAAGGTCAGGATTCTCATCTAAAAACATTGCAATATTCTCAGAGTATCACACCCACATGCCCCGCCCCCGCTCCCACATTTGGATTTACTCCCTCACTGATGTGACATGGCCTCCAAAATGTTTCTTCTCAAAGTATTTGAATTATAATGGCAAAAGTCGACAGTGCTACTGGTGTGCTACATACCGCAATGCTAACGCATTGATAAAATAATGAAAATTCACCCATTGTGTCCAGATACTGGAGAGGGCTCAACCCCTGAATATGAAATTTAAGTTTATTTATTAGTCACAAATAAGTTTATATTAACACTGCAATGAAATTACTGTGAATGTCCCCTAGTCACCACACACCAGCGCCTGTTTGGGTTAATGAACCTAACCAGATTGTGGGAGGAAACTGGAGCTTCTAGAGTAAACCCATGCAGACACAAAATGCGCAAACTCCACACAGACAGTGACCCAAGCCAGGAATTGAACTTAGGACCCGAGTGCTGATGGACAGCAGTGCTAACCACTGTACCACCATGCCCAATATCTTTCTGGCAAGATCTTATCTATTGGAAGGAGTTGGGAAAGAAGGCGGCTAAGAGGAGACCTTGTTGAAACATATAGGATGATTAGAGGTTTAGATAGGGTGGACAGTGATAGCCTTTTTCCTCGGATGGAGAAAGCTAGCATGAGGGGACATAACTTTAAATTAAGGGGTGATAGTTATAGGACGGATGTCAGAGGTAGGTCCTTTACCCAGAGGGTGGTAAGGGTATGGAATGCCCTGCCTGCTGCAGTTGTAGATGTGCCATGTTTGGGGGCATTTAAGAGGTCCGTGGATAGGTTTATGGATGAAAAGGGAATGGTTTAGGTTAGAGGGTCATTGCTTTTTCTTAATTGGTCGGCGCAACATCGAGGGCCGAAGGGCCTGTTCAACGCTGAAATGTTCTATGTTCTATGTTCTATTTTGCTTTGAATGTAAGTGACTGAAAAGGAGCCTTCTAAAGAAACATAGGGTGGGATTTTGAGCCCATAGACTGGGATTTTCCTTTCCCACTATTGGCGGGAATCATTGTGGGAGGGGTGAGAAAATTTAACTTTTGTCAATCTCTAAATGTTCCCATCCTGATCACGATGATGCATGCCAATGCAGAACTGGGCTTCTCCAGGGAATTAAAGTCAGGATGCAACTTGAACTTCGATGACAGATAAGATTAATATTTACAAAAAGCAGATTTAAAGATTATCAACAAGGTGCCTCCCATTGAAAATAAATTCAGTTACATTTTTACATAATGCAGCACAAAAAGGGGACTCCCTTCAGGCTGGTGAAGGGAGTTCAGATCAGCTGCAAAATGATTGAAGTATGGAACAGGCTCAAGGGGCCAAATGGACTTTTTCTATTCTTATGTTTTTTCTGATCCTGGGATCAGTTGGATTCTATAATGGAACAGTGCAGTTTTTATTTCCAAGTGTGTAAGATAATAAAGAGCACAGGGTCTTCCTCCTCCATATCTATCTCAGAACATGATGACCTCTTGAATTCATTGAAACCTAAGCACATTCATTGGGAGTTAAGCCATGAACACGAAGGCACTGTCTCATCCAGGATTTGTAGATTAACGTCTGCTTGATGAATACTCAGACTTGTTTCTGCAAGATCCACACTGACAGATGGTTTTGCTTTGAACTCAGGCACTGATTTGGGTCCATTGTAGCACAAAGGCCTTCAGCTGCATGCTGAAGAAAACTGATGGCAAATTTTACTTTGCTGATCAAGAATTAAAGAGGTCTAACCTTTTGAAAAACATGTTGATAATATTCCTAGCTTCCTAGAAGTACTAGTTTCTATGCACTGCAGTTATTGACTGTCCCCTGCAGTTATTGACCAACCATATGTTGTAGTTATTGACTATATACTGCAACTATTGACTATATGCTGCAATTATTGACCCTACATATCTACTATTGACTGTACATTGTTGTTATTGACTATATGCTGTGATTATTGAACATATACTGCAGTTATTGACTATCTGCTGCAATTATTAACTATACACGCCTGTTATTAACCATACTCTGTTGTTATTGACTATAGGCTGCAGTTATTGACCATATGCTGCAATTATTAACTATACCCTGCAGCCAATCTCTATCAATGAGCCTACAATGGACCCAAACATGAGGTGAATGAAAAATCTCGGTGGTGCAGAACTTTGTGAACCAGAGTTCAAAGTTACCTGTTCTTCTGAAGCATAATAATCTCACTACACAGCACTGACTCAAATACTGCTTTCTGCATGAAACCAATCTTGTTTGAATGTGTGAATCATCTCTGCTTATTTACGAGATGTTAGTGTATGTTGAAGAAAGCTTTTTTTTTAGAAAAAGACATGATTTCTGCAGCTTTCACAGTTTCAATGATGTCATTTTTGCCTGCTTGACTACGATGAGTCTTTTTATTGCTACTTAAATGGTTTAAATTGGATTGTTTGTGTTTACTCTGGGAATAGTTTTATGGCCCATTTTTAGAAGGATAGTTATACACTTTTGGACCTTTTCCTCCCAGTGAATTTAAGGTTCCTTTATCAGTTCTGAGATGCAATGGTTTTAGTTTAGAAGGGAGTGAGCATCAGGTTAAACGCAGCATCTCTCTTCATCTCTCCCTGGTTTTGGGAAATTCTACTGCTAAACTGAAAGCCTCCCTGGAGTAGAATGTCTGCTATTGTTGGGGGTTGGGCCAGAGTCTCATTAATGTTTTGGGAAACTATCTTGTCTTCAAACATTTCTGAATTTCAAGAGCAACTAACTGTCTCAATCCCAGTATTATATGAGGATTAGTCTGTGCTGTGTTAAACCTGTACAGCAATCTTTTGTTTTTGGAGGTTGATTTTGATTGGGACACCTATATATTCGTTAAGGGTTATGCATTAACATGAATTTTTGTTTCTTGTTTTTAATTGATAAAAGTTCTTGCTAATTTTTTTACTGTAAATGTTAACTATATTCTCAAATAATCCTTGGTTGATAAAAGTTCTCTAGTGGGTCATTTGAATCGTACCCGAGGTGAAACATCTCGTCTTCTCCCAGCCAAATTCAAAAACCAAAACTTATAATTCAGGCAGCCTTCAAACAATATTTTTTCACGTTTCTAACCTGAATCATAACACCCGTTGGGTCAGAGAGAAAGGTTTTCTTGGCAATTGTATTAGTTTCACTTTAAAATTTAATGACAGTGGGCAAAAGCAGGACTCCAGGATGGTAGTCTGCCTCCCTGGAGCAGGGGTCCAGGATGTTACGGAGAGGGTAGAGGGTATTTTGAAGGGTGGAGGGGCTAAGGCTGATGTAATAGTCCACGTGGGAGAGAAAGATGTAGGAGCAAAGTGCAGGGGGGACATACGTAGCCAGTTCAGGGAGTTGGGGGCTCGGCTGAAGTGTAGGGCCTCCAGGGTGGCATTCTCTGGGCTGCTGCCGATGCCTGGGAATGACAGGGTTAGGAACAACGAGGTGCTCCAACTAAATGCATGGTTGAGGGATTGGTGTAGGGTGGAGGGATTCAGATTCTTAGACCATTGGGAAGTCTTCAGGAGGGAGGGGCATCTATACAAGAGGGACGGGGAACAGTTGTCTGGGAAGGGCACCCGTATTTTAGCTGGGAGGTTAGCTGGAGTTTTTCGGCAGGGTTTAAACTAATATGGAGGGGGGGTGGGGAGATAGAGGGAACTGGGAGTGGGAGAGAGATTGGTGACAGGGTAACTCCGGAGAGTAGGAGGGAAGATCAGAGAGTGCCTGTGGGCCTTCAGTGCATGTGTTTTAATGCGATGAGTGTGACCGGCAAAACAGATGAACTGAAGGCAATAATGTTCGAGAGGAAGTTAGAAGTGGTGGCGGTGACTGAGACGTGGCTAAAGGAAGGGCAGGACTGGCAATTGAATATTTCGGGGTATAAGTGTTTTAGGCATGATAGAGGTGGTTTGAGGAGAGGAGGGGGAGTGGCGTTATTAGTTAAGGATCACATTATAGCAGTGCAGAAGGAGGGTGGTATGGATGATTTAGGAATTGAGTCACTATGGGTGGAGTTGAGGAATAGGAAGGGAGAGGTTACTATGTTGGGTGTGTACTACAGACCGCCCAACAGTCCGCGGGCTGTGGAAGAAGGGATATGTAAGGAAATTTTAGATAAGTGTAGGAAGAATAGGGTAGTTGTAATGGGAGATTTCAATTTCCCTGGGGTAGATTGGAAGGTGCCCAGAGCGGAAGGTGCGGACGGGGAGGAATTTGTACAGTGTGTTTTAGAAAGGTCCTTGGAGCAGTATGTGGATAGCCCGACTAGAGAGGGGGCTATACTGGATCTGGTTCTGGGGAATGAGCCAGGGCAGGTGGTTGACGTTGTAGTAGGAAAGCATGTGTCTAATAGTGACCACAACTCTGTCTGCTTTAGGGTATTAATGGAAAAAGATGAAGCCTGCCCTAAGGGAAGGGTGTTAAACTGGGGGAGGGCTAGATATAGCCAGATTAGGCAGGATCTTAGGGATACCGACTGGGATAAGCTGTTCGAGGGTAGGTCGACACTGCACATGTGGGAATCTTTCAAGGGAAAACTAAAATTTTTGCAGGATAGACACATGCCGGTAAGGAGAAAGGATGGGAAGGGTAGGATTAGAGGACTGTGGGTTACCAGGGATGTTGAGGACTTGGTCAGGAAGAAGCGGGAGGCGTACGTTAGGTCCCCAATTGGGGACAGAGACAGCGCTGGAAAAATATAGAGTGTAGACGGGATCTTAAAAGGGGTGTCAGAAAGGCAAAAAGGGGCCACGAAACGGCTTTGGCAGGTAGGATTAAGGAAAATCCTAAGGCATTTTACTCCTATGTAAGGAGCAAAAGGATGGTTAGAGGCAAGATTGGACCTCTCAGGGACAGAGGAGGGGAACTATGCTTAGAGCGTGAGGGGATGGGGGAGATCCTGAATGAATACTTTGCGTCGGTATTCACGCGGGAGAGGGGCCTGATATCTGATGCCGGCTTTGAGGATTTTGAGGACCCATTAAAGGAAATAATCATTACGAGGGAAGAAGTGTTGGGGCTTTTAGGTAGCATAAAGACTTATAAAGCTCTGGGGCCTGATGGTATTTATCCCAGGCTGCCAAGGGAGGTGAGGGATGACATTGCTGGGCCTCTGACGCAAATCTTTGTCTCTTCTTTGGACACAGGTGAGGTCCCAGAGGACTGGAGGATTGCAAATGTAGTACCGTTGTTTAAAAAGGGTCAGAGGATAACCCAGGGAACTATAGGCCGGTGAGCTTGACTTCAGTTATAGGTAAGCTAATGGAGAGGATCTTCAGGGACAGGATGTATGAGCATCTGGAGCGCTGCGATCTGATCAGGGATACACAGCATGGCTTCGTTAAGGGGAGGTCGTGCCTTACGAACCTAGTGGAATTTTTTGAAGAGGTGACAAAAACGGTTGATGAAGGACAGGCCGTTGATGTCGTCTACATGGATTTCAGTAAGGCGTTTGACAAGGTTCCCCATGGTAGGCTGATAAAAAAGGTGAAGGCGCATGGGATACAGGTCCAGGTATGTAGATGGGTTGAGAACTGGCTTGGGAGGAGGAGACAGCGGGTAGTAGTGGAAGGCTCTTCTTCCAACTGGAGGTCAGTCACTAGTGGTGTGCCACAGGGCTCAGTACTAGGACCTCTTCTATTTGTGATTTATATAAATGACTTGGAAGAAGTGGTAGGTGGTGTGATCAGCAAATTTGCTGATGACACTAAGATACTTGGATTGGCGGGGACTGAGGAGCAGTGCCAGGCAATACAACAGGACATAGATAGGCTGGTAGATTGGCAGATAGATGGCAAATGGAATTTAATCCAGATAAATGCGAGGTGATGCATTTTGGCCGGAATAATGTAGAGGGGAGTTATAGGATAAAAGGTAAAACTATCCGGAGTATAGAGATGCAGAGAGACCTGGGGGTGCAGGTTCACAAGTCTCTGAAGGTGTCAGTACAGGTGGAAAAGGTGATAAAGAAAGCGTATGGTATGTTAGCATTCATAGGAAGGGGTATAGAATACAAGAGTAGGAGTTTGATGTTGCAAGTGTATAGAACGTTGGTTAGGCCTCACTTGGAGTACTGCGTCCAGTTCTGGTCGCCGTACTACCGGAAGGATGTGGAATCCCTGGAGAGAGTGCAGAGGAGATTTACCAGGATGCTGCCTAGTAAGGAAGGGCTGTCTTACGAGGAAAGGTTGAACGTACTGGGGTTGTTTTCCCTTGAAAGACGTCGGCTGAGAGGGGATCTATTAGAGGTATATAAGATTATGAGGGGTATAGATAGAGTAAATGGTGGTAAGCTTTTTCCACCATTAGAATCGGATAGAACGAGGGGTCACGGCCTTAGGGTGAGGGGGGCTATGTATAAGACGAATATTAGAGGGCATTTTTTTCACACAAAGGGTAGTGGGGGTGTGGAATGCACTACCGAGTAAGGTGGTGGGAGCAGGCACGCTAGGGTTGTTTAAGGGTCTCTTGGACAGCCACATGAGCGGACTGCAGATAGAGGGATATATGAGGACTGTTTAAATACTTTAATTGTTTCCACCGGCTATTCGGTCCACCTTGTTGACCAACAAGGTGCATGCATTCGGCAAGTCGTGCGAGGGCTGCTCCTGGAGGTTACTTCAGGAGTGGCCTAGTGCTTCACGTCGTTAGTGTATGCTTAAACTGGACCATCTGATGGGCACCATGACAGCTCAGGGACTATCGCTGTTGCTGTGCAGACACATGGATTTGGGCCTGTGTCTGTGGGAGTTTGCGCGTTCTCCCCGTGGTTTCGTGGGTTTTCTCCGGGTGCTCCGGTTTCCTCCCACATCCCAAAAATGTGCTCTTAGGCTGATTGGGTAACAAATTGTCCCTATATTGGTGTCTATATGTCATTAAGACGTTAGGATGGCGGCACGGGCTCGTTGGGCTGAAGGGCCTGTTTCCCGTGCTGTGTTGTTCTTTGTTCTTTGTTCTTGACAATACAAACACTCTGGTACAAACAACTGAGAAAGTGAATCATTTGATCTGGTATTTACCCTTTGTTAATAAAGTGAACATTGGCTGCAGTGTGTGTGTGTGTGTGTGTGTGTGTGTACTTCAGTGATTCCAGTCTATGTACGGCACAAAATGTCGTCAAAATATCAAAAAGGTCTCACAAAAATTGATAATTGGCAAATTCATCATTTTTTTTCCCACAACATCTGTTTTCTTTCAGAACATTTCCAAGTGTTTCCTACATGACCAAAGTGACTACATTTCAGAAGTACCTTATTGGCTGAGGAGCATCCACAGGGCAACAAAGACACTTGTTTACCTGTGGAGAAAGGGTCGATTTTAATGAAAATTAGCTTAAATGATGATTAACAAATTTTAATATCATTTGAAACCCATGGATGAGGTAGCAAATAGATTGATGTGTTGTTGGGTGGGGGGTAGATTTGGTATTTTTAGTGATTATTATGATGAAATTTGGTTATTTCCCTGTTACTGGTTGCTCATACCCTGAAAATTCTTTGACTATTAATAAATACATGCTGCATTCACGCTTTATTCTTTATTACTGGTCAACAAGTAGTGACCTTTCACTCTGGTAACATCTTACCCCCACAGCTCCCAGCAATGGCAGCTCATGCTCATGGAAGCATCCCTCAGGTTATTCTTCAGTGAGTATGAGGGTAAGGGAATCAATCATGTGCTGGGAGCACCCTCTTCACAAGTTACACCCAGACCCACAAAAGGCTGGGCACAGCCTGGCAGCTGTTCCCTTCAGACACAAACCTTCTACACACCTGATGAAGGAATATCGCTCCAAGGCTCTGGTGAGGCCGCAACTGGAGTACTGTGTGTAGCTTTGGTCTTTTATTTCCAAAAGGATATATTGGCCTTGGAGGGAATACAGAGAAGGTTCACCAGGCTGATACTGGAGATGAAAGGGGTTAGCTTATGAGGAGAGATTGAATAGGCTGGGCCTGTACTCATTAGAGTTTAGAAAGCTGTAGGGGAGGGAATCTTAGAGTGACTTACAAGATAATGAAGGGGCTAGATAGGATAGAGGTAGAGAGATTCCTTCCGCTTAGAAAGGAAAGCAGAACTAGAGGGCACAACCTCAAAATAAGAGGGGTGGGGAGTTTAGAACAGAGTTGAGGAGGAACTTCTTCACTCGAAGAGTGGTAAGTCTTTAGAATTCTCTGCCCGTTGAAGTGGTGGAAGCTACCTCATTGAATATATTTAAGTCATGGGTGGATAGGTTTCTGATAGACTAGGGAATTAAGGGTTTTGGGGAGAAAGCGGGAAAGTGGAACTGATCCACTTCAGATCAGCCATGATCTTATTGAATAGCGGGGCAGGCTCGAAGGGCTGGATGGCCGACTCCTGCTCCTATTTCTTATGTTCTTATGTTTCCAAAAGCTTGTGGGTTTACTATCAAATAAACTGATTGGACTTTAACCTGGCATTGTGAGACTTCTTGTGTTTACCTAAGTCCAATGCCAGCATCTCCACTTCATGCCCTTCAGAGCTGTTCAGTGATGCCTAGGGGACCTACCAAAGACTCCAGACCCTGCCTCAGCAGATGTAGCCAATCAAACTGCCTGAGATAGCTGGAAATTGTCTGCACCAATATGGCACAGGACGCATTTCAATCTTTCTTGGAGACCATCATCTAATCCTGCAGAATTAGTCATTTTCAGCCTGTTTTGTGCCTGGAAGAAGGATTAATTGTGTCCAGAGAGCTCAGATGCAAACTACTGGGCCCTTTAACAATGACAAATATCTTTACTTTCTAAGTTCTCATATTTATTAAGAAGACTGTTTTATTTATCTTGCTGAGGGTTCTGCTCTATTTCCACAAGGAATGAACTGTCCTTCCATCATTATCACATGATGTTCTTGAAACAAAAAAAAATCTGTGTACAACAAAGTGTGGCACAAAGTTATTATTAACTGGTGACTATTCTAACAAGAAGACCCCAATAAATACACAGAGCCCAGGAAATTAGTTGTTCTGACTGAAGGCACGTGAAAAAGCTTGCATTTCTGCAGCACCTTTCATAGCCTCAGAATACTCCAAAGTGTCTTGTAACTAATGCAATGAGTGTTGAAGGATAGTCACTGTGTTATTACAGGAGGCCTTGTGACTGAATGAATAGAATGAATGAGCCAGAAGCTCTGGGTTTGAGGCCCAACCCAGGATTTGATAGCCAAGGAATGTACGTCTATAACCTCAGCCAGACAGGTTGATTTTCAACCTGTAAAATCCTTCCAAAAGGCACCAATAACAGATGGTAAGGATGAGGGAGATTCCTGGAACCTCTGCTGTTACTATCAATAGCTCCAGATTACAGTCTGCACATGAATGTTGCTTAGCAACACAGACTCATAGAATTATAGTAGAACCTCTACAGTGCAAAAGGAGACCATTCGGCTCATTGAATCTTTGCCAATCTCCGATAGAGCATCTTACCCAGAAGCTATTCCTATAACACAACGTATTTATCTCACTAAACTCCTTAACTTATACATCTTGGGACACTAAGGGACAATTTAGCACAACCAGTCCAGCTAGCTGATACATCTTTGGACAAGTTGGGCAAAAGGCCTGTTTCCATGCTGTAAACATCTATGACTCTAAGATTCCACAAACTGTACTGTGATGTTGGCTGGGAGAGGAAACATAATGCTGTGAAATATTTTAGATCCACCTGAGGGGATAGACTGGGGCGTCAGTTCATTGCCTCCTCCAAAGGACTGCACTTCCAACTGTGCAGCATTCCCTTGTTACTGCTACTGGAGCACAATCGCAGGCTTCTGGAGTTGGAATTAAACCAATAACTTTCTGACTCAGAGGCAAGAATGCGAGCCACTGGGCTGTGACTGCAACAAGAACAACATTTAAAGCTTTGATTATCACTTAATAAATTTGCGCTGAAGTATGCCCAGAGTGATAACAATACTGGAAACAGGACAGCTCAGAAATCCTTCTCACAGTACATGACATAAAAAGTAATGGACTTTCTGGAATGATTGCAAAACTGCAAGCTATTTTACTGCCCTCTGGATAGTTATTAAAAACACACACTCTCCCAAAATCTATACTCAGAGTCATTTTGATTGTATTACACCTCTACGCATGCATTGGTTATGTAAGATTTCTTGCTCATGTTGAGGAAGGTGAATTGATGAGCAGTGGAAGTGGATCAATGGTAACTTTCGAGAGAGAATTGGCTGTATACTTGGAAAGGAAAAACAAATACTAGACTATCGTGAAATGGCTGGCAAATGGGATTATTTGGATAGCTCTTTCAAAGAACAGTCACAATGGACTGAGTGGCCTCGACCCCTGATTTTACATTGAAAAGTGGTTATAAAAATAATAAGTCATTGGAGGCAAAAGTCCCTTCACCAAAATCCTTTATTTACAATTCCAACATAGAGTGCTACCAGTCAGTAAACTACCTTCAGGAGTACTAGAGAAACTGACAGTTCTGATTAAATACAAGGAAAAGACTCCTTAATCAGGGAGTTCATATTTCAATAGGCCAATCGGAATGGCTTGATTGAAGTCATTACAATAGGACTTGAGGTTAAGGTTGAGATGCTCAACTCTCAACTCTGCACTTTGGCCATCAGATTTAATATTTCAAAATGTTCCTCCCTTTCCAGATTGTGGCAATGGGAGTTACAGGAGGGTAAGGAGATATGGCAGGGGAGTGTGGGGAAGGACAGGAACAGGGGTGGGGGCAGAAGCAGGGCAGTTATCTTGGCAACAACATGGCCAAGTTCACCATAATGGAACAAACATCTTGAAGACAGTTTTCACACTTTTTCCTGAAGCTCTTCTCACAACTCACCCTCATGGTCTTTACCAGAGTGACAGTGAGTCACCTTTGTCAATGTAACTGAGTGGCTTGGCTGGCCATTGTAGAGGACATTGAAGAATCAGTCATGCTGCTCTGTCAGCCAGATAATACAGTGGAATTCCTTTCCTAAACCACACGAGTGAGCCAGATGACTTTTTTATGACAATCCAGTAGTTGCACGATCATTGTTACTGGAAGTAGCTTTTCTTCATCCCAGATTTATTTAATTAATACGAATTGAAATCCTCTTTTAGTTGCATTTGTACCAATGTCTCCAGATTATTAGGCATAACTTCTAGATTAGTAGCCCAGCAATATATCCGTTACGCAGCCTCTGCAACAGGCCTTTATAAGTTAATGCTTTGAATGTTGGGATCAGCCTAGTGAACACGTGTTTCAATATATCCTTCCTGAGATCACATGGTTAACGAAATTGGTTGAATGTTTTTTACAACAGAAGCATCATTAACTCCCCCTTATTATCAGAGCTCTCACCTACTCTGTCCCTTTGCAACATCTGTCTCCCATCCCCACAATCCATTCTGCCTTGCGCTCTTGTCATTGTTAGAAAAACAGCTAAACAAAGCATCAATATTTTACACAGCAAGATGCACCCCTCCTCCCCACCCCTGGCAAAAAAAGTCAGTGCGAGAAATAACTAATTTTTAGCCTTACTGGTCTGAGAAAGAAATGTTGGTCAGGAGTTCAGGAGGTCCCATCCAGGTTTTTTCAGTGTTATTATGACAATGTGGTGCACCTACCCAAGCAGGTACACAGGGCTTCAGATTACTGCCTCATTTGAAAAGCATATCCTCAGCCTGTGCTGACCTCTCTCTTTCCTGTGCTGAAAGATCACTTGAGCTTTTAACCCATAATCTTGAACACTGGGCTTGTTCAGTCTGGCAGGATCTGTGAGCAGTTAAATATTACTGGAGCAGGCAATGATGCTGCAGTAAAGGTCAACTACATAGATTACACAGTGTTTACATTACAAAAAAGACCATGAGGTCCAACCAGCCCGTCCCAACTCCTTCCAGCCATACTTCATGTCACACTATCCTTTGATTCCTTTTCTGTGTTTATCCAGCTTCCTCTAATACAGCTGTATTAATCACTGAAACCTCAACCTCTTCATCTGAATGCCATATCCTCACCACTCAGTGAGTGAAGAAGTTTCTCTTGAATTTGCTGTTGGATTTATTAGTGGCTGACTTATATTTATGGTCCTTAATTTTGGTCTCTTCCAACATTTTCTTCGAAAGGCTTTCTAAATGTCCACCTCTTTATAATTTTACAGCTCCCCACATGAAGCCTCCTGTTAGCCCTCTCTGTTATGGAGAAAAGAGTCCCATTCTGTTCAGTCTTTCCCGACTGGTATAAACTCTCAACTCTGTTATTATCCCTATAAGTCTTTCTCTGCATTTTCTCCAGTGCTTTTTGAAATATGAAGGCCAGAACTGCTCACAGAACTCCACATGTGCCTAACAAAGGTTCAGTGAAAGTTTAATGTCATTTCTCCTTTTTCAATCATATTCTACTAGAAATGAATCCAATTGCTTTGCATGTTTTATGGCTTGTTAAAGTACATTACAATTTTTCATGATTTGTTAGCCTGTATCCCGAGATCTCTTTGTTCCATGATATTATTGGAATCATTAAATAATTCTTATTTTCCCAGGAGTAAGTGGCGTCTATATCATACCAAAATTCACTACCTCGTACAATGAAATTTATTTGCTGTAAGTTTGTGAATACTTTCACAGCTGACTGAAGGGAGCAGAGTGAAAGTTGGAAGTGTAAACAGCAAATGGGAATGTGAGTTTGATGGAAGCAGATGTGATTGCAATGTGTCAAATATAGAAATCTCATCAGAGCTGATTTATCAGTCTCTAACAGATCACATCGTTCACAGAAACATGGTTTTTTGAGTCAAATTTCTGCTTTGATATTTTACTCCCTGGGTTGGCAATGTTCACTTTAGATTTCAAGGCAAGATTCTTCTTCATTGTTCATTCTTCTTCAGGTTTACAGAGTTTAATCAAGTCTAACGCAGACTCCTCTTCTTTACTTTTTTCAAGAACGTCATTCCATCTGTGTATTATTATGATCAAGTCCTGGTGAAGTTACTAGTTTTATTTCAATGCAGTAAAGCTATACAAGAGTATCCATGCTATTTACCATCGATCTGGCAAAAGCCATTCACATGAGCAAAAGTCAACTGTCGTCTGGTGTGAGTACTAATCACCATCTGGATGGAAAATTCTTTATCCCTTTAGCCTGAGTTGCCTCGATGCCAAAACAAAGCTGACCACCATAGACATTAATGATCACAGTTTTCGAATGACTGCCATGTTACGAGGGGACAGAAGTTAAAAATGAAGGGTGGGAGGTTTAGGGAGGATTTCAGAAAATCCTTTCTCCCCAGAGGTGGTGATAGTCTGGAATACGCTCCCTGGGAGAGTGGTGGAGGCAGGATGCCTCACGTCCTTTAAAAAGCACCTGGATGAGTACTTGGGACATCATCACACTCAAAGCTATGGGCCAAGTGCTGGAAAGTGAGATTAGATCAGAACCTTTTATGCATCCGTGTTGACTCAGTGGACAGAAAGGCCTCTTCTGCACTGCAGTATTCTGTGATTCACTCTGCAACAGATTTTCAAGCCAATCTCGGTCCCTTTAATTCTGCATACATCAAACTTGGCTTGCCTTTGAATGTTGCCAAAACAGAACTTGTAAATCCATCCACATCTGATCAACTAAATATTTCATGTACAATAAATGTTGAAGGGGAAACTCTGGTATATTTTAAACATTTCCCAAACCTTGGCAGCCAACTCTTTCAAAAGGTCATTATTGACAAAGTGATTCAACACTTCATCTGCAATATCCCAGCCTTCTACAAAGTATGGGAATGAGTGTTTGACAACAAACATCGCCACAGGTCCATAGAAGTCCAGTGTACGGAACAGTTTCATCATCACGTTTCTGTACTGCAGTAAGAACTGGACTGTGTATCAGTAGCACATAAGAATGCAAGAGAAGTTCCATTGGCAAACCTTTGCTGCATCACCCAGATTCAATGGGAAGACCATCAAGTAAATGCCAATGTCCTTTTTGAAGCCAGTTCCACAAGAATTCTTGCAAAACTTTTCCAAAATCAATTGTGTTGTTCATTGCCTGGATGGCTGAGAAGTGTTTCCCCACTCTCCCCACACCCCTCCTGAGCCTCCAAGCTCCTACTTTCTCAACTCTCAAATATCCAATCCTCCAAAGAGGGCAAAGAGCCTCTGAAACTTTTCTGGAAGTGTGGCAGTGTTGACATTAATGATGGGGGAGCTTGATGCCAAGCATTTAAAATGGTGACAACTTGACCATCAAGCTTTGGGTCCAAACATCTCAACAATGAGGCAGAACAGTGGCAGGGGAACAAAGAATAGGAAGAAAATCCTGAATTATGGATCCCACTACCTCATGAGATGTCCTGTTCCATGTGCTCAAAGATTAGTGGGTCGAGAGTCACCCTGTTCAGTCACATGTAAACCCATGACAGAAACTTGTGACCCTGAGTAGATGTCATCCTTGAATCGAGGACAGTCAATAATGATCAATTGAGCTTACAAGGATTGACGCCAACACAGTAACAGGTGCACTCAGCGTAACTCTCAGAGGGCAGGAATCACAGTGAGTATTGTTACCAATAATATAGGAACTAATGTGATTATGAGAGGCATGGATAGAGTGGATAGTCAGAAGCTTTTTCTCAGGATTGAAGAGGCAAATACTATGGGGCACAGGTTTAAGGTGCAAGGGACAATGTTTAAATGAAGTATACAAGGCAAAATGTTTACACAGAGGGTGGTGGGTGCCTGAAACTTGCTGCCAGGGGAGGTAGTGGAAGCAGATATGGTGGCGACTTATAAGGTGCATCTTGACAAATACATGAATAGAATCAGAATGGAGACATATAGTCGGGGGTTTTAGTTCAGATGAGCAACATTGTCGGTGAAGACTTGGAGGGCAAGAGGGCCTATTCCTGTGCTGTAATTTTCTTTTTTCTTCTGAGAGAAGAGGAAGGCATAATTCCATCCACCTTTACAAGATTTCTTCAATGCACGGTTAAACCTAAACCTGAATCCTCCTTGAAAAAGAACAATCCATTCTTGACCAAAGGTTAGGTTGATTGGCCATGCTAAGAAATTGCCCCTTAGTGTCCAGGGATGCATAGGTTAGAAGGAATAGTGGGTATAATATGTAGGGATATTGGGGTAGGACCTGGGGTGGGATTGTGTTCGGTGAAGACTCGATGGGCTGAAGGGCCTCTTTCTGCACTGTAGGATTCTATGGTTCTATGATTCAATACTGTGCATTTTACTTACTGCCTCTAAGGTGATGAGATGCGGCAGAGTGCGTCACAGAAGCCACCTGTTGAAAGGTGGAGATGATGGATTTGAAGGAGTGTTGTTGAAGGAGCTCGAAAGGAAGAGGGTGGGAGAGTGGGAGCACATTTTCACAGCACTTTTTGAATTGCTAAAGCAGTTCTGACATTATGACCTATTAAGATTAACTCTTATTCCTGTCTTCACAGATGCTGCCTGAGTCCATAGAGCTCTTGCAGCATCTTTAGCTTTTATTTGGAGATTTGAGCAGCTTCATATTCTTGACTCTTCTGTGACATGTTTATAAGGCCCCTCAAGATTCACACACGGTCCAGTGAGAGGGTGGCATAGTGATAATGACTCTGGATTGGAATTCCAGAGATCCAAGCGAGTGTTTGTTGGACACAAGTTCAAATCCCATCACGACAACTGGTAGAATTCAAAGTCAGTAAATCAAAAAGTTGGAGTATGAAGCTGCTCTAAGTAATGCTGACCGTGTAACCATTTTTGTTAGTTCACCAATGTCATACTTTTACAATGATATAAAGGCACCAATTGCTCATGAGGGATTGTGAAAACATGTGGGTTAATTTACTGAGATTATACTGGGAATATTTATAGAGATATTAAACATAGACTCAGAGCGATGTGTGTGATCTATTGAAAGGCAAAATTGAGCGAAACTGGGTCACACTTCCCTTCCAGTAATGTCACACCCTTATCCCATAAAAACACATTAACATGCCCTATCTTACTTTTTAAAGTTACTTATCCCTTTACAAAGAAGTATATTTGTTCATGTTTCGTTATGATTACATTGAGTATAAAGAATGGATGAATCTAAGAGTTTCTGAAGCATAGAGGCAATCTACAGGTACACTTAATAGTAACCTTGTCTGGAGATGCCTTCAGTTGCTCACAGCAATCTGGGGGATTATTATTCTTGGATATTGTTCCTGGGATTTGGGATGTTGTCCAAGACGTGATAGCATTGTACAATGGTTGAGGAGCTAGAATGGATCTGATTTGTCTTCGGTGACACCTCATTATTATGCCTTTGTGTGGAACTAATTTCATAGGAGCAAGATTCTAAACAAATCCCTGCCACCTCACAGTCCTTCAGTGGGATCCTGAATATGAACTTGTTGTCCCAACTATAAACTTGGCAATTCTGTACTTGAATTTTATGATGCTCATTGGTCATCTTTTCTTGCAGTTTTAATATTTGCTCTCTCTGAGAAACTAGAATTTGATTTGATTTTGATTTGATTAGATTTATTATTTTCATGTGTTATTATTTCTTTCATGCTATGCAGAGAAAACATACTGTCATAGAAAGGAAAGGGGAGTGTGCAGAATGTTGTGTTACAGTCATAGCTAGGGTGCAGAGAAAGATCAACTTAATATGAGGTAAGTCATTCAAAAGTCAGACAGCAGCAGGGAAAAAGCTGTTTTTGAATCAGTGATACGTGACCTCAGACTTTTCTATCTTTTTTCCGACGGGCGAAAATGGAAGAGAGAATGTCTGGGGTGCATGGGTTCATTACTTATGCTGGTTGTTTTGCCAAGGAAGTGGGAAGTGTAGACAGAGTCAATGGATGGGAGGCTGGTTTGAGTGATGGACTGGGCTATATTCATGAACTTTTGTAGTTTCTTGTGGTTTTGAGCAGAGCTATACCAAGCTGTGATACAACCAGAAAGAATGCTTTCTGTGCACTGCTTTACTAAACATGAGCTCTGCCAGTGATGGAACAACTTCCTTCTCATTGTCAAATGTAAAATTGCCAAGTGTAAATCTTGCTTGGAAAGTCAACTAATTTCACTGTGCAAATCTTTCATTCAGCTAGGCTGTTATGTCTAGGCTAATCATTTTCTATTTCTTACACATGTCCTGAAATGGCTTATAGTAGATTGTGGACCGATATCCAAAATGACCTCCACGTATACATAAAAGAAACTGAAAATAATATTCAAGAATGTGCACACCAGTTGTGCTTGATGTATTGTGCATTTGTCGATTAATGGGATATTTACTAAAGGAATCAATGATGACCATGAAATCAGTGCTATGGACATGAAAGAGAATTGAATGTGACTTTGGACCAAGAACGAATAAGAACTTCATGTGCAATGCATACACCTTTGTACTGACTTGACAAGAGCACTCAAGATGCTTTATCACTTCTTGACAATAGCTTCAATGTTATTGTTCATTGCCGGCTAATAGACTGTCTGTTCTGCAAGTGTTTTCATTCAATCTATGCCAATTTGTGAGTGATGAAGTTGTTGAAAAGTATCAAGTTATGAAGATTCAAATATGATGAACTGTCTACCTTTGAAGATGATTCCTCAGGAGATACCTAGTTCATCCCATTAAGCCAATATTAGTTTGTATTTATGAACATTCTGAACGGAATCAAGTTGCCCTTCATGTTGGTTTTGCAGTTTCTATAGAGTGGCATATTTTATTGTTTTTTTCTTGTAGCTATCGGCATTTGCAATGCAAAAAATGTACTTGATCAATTGATGAACTTGCATTCTCCTCCAAGTGTAATGTTGCAGCTCAATTGAAACTGCTAATTTTATGTAAACATTCCAGATATTTTGAAGCTAGGTCATGAACTGAGGTGATAAGGATTATTTCTGAAGTTTGTCTCCCTTGTAATGACTGATTTTTCAATGGATTGTCACTAGTCAGATGTTCAAGCATGCTGGTAGACCTATAGTTGTCAGGCCCTTTGTCTCCATAATATAAAGCATATGTGAAGCCCAGGGTGATTGATATCGCTTGCACTCCAGGACTATGGAACCTAAGCATGGAATTAATGGGCCATTGTATCCTGAAAGCTTCACAGCAGTAGGATCTCCAAGTTCTTGAATACATGTCTTGTAGAATTCAGAGGGTTAGTACGTTAATACTTGCCCTTTGTCCATCTTGGTCAACAACAAGTAATTACCAACTTTCTTAGGATAGATCATTCAAAACTTGAGAAACACTTTGGAATGTGTGGTAGCATTTATGAATTCATGACGTGACTGTGTGAAACATGTGTTCACTGCCAATCATCTCATTGTATAATTCATTATCGTTTTCTAAGAGTCACATCATACATGTGTTTCCATGGAATACTACAATCTAAGAATTAACAAGTAAGCTATTCAAATCTAAGACCATTTTGTACCTGTATTTAATCTTGCTACCAGGCTGGGCACTTTATTATTTAACAAGAAACGCTGCTGCACATCATGTTGCATTTCTGTAATGATATAAAACCCCAATTACTCATAAGGGATTGGATAAACAAATTATGGGTTCATTCGCTGAGACTGGGAACACATGAACATTTATACAAAGGTATAAAACTTGAAAACATTGGAACTGCAGAGCTGTGTGGCTCTTTTCATATAATGGCAACAAATTAAGCAAATCAGAAGGAATTAAACAGGAACCAAAGAGAACGGGTCCTTGAAGGGATATTGTAACTATAAAAGAACAAAATCTCTAAAAAAAAATTTGTCAAAATAAAGCAAAATATTGCTGAGAGGAGGGTGGTTAGTAATGTCCTAATGGTCACAGAAAGTTACATGTTCTGCTGAAAAGCTGATGTGAAACTAAACTGGATTATATGACACACTTCCTTTCTAGTGATGTAGTGCTTCTATTCCTTAAAGATATATTACAACACTTAGATTTGATTCCCAATTCACACCAATGTCATTGATTTTTAGCTGCCATCTGAAATGACCAAGCAAACCATTTAGGTTCAAGGGCAATTAGAGGTGGCAATAAATGCTGAGCTTGCCAGAGACACCTACATCTCATGATAGAATTCTGTTAAGATTACACAGTTCCCTAGCTTCAAAAAGACCCACTCACTAGTTGCTAGTGTTGAAAGCTAATTGTAAGATAGAATTAGAAAGATCCCTCACATGATTGTACATTAAAAAAAGTGATTTTGTTTTGGCTATTCAATAAACTTCAATAATTCTTTTAGAAAATGAACCGGTGAAACATAGTTTGAGAACACCAAAGATCAAGTTTTCTGAAAGTGAGTTCATAATTGTCATTCTCTCTAATTTTACTACCTTGTATTATTATAGACAAGAGCCTTGTGATGATGCATTCCACAAGCGACAAAGAGGGCATGAGATATATATCTTAATAAGTAACATTTGAGTTCAACAAAGCTCATTAGATATGGTGCTGGGTCAGAATAAATCGATTGTGGAAACTATGATTCTATCCTTAAAAAAGCCAACACATATTTTTCAGGGAATGTGTGATGATACTGTACCATGAAAAAATGTATTTTATCAATAGTCACTTGACTAGACATCCAGAGGCTCAGGCTGTGTGGACATGGGTTCAAATCCCACCATGGTAATTGGGGGAATTTAAATTCAATGAATAAATCTGGAATTGATAGCTTCTCTCAGTAAGAACAACAATGAAACTATTAGAAATTGTCATAAAGACCCATTGGGTTCAAATCCACCATCCTTACTCAATCCGGCTTACATGTGACCCCAGGCACTCAGCAATAGTACGATCTTCACTGCCTTCTGAAATATCCTACAAAGCTGTTCAGTTCCAGGGCAATTGGGGATTCTCCACAAATGCTGGTCTTGCCAGTGACACCCATTTCCATGAAAGAATGTAGGAAACAATATTGGTGAACACATGAACTATGACAAGAGAAAACATGCTAAGCTTTAGGTGTCAGTTTAAGCTATTAATTCAACTCTTAGAAATGCTATTGGCTGGAGACATTGTCCAGTCTATACCACTCTTCACGATATAGCCTCCTATCTTGCCATATAAATATAAGTTGTTGTTAAAATATTTATATATAAACACACCTTATGTTCAACTAAACTTTTTTCTATTCTAATACTTTGCTGCCTAGATATCTGCCAATGTAATTCTGAGACTGTGTAAATTTTAGAAATGGGATTTTCTTATCATTGCAGGATCATGATGTAAAGGTCCACAGCTGCAAAAAGAGCAACTGCAAGTAGAGCTGCAGACTCTGAGTACTTAGTAGCATTGTGTCACCCTTCCAAAGTTTCTTATATTGTTTCTAGTTTTTTTTCAGAGTTCATTATTTTATTTGTGTCATGAATTGGCTTACATTAACACTGCAATCAAGTTAGTTGAAAATCCCCTAGTTGCCATACTCTGGCACCTGTTTGGGTACACTGAGGGAGAATTTACATTGGCCAATGCACCCTAACCAGCACCTATTTTGGACTGTGGGAGAAAAGCGGAGCACCCGGAGGGGCAGTATGGTAGCACAGTGGTCAGCACTGCTGTTTCACAGTCCAGGGTCTTGGGTTCAAATCCCAACTCAGGTCACTGTCTGTTGCACATTCTCCTTGTGTCTGCATGGGTTTCCTCCAGGTACTCCGGTTTCCTCCCACAGTCCAAAGATGTGCAGGTTAGGTTGATTGGCCATGTTAAAATTGCCCCTTAGTCTCCTGAGATGTATAGGTTAGAGGGATTGGTGGGTAAATATGTAGGGATATGGGATGTGGGGCCTGGATGAGATTGTGTTTAGTGCAGACTCAATAGGCCGAAGGGCCTGTTCCTGAACTGTAGGGTTCCATGATTCTATGATATGGAAACCCATGCAGACAAGGGAGAAGGTGCAAATTCTGCACAGACAATGACCCAAGCCTGGATCCCTGGCACTATGAGGCAGCAGTGCTAACCCCTGCATTACCATGCACCCACCCCTTACCCCTCCCCCTTCCTTTATCTCCACGGGGATAAATTTTATTCTAGCTTCATCTATTTTTAATATTTATTACTTTTCACCTACCTTCCTTCTCCTACCCTCAACTATTGGTCATTTAAGATGATTTGTTTTTGTGTACTTTCCACTGTCTGATCCTTTAGCTGAGTTCCATTTTTCTGTGACTGGCTTTAGCCTTTTAGCCCACCTCCTGAAGATGTGTGGAACTGAATTTCTTTCAGCTGATTGCTCTTTGAGCTGTTTTGACTCTTCCTGCTTGAACATTTCCCTCGAGGATTCCTCACATGGTCACCAGCCCCATTCACTCAGACTTTTCTCTCTCTGCTTCCAATTTGTAAGCAGAAGTTCTTGCACTTGATGCCTCATGGTGTTGCCTTGTGTGTCTTGTTTTGGCTCAAAAATACAAGCTGTATAATATTGGAGAATAAGTATAAAAGGAATTGGCTTACTGAGGTGTTCCTGGGGTCCAAAACTTTGTTTCTGTGCTTGTCTTCACTTATTAATTCAATCATCTTGTCACCCGGATTAGTTCATTTACTTTTATCCATTTATTTTGCTGGTTTCCTCATTTCTCTCTCCATTCATTCGCTTTCTGCTACCTGTGTTCCATGAATTTAGAGAACCAAGAAACAGGAGAAGATCATTCAGCCCTTCGTGCCTGCTCCATCTTCATTTTGATCATGGTTAACCATCGAATTCAATATCTTAATTCCCCACTTCCTCCCATATCCCTTTAGCCCCAAGAGCTATATCTAATTTCTTCTTGAAATCACACCATGTCTTGGGCCCAACTACATTCTGTGGTAGTGAATTCCACACATTCACCACCCTCTGGGTGAAGAAATTTCTCTTCACCTCAGTCCTAAAAGGTTTACTCCTGGCCCCTAAACTATGACCCCTAGTTCTGTTCTCCCCCACCATTGAGAATCTACGCTGTCTAACCCTGTTAAAATTTTAAAGTTTCTATGAGATCCCCTTTCATTCTTCTAAACTCCAGATTCATGCAGTGATTGACACTTGCTTTCTGTTTTTCTGATGTCTTTCTGATATGAATTTATTTATCAATTCCTGTTCTATTAATTTGACTTAATGTGCGACCATGATCCTCAGTTATGTTATTGCTGTCAGTGCCTTTGTCTTGTGAGACGTGCTTTATTTTGCTTTTACATCCATTCAATGCTGCAATTATGGTTTGCCATTTAATTTAAAACTTCATGGTGTTATTTTGTCTTGTCTGTTGTTTATGATTTGATCTGACTTATTATTTTTGTCACGTGTATTAGTGTACAGTGAAAAGTATTATTTCTTGCGTGCTATACAGGCAAAGCATACTGTATGTAAGGAAGGAAAGGAGAGAGTGCAGAATGTAATATTACAGTCATAGCTAGAGAGTAAAGAAAGATCAACTTAATGTGAGGTAGATCCATTCAAAATTTTGACGGCAGCAGGGAAGAAACTGTCCTTGAGTTGGTTGGGAAGTGACCTCAGACTTTTGCATCTTTTTCCTGATGGAAGAAGATGGAACAGAATATGTCCAGAGTGCGTGGGGTCCTTAATTATGCTGGGTGCCTTTCCATGAAAGTGGGAAGTGTGGACAGTGTCAATGGATGAAAGGCTGGTTTGAGTGATGGACGAGGCTTCGGTGGTGACCCTTTGTAGTGTCATATAACATAGAACAGTACAGCACAGTACAGGCTCTTCGGCCCTCAATGTTGTGCCAAGCTACGTCCAATCCTAAGATCAAGCTGTTCCACTCTCTATAATTCTGGGGTGTTCCATGTGCCTCTCTAACAACTGCTTGAAAGTTCCTAAAGTGTCCGACTCTACTATCACAGCAGGCAGTGTATTTCACACCCCAACCACTCTCTGAGTGAAGAATCTATTTTGAACATCCCTTCTATATCTCCCACCATGAACACCGCTGATAACTGGCCTCCAGCCTGAAAATATTCCTTCCACCACCACCCTCTGTCTTCTATGAGACAACCAGTTACTTATCCAATCAGCCAAATTTCCTTCTATCTTCTTGAGCCTGCCATGGGGAACCTTATCAAACGTCTTATTAAAATCCATGCGTACGACATCAACTGCACTATCTTTGTCCACACACTTAGTTACCTCCTCAAAAAATTCAATCAAATTTGTGAGGCAGGACTTACCCCTCACCAGATGACTATTCCAAATTAAATTGAATCTTTCCAGATGGTCATAAATCCTCTCTCAGGGCCCTTTTCATTAACTTACTGATGACGGAAGTAAGACTTACTGGCCTATAATTACCAGGGTCATTCCTATTTCCTTTCTTGAAAAGAGGAACAACATTTGCCACTCTCCAGTCCTCTGGCACTACACTCCTCAACAGTGAGGATGCAAAGATCAAAGCTAAAGGCTCCACAATCTCATCCCTTCCCTCCCAAAGTATTCTAGGATGCCTTAGTCTACTCAGTCTCTCCTCATAAGCAATCTTCTCAACTCTGGAATCAACCTAATAAATCTCCTGTGCATCCCCTCCAGTGCCAGTGTATCCTTTCTCATGTAAGGAGACCAGAACTGTGCACAATACTCTAGGTGTGGCCTCACTAGCATCTTATACAGTTGCAACATAACCTCACTGTTTTTAAACTCCATCTGTCTAGAATGAAGGACAAAATTCCATTTGCCTTCTTAATTATCTGCTACATCTGCAAACCAACTCCTTGTGATTCTTGCACAAGGACACCCAGGTCTCTGCGCAACAGCATGCTGCAATTTTCTACCATTGAAATAATAGCCCATTTTGTTGTTACTCCTATCAAAATGGATGACCTCACATTTACCGACATTGAACTCCATCCGCCAGACCCTCTCCACTCGCTTAGATTATCTATATCCCTTTGCAAACTTTCAGCGTCCTCTGCACATTTTGCTGTGCTATTCATCTCAGTGTCATCTGCAAATTTTGACACACGACACTTGGTCCCCAACTCCAAAGCATCTATGTAAATTGTAAGCAGTTGTGGTCCCAATGCTGATCCCTGAGGCACACCACTAGTCACTGATTGCCAACCAGATAAACACCCATTTTCCCCACTCTTTGCCTTCTGTTAGTTAACCAACCCTCTATCCATGCTAATACATTACCTGTAACATTGTGCACCTTTATCTTATGCAGCAGTCTTTGGTGTAGCACCTTGTCAAATGTTTTCTGGAAATCCAGATACACCACATCCACAAGTTCCCCATTGTCCACTGTGTATATGATGTTCTCCAGGAATTCCACCAAATTAACCAAACATGTCTTGCCCTTCATTAACTCATGCTACATCTTACCAGTGGGACCATTTATATCCAGATATCTCGCTATTTCTCCCATGATGATAGATTCAAGCATTTTCTCTACTAAGGAGTTAAGCTAACTGGACTATAATTACCCGTCTTTTGTCTCTCTCTTTTTTAAACAGTGGCATCACATTTGCTGTTTTCCAATCTGCGGGAAGCACCCCAGAATCCAATGAATTTTACCACTAGTGTGTTTGTTATTTCTCTCCGCCATCTCTTTTATTCCATCAGGACCAGGAGACTTGTCTACCTTTAGCCCATTAGCTTGCCCAACATTACCTCTTTCATGACTAATAGCTTTGAGGTCCTCCCCTGCCATAGTCTTCCTATCATCAATTTTTGGTATGTTATTTGTGCCTTCCACTGTGAAGACTGACACAAATTATCTATTCAATGCCTCAGCCATTTTCTCATTTCCAGTAATTACATTCACTTTCTCGTCCTCCAAAGGACCAATGTTGACCTTAGCCACTCTTTATATGTTTGTAGAAACTTTTGCTTTTTGTATCAGGGTTGATGATGCGTTCCAATTGGCATTAAATCATTTATTCTCAGAAAATGCATTAAGATTAAAGCAAAACCCCATATATCAACGTTCTATTTGAATTTGTTGGTGAGTCAGAAGAATTGTTGAAACAATAATTCCATTTTCCTCATTCTAAATTCTTAAATATGGGTTAAGCAAATTGTCACAATGATTCAATTTGCTTATTAAATTATCTTCTGCATCATCAAACCAGTTTCATTGAAGTTTTTGATGGATGGCTTTGGGCTGTCCAAAATGTCTTGCTGTGACTGTTCCTTTTAAACATCCTAACTGTCGTCGGGAACTTTTACCCACAACTCACATATATCTACTGTGTGTGGCTTGCACGATGTTCAAGAATGTACGCTTCAGAATGAACTGAGCGTAAAAAGGGTACGTTTCCTTTTAGGAATACTATTGCTGTTTTACTTTCCGAATGGCTTCAGAAAGAAGCTGAATTCTCAAAGCTCGATCTCTGAAGACAAGTCAGACATTATAGACATTTACTGATAAACATCATCCTTCCTCTGGGAACTTTGACCGACACATACCACCTGTGAAAAGAACAGCTGTGTGGGTGCTCAAAAAGGAAAGCAAAGATTGTTTATGGAGAATGGATTCCTTTTTAGTTACTTACTTCCAATGAAAATTTCCTCTGTGCTATTTTTGAGGCATGAAGATGTTTTGATGTATTAAAACTTGGAATGCCCATTGACAATGATTTTCTGAGTACTTTATGAGGGCTTTTTGTTTGTGGAAACTTTTGTTTATCTAAGATTGCATGAGTTGGCAAACTAATATTGCAATAATTGTGACATTTTCCATTTCTGAGTGACTGGTTCAGTGCTTGGCATTCAATTTGTGAATTTGTGCATCTTATTGCTTAAAAAAAACAGAACATCTAACCAGGGAGGAGGAGGAAATTTATTGCTTGGGTGAATGAACTGGGAGAAAGATTGATGGCTGGAGATATTTAGTGTGTTGAGGTTTGATGACTCAAAAGTGGTGAGCATAAGCTTGGGTCCCATTTCCTTGAACCTGTCTCCTTTGCGTGTTACTGATGAATTAGCAGGAAAGCAATCTCATGATGGAAAGCTGAGGGTTCAATTCCCACTCCAGATCCTTGTGCACGCAATCCAAGCTGACAGTCACCATGTAAAACTGGAGGACCTCTGCACTATAGCAAGTACCATCTTTTGGACAAGATGTGCAATTGAGGCCATGTCCATCTTTTCAATTTGAAATAAAAGATACCATGGTGCTATTTTGAAGATAAACTGTCTTCTTTTACACTTTTCTTCAACCATCATCTAATGGGGATTATTGAGTCATTATCTCATCACTCTTTGTGGAATCTTATCTCTCAAACAATATGAAAAAGCAGATTGTCTTGCCCATCAATATTTCAAAGCTTTCTTCTCAATTCTTCTATTCATTAGGAGTTTCCTCCTTAACTTCACTCCTAGGTCCTGGGATCTTCTGCCAGATCGCTTGACCTATTCCCACTGCGTCCTCATCTGGAACAGTTCCAAGATCCTGAGATCCCGTTCTTTCAGTTCTTCTGGCTCCCAGGTCCTTCACACAATGATGATGGCTCCCAGAAGCTGTGCCAGGATTTTTAGGATCTTCCTGGATCCTAAGTCCCTAGAGCCACACTCATAAGGTCCACCTCATCTTCCAACATAGTATCAGGTCCTGTGCCTTATAAAAACTGACAGAATTCAAGTCCATTTCCCACTATCTCTATATTTAAGGCTGTTCTGAATTCTTGTAGATCCCTGCCCCTTCTAATATATAATTTGTGATGTCACCCTTGTTCCTAAAAAGTCTCAGACACAAGACAAACAGTGCCACAGAAGGTATCCCAATATGGAATACTTATAACACATTAGAACTTTCATATCTACAAATGCTTCCTGTTTATAATTCCTCACTCTCTGCTGTCACAATTTGACACAAGAGTATGTGTAAAATCTTTCACTGCTACAAATTCCTGTGTTTGCATTTCTGATGGGGATCTCCTTATGTACAGGCCAAGGACAGATGACTATTAACCCAGAAATGTTCTGAGGACCCGGATTCGAATCCTGCCAGAACAGATGGTGGAATTTGAATTCAATAAAAAAAAATCTGGAATTAAAAAACAACTGATGACCCTGAAACTGTTGTCAGAAAAGCTCATCTGGTTCATTAATGTCCTTTAGGGAAGGAAATCTGTCATCCTAGCAGATAGACAGATAGATCCGGCTAGCAGGTAGAAGACAGAGGGTGGTGGTTGATGGGAGATATTCATTGTGGAGTTCGGTGACAAGTGGCGTACCTCAGGGGTCTGTTTTGGGGCCCCTACTGTTTGTAATTTTTATAAATGATTTGGATGAGGGTATTGAAGGATGGATTAGTAAATTTGCGGATGACACCAAAGTCGGAGGAGTGGTAGATAGTGAAGAGGGGTGTTATAGTTTGCAGAGAGACTTGGACAAGTTGCAGAGCTGGGCCGAGAGGTGGCAAATGGAGTTTAATGCGGAAAAGTGTGAGGTAATTCACTTTGGCAGGAATAACAAATGTGTAGAGTATAGGGCTAATGGTAGGACTCTTAATAGTGTTGATGAACAGAGGGATCTTGGTGTATATGTGCATAGATCCCTGAAAGTTGGCAATCAAGTCGATAAGGTTGTTAAGAAGGCATACGGAGTCTTAGCTTTTATTGGTAGGGGGATTGAATTTCGGAGCCGCAACGTCATGTTGCAACTGTACAAAACTCTAGTGCGGCCGCACTTGGAGTATTGTGTGCAGTTCTGGTCCCCACATTATAAGAAAGATGTGGAGGCATTGGAGAGGGTACAGAGGAGGTTTACCAGGATGTTGCCTGGTATGGAGGGCAGGTCTTATGAAGAGAGGCTGAGGGATTTGAGGTTGTTTTCGTTAGAAAGGAGGCGGCTAAGAGGGGACCTTATCGAAACATATAAGATGATTAGAGGTTTAGATAGGGTGGACAGTGATAGCCTTTTTCCTAGGATGGAGAAAGCTAGCACGAGGGGACACAGCTTTAAATTAAGGGGTGATAGTTATAGGACGGATATCAGAGGTAGGTTCTTTACCCAAAGGGTGGTTCGGGAGTGGAATGCCCTGCCTGCAGCAGTTGTAGATGCGCCAAGTTTGGTGGCGTTTAAGAGGTTAGTTGATAAGTATATGGAAGAGAAGGGAATGGTTTAGTTTGGAGGGGCATTGCTTTTTATATTGGTCAGCGCAACATCGAAGGCCGAAGGGCCTGTTCTGTGCTGTAGTGTTCTATGTTCTATGTTCTATCCTTACTTGGTCTGGCCTACATGTGACTCCAGATCCATAATGTGATTGACTCGCAACTGTCTTCTGAAATGGTCTGGGAAGCAACTCAGTTCAAGGGTGACGAGGGATGGGCAATAAATGCTGGCTGTCCCATGAGGATAAAAGCTGTAAGAATGCAGCAGCTCCCCATTGTGACTACCTGCGCTGAAGGAGTATGAAACGGCACTAAACTGTGCTACCTTAAGCATAACATCTGAAATGTGACAAGTGCAATGTTAACAGGGATTAATGCTCTGTACAAGGTTTTTCCGATATCACACACAGATTTATCTGAATCAAAATCAGTCTCATTAAATGAAATCCAAGCATAAAACATTGGAAAGGAAACAGATTGTTCAACTCATTCAGTTAGACTCTGTCCAGGGTACGTGACAAACTCTCAGTAGAATTCCATGAAAATAAGGAACAATTTTTATGTCGGATACCTAACTTTCCTCCAATAAAACTACAGGGTGTCAATCTAATATTACAAACTACTTTTAAATGAATACTGTGGATACATTCCAGGTTTGGTCTAATTGCTTGGGTAATCCACAACATGTGTAGAAGTCAAGAGTTGCATGTGTTTCTCTTCAGGGTCTTCTGCCATTGCATTTCCCTGTACTCATGAACCCCCATGCATTCACTCATCGTTCAACCTCTCCATTCTTCTGTAGGTTCCAATCATTATCTTTCAGACAGACCAACACTGTACATAATCTTTATTTCTCTGACTACGCATTCACGTGATCATTCTCCATAACTTGTTGAAAGTTCACCAATCGGAAACGTTGAGTGGGATTTTGTAGCCTTGCTTGTGCAAAATCGTAAAATCCTGCCCAAGGCCAACGGTGATTCTCTGTTCAGGCAACCTTGCCTGCCCCTGGAATTGGAACAGGTGAGCTGGTAGATTTTTGGCCACAGATACTGCCTCAATAACAGCAGGAGGGATTATTATTTAAAGGACAAAAAGCTGCAGCATGCTACAGTGTAGAGAGACCTGGGCATCCTTGTGCATGAATCGCAAAAGCCCAGTTTGCAGGTGCAGCAGGTGATCAAGAAGACAAATCGAATGCTGGCCTTCATAGCAAGGGGGATAGAATATAAAAGCAGGGAGGTCTTGTTGCAACTGTACAAGGCACTGGTGAGGCTGCAACTGGAGTACTGTGTGCAGTTTTGGTCGCCGCATTTGCAAAAGGATATATTGGCCTTGGAGGGAATATGGAGAAGATTCACCAGGCTGATACCGGAGATGAGGGTGTTAGCTTATGAGGAGAGATTGAATAGACTGGGTCTGTACTCATTGGAGTTTAGAAGGCTGAGGGGGGATCTCATAGAGACTTACAAGATAATGAAGGGGCTAGATAGAGTAGAGGTAGAGAGATTCTTCCCACTTAGAAAGGATAGCAGAACTAGAGGGCACAGCCTCAAAATAAAGGGGGGGGGGGAAGACAGTTTAGATTGGAGTCGAGGAGGAACTTCTTCACTCAAAGGGTGGTGAGTCTTTGGAATTCTCTGCCCATTGAAGTGGTGGAGGCCACCTCGCTGAATATATTTACGTCATAGGTCGATAGGTTTCTGATAAACAAGGGAATTAAGAGTTATAGGGAGAAAATGGGAAACTGATCCACTTCAGATCAGCCGTGATCTTATTGAATGGCGGGGCAGGCTTGAGGGGCTGGATGGCCCACTCCTGCTCCTATTTCTTATGTTCTTATGTTCTAACATATCAAGTATTTCCAGCACCTTCTGTTTTTATTTTTGACTCACCTTTCTCATTCTCTAATGAATTAGTTGAAATCATCGAAATGTTCCTTCATGCCCCTACCCAGTAACTGCAACTTCTTCATTTTGCCTGATTCAGAGTCTTCACATATAGACGATCATTCTTTTCAGTGACTCTTCTACCTGGGTTTCACAGAATCTTTACAGTACAAAAGGAAATCATTTGGTCCATTGAATTTGCCATCCTACGCCAGTGATATTGTGAGGTTTGCACCCACAAAGAGCAAGTACCCAATTTTAATACCATACATAAGTTTTAATATAATTATCAGCCGCCGCCCCCAACCCACCATATATTCCCTCCTCCATTGTATTTTCAAACCTTGCAACATGTTGTCACATTGGCAAGGTTTACAATGCTTTCATCCAGACATACACCTGTTGTAGGGATCCTTCTGGGAATGCAAAGGTGATTATAGTTCTCAGGTTGCCTTGCTTCTGTGCAGGAGATGTGATTCCTTCACAATTCCATTGTTTTTGATGCGTTTTGCAAACAGAGTTACTCCATCCCACTGAATTGGAATGTTGAATGCATAGCAATACAAATTAAGTGTAGCCATCTTGGTTGGTGAACTCAGCTCACTTTACTCTCAGTTTTTAAAAAGTCTGCTTTTAAAAGCTCAATTCAGATTTCCAGCTGGTGGATTTAAAAAAAAATCATTATTTGGCATAACACTTCGTGACAGATTTCATGTTCATTTGCTGAGTTTAAAATGATTAGTCCACTACTTAATTTGTAGAAGAGATACTCTTTGGTAAGATGCAGCATTGTTTTGTCTTTCCATCAGTACATAAGTAGTTTCTGCTTAGGTTGCAGTGATGGAGATTGATTGCACAGGGACCTTGCCCCATTCTGAGCCTATTTAGAAAGGATCAGACTCATCATGGAATTCAAAGCCGGCTGTTTGACAGACAAGGTTCATCACAAGAAATCAGTTAGTGATTTATTGTGTTTCCCATTCCTTCTTGGGGACAGCACAGTGGCACACTGGTTAGCACTGCTGCTTCACAGCATCAGGGATCTGGGTTTGATTCCTGGCTTAGGTCACTGTCTGTGTGGAGTCTGCGCACTCTCCCTGTGTTTGTGTGGGTTTCCTCTGGGTGCTCTGATTTCCTCCCACAGTCCAAAGATGTGCAGGATGTGTTGATTGGCTATGCCAAATTGCCCCTTAGAGTATAAGATGCCAAGTTAGAGAGATTAACAGGGTAAATATGTGAGGTGACAGGGATAGGGCTTCAGTGGGATTGTTGTTGGTGCAGACCTAATGGGCTGAATGGCCTCTTTCTACTCTATAGGAATTATAACTGTTAGTAGATCTTGCATGGGCCACTGTGATGTAAGATGGGTCGCAGGCAGGATGACTAACTGTTGCAGAATTTTTGGGACTGTCTTTTAACTTTACATTTGCCCCAGGACACATTCAAGTATTGAAGGCAGTTCAGAGAACAAGCATGAGATTGTTCTCTGTGGTCAGGGGTTGAAATTAGAAGAAAAGATTGCAGCAACTTGGTCTGTTCAGTTTTTAATGGGGATCTCTGAGAAGTGAATAAAAAACATAAATTGCAAATTGTTTGGAAATTCGGAAAATTATTTTATATTGCATCACAAAAGTAGAACAAAGGGGTGATCACAGGTTTTTGTTTTTCATTTCTGGGACAGGGGCTTTGCTGGCTGGCCAACATTTATTGCCCAACCCTAGTTCCTGAGGGCTGTTGAGAGTCAACCCCATTGCTGTGGCTCTGGAGTCACATGTAGGCCAGACCAGGTAAGGACAGCAGATTTCCTTCCCTAAAGGTAAAAGTAGCATAACTATAACTTTGGAAAAGACTCTTCTTCCCGTGAATACTGATCAACACATGGAATGCATTCATCAGATACAGTAAAATCCTGGAATCATTTAGGAAGCAACTGGACATGGGATTTCAGGAGATTTATGACGAAACATCTAAAATGTGTCAGAAGACCTTCTGAAGGAATCTTAACTCTCTGCCAAGTTTCAATCTGCACATGATTTGAACGTTCCTCCTGCCTCAAGAGATTAATGGGTCACATACCGAAGATTCAGATCTACATAATCAAGTAGAAGAATACAGGTCAAGCCACCTCGCAGTGCAGTGTCCATGCACAAACATCTCATAATTCTCTCCAGACTTTGCATCAAGTGGTCAGATATGTTCAAATCTTGACCCGTGCTTTCAGTAGATTGCATCGCAAAAGCACATTCTGTGTTCGAGAGGGAGACTGCTTGGCGGCCGAATCCCCTTTCCTCCTTCCAGACATCAAGCAGAAAGAAAATTGGAAATGTTAATCTAAACGGGGAGCAGGCAGCAGAGACGGGCTGCCCAGTCCAACTGTGGGTGGGTGAAACCAGCAGCAGGTGCCAATCTCATAGTTGGCAAGCCGCTGGATGTGTGCGCCAACCAGCTTGGCTTAGGTCCATCTTCAACTTCTGGAATATCCAAGTTGTTTAACCACGAGAAAAACGTTCTGAAATGCCTGGCAGTTCTACTGGGCTGGGGCGAGAAAGGGGAGAAAAAAGCTCTCCAGGGAGGGCAGATAACAAAGCCAAACAATTTGGTTAACTGTGACAGGCAGAACCTGACCCAGACTCAGCTTTATTGATGGTCCTTTCACTCGCATTTGTTCCTCTCTTATCCTGACGCTAGGCAGTCTAGCCGGGGCAACCGTACACTTTTCTTGAGTGGCTCAAGAATTCTGTACTTAAGTGATCTCATTAATCCTCCGAAGGCTCTACATGACGGACAGAATCAGCAGGCTATTAAAAAGGTTGCACTCGCTCAACAGGCAGACTGCAGTTTGGTCACGAATTGGTGCTTTGAATTTCAAACAGATAAGACGCGTGCTGACAGCTGCTATAATTTGAACCAGTCTGCTGCAAGGACTAAATAAGAGGCAGATTAGAAAAACCTTCCAGCTATCGGTCCAAAACAATCTTTCATTTTCCAAATGATCTGAGCATGCTGCCAAAATTAGAAAGTTAATAAAATGAATAAAACATTCAGAAAAAAGAAACACTCTGACATAAAATTGACGAAAGTCAGATTGAAAAGAATTGGTGCTGATTTAATAAACTTCCCACTTTTACAAATTGAATTAAAATAGCCGGAGTTTGATACTAAGGCCCCTCAATGGGAAAAACCTTCTATCCTTATCATATCCTTTATCACCCTAACACATCAACCAGATCAATCCTGTACCTTTTATAATCAAGGGAGAATCGTCCCGCAAAATAGTCTCAATATAACATTTTTTGCCTTGGTGTCATTTTGTTGCAGTGTTTTTCTGATGGGAGGATTCTGGTGAATCTCTTCCATGTGCTGTACCCCCTCCAAGTCAAAGTATTCTTTCTGAGGTGCAACTCCAAAAATAATTCTTCTCGTTCATTCAGGGGATGTGGACATCACTGTCAAGGCTGGCAATCCTTGTCCATTCCAGCTTGCCCTTGTGATGCTGGGAGTGAGTTATTTTCTTAAATTTACCTGAGTAGGTTGCTTGGTCATATCAGAGTCTCTCATTTATTGCTATGCTTTTGGGGTCACATGTAGGCCAGACCAGAAAAGGATGGCAGATTTCCTTCTCTACAGGACATCAGTGAACCAGATGGATATTTGTCACATATTTCATGGTAACCATTAATGATACTAGCTAGATTGAGAGTATCTGGTATTTCCCAGCACTATTGAGACCTTCTGTACCCAATGGGCACCTAGCAACCCAGTTTTTCATGTTTTGGTTTGATATTTTAAGTTTCCTTTGCAGCCTGTTTGTTTGTTGCGGTGCCTCTTTAAAGGACTGTTCTCTTGGCTTGTTACTTTAGTTTCATTGGTTCAACTTAAAGCAGAATTACTGACATCAGCTTTTTATTCCACATTTATTTGATGGATTGAAATTTAATTTCAAAGAAACAATAATTTTAAATAATACTTTTTAGTATATGCAATAAATGTGACAATAATAAACCAATTTTCTAGAGACAAAGGTGGGATTTGAACTCAGATCTTCAGGTTATTTGGACAGTTGAGTCATAGAACATAGAGGTTTACTGCGTGGAAACAGGCCCAACTTGTCCATGCCATCCTTTTTTTTTAACACCCTTAAGTTCGTCCTAATTGCCCACATCTGGGTAAGTTGAGTATCCCTCTACACCCATTTTACTCAACTGTCTAAATGTTTTTTTAAAAGACAAAATTGTACCCACCTCTACTGCTGCCTCTGGCAGCTTGCTCCAGACACTCACCACCCTCTGTGTGAAACAATTGCCCCTCTGAACCATTTTGTATCTCTCCCCTCTCACCTTAAATCTTTACTCTCTAGTTTTAGACTCCCCTATCTTTGGGAAAAGAGAACATAACCATTATGCTACACTACAAATTCTTCAGCCCAATAGAGGAGGGGGTGGAGGGGCATTCATCTTCCATCAGCATGTTCCTCTCATCAGAATGACAATACATCAACCAACGTATGATTCCCTAAACTCTGCACCAGCCTGGATTATGTGGTGAAATCTTGGAATGGTTCTCAAAGCCACAGCCTTCTGACTCAGAAGTCAGCACTCCACTGACTGAGATGTGATTATAGCGGGATTACAGCAAAAACTTTGCCAGGTGTTATAGAAGCCAGCTTCCATTTAATACATTCTCATGAAAGGCATGAAATGCGCCTTCCCTGACTCTGCAAAGACCAGTAAGGTTGACCAAATCGGCCAACTCTAAAGAAGCAACTCTGAAGAAAATATGAAAGCATTTCAAGTAAAGTTTGGAGATATAATTTAAGCATTAATGTAGATTAAAAAAATAATTGCGGAGTTTAGTGCAGCAATATACATGAAATAAAAACTGAAAATGCTCAAAAAAACTCAAGCAACTCTAATAACATCTATGGAGAGAAGAAATAGAAAAAATGTTCCAAGTCAGCTTGAGGCTTCTTCAAAACCATATTTCTGTACATGAAATCCTTACATTGACTCTGTGTTAGAGAAGTTAACTTATTATCACTGTTGCATGTAAGATGTTTAGATGGTGAGTCAGATCATTTTGGTTTATTCACTTATATAGTGTTTAGCAAGTGAGGGGTTAACAGCCCCAGATGTCACTACACCTGAACCAGAGAACATTTTCGACTTTGAGGATGCTACAGTGCCAAATCCAGACCAGTTGTGTGAATTTTGAAGCTAAGTTTTGCTGTGAAGCACTTTGAACCTTCCAGTATGCTAATAGCTAGAGGGAAGTGATAGCATAGTGGTATTATCACTGAACTGGTAATCTGGAGACCCAGGTTAAAGCTCTGGGGACTTGGGTTCAAAGCCCACCAGGTGAAGATTGAACTCAATAAAAATCTGAATTAAAAAGCCTACTGATGTTCATGAAATCATTGTCAATTGTTGTAAAAATCCACCTGATTCACCAATGCACTTCAGGGAAGGAAATTTACCATCCTTACCTGGTCTGCCTACACGTGTCTCCAGAGCTACAGGAATGTGGTTGGTTCTCAACTACCGTTAGGCAACTAGGTGTGAATAATAAATGCTGGCCCAGCCAACAATGCCCACATCCTTTGAATGAAAAAGAGAAAAGATGTTGAGCATAGTTTTTGGGTGAAAACATCTACCAAAACATGGGGTTGGATTTTCTAGCTGCACCCTTCCCCAAGATCGAAAAATCCCACCAGAGATCAACAGACATTTGCATGGTCCGTGTCCTGCTCGCTACAATTCCTGTGGTGGGTGGAACAGGAAAATTCAGCCCATAGCTTGTCGATGATCCAGCTTCAATTCATAATACACTCCAACTACTTGAGATTTTTAAAAATCCTTCAACAAAGTTTCAAATGCAAAGCCTTTGTACAAACTTCACTAATATGGAATCAAGGAGACATTATTAGATTAGATTTGGCCGAAGGCAAAGAATTGTTGATGTGTAATGGGAATCTGTCTCCTAGAGATGCACTCTCTGGAGTGCACAGTAAGAAATCTTACAACACCAGTCCAACCAGTTTATTTGATAATGGGGTTATTTGGTTGTGATAGTGCGTTTACTATCAAATAAACTGGTTGGTCTCAACCTGGTGTTGTGAGATTTCTTACTGTGTTTACCCCAGTCAACACGGGATCTCCACATCATCATCTCTGGAGTGCCCCAGGAAATGGTTATAGAACTGTTACTCTTCTTGATGTACATAAACAACCTTCCCAACAAGATAAAGAAACAGTGTGTGACTATTTGCAGATGGCTGTGAGGTTTGTGCAACAAATAAAAGTCAAAATAGATTCTTTCATTGTAAAATAATCTCCTGCAATTGGAAACAATGGCAGGTCTAATAGGGCAATAGGTTTTTTAATGCCAAAGAATGTTGTGTCATGTGCATGGTTAACAAAAAGCATCCACGAGATAGCTTTAAATTGTGTAACTAAATTCTGCAACAGATAGATATCCAAGCTTACCATTCAGCAGACAACATCCAAAGCAAACTTGATGCTTGGATTTCTGAGGATGAAAATATCTGAGCTTACCAAATGTTTGTTTATCTAATCTCCCAATGTTTGCAAGTTGGGTGTTGAATCCTTACATGGTGAGAGATATTAATGAAATTGAAGTGATACAAAAGCACGCTGAAGCATTCTTCGTGAGTCAGTTTGAGGAATATGCCAGCGTCACATTCTGGATCAAAAAGAATGGCAATCATTACACAAGGAGTAAATCTTTGACAACTTTTATAGATACGCCTTAGAAAGCATCCTTTCTGGTTATATTACAGTTTGGTATGGTTCCTGCTCTGTCCAAGACTGCAAAGAATCAGAAAAGGTCATGAATGTTGCCAACTCCATCATGCAAACCAGCCTCCCATCCATTGATCCTGTCTACACTTCCTGCTGCCTCGGTAAAGCACCCAGCGTAATGAAGATACCCTGGATATTCTCTCTTCCACCCACTTACATTGGAAAAAAGATACAAAAGCCTGAGGTCACGTACCAACTGACTCAAGAACAGCTTCTTCCCTGTTGCTATCAGACTTTTGAATGGACTTACCTTGCATTAATTTGAGCTTTCTCTACACCCTAGCTATAACTGTAACACTAATTCTACTCTTTCATTTCCTTCTCTATGAAAGGTATGTTTTGTCTGTATGGCGCACAAGAAACAATACTTTTCACTGTTTGCTAATACAAGTGACAATAATAAATATTTTTTCTTAAAAAATCAATTGAACATATTCTATAAAATTTGAAATGGACGAGTGGGTATGGTCCAAAGAAAGGACCTGTTGCCCTTGGCAATGTCTGAACATGAGGTAGCCCTCCACATGATCTACAGAAACCATTGGTTTCACAGACAGTTCAGCAACAATTTTTCTTCCTAAGTATGATCCCAAATGAAACAAGCTGCAGAAGGAAATAGTCACAGCTGTATCACTGGAAATCTTCAAGAACTATCTTCAGATTATTACACTTCCAATTTTAATTATTAGGACCACCGCCTCAGCAGTCATGGTAGACAGCACTGCTAATACATGTGTTGGTGGAATGCAGACAATAGTCTGTGACGCTCACAGAACTAAAGTAGAAACAGATGTGGAAGAGGGAATTCTGGTACAGGCAACAACCGTGGAGAAATTGGGAAAAGTGCATGCTATCAACTCTGTTGAGTTGTACGAATATACAGATTGCTTCTATCTACTAAATTGTTTCAATGGCTATTGACTCAAAATTAGGAGGTACATTCTTAACAGAAGACATATGAGAAAGAATTGGCCATGTGGCTTTTCAAACCTGCTCTGCCATTCAATAAAATCCTACCATAATTCTACCTTTCCACATTAGTTTTCCTTAATTCCCTTAGTATCCAAAAATCTGATGATTTCTGTATTGAAGATAATGACTGAGCATCCACATCTCATTGGGGTAGAGAATTCCAAACATTCCCAACTCACTGAGTGAAGAAACTTCTCCGGAGTCAGAAATAACAAATACTCTGAGGTCTGTTTGACCCCGCATTCCACCTAAAAAAAAAACTTCCAATCTTTCTAATGCCTTTTCAAAAACTCTGCAGCAGCTTTGAATGGTGCTCAGATGATCTGATGTGGAGATGCCGGCATCAAACTAGGGTAAACACAGTAAGAAGTCTCACAACACCAGGTTAAAGTCCAACAAGTTTATTTGGTAGCAAAAGCCACCAGCTTTAGCCACTGGTCAGAAGATCTGACAGGCCAGCAGATGACTTTGCAAAGACTTGCCTCAATGTTGTGCGTTGGCTGGAATCTTACAGTCCTGTGTTGCTCTCTCACTCTCTTTTCCCCTCCCCAGGCTTGGCTCCATGTGTACAATTTATTCTGGGCTCCCCCACCAGAGGAAATAGTTTCACTTTATGTGCCCTATCAAAACCTTTAATCATCTTAAGCACTTCAATTAGATTCCCCATTAATTTTTTATATAGTCAAGCAATCCAAGCCTTGCCAACGCAACCTGTCCAACTTAACCTCTGATGTAAATGGAACAGCCAGCTGCATCAAAGTCTCTATTTTCCACTCTCATCCAAGGGTAGCATTACCCCCAGGTATGGTGCTATTGTTATCCTGTGGAAAGGTTTGGTTACCTTGGCAATTATCTTCCGTCTTGAATAATTACTGCCAATTTTCTACAGTTGATTTTACACAGCTGTAATATATTAGTGCTCAGTCTCAAAAGTGGCAATAAAACCAATTATTAAGGAGCCGTTTTGATTAAAATAAGTCTATTACTTGCAGTTGTGTTGTGGACCAAGCAAATGAGGTCACCTCTGAAAAATGTTCAACCACAAGTCTGATATTTTGTCTCAGTTGATAACTCATGTGTCAGAGGCAGAACTTTAAATCAGGTCAAAACGTCAGATACCTGTCATTGGGAATACTGGCCTGTAAGGGTGCTTGAATAAACATTGTTAATGCGGTGAAATGTAAGACATTTCTCAGGGGCATAATCGAACAAATAATGACTCTGAGTTATGTGCGGAGATGATACCCCAAATCTTCTGGTCTCCAGATCATTGGAGACTGGATGTGGAGGCCGTGGAGAAGCCTTGATAATTCCCCTGCACCCTGGAATCCTCCTCAAATGTCTCTGACTCTAAGTTAGAGTGGTAGACTTCAGAAAGTAGTGCTGTACTTGACTGGATACTTACCCAGAAAGTCCAGGCAGATGAAGACCTAGTCTAGATCCTGGGTAACTGTATAACCAGTAACTGTAACTGACTCCAACAATCATATATACTGACCTGCCCTTCAACTCTGCCCTCCCCTACTTAATCCCAAACACCTGACTAACCCAGACTTGACCCCACTCACCCGGAAAGTCACACACCTCACCCACCTACCCATTACCCAGTTACCCACCTCATCCACTTGCCCACCTACATGTCTACTCATTTATCTCACTCACCCCACTGAAAAATCCACACAGTTACTCACCCATTCACCCATTCACCAATTCACCAATATTCATACTGGACCATAACAGCAAATAGGGGACAGGTTTCCCCAACTCTGCTCCATTGCAACAGAGCTCCTGGAGGTACTCTGAATTTCTGGAACAGCAGAGTTTGGAAGGTCCTGGAAGGAATGAGCAGCACAGTGGCACAATAGTTAACACTGCTGCCTTACAGCACCAGGGACTCAGGTTTGATTCCAGCCTTGGGTCCGGTTCTGTATGGAGTTTGCACATTCTCCCTGCGTCTGTGTGGGTTTCGTCCGTATGCTCCGGGTTTCCCCCCACAAAGATGGATTAGGTTGATTAGTCATGCTAAATTAACTCTATTGTCGGTGGGGATTAGGAGAGTAGATGTGTGGGGTTGAGGGAATGGGGCCTGGGTGAGATTGTGGTCAGTGTGGACTTGAAGGTCTCGAAGGGCCCCCTTCTGTACCTTAGAGATACTATGATTCTAAATGCAAAGCGTTGTAAAGCCGGGGGAAAACTAAACACAGAGCAATTGGAAGGTGATTACTGCTTTTTGGACACTATGGGTCATTAGGACAGATCACCAAAAGCTCTATTAAAGGGATTGCTCTTACACGTCATCTCAAAGGAGAAGAGAGACAGATAAAGGCAGGGAGAGATTTAGGGACGGAATTCCTGGGGTAAGGTCTTGCCAGCTGAAGGCCTGTTCTTCAATGGAAGAGCAAAGTAAGTGGGTTAAAGCCCAAGAGCAAGAACAGGCTTGAATCAATGCATTGCAATAATCCAGAAAGATGGAAGTCTTTCAGAGAAGATGCTAACCCTCTGCATGTCCAAGCAAACATCCCATTTGATTTCCTGACGCGAGGATATTGCTTCGAGGGATCCTATCTAATATTTTCCTATCAGCAAAAAAAAACAACCAAACCAATTATTAATCTTGTGGTGTTTGTATGACATTTTCTCACATTTGTCAGTCACTACACTCCAATAATAACTGATCGGCACAGTGGCACAGTGATTAGCACTACTGTCTCACAGCACCAGGGACCCAGGTTCATTTTCTGGCTTGGGTCACAGTCTGTGTGGAGTTTGCACATTCTCCCTGTATCTGTGTGGGTTTCCTCTGGGTGCTCCGGTTTCCTCCCACAGTCTGAAAGACATGCTGGTCAAGTATATTGACTCAAAAAGAGTGTGGCATCTAGGGAAATTTCACAGTAACTTTATTGCAGTGTTAATGTAAGCCTGACTTATGACTAATAAATGAACTTTAAAAAAGTTCAGATCATGCAATGCATTTTGAGATGCTTCGATATAATCTAATACTGTTTCCACAAGCAAGTTGTCGAAAATCAGATGGTTTCTATAAAGGGCAGGTGATCCATTCTTGTAGGTTAACAGCCAGGTAGGGAGTTAAAGGTGATTCCCAAGGTGCATGTGAGTTAGGCACATACACACAAAACTGTTATGATTTATAGAATCGTGATACACTTCATTAAATTGTAACCAGAGAAAAATATCAAATTCTTTAATAAATGTGGTTTTTTTACCACCTACCTGCAACAGATTGCAAAGCTAATTAATAGAATGTCAGCAATGTGATAAGAGAATATGGGAGAGTGAGAAACCTAAAAACTCCCTCAAACTCCTCAATCAAATCTTGGCAGCTACACGACCACAGAACAACATTTATGATCTGGCTGCTTGAAGGCAAAAGTACCTTCATATAAACTTACAGAAAGGACTATTTGCACAGAGAATGAAAGCTGCACGATATGGCAGTCAGTGAAAAGTTAAATCTTGTAGTATTTATGCTCCATTTAGATTTCTAATTCCAAATGGTACATTGCTTCCTGCCATGAGCACAAAAGTTGTGTGAACCCATTTTTTATTGAACAAGTCTTCCGTGAAGGAATGCAGGTTAATTTCAATTTTTTCCTGTATTTGGAAGTGGAGAAAAATGGTAACAAATAAAATTAAAATAAGCATTTATATTGTGACTTTAATAACATCAAAATATCCCAAAGAACCATAATTAAATACTTTTGAAATGTAATCACATCAGAACAGTCACGATACTTCATCAGTCCTTCACTGGCTCTGTGATATTCTGAGATGATGAGGGATGATGTATGAATGCAAATCTGTTTTTGGATTGCAAGAAATGTGGCAGTTAATTTGTGCACAGCACGATCTCACTAACAACAACATGGCAATGATCCGATAATGCATTTTAGCAAGATGGGTTAAGGAATAAATATTGGCCAGGAGTGAGCACTCCTGCTCTTTTTTTTTAAATTGGCAGATGGAGACTTAGTTTAACATCTCATCCTCTGAGAGTGCAACACTTCCTTGGTGCCATACTCGGAATATCAGCTCAACGTGCTTAAGATAATGGAGTATGTTTGGAAATGGTAACCTGCTGATTTGAGATGTTGGAATATTACCCAACTATCCCTAGGACCTTTGTGGTAATGTGTACAGGTATTCAGATATAAACAGGATGGTGCTCGAAACTGCTGCTTACTCTCCCATGTTCCCTTATCACATTGCTGACATTCTAATAATTAGCTTTGCAATCCGTTACAGGTAGTTGGTAAAAAACATATTTCTTAAAAAATTAATATTTCTCTCTGGTTACAATTTAATGAAGTTCGTCACAATTCTATAAATCATAACAGTTTTGTGTCTAACTCACATGCACATTGGGAATCACCTTTAACCTCTCTACCTGGTTTACTAAAGCCAAACCGTCTACTGTCAGTCACTGTCCAACCAGCACAAGTTCCAGCTGTATACTGGAGCTCAATGACAGAGGTTGGATTGATTTTCGATTGGATTGAAGGAATGGATGTGGAATTGGATGTGGAACATGTTCCCATCTGTTCCGTAAATTATCTTCACGCCTACGGGTAATTTGCTGAGGGTGAATTGCAGCAGGGAAAATGGAGAACAGAAGAACATTCAAATTAGGAGCAAGAGTAGGCCTTTTGGCCTCTTGAGTCTCCTCTGCCATTCAGTAGGATGTTGATTGATCTGATATTTGGCCTCAACATCACATTCCGCCTCCTCCCAATAGCCTTTGACTCCCTTTTCATTCAGGAATCTATCAACCTTCTGCCTTAAAAATATTGAATGATCTTAGCTCTATCACCCTCCAGGGAACAGAGTTCCAAAGACACATGAACTTCTGAGAGAAACAAATTTTAATCATTGCAGTCTTAAATGGGAGACTTCTTATTTTAAACTGCGTTCGGTAGTTCTAAGCTTCCCCACAAAGGAAAACATCCTGTCAGCATTCACCCTGTCTTGTTTCAATAAGATCACCCTTTTTCTTCCAAACTCCATTAGATTACAGTCTCTAATCTTTCTGATGGGCAACACGACAGCTCAGTGAGTATCGCTGTGCTGTGCAGATACATGGATTTGGGCCTGTGTCTGTGGGAGTTTGCACATTCTCCCCGTGCTTGCGTGGTTTTTCTCCGGGTGCTCCGGTTTCCTCCCACATCCCAAAGATGTGCTCTTAGGCTAATTGGCAAAACAAATTCTCCCGAAATTGTCTCAAATTTGGTTTTTAATCCATAGATCTATAAACATGGACAGGGATCGCGGGTAGAAGTGGGAACATCGAGGTGGCGGCGCGGGCTCGTTGGGCCGAAGGGCCTGTTTCCCATGCTGTTTTGTTCTTTGTTCTTTGTTCTCATAAAATAAGACCCTCTTCCTAGGAATTGGTCATGTGTATCTTTACTGAACTGCTTCTAGTTCAATGATGTTCTTTGTTAAATAAGAGGCCAGAAGTGCACACGATGCCCTTGACATGGTCTCAGCAAAGCCCTGTACAAGTGTAGCAAAACATCCCTAATTTTATACAAGAACAGAGAATGCTGGAAAAACTCATCAGACCTGGCAGCATCTGTAAGGAGAGAGAAACAGTTAGCATTTCAAGCCCATCTGACTCTTCATCAGAACTAAAGAGAGGGACAAATGTGTGAGATATTAAATTGTGGAGAGATTGCAAGAAAAATGTAGTAACTTTAAGAACAAAAGATAGATTCCTATTGTGGGAGGGAGTGGAGGGGTGAAAGAAGGGACAATAAATGTATGAAATATTTTTTAGAAACCGGTTAAGATGGAAGTGGAAGGTCACAGTTTAACTCAATGTTGAGTACTTCAAGTGTAAGGTGCCCAATCAGAAGATGAGATGTTGCTCTATCAGCTTGTGTTGGGCTTCATTGGAAACTGCAGCAGGGTTAGTATAGACATGTGGGCATGAGAGCAAGTTGATGGATTGAAATGGTGAGCGAGAGGAAGATTGGACTCATGTTAACAAGTACAACAGACCAAATTGAAGAAGGTAGAAATGAAAGGCTGCTTCACCTGAAAGGATTGTTTGGGGTCTTGAACCTTGAGGAGGGAGGAGATAAAGGAGTACATGTCATACCTTCTGCAATTGCATGGGAAGGTGCAGTGGGAAGGAAATGGGGAGCTGGGAGTGATGGAAGAATGGACCATGATGCCACAGAGCGAATGCTGATAGCAGGAAGTTAAGGATAAGATGTGCTTCATGGCTGTAGTGTGCTGGAAGTGTCAGATTTGATATAGAGATGCCAGTGTTGGACTGGGGTAAACTCAGTAAGATGTCTGGCAACACCATTTTAAATCCAACCGATTTATTTGATAGTGAACTCGCTAGCTTTCGGTCTTTGTAGCCTTTGTCAGGCGAATGAGGTGTTCTGGTCTGCAATAGCACACATATCAGCACAGACAGTTTACAGATTACTGATTAGAATGCGAATCCTTTCACCTAACCTGCTATTCAAGTCTTAAAGTGGCTCACAATGTGAGTGGAAGGAGCACTGAGCACAGGTTAGAGATGTGTATTGTCTCCAGACATCTGCTGTTGTTGGAACATCTTGTTGAAGTTGTTTAAAACATTGGCATAGCCACACTTGGAATACTGTGTGCAGTTCTAGTCATCCAATTATAGAAAGGATATTATTAAACTAGAAAGAGTGAAGATAAGATTTAGATAATAGAACATAGAACATAGAAGATTACAGTGCAGAACAGGCCCTTCGGCCCTCGATGTTGCGCCGACCAATTAGGAACAAGCAGTGACCCTCTAACCTAAACCATTCCCTTTTCATCCATAAACTTATCTACTAACCTCTTAAACGCCACCAAACTTGGCGCATCTACAACTGACGCAGGCAAGGCATTCCATACCCTTACCACCCTCTGGGTAAAGAACCTACCTCTGACATCTGTCCTAAAACCACCACCCCTCAATTTAAAGCTATGTCCCCTCGTGCTAGCTTTCTCCATCCTAGGAAAAAGGCTATCACTGTCCACCCTATCTAAACCTCTAATCATCTTATATGTTTCAATAAGGTCTCCTCTTAGCCGCCTTCTTTCTAACGAAAACAACCTCAAATCCCTCAGCCTCTCTTCATAAGACCTGCCCTCCATACCAGGCAACATCCTGGTAAACCTCCTCTGTACCCTCTCCAATGCCTCCACATCTTTCTTATAATGCGGGGACCAGAACTGTACACAATACTCCAAGTGCGGCCACACTAGAGTTCTGTACAGTTGCAACATGACGTTGCGGCTCCGAAATTCAATCCCCCTACCAATAAAAGCTAAGACTCCGTATGCCTTCTTAACAACCTTATCGACTTGATTGCCAACTTTCAGGGATCTATGCACACATACACCAAGATCCCTCTGTTCATCAACACTATTAAGAGTCCTACCATTAGCCCTATACTCTACACATTTGTTATTCCTGCCAAAGTGAATTACCTCACACTTTTTCACATTAAACTCCATTTGCCACCTCTCGGCCCAGCTCTGCAACTTGTCCAAGTCTCTCTGCAAACTATAACACCCCTCTTCACTATCTACCACTCCTCCGACTTTGGTGTTATCCGCAAATTTACTAATCCATCCTTCAATACCCTCATCCAGATCATTTATAAAAATTACAAACAGCAGGGGCCCCAAACAGATCCCTGAGGTACACCACTTGTAACCGAACTCCACGATGAATATTTTCCATCAACCACCACCCTCTGTCTTCTATCTGCTAGCCAATTCCTAATCCAATTAGCTAAATCACCCTCAATCCCATACATCTGCATTTTCTGCAGAAGCCTTCCATGGGCCACCTTATCGAACGCCTTACTAAAGTCCATATATACCACATCAACTGCCTTACCCCCATCCACCTCTTTGGTCACTTTTTCAAAAAACTCAATAAGGTTAGTAAGGCACGACCTACCCTTCACAAAACCATGCTGACTATCCCCAATCAATTCATTTCTCTCTAAATAACTATAAATCCTATCCCTAATAATTCTCTCCAATACTTTGCCCACAACAGAAGTAAGACTCACTGGCCTATAATTCCCTGGAAAGTCTCTCTTCCCCTTCTTGAACAATGGGACCACATTCGCTATCCTCCAGTCTTCCGGAACTATACCCGTAACCAACGACGACCTGAAGATCAGAGCCAGAGGCTCTGCAATCGCCTCTCTCGCCTCCCAGAGAATCCTAGGGTAAATCCCGTCCGGCCCAGGGGACTTATCTAACTTCAAACCCTCAAGAATATCTAGCACATCCTCCTTATCTACTTCGATACTTTCCAGTTTGCAACCCTGTATCCCAGTGTTCTCCACAACTACATTTACATCTCCCTGCGTGAATACCGAAGAGAAATATTTGTTCAATGCCTCTCCAATCTCTTCAGGCTCCACGCACAACTTCCCACTGCTGTCCATGACTGGCCCTAACCTTGCCCTAACCAATCTTCTATTCTTAACATATCTAAAGAAAGCTTTAGGATTCTCCTTGATCCTATCAGCCAAAGTCTTCTCATGTCCCCTTTTAGCCCTCCTCAACTCACTCTTTAGCTCACTCCTGGCTAATCTATAGCTATCCATTGCACTAACTGAGCCTTCCAGCCTCATCCTGACATAAGCCTCTTTTTTCCTTTTAACCAGCGAATTAACTTTTTTAGTACACCATGGTTCCCTTACTAGGATGCTATCAGACTTGATGGGTTTGAGTTATAAGGAGAGGGTGGATAGACTGGGACTTTATTCTCTGGAGTGTAGGAGGCTGAGGGGTGATCTTATAGAGGTCTGTAAAATAATGAGGGACACAGATCAGCTAGATAGTCAATATCTTTTCCCAAAAGTAGGGGAATCTAAAACTAGAGGGCATAGGTTTAAGGTGAGAGGGAAGAGATACAAAAGTATCTAGAGGGATGGTTTTTTCATACAGAGGGTGGTAAATGTTTGGATGGTGGAGTGTTTGGGTAGTAATAGAGGTAGGTACAATTTTGCCTTTAAAAAGCATTTAGACAGTTACATGTGTAAGATGGGGATAGAGGGATATGATCCAAATGCGGGCAATTGGTATTAGTTTAGGGGTTTTAAAAAAAAGGGCAGCGTGGACAAGTTGGGCTGAAGGGCCTGTTTCCATACTGTAAATCTCTATGATTCCATGACTTGAAGGTGCGCTCACTCAGAAACTGAGCATCAGTTGACTCTTTTGCTGAAGCATATAAGGAAATGGGCTTTCCACTGAACACCCAGGAAACTAAAGTCCTTTTCCAAACTGCTTCCCCAGTAAAAATACCCTTCCTCCCATTGAGTTAAATGAACAAAAATATTCCAGAAAATGTGAACCATTTTTCATATTTGGGGATTCTCCTGTTGAAAAAAACAGACAAAGTCCCCCCTTAGTGTGCTGGCTCAGACTTTGGCTGACTGAGGAAAAGAATGATTAAGGGTCAGGATCTCAAACCCGAGAGAATGCAGCAGTAACCCTGTGCTCATACAAACTACAGAGACTTGGACAGCCTGAAGCAGGGTAGTTCAAAGCAGTGGAGAGGTACCACCAGAGGTGACTCCTCCTGCTCGAGTGGACATATTGTTTGTATGCCTGACAGCAGTCTTGAAGCAACTCTTCTGCTTCGAACTCAATTACAACAGGAACTCCAAGGGAGACAATGGAAATACTTCAGGGATGTTCCCGAATAATTCCTAAAGGGGTCAAGCTGAGATGACCAAAATAGAGAAGTTACATTTTATGGAATCATAAAATCTATGGTGCAGAAGGAGGCCATTCGGCCCATCAAACCAGCATCTATAACAATCCCACCCAGGTCCTGTCCCCGTAATCCCATACAGTTAACCTGCTGATCCCCCTGACACTAAGGGGCAATTTATCATGGCCAATCAACCTAACCCGCATATCTTGGAGTGTGGGAGGAAACCGGAGACAGGAGAAGAATGTACAAACTTCACACAGATAGTCAGCTGAGGCCAGAATTGAATTGAGTCCCTGGTGCTGTGAGGCAGCAGTGCTAACTGTTTGGCCGGATATCAAGCCCCCCCCTAGAGATTTGGCCGGGAGTTTGCAGGGGTGATATCGAGATGCTGAACAGAGCGCACAAACCTCCAAACACTTCATCTGTCTAATCCTTCAAACGTTGTCCGGCCCACATGTGGCAGAGTCTGCAGATTGTATTTTAGACTTAGCAGCTGCCTGAGAACACACTAAACCAGAGAGAGAACAATTCACCCCCAATCCTGTGGGACTGAATAAAGTGGACTTTCCAAAATGACAAGTGAACCTGGAGGGAGTGACTGTACCCCAACAACGGAGAGAGGAAAAGGAATAAAAATCTGCCAGATGGATTAACATGAGGTGAATGCAGAAATAATTGGATTAAAACAGCAAAGTTTATCAAGTGACAGACAGTCAAGGCCATGTCCATTAAGGAAAAGACAGTATGATTATGAACACCATGGAAACAAACCTCAGGCTTTGCTATGTTCCACTTAGATCAAATCGCAGGTATACAAATTTCCAGAAGAGATCCTGTCTCTCTAATATTGTGGATTGAACAGTGATTATCAAAGAACAAAGAACAAAGAACAACACAGCACGGGAAACAGGCCCTTCGGCCCAACGAGCCCACGCCGCCATCCTAACGTCTTAATGACATATCCTTGACTTTAGGCTATGCCTATTGTTGAAGATTCCCATATAGAGACCAATATAGGGGCAACTTGTTTCCCAATCAGCCTAAGAGCACATTTTTGGGATGTGGAAGGAAACCGGAGCACCCGGAGAAAACCCACGCAACCACGGGGAGAACGCGCAAACTCCCTCAGACACAGGCCCAAATCCATGTGTCTGCACAGCAACAGCGATAGTCTCTGAGCTGTCATGTTGCCCATCTGATGGTCCAGTTCAAGCATACACTAACGACGTGAAGCACTAGGCCACTCCTGAAGTAACATCCAGGAGCAGCCCTCGCATGACCTGCCGAATGCATGCACCTTGTTGGTCAACAAGGTGGACCGAACAGCCTGTGGAAACAATTAAAGTATTTAAACAGTCCTCCCATATCCCTCTATCTGCAGACCGCTCATGTGGCTGTCCAAGAGACCCTTAAACAACCCTAGCGTGCCTGCTCCCACCACCTTACTCGGTAGTGCATTCCACACCCCCACTACCTTTTGTGTGAAAAAAATGCCCTCTAATATTAGTCTTATACGTAGCCCCCCTCACCCTAAGGCCGTGACCCCTCGTTCTATCCGAATCTAATGGTGGAAAAAGCTTACCACCATTTACTCTATCTATAACCCTCATAATCTTACATACCTCTAATAGGTCGCCTCTCAGCCGACGTCTTTCAAGGGAAAACAACCCCAGTACGTTCAACCTTTCCTCGTAAGACAGCCCTTCCATACCAGGCAGCATCCTGGTAAATCTCTTCTGCACTCTCTCCAGGGACTCCACATCCTTCCGGTAGTACGGCGACCAGAACTGAACGCAGTACTCCAAGTGAGGCCTAACCAACGTTCTATACACTTGTAACATCGGACTCCTACTCTTGTATTCTATACCCCTTCCTATGAAGGCTAACATACCATACGCTTTCTTTATCACCTTTTCCACCTGTACTGACACCTTCAGAGACTTGTGAACATGCACCCCCAGGTCTCTCTGCGTCTCTATACTCCGGATAGTTTTACCTTTTATCCTATAACTCCCCTCTACAGTATTCCGGCCAAAATGTATCACCTTGCATTTATCCGGATTAAATTCCATTTGCCATCTATCTGCCCAATCTACCAGCCTATCAATGTCCTGTTGTATTGCCTGGCACTGCTCCTCAGTCCCCGCCAATCCAAGTATCTTAGTGTCATCAGCAAATTTGCTGATCACACCACCTACCCCCTCTAGAGGTCCTAGTACTGAGCCCTGTGGCACACCACTAGTGACTGACCTCCAGTTGGAAAAAGAGCCTTCCACTAATACCCGCTGTCTCCTCCTCCCAAGCCAGTTCTCAACCCATCTACATACCTGGCCCTGTATCCCCTGCGCCTTCACCTTTTTTATCAGCCTACCATGGGGAACCTTGTCAAACGCCTTACTGAAATCCATGTAGACGACATCAACGGCTTGTCCTTCATCACCCGTTTTTGTCACCTCTTCAAAAAATTCCACTAGATTCGTAAGGCACGACCTCCCCTTAACGAAGCCATGCTGTGTATCCCTGATCAGATCGCAGCGCTCCAGATGCTTATACATCCTATCCCTGAGGATCCTCTCCATTAGCTTACCTATAACTGAAGTCAAGCTCACCGGCCTATAGTTCCCTGGGTTATCCCTCTGACCCTTTTTAAACAACGGTACTACATTTGCAATCCTCCAGTCCTCTGGGACCTCACCTGTGTCCAAAGAAGAGACAAAGATTTGCGTCAGAGGCCCAGCAATGTCATCCCTCACCTCCTTTAGCAGCCTGGGATAAATACCATCAGGCCCCGGAGCTTTATAAGTCTTTATGCTACCTAAAAGCCCCAACACTTCTTCCCTCGTAATGATTATTTCCTTTAAAGGGTCCTCAAAATCCTCAAAGCCGGCATCAGATATCAGGCCCCTCTCCCGCGTGAATACTGACGCAAAGTATTCATTCAGGATCTCCCCCATCCCCTCAGGCTCTAAGCATAGATTCCCTCCTCTGTCCCTGAGAGGTCCAATCTTCCCTCTAACCATCCTTTTGCTCTTTACATAGGAGTAAAATGCCTTAGGATTTTCCTTAATCCTACCTGCCAAAGCCATTTCGTGGCCCCTTTTTGCCTTTCTGACAACCCCTTTTAAGATCCCGTCTACACTCTCTATATTTTTCCAGCACTGCCTCTGTCCCCAATTGCCTGGATCTAACGTACGCCTCCCACTTCTTCCTGACCAAGTCCTCAACATCCCTAGTAACCCACGGTTCTCTAATCCTACCCTTCCCATCCTTTCTCCTTACCGGCACATGTCTATCCTGCAAAAATTTTAGTTTTCCCTTGAAAGATTCCCACATGTGCAGCGTCGACCTACCCTCGAACAGCTTATCCCAGTCGGTATCCTTAAGATCCTGCCTAATCTGGCTATATCGAGCCCTCCCCCAGTTTAACACCCTCCCCTTAGGGCAGGATTCATCTTTCTCCATTAATACCCTAAAGCAGACAGAGTTGTGGTCACTATTAGACAACATGCTCTCCTACTACAACGTCAACCACCTACCCTGGCTCATTCCCCAGAACCAGATCCAGTATAGCCCCCTCTCTAGTCGAGCTATCCACATACTGCTCCAAGGGTCCTTCTAAAACACACTGTACAAATTCCTCCCCTTCCGCACCTTCCGCTCTCGGCACCTTCCAATCTACGCCAGGGAAATTGAAATCTCCCATTACAACTACCCTATTCTTCCTACACTTATCTAAAATTTCCTTACATATCCCTTCTTCCATGGCCCGCGGACTATCCCTTCTTCCACGGCCCGCGGACTGCGGTATCAAGTGCCAGATACTGAATGAGATTGTTCTACTCTTTTCTGGTTCTCTGGTTGCTAATACATTTTTATATGAGCACCTCTGCTCTTTAAATAGAGGAAAGATAGAACATAGAACACTACAGCACAAACAGGCCCTTTGGCCCACAAGTTGTGCCAATCATATCCATACCTACCAGGCCTATCTATAACTCTCAATCCCATTAAATCCTGTGTACGCATCCAGAAATCTTACAAGATCCCAACGAGTTTGTCTCTACCACCACTGACAACTGATTCCACTCATTCACCACCCGCTGAGTGAAAAACGTACCCCTGATATCTCCTCTGTGCCTGTTCCCCAGCACCTTAAATCTGTGTCCTCTTGTAGTGACCATTTCAGCTCTGGGAAATAGCCTCTGAGAATCCACTGTATCTCTGAATATTTTATAAACTTCTATCAGGTCGCGTCTCAACCTTCGTCTCTCCAGGGAGAAGAGACCTAGCTCCCTCAACCTATCCTCATAAGGGCATGCCTCCCAATCCAGGCAACAGCCTTGTAAATCTCCTCTGCAGCCTCTCAATAGCTTCCACATCCTTCCTATAGTGAGGCAAACGGAACTGCACAGAGTACTCCAAGTGGGGCCTGACAAGGGTCTTATAAAGTTGCAGCAAGCATATTATAAAGGCGATTGGAGCACATAACTGTGCAGCTGTCAGGTACCCGGCTGTAAGTACAAAATCCATGCCCTCAATGGAAAATCTGGCTTCATGTTCGCTCTCAGAATGTATAAATATGTCATAGCAGTCGGTAATGTATGTTAACTAAAAGCATAAGGCTGAGATTAATTATGGAACTGTCGAGATTACAAAGGAGATAGGATCTGATCCCCTCTGGGAATGTATTTCTTTGTACTTGTTAATTGCTTTTGTCTCCACTTACAATCTGGAATGTGCAGCCTGAGAGAGCAGTAGCAATAGATTCAATCATAAATTTCAAAGGGAATTTGGGAAATACTTGGAAAGAAAAACTGGCAGTGCTATGGGAAAACAGCAAGGTTTCACAGCAGGGAGGAGGGGGTGTGCAGTAAGACTAATAATGCTTGGCTAATCAAAGTCAAGCTGCCTGGCTTAAATTTCAATCTTTTTTTTGTCAGTTAACTCTCAGTCACCATCAACTAGTACATTCCCCATGGCAGCACCTCTACCAATCAGAGTCTGCTTTCCAACCAATTAGCATCCCCTTGCAAGATGGAAAGCTCTGATAAAATGTATTTTTTTTAAGTAATATTCCAATAGCCCTTTTAGAAGCGTAGGCTAACAGGCTGAGTGGTCTAATTTGCACTGCTTGATTTCATAGTGCTCTGGCCTCTTAGTAGCAGGTATCGGAGGTCCAAGACATGAGGCTCTGACACAGGTCAGGTTCGAGTCATGGGAGTGACTCCAATCACAAGAGAACTGAAGCATGAGGACTGGCAGGAAAAACTGGATTACAACAGCACAAAGGTCTGTAACTCATAGCACCGTGGGTAGCACTTCTGAAGTTGAACATAGAGACACGGTAGCATAGTGGGTTAGAACTGCTGCTTTACATAAGAACATAAGAAATAGGAGCAGGAGTAGGCCATCCAGCCCCTCGAGCCTGCCCCGCCATTCAATAAGATCATGGCTGATCTGTAGTGGTTCAGTACCACTTTCCCGCTTTCTCCCCGTAACCCTTAATTCCCTTGTCAATCAAAAACCTATCCACTCTTGACTTGAACATATTCAGCGAGGAAGCCTCCACCACTTCATCAGGCAGAGATTTCCAAAGATTCACCACCCTTTGTGTGAAGAAATTCCTCCTCAACTCCCCCCCCCGCCCCCGCTAAGCAGGAAGCGTCTCTCAACCTCTACCCTTTCCATCCCCTTCATTATCTTATACGTCTCTATAAGATCCCCTCTCAGCCTTCTAAACTCCAAAGAGTCCAAACCTAGCCTATTCAATCTTTCCTCATAATCCAACGCCCTCATCTCCGGTATCAGCCTGGTAAACCTTCTCTGCACCCCCTCCAAGGCCAATATATCCTTCCTTGAATGCAGCGACCAAAACTGCACACAGTACAGGGATCTGGATAGGCTGAGTGAGTGTGCGAGGACCTGGCAGATGGAGTATCATGTTAGCAAGTGTGAGATTATCCACTTTGGTAGGAATAATGGTAGAAGGGATTACTATTCAAATGGCGAAATGCTGCAGCATGCAACGGTGCAGAGGGACCTGGGGGTCCTTGTGCACGAATCACAAAAACACAGTCTGCAGGTGCAGCAGGTGATTAAGAAGGTGAATATAATGTTGGCCTTTATAGCTAGGGGGGATAGAATATAAAAGTAGGGGGAGTCTGTTGAAGCTGTATAGGAGGCTAGACAGGGTAGAAGAGAGAGATTATTTCCACTTAGAAAGGAAACAAGAACTACAGGGCACAGCCTCAAAACAAGGACGAGCCAATTTAGAACAGAGTGGAGGAGGAACTTCTTCTCCAGAGGGTAATGAATCTTTGGAATTCTCTACCCATTGAAGCAGTGGAGGCTACCTTCTGCCCATCCTGAGGAAGCAGAATATCTGGTCATTGATATTTGTGGAAACGCGTTGTGCACAAATTAGAAGCTTATTTGTTACATTACAGCAGTGATCACACTTCACATTTTGGGAGGCACTCCGATGCCATAAAAGGTGCTATATCAAAGCAAACTATTTTCTTTTCTTCCTTTGATCTATTGGAACCACAGTACTGGCTCAAGGGGCTGAATGGCCTTCTCTTGATTTTACGGCTCCAAGAGATTATAACCTTATTCCCAGCAACGTAATCCAACCTTTGGGCTAGTTGTCGAGTTTGGGAAGAGAATTTTCTGTCGAAGCAGGGTGAGTAGTAACAGAACGGTAATGTCACTGGACAATTAAGAAAGAGATGTTCATGCTCTGGGGTCAGATGCTCAAATTTCATCATGGCATCTGGTGGAACTTAAATTTATAAAATTTGGAATTGAAAGCTTGTTTTGGCAATGGTGGCCATGAAACTCTCATTGATTGTTGTAAAAACCCATCTGGTTCACTTAAGGAAGGAAATCTGCTGTCTTTACCTGGTCTGGCCTATACGTAACTCCAGACTGAGAAGAATGTTGTTTACATTTAACTACCCCTGAAAGACTAAGCAAGGGCTGGGGCAATTAGAGATGTCCCAGCCACTGATATTCCCATCCTATGAAAGAACAGACAAAAAGATTCAGGCCAGGAATATCTGCACCAGCAGATGGACCTGGTTCTTGTCTGCTCTTTATGTACTTCTATTTATGTATTTGTTTTTATTATTGATGTATTTGTTTTTATCCTACAGGTGCTTTGGTCCACCTTGTTGTCTAACGAGGGGCATACACGCGATGGGTTGTGAGAGGACTGCACTTGGATCTTTTTTGAGAATATCCTACTGCTTCACGTTGTTAGTGTATGCTTGACCTGGACCTTCTGATGGGCAACACGACACCTCAGTGACTATCGCTGTGCTGTGCAGATGCATGGATTTGGGCCTGTGTCTGTGGGAGTTTGCGCATTCTCCCTGTGCTTGCGTGGGTTTTCTCCAGGTGCTCCGGTTTCCTCCCACATCCCAAAGATGTGCTGTTAGGCTAATTGGCAAAACAAATTCTCCCTAAATTGTCTGAAATTTGGTTTTTAATCCATAGATCTATAAACATGGACAGGGATCATGGGTAGAGATGGGAACATCGAGGTGGCGGCGCAGGCTCATTGGGCCGAAGGGCCTGTTTCCCGTGCTGTTTTGTTCTTTGTTCTTTGTCCTACAGAAGACTTCGGCATGAGTTTTCCTCCCTCCCACCATAGATCCATGGGGAAATCTCTGTGCCTCCTTCCCCAACTGGCCCAGAGTTCTCCACTACATTCCCCACTCTCTCTTTTTCTTCTGTATGTACGCTATGCTTTGTCTGTACAGTGGCTCTTGTCTATGGATTCAAATTATTTATTATCCTGTGTGGCGTAACTTAAGAGATCAATGTTCCATATTAAAATTGTTCCACGGCAGATCATAAAAATGTTTATCATTTGGTTTTATGACACCAAAGTCGGAGGAGTGGTAGCTAGTGAAGAGGGGTGTTATAGTTTGCAGAGAGATTTGGACAAGTTGCAGAGCTGGGCCGAGAGGTGGCAAATGGAGTTTAATGTGGAAAAGTGTGAGGTAATTCACTTTGGCAGGAATAACAAATGTGTAGAGTATAGGGCTAATGGTCGGACTCTTAATAGTGTTGAAGAACAGAGGGATCTTGGTGTATATGTGCATAGATCCCTGAAAGTTGGCAATCAAGTCGATAAGGTTGTTAAGAAGGCATATGGAGTCTTAGCTTTTATTGGTAGGGGGATTGAATTTCGGAGCTGCAACTTCATGTTGCAACTGTACAAAACTCTAGTGCGGCCGCACTTGGAGTATTGTGTGCAGTTCTGGTCCCCGCATTATAAGAAAGATGTGGAGGCATTGGAAAGGGTACAGAGGAGGTTTACCAGGATGTTGCCTGGTATGGAAGGCAGGTCTTATGAAGAGAGACTGAGAGATTTGAGGTTGTTTTCGTTAGAAAGAAGGCGGCTAAGAGGAGACCTTATTGAAACATGTAAGATGATTAGAGGTTTAGATAGAGTGGACAGTGATAGCCTTTTTCCTAGATGGAGAAAGCTAGCACGAGGGGACATAGCTTTAAATTAAGTGGTGGTAGTTATAGGACGGATGTCAGAGGTAGGTTCTTTACCCAGAGGGTGGTAAGGGTATGGAATGCCCTGCCTGCTGCAGTTGTAGATGCGCCAAGTTTGGTGGCGTTTAAGAGGTTAGTAGATAAGTTTATGGACGAAAAGGGAATGGTTTAGGTTAGAGGGCCATTGCTTTTTCCTAATTGGTCGGCGCAACATCGAAGGCCGAAGGGCCTGTTCTGCGCTGTAATGTTCTACGTTCTATGTTCATTGGAATAAAGCATTTGGTGTTCACAGATTGTCTGTGGATTTTATGTTTCTAATCTGAATGCTAACTGCATTTTGTTACCTTATTTGGCAAAATATTGCAAGCTGTCTTATTTACCTTTATGTTCAAAGCTCAGATGAAGGTTGGAATCTGTGACTCATTCATTTGTCTCATTGTTTTTGTTACACCCTCAGCTTTATACTGTCTGTCAGAACTGAATGTGTGGCAAACTGGCCAGCTTGCTCATTCCGCTGGACCCATGCATTTCAACAATGCGCGGGGAAAGAGACAAATTACGTAAGGACTTTCTTTTTTTGACTTGCTTAAATTGCCTCCAGCGTCACATTTCTCATTACCTCTCTTCAGGTTGGGTTGGCATAAGGACTGGAGATCCTCGCACGGTGAGATGCGTCTGTGTGAAAGGGGATCAGTTCCCTGATGGGGAAGCTTTACCATAGTTTTAGCAAAAAGCGGCATCAAATCCTGAAGTGGAAATAAGAAGCGACAGCGTTCCAAGTGCTTTGCCAACTTTGTTTTGTATGTTCCATACTCCTTCTGTTAACGTGCCAGTCTGCACCTACTGGCGCCTACTTAACCCCCAACTTGGCATTGTGGATGACATTTACAACAGGAGCGATTCTCTGCGTAAAAGGCATATTTCATTTGGCAGATTTGATTGGCAAAGAATGATTTCCTCTATTACTTTTATTCTCTGTTGCATTAAAATTTGATATCAGCAAAGGGTTCTACCTGGAATTGTTGATTCCACGAACTATCCAGATTATTTGAGGGTTGACTTCAAACATGTAGATGTACAGACAATATACAATAGACCATTCAATCCAACCGGTAATTGTTAGCATTTATGCTCCACTTGAGTCTCATGCTATCCTTCCTCATAAACTCTATCAATCTATCCTCCCAATCCTTTCTCCTTCAACAGTTTATCCACTTTCCCCTTCAATACTATTTGCCTCAGACTGCGGTCGTGAGTTCTGCATTCTCACCTAACTAATTTGCAGTTTCTGCAGCACTCAGTTCCCCATCCATCCAAGTTTTGCATATGAATGCTGTTTTAATGATGTTTAACACTGATATTTAGTTCTATGAGTTTCACATCTATTCATTCGGAGCTGGGTTGGCACTTTCCTAACTACCTCAGCTGCTATACGAAGCTCTTCTAACCAAGATACTGAGAAATCCTTCATTCCATTCCTCCAAACTGAATTCACATTTAGACCCCAAAGTTGAAAGATACTAAACATTCAGTGCAATGGCTCCAACATTTTGTGAGCAAATTCCTCATTGTTTTATTCATCTTAATTGATGCATACTTTCTCATAAGTAATCTTATTTATACGCAATATCAGAGTGCATGAAATAGGAAGGATAATTTACATCAAAAGCGATGGACAAAAACAGAAGTAGACTCTGCTCCAACATTCATTATGATCAAAGTTGAACACCAAATTCAAAATCCTTATCCCCCCTCTTTCAACCATATCCCTTATCCCTTTAACCCCAAGAGCTACATCTAATTTCTTCTTGAAATCTCACAACGTTTTGGTCTCAACTGCTTTTCGTGGTCATGAATTCACCACTTGCTGGGTGAAGAAATTTCTCTTCACCTCAGTCCTAAAAGGTTTACCCCTTTGGGCGGCATGGTGGCAAGTGGTTAGTGCTGCTGCCTATAGTACAAGGGATGTGGATTCAACTCCAGCCTTGGGTCACTGTCAGTGCAGAGTTTGCACATTCTCCTTGTGCCTGCATGGGTTCTTCCGGATGCTGTGGTTTCCTCCCACACCCCGAAGATGTCCAGGTTAGTTTGATTGGTCATGCTCAATTATCCCTTAATGTCAGGGGGATTAGTAAGGTCAGTAAGTGGGATAGGGCCTAGATGGGATTATTGTTGATGCAGGCTTGATGGGCTGAATCTCCTCCTTCTGCATTGTAGAATTCTATGTTTCTGTGAATATCCATTAACAGGTTAAGCTAACTTTCCACTGTTTTGCCAATAAGTTCTTGAAGTAGCTGGTGACTACATTTGACAAAAGAGCAATTTCTTTCTACTCTATCCTGCAGTGTTATGAATGAATCTATGGAGACATTTTGAAACAATAATTGTCATGTATATCTTTATGAATTTACAGTCTCTATAGTCTGTGGTTATGCTGTTGGTGACAGGAGCATTGATGAAACCTTACTGTCTCATAACAAGTTGTTGGTTAACTCTGTGTTAAGCATCACTTGGTGTGGTTCAGAAACCCCATCCTGACATGGCAATCTGAGAGACAGGACCACTACAAGTTGGTCATGTAAGAAATGTCATCTTGCACACTATAAGGAGCTAGTTTAGAAAATTGCCCACTTGTGTGAGAAGCAACACTATAAATTCAAGCCCCATCCTAGAAGCTTGAACACATAGTTCAGGTTGATGGTATAGCACTGAGGGAATGCAACACTGTTGGAGGCATCATAAATTGAGCTATTCTGTATGTGGGTTTGGGGAGAAAGCTTCTGTTGCTCCAGTATTTACCCAGGTGGTTATTGTAATATACACTGCCAATGCTCAGAGTGGACCAGGCTGACCCAAATCCATTCCTTGTTCAAAAGCCAATGTCAAAATCCAATTGAATCTAATTCAAGGGCCCCACAAGAAAGACAAACAAGGTCAGAGCTGACAAGGTGAGGCATTGCATCCCATCTTGGGTTTGACCTTTTGTTTGATCTTAACAGAAAGGTGCAGAAGCGCTTTGTTAAATGCTTTCAATACAAAGACCCACTGTTTTGTCTCTTTCTCTGTGTTGTGTCTGTTCACCGACATTAGCCTCAAACCAATCATCAACAAGCTGCTATCTCATTTAAATACCTTTAAAGAACAGCCTTGAAGACAGAACTAATGGGTCTCCAGGGAAATCCTATCAGTTCATTGGCACCGATTCCAGATTTCATTTCATCCCTTTTTCTTAACAGTGAGGAGTTGGCACCTCAAATGCAAATTGCAGATCAATCAACCAGAGCCAGTCTACTCAGCTTCAGATAATGAATTGAACATCATTTCTGCTTAGTTCAATAAGCTGTCAGTAATATCAGATGAGCAGTAATGTTAATGAAGGAGGATCAATCGGTAACTGGAATTTTAATAAATGGATTGAATTTGCTGCTATAAAATAGAATTATATAGAATTTACAGCCCAGAATAAGGCCATTCCGGCTATCTAACCTTTGTAAGAAGTCTCACAACACCAGGTTAGAATCCAAACCAGTTTATTTGATAGTAATCTTCAAAGTTCCACATACCTGACGAAGGAACACCGTTTCCGAAAGCTTGTAAGATTATTATCTAATAAATTGATTGGACTCTAACCTGGTGTTGTGAGACTTCTTATTGTATTTATCCCAGTCCAATGTTGGCATTTCTACATCACATCTAATCTTTGCCAGTAGCTACGCTCCATGTGAGTTTCCCCAATTATTACAACCTGCTATTCCTCTTTTCAAAAAACAAAGAACAAAACAGCACGGGAAACAGGCCCTTCGGCCCAACGAGCCCGCGCCACCACCCCGATGTTCCCACCTCTACCCATGATCCCTGTCTATGTTTATAGATCTATGGATTAAAAAAACAAATTTGAGACAATTTAGGGAGAATTTGTTTTGCCAATTAGCCTAAGAGCACATCTTTGGGATGTGGGAGGAAACCGGAGCACCCGGAGAAAACCCACGCAAGCACGGGGAGAATGCGCAAACTCCCACAGACCCAGGCCCAAATCCATGTATCTGCACAGCACAGCGATAGTCACTGAGCTGTCGTGTTGCCCATCAAATGGTCCAGGTCAAGCGTACACTAACGACGTGAAGCACTAGGATATTCTCGAAAAAAATCCAAGAGCAGTCCTCTCACGACCCATCGCGTGTATGCCCCTCGTTAGACAACAAGGTGGACCAAAGCACCTGTAAGATAAAAACAAGTACATCAATATCATCTATTTACACACTTCCCAGGGACTCCAAAGGCTCATGATCCCTAGTTTAAATCAGTCTGGACCCTCCTCTGTCATGCCTGAAACACTTATACCCAGGAATGTTCAGTTGCCACTGCTCCCCTTCCTTTAACCACGTCTCCGTCACCGCAACCACGTGCGGTGGTTTCCTTATGTGTTTATCTGGCTTCTCCTTAAATGTATCTTTGGTATTGTCTGAGCCACTCCTTGTAACAGTCAGTCGCCCATTCTAAGCATTCTTTGCATTGTTGCTCCTGAATTCCTTATTGAATTAATAATGACTATTTTATATTTATGAACTCTGCACTTGGCATTCTTAATTTTCCCAGTTATTTTTCCAGGAACCTAATCTGAGAATTATTAACTTCCTGCACTAAAGTCTGGAATGTTCTGATGTTTAAAGGTGATGCACAGTGTGACATAACAGCGCTCAACACCATCCCTCCCTCAGAGACTTCAGAACGGAGTGTGGTCCTTCCCGACAGCAGAGTAAATAAGGAGAACTGTTTTCACTGGAAGGAGTGTGTTTGTACTCAGAGGACACAGATTTAAAACAATTGATAAAAGAGTTTGAGGAGACACAATAAAAAATTTTTTGCAGTAAGTTGGCATGATCTAGAATGTCTTGGCTGAAAGACTGATGGGAACAAGTTCAATAACTTTTAACGGTGAATTGGGTAAATACTTTAAATGGAAAAGCAAACACAGATCTAAGGAGAAAGAGCAGGGGAGTGGGTTTAACTAGGTTGCTCTCAGAGAGTTGGCATTGACACAATGAGCCAAATGACATCCTTATGTGCTTTACGATTCTATCCTAAGGAAATCACCAAGCACTCAGTCGACCATCTAATTTGAGTTTACAAATTCTTTTGCAGTATAGTCACTATTTTTACATAGGAAAATGTGAAGGCCAATTTGCAAGCAGCAATGAAGTCACGGCCAAGTTACCAGTGATAGTGATGTTGGTGGAGGGATAAATATTGGCAAGCGCTTGGAAATCTGTGAAAATAGCACCATGGGATATTTCATCTTTTATCCACCTGACAGGGCAGACAAGGCCTTGCTTAACATCTCACCTACAAAATCACACCTCTGACAGTGCAGCACTCCCTCAGTACCACAGCTGAAAATGTCAACTTAGATTTAGTGCTCAAGTTTCTTGAGTCAGAATTGGGAGAGCAATCAATGGTCTGGTGATATCATCACTGGGCTTTTAATCCAGAAACTCAGCTAATGCTCTGGGGGACTCGGGTTTGAATCCCACCATGGCAGAAGGTGGAATTTGATTTCAATGACAAAAAAATCTGGAACTAAGAATCTAATGATGATCATGAAACCATTGTTGATTGTCGGAAAAACCCACTAATGTCCTCTAGGGAAGGAAATCTGCCGCCCCTGGTCTGGTCAGAGCCAGAGGAATGTGATTGACTTTCAAGTAGAGATGGGCAATAAATGCTGGCCAGTCAGTGACACCCATGATTCATGAATGAATTAAAAAAAGATTGGATTTGGATCCAGAATTTCCTGACTCAGAGGTGGGAGTACTGGTATGCAGGATTCTTTCATTCCCGACCTATAATTCTCCTTCCGTAGATCACACAAGTATGATCCTGTGTGTTGCAGCCTCTCTTTCTTCAGATGAATTTCTTTGAACTCATAAGACAGAACAACAGGGAGAAATGTTACTCAGCACACCACTTTATTACTTTTGCTACATTTCATTTTGTTGCTCCTCTTTCTTTTCCTTTACTCCCTGTTTGCCCATTTCACCACCTTATTTGCGAGCAGTTTATTGGACTGTTTTGCCCTTTGAGGTGATGGGGAACCTTTGTAGACAGAAATGAAAGTTTGCAAAACTAATTTGTGAACGCTTTTTGTGGGGCCACTAAATGCATCAACACCTCACAAACATTGATCTATGCTGCCTGCCCCCAACCGCACCCTAATGCCTGACCATTCATAATCCTCCCCAGGACCCCCCCCCCCCCCCCTCCCCCCACCCCCCCACCCCCTCACATTCATTCCTCAAACTTAACGTCCTTGTTCACACTCTGGATTCTGCTTGAATTGGCAAAAGGTGTCCTACGAAATGTTACTGAAAGACAACTAAAAAAATGGTTTGGTCATTCCACCATTCCTTATGGAGCCTGTCTCTCCTCACTACTGTATATGAAACCCATCACTTCATGCTCCAAATAATTGCAGTATTCTCTGCCTTTCGAATTTTTAAGGGTAAAACCATGCAACAAACAGGTGTGAAGTTACAAGGAGGAAAAGACAACTTGGCCCAACAAAGCTGATCCTTGCAACTCCTTTGTCAACTTGACCTTGGACAGAAAGAAGAACATAGAACATAGAATATAGAACATAACAGCGCAGAACAGGCCCTTCGGCCTTCGATGTTGCGCCAACCAATTAAGAAAAAGCAATGACCCTCTAACCTAAACCATTCCCTTCTCTTTCATAAACTTATCAACTAACCTCTTAAACGCCACCAAACTTGGCGCATCTACAACTGCCGCAGGCAGGGCATTCCACTCCCTAACCACCCTCTGGGTAAAGAACTTACCTCTGACATCTGTCCTATAACTACCACCCCTTAATTTAAAACTATGTCCCCTCATGCTAGCTTTCTCCATCCTAGGAGAAAGTATTGGTATTTATAAATTGCCCTTCACATCCTCAGCAAACTCCAAAATTCACTGACTAACTTTGAAAGTGCACTTACTGTTGTAATGTAGGAAACACAGCAGCCAATTTGCACATCGCAATTGCCACAAACAGGAGTATAATAAGAGCCAGGGTTACAGCCAGCCCCTGAGGAGGTTCCCCACAGATTATTGTTCTGTGTGGGACTCCTTGATTTGTCAGCCTCCGGCTGGGTTGCCCTCACATTGTTACAGACCTGGGTGGGGAGGGATGACTGTGTTTGTATTCAAGCCACCTTCTGCTGGTAGAAACAGGGTTTAATCTAACAAGCTTTCCTTTCTGTTAAATATCTTTTCCAGACTCAGTATGTTTAGAAAGGAACTAATTTAACTAGGTTTAATTGCATTAAGATAGAGTATGTTTATTAACTACTAAAAAGATGTATAGAAATGGTAAAACACATGTATCTGCGTTCATATAGATTAGAAATATGAATTGAATCCAATTGTAAATAAATATGAATAAAATGTTACACACGGACCAGCCTTTGAGCGGTGAGGGGTAGATGATTCAAACATTAAAGAACAGGATTAGACCATTCAACTCCCTTTAAGTTTTCTCTTCCATAATCCATCATGGCTGATCTGCAAATCCTCATCCCATCTACCCCCAACCCTGACCACCACCCCACCCCCCCATCCCTTGCTTACCAAGAATCTAACCATCTCTGCCTTAAAAATATTCCACCACTTTTTCAGGTAGAGAGTTCCAAAGACTCATAACCCTCTGTGTCTCATCCCCAGTTGGTATGTGGCCAAAAGCTTGGTGAAAGCGATGGTGTTAAGGAATGCTTGAGAGGTAGAGAGAGAGGTAGAGAATAAGGGAGGCCTGGGGAGGGAATTGCAAGGATTAGGATAGAGACAGCTGAAGGAACAGCCACCAAAACAACACAATTATGAGCAAGGTATTTCAAGACTCTTTACATATGCCGATGAAATGTGAAGGAAGGTGAAGCAGGAACATTCCTGTCAACCTTTTGACCTATTCACCAAACAACATGTGCTTTTTTTAACTTTCAGTGACTGACTGGCTTTATTGCCTTGAAGTGAGTCATTGAAAGTTGTGCTTCAGGCCTCTGGATTTCTTGGACAGATGGAGGTCTTGCTGTGGAGTGAATCAGGTATCACAGAATAGAATCATAGAATCCCTACAGTGCAGAAAGAGGCCATTCGGCCCATTGACTTTGCATCAACCATAATCCCACTCAGGCCCTAACCCCATGCATGTACCCATCTAGTCTCCTTGACACTAAAGGGGGGCAATTTAGTATGGTTAATCCATCTAATCTGCAGATCTTTGGACTGTGTGAGGAAATCAGGGCGTGATGAGGAAACCCATGCAGACATAGGGAGATTGTGGAAACTTCACACAGATGGTCACCCAAGCTGGGAATCAAACTAATGCTGTCCTTGTCTGAATGGATCCTACACATCCTAAGGAGAGTCATAGAAACATTATAAAGCAAAAGTTGACACAGGGCCATATAAAGAAATATAAACATAAAGGAATAGAATTAGACCACTCATCACCTTAAACCTGTTCCTCAATCATCCATCATGACTAATCCTGTAATAACTTCATATCCTCATCCTATATACGCTCCCAGCAACCAATCACCTACTTATTAGAAATTGAGCAATAAATATAAGCCTGGATTTTCAGAATGGTCAGTGCTCAGTGCAAATTCACCTGAGAGTCAGCTGGGAACTCACCCCTGCCGTTGCTAACACTCCTGCTGCCACTGTCCACTCAGTTGAGTGTTAATGTGCTGCAGATGGGCCTTTTCCCTGCCTCAGGATGAAAGCCCCATCTTGGAATGCTGTTGGCCAAACAGATTGGCTGATAGCTCTCCAACCTCCTCAAAGCACAGCTTTTCTGAATTCCCAGAACTATCAATGCTGCGGCTGATTTGGCATCAAATGTGAATTACATGTTTGGTTGTTTAATAAACTTCTTTATAATTTAGAAAATAAATTGCCTGATGCAGTCTCCTGCGTCAAATCTTGAGACCTGATCTCTGTACATTCTTCAGTGGTGAGGTACACTATTGAGGAGGGATGCCTGGATTCTCATTATACCCAGCTTGTTATAACTGGCTAAAACTAGGTTAAAAGGCTATTTGGTGGAAGGTAATATCTCTTGGTGGTTCCTTTCCTTTAGGAAGAGTCAGATCTTTGATCCAGACCCATTTAAATGTCACAGTAAGTATAACATAGAACATAGAACACTACAGCACAAACAGGCCCTTTGGCCCACAAGTTGCGCCGATCGTATCCATGCCTACCAGGCCTACCTATAACTTTCAATCCCATTAAATCTCATGGTACTCATCCAGAAGTCCCTTAAAAGACCCCAACAAGTTCACCTCTACCACCACCGACGGCAGCCGATTCCACTTACTCACCACTGCCTGAATGAAAACTTACCCCTGACATCTCTTCTGTTCTTGCCCCCCAGCACCTTAAGCCTGTGTCCTCTCGTAGCGACCATTTCAGCCCTGGGAAATAGCCTCCGAGAATCCATCCTATCTATACCTCTCAACATTTTATAAACCTCTATCAGGTCGCCTCTCAACCTTCACCTCTCCAGGGAGAAGAGACCTAGCTCCCTCAATCTATCATCTTACAACACCAAGGCTTAGAAAACCAAGTTAAAGTCCGACAGATTTATTTGGTAGCAAAAGATTTCGGAGTGAGGGCACTCAACTATGAAGGAGCAGTGCTCCAAAAGCTCACGCTATCAAATAAACTTGTTGGACTTTAATCTGATGTTGTAAGACTTCTTATTGTGCCCACCCCAGTTCAACGTCAGTATCTCCTACATCATTTAAATGTCCACAAAATTTGTTTTTCTCAATTTTAATTGAGAGTGATCACCAACTAACCTGGAATAGCCCCAAAAATGGGTTAAAATTATCATCCATTTCATTGCATTGCAAACCCTTATCTCAGAATCTTCGAGTGTTGTCAACTGTTGCGATAATTCTATACAGACCTCCTTGCTGGCCACATCCCAGGTTGCTAAGCCAAATAGAAGTATTAACAGTATTGTTGGAATCACATGAGAATTAGCAAATGAGCATTGTCGATGTTAACTTTCAATTTGACAGCCGCCAGGTTCTGCAGATCAAGGCGGTGGTCTGTTTTTGGGATATTTCCGAGTAGCAATGCACTTCACTGATAGGGTCATCAGCGGCAGGAGCTGCTTGATGTTGGACCAGGGAGACGTGGCTTTGCCAACTGGCTCTCTAAACTACCGTTGCCACATAGCTATGGACTGCAGAAGTTCAAGAAGGCAGCTCACCACCACCTTTTCGAGTGAATTAGGGATGGGTAATAAATACTGGCCTAGCCAATAACATCCCCATCCATAAAGTGAATTAGAAAAAAGAAATTCATGCCACAGTGTCTGCTATATTGGGTATCGCACCCCCCAACCCCCATTTCCAGGTTTGCAGTATACATCTGCAGCAAGCAAGCTGCCAATTCCCCTGCTGCCCGAACAAATGAGTATCTCCCTGCGAACAAATGAGAGAGTGTTTGGACACTCACACCAGAAGCGGCCGGATTCCCTTGTGTCTGCGATGAAATCTAAAAAGTCGAATGGAAAACTTATTTTCCCATAAAAGCAGTTTGATCCCAATAAAATTGATATTTATTTTTGTCCAGTGGGATATTTAATCAAACCAAAGATCTTTTACAAGTTTATTATGAACTGAAGCCAAGTTGAGAAGAAACACTTCTGATTTCAGCTTGTAAATCTACCCTTTCTTGGTTGTAAAAAGTCAGTATCCCCCTCGCCGTAATCAGTTTCTATCAAGTGCTTCAGTGCAGTGGAAGATGCTCACACCTTAATATAAGGATAAGCATTAGAAAGTCATTTTTCAGATAAGCTATTACATAAGAACATAAGAAATAGGAGCAGGAGTAGGCCATCTACCTCTCAAGCCTGCCCCGCCATTCAATAAGATCATGGCTGATCTGAAGTGGTTCAGTTCCACTTACCTGCCTGTTCCCCATAACCCTTAATTCCCTTGTCTGTCAGAAACCTATCTACCCATGACTTAAATATATTCAGTGAGGTAGGTTCCACCACTTCAATGGGCAGAGAATTTCAGAGACTCACTACTCTTTGAGTGAAGAAGTTCCTCCTCAACTCCGATCTAAACTGCCCCCTGCCTTAATTTGAAGCTATGCCCTTTAGTTCTGCTATCCTTTCTAAGCGGGAAGAATCTCTCTACCTCTACGCTATCTAGCCCCTTCATTATTTTATAAGTCTCTATAAGATCCCCCTCAGCATTCTAAACTTCACCGAGTACAGACCCAGTCTATTCAATCTCTCCTCATAGGCTAATCCCGTCATCTCAGGTATCAGCCTTCTCTGTACTCCCTCCAAGGCCAATATATCCTTTCACAAACGCAGTGACCAAAACTGCACACGGTATTCCAGCTGCGACCTCACCAGTGCCCTGTACAGTTGCAGCAAGACCTCCTTGCTTTTATATTCTATTCCCCTTGCTTTAAAGTCCTTGTCTCCTTGTGTCCTTGTCTCCAAGAAGAAAGAAAGAAGGAATAACAATGATCATAGAATATTTTATACCAGCTCGAAGGGGAATCGGGTCTTAGTTTTTAATGTACTGGGAAATGGCACTTCAGACAATGCAGCACTAACCCATTACTGTATTGGGAGTGAACTAAGTATTCGAGTCTCTAGACTGAAAATCAAACCACAACCCATGACTCAGTTTCTAGCTGTAGTTATCATCAATGCTTGAGTGATTTAAATCGGGCAGGTGTGTGTGTGTGTAATCTAAGTGCTATATAGTTTACCAAGAGACCAAAATTCCAAAATATAGACAGGAAGTGAACATCCGTTTCTGACAGGAAATGTCCTGCCCGCCACATTGGGTAGAGAGAAAAAAGACATCTTTTAGCTCTGTCTTAAATAAAGTACTTGCTAACAACCTGCTTCAATCTCCTGTTTAATTTTTCTAGAGGGATCCAATAGCTGTCTGTAAACCAATCACATTGGAAAAAGATAGCAGATTATTTCATTTTTCATTGTTATTGTTTGCAAGATCCTGAATTTGAGCTGCCAGTTTGTGACCTCTGCTCTCCATCCTCCTTCCAAATGTTATCTCCAATAATCCTTCCCTCCACCCCAATCTCTTCATGCACTCACTGCTTCAAAGGCCATCCATTCTCTTATAAGAACATAAGAACATAAGAAATAAGAGCAGGAGTAGGCCATCCAGCCCCTCGAGCTGCCCCGCTATTCAATAAGATCATGGCTGAACTGAAGTGGATCAGTTCCACTTTCCCGCTTTCTCCCCATAACCCTTAATACCTTTATTGATCAGAAATCTATTTACCCATGAATTAAATATATTCAATGAGGTAGCCTCCACCACTTCAATGGGCAGAGAATTCCAGAGATTCACCACTCTCTCAGTAAAAAAGTTCCTCCTCAACTCTGTTCTAAACTACACACCCCCACCCCCCTTATTTTGAGACTGTGCCCTCTAATTCTGGTTTCCTTTCTAAGCGGAAAGACTCTCTCTACCTCTACCCTATCTAGCCCCTTCATTATCTTGTAAGTCTCTATAAGATTCCCCCCCCCACACTGAGCCTTCTAAACTCCAATAAGTACAGGCCCAGTCTATTTAATCTCTCCTCATAAGTTAATGCCCTCATCTCCGGTATCAGCCTGATGAATCTTCTCTGTACTCCCTCCAAGGTCAATATATCTTTATGCAAATAAGGGGACCAAAACCACACACAGTACTCCAGTTGCGGCCTCACCAGTGCCCTGTACAGTTGCAGCGAAACCTCCCTGCTTTTAAATTCTATCCCCCTTGCAATAAAGGCCAACATTTCATTCGCCTTCTTGATCACCTTGATTACCTGCAGACTGAGTCTTTGCGATTCGTGCACAAGGACCCCCAGGTCCCTCTGCACAGTAGCATGCTGCAGCTTTTCAGCTTTTGAATAATATTCCTTCCTACTATTACTTCTACCAAAGATAACCTCACATTTGCTAAAGTTATACTCCATCTGCCAGATCCTCACCCACTCACTCAGCCTATCCAGATCTCTCTGCAGACTTTCTGTATCCTGTATGGAATTCGCTTTTCCACTCGTCTTCATGTTATCAGCAAATGTTGTTACCCTACACCCCTGATGCACTTGATTCAGGGCTGGTTGCTCCAGTAGCAGTGGGCAAACCTGCAGATAGGCAAGTCCTCCCTGCAATAATGTCCATCTCCATTTCCAATCTTCCAACTTGTATGGAGGGGAATTACATGGCACGTGAAGAGGTCCCTAAAGTCCTGAACCAAACATCTACAATCTTTGGATTTGGATAATTTGGGCTTTGTTTCCCCTGCAAATAGATGGTGAAGCTCTTTATTGAGTAAACCAGAGAACCTAAAGATGTTGGTGTAGATTTCTTGAATGGGAATATCTTAGACGAGTGACTGGTTTCCATTCCTCACACTCGATGCCTTCGTGACCTCCCGCTGGAGATGGTTAACTTGGCACCATTCAGTTCCAAATCCTGAGCTGTAATTTTTTGTTGAGTCTCACTTTACATTGGCTCCTGTGACAAAGAAGAGGCATGAGTGGGCCAAAAAAAATCACACACAAGCAGACTTGTGCATGTAATCAGCACAAGAAGACTAGGTTATAAAATACAGATGTTTCCCGGCATACAAAGTTTGTTTTTGATGGTGACTGATTCGGGTCAATCCAGTCCGACAGTGAATGTCACTCTGATAAACATCCAATGTACTTAGGGGAGAAGGTCTCCATTTCTGCCACACAAAGGCTTATGCTTCAACAAGAGGTTTATTAGTGAGATCTGTTGGTTAACTGGCATCAGAGCAATCATTTCATCTCAACCTGTTGTTGAACTTTCCACATTTGGCTATGTAATTGCTCTCAGCACATACCTCTCTTGGTATGTGAGTGTATCTATCTGGATTGATTTTTATTAGAGGCGCACAGTTTATAGTGGCATTGGAATTTGCAAGACTTGGCGATGCATTTGCCGAAGGATATATTAGCCTTGGAGGGAGTACCGGAGATGAGGTGGTTAGCATATGAAGAGAGATTGAATAGACTGGGTCTGTACCCATTAGAATTTAGAAAGCTGAGGGAGGAATCTTATAAAGACTTACAAGATAATGAAAGGGACAGATAAGGTAGAGGTAGAGAGATTCTTCCAACTTAGAAAAGCAGAACTAGAGGGCACAGTCTCAAAATAAGGAGGGGGGGAGCAGTTTAGAACGGAGTTAAGGAGGAGCTTCTTCACTCCGAGAATGGTGAATCTCTGGAATTCTCTGCCCATTAAAGTGGTGGAGGCTACCTCGTTGAATATATTTAAGTCACAGGTGCATAGATTTCTGATAGACCAGGGAATTAAGGGTTACGGGGAGAAAGCGGGAAAGTGGAACTGATCCACTTCAGTTCAGCCATGATCTTATTGAATGGCGGGGCAGGCTCGAGGGGCTAGATGGCCTACTCCTGCTCCTATTTCTTATGCTCTTATTCCCAGAATCTGATCGATCTCATGCACTCATTCTCCTTAAATTTCATCTATGCCATACATTCATTCAATCCCTCTTGAACTGTTCCAAGCTCAGTCCACAGCCTCTTTTTAGCTGGAATAGGGGTGCCTTGTGGAAGAGTGGCAATTATTATATATTCCTTAATGCCCAGAGAAGGCAAAGATTTGTCATCTCCTTGTATGGCTGCCATTTGTGGCAGGGGTTTAATGCAGTTGAATAGCTTACTCAGACAAATCAGAAACTAGTTACCAGTCAACTTCTTTGGTGTGTACCTAAAGGTGGATCAGACTCGGCAAGGCCAACAGACTTATGAACCAATTAGATTTTTACAACAATCTGGCAACCTCAGGTTCATCTTTACTGATAGAAATCTTTGAACTTGATTCAATCCTCAGATTACTGATTTGGGATTTGAATTTACATTTTCTGGTTTATTATCCTTCATAATAGCCACTCCAAGTGGAGATTGGTCGCTCAGTCTGCTCACTATGTTTCTTCGACAACCTCACTCATCATCCACAACAATCATCCTCCCCCTACAGAAAATACTTGGCAGCTCATTCCAGAAACTGCTTCAGAAATTTGAGTCTGACTCCCTCGGGTAATCAAGAAATCTCGAGAAAAATATCCGTAGGGAAAGGGAACAGAGTTAATACTTTGAATTGGTTTGGCTCTTGGTCAGAACTGTTCTGTTGGCAAGCCAAACAGACTCGAAATGTCAGTAGATCATAGAATCCCTACAGTGCAGAAGGAGGCCATTCGACCCATCCAGTCTGTACCTACCACAATCCCATCCAGTAACTATTCCTGTAACTCCACATTCGTACCCTGCCAATCTCCTGACACTAGGGGGAATTTAGTATGGCCAATCAGCCTAACTCGCACATCTTTCGATTGTGGGAGGAAACCGGAGCATCGGGAGGAAATCCATGCAGACATGGGGAGAATGTGCAAACTGCATACAGAATGTGACCTAAGGCTGGAATTGAACCCAAGTCCCTGGTGCTGTGAGGCCTGATTCTTTCCCTACAGATGTTGTCAGACCTGCTGAGTATTTCCAGCATTCTTTTTTCCACATTTCAGCATCCACGGTATTTTGCTTACTCTGGATAACCATCAGGGGATGCAGAGGCACAGTGGTATTGTCACTTGACAAATAATCCAGAGCAAGATTTGGGGATCTGAGTTCAAAATCTGCCATGGCAAAATTTGATTTAAATATAAAACTGGAAGTCTAATGATGACCATGAAACCGTTGTCAATTATCATAAAATTCATCTGGTTCACCTGCATTCTTTAGGCAAAGAAATCTGCTGTCTTTACTTGGTTTGGCCTACAAGTGACTCCAGAGCCACAGCAATGTGGTTGACTCTCAAATTCCCTCTGAAATGGAGGGCAGTTAGAGACAGGCAATATGCTAGTCTAGCCAGCAATGTCCATGTCATATAAAATGAATTTAAAAGAAATGATGTAGCAATAGATATAATTACCAGTTACACTTCCATCTCTCATATATATGTCATTTCACTTAATCCCCTTATCAACATCCTGGTGCTTACCGTTGACCAAAAATGAACTGAACCAGCCATATACATACTATGGCTACAAGAGTAGATCAGACACTTGGAATTCTGTGGTGAATAACTCACCTCTTGATCATCTACACAGCACAAGTCAGTAGTGTGATGGACTACCCTCCACTTGCCTGGATGAGTGCAGCTCCAACTACACTCAAGAAACTCAACATCACCCAGCACAAAGCACCTGCTTAATTTGCACCTCATCTCCAACCTTCAACATTCAGTCTCTTCATCAGCAATGTACAGTGACAGCAGTGTACAACATTCATTCTACAAAATGCACTGCAGGAGCTCACCTAGGTTCCATTGACAACACCTTCCAAACACTCAAGCTCCACCATCTAGGACAAGGACAACAGATATACGAAAACACCACCACCTGCCTATTCCCCTTGAAGCAAACACACCTGCCTGACTTGGAAATATATCACCATTCCTTCACTGTTGCTGGATCAAATTCCTAGATTTTTCTCCTCAAAGCACTGTGGGTGTACCTACACCACATGGATTGCATGGTCCAAGAACGCAGGTCACTGCCACCTTCTCAAAGGCAATTAGAGATGGACAACAAATTCTTGTCTAGGCAGTGACACCTACATCCCCTGAAGGAATATTTTAAAAAATCTCAGCGTTAAAAAACAAGTAACTTTTCTCTATTCGTACAGCCACATGAGATTGTTCATTCATTCATTTCATGTAATATATGATATACTGGATATAATACCTTGAGTCTGACATGTTTGATATGTGATACCTCATAGCAAACTAATGCTCTTAAAACTTTTGCATAATCGCTAATGTGATAATGTCTCCTTTAATGTAATAGATAATCATCATATGAAACTGGTTTGCATTATCAATGCTATGACCCACCCCCTCTCCCACAGCATGATGCCAATCCAACCTTCAACCCAAATTTCTAACTACATTTTCTTGTCCTCCTGTACTTCAGAATGAATTTCAACATTTTTGGAAAATGGTGGTGAAACTACAGGAAGATGCTGCTTTCTTAGACTAGAGAAGTTAAGAGGAGATTTAATAGAGGTTCAGAAAATCATGAAGGGGTTTTAATTGAATAGATAGCTTTGATTGGCAGGAGGACCAGTAAGCAAAAGGCACAAATTTAAGATGACTCGGCAAAGAATTAAAGGGGTAGTTAGAGAGAATTTATTTTTATTCATCCATTCATGGGAAGTAGGCATCACTGGTTGGACCAACATTTGTTGAGCATCCCTAATTGCCCTTGAACTCAAAGGCTTGTTGAGAAGCCATTTAGAAGCTTTATTATGATTTGGAATGCATTGCCTGAAAAAGCAATGGAAGCATATTTAGGACAACTCTCTTATGGAGGTTGGATAATTACTTCAGGAGGGGGGTGCAGTTTCTAAGGCATTGTAGTAAAATGTAGGGGAGCAGATTAGAACGCTGGCATAGGTATGATGGACTGAATGGCCTCCTGTGCTGAAAGATATAATGAGTCTGGAGTAAAATTCATGTCAATTTGTTGGAAAAATACCACACTGATTTCTGAACTATATTTCTGAGTCACAAAGCCAGATTTGGGTGTTGTCTCTTTGAATTAAGAATTCTTTGTGGTTAAAGTTTACAGTAAATAGTGATTGCGAGTACAGTTGTAATGATTATGTGAAAATGAATTGCAGATGAGCTGAAATATTATCATTCATTTCCAGTCAATCTTTGGAATTTGCTTTCAACTTATCCTCAGAGAATGTGTCAGAATGCTTCCCTATTCCAGAACGGATGAGGGCAGGATCCAATCAGTTATGGTTCTATTGCAGGATGAACAATCAAAACCTGGAATCGTAATTGCAGAGACACAAGTTTCACTCTCAACACAGCAGCTGGGAGATTTAAATCCATTTAATTGATTAAACTGAGAACAACAGTCTGAAATGTGGTGATTTAGAAACTATCATTTAGCCTGAAGAAGCCAATCAAGAAAAGGAATCTATCATCCTGTTCTCATCTGGTCTATGCATGAGTCCAGATCTACAGCAATGTGGGTCATTCTTAACTATCTGTGAAATGGTCTAACAAGCCACTCAGTTGCATCAAGAAAACACCAGCTCTATAATATTCATCAGAATAACAGTGGCCAGGCTGCCATTTATTGCCCAGTCCTAATTGCCCTTGAGAAGATGAGCCACCTTCTTGAACATCTGCTATGCAGGTGGCACAGTGATCATCACTGTTGCCTCACAGCGCCAGGGACTCGGGTTTAATTCCGGCCTTGGGTCACTGTCTGTGTGGAGTTTGCACATTCCCCCCCATGTCTGGGTGAGTTTCCTCTGGGTACTCTGCTTTCCTCCCACACTCTGAGTGTTAGGCTGATTGACCGTGCCAAGCTGACTGTAACACATATTAGCAGGGTGAATACGTGGGGTTGCAGCAATAGGGAGTGGGAGGGATTGTGTTGGTGCAAACTCCATGGGCCAAGTGGCCACTTTCAGCACAGTAGGGATTCTATAAACATGTCTAATTGTTCCCATGAGCAAACATCAAAATGATACATGTGAGCCCATTGAAGTCAGTGTTGCCAGTTACCTCACCTTTATTGTTCCTATTGTCAGGGCAGGAATTAATGATCGACGTTGCTGAAAATCTGAAAAAAAAATTCCGAGTTATCTTTAAGATGAAATACCAACAGATCTCACTAAAGTGAGCAACATGCTTTCTGCTATTTAAATTCAGGATGATTTAATTGAAATGGAAATAATCCTCAAGAGCTTAATTTTATTGTGAGGTAATTGATTAGCATGGCCAATAGAAGGAATTTGATAAATAGTCTATGGAGAATGACGTGCTGTACTTTACTCTTCCGCAGGAAATTCTGTTATGCCATTGCAGTTGCTTCCTTCAGCCAATTTAATTCACTCTACGTGATATCAGGAAATGGGACTAGGCACTGGATACTGCAAAGGTGATGGGCCTTGACAATATTCTGGCAATAGTGCTCCACAAGTCAAGTTGTCCCCCTGCAGGTACAACACTGGCAGCTACTCACAAATATGGAAAATTCTCCAGATATGTCCCATCACAAAAAACAGGGTAAATCTAATGCAGACAATTATTGTCCCATTCGTCTATTTCTGATCATTAACACAGTGATGGAATTGTGCTGCTGACAGTGCTATCAAGCAGCACTTACACAGTAAGTCCCTGATGCTCAGTTTGGGTTTTGCCACAGCCACTGGCCTCCAGCTCTCATTCCAGCTTTGAACATGCACAAAAGAACTGAACTCCTAAAGTGATGTGAAAGTGACTGCCCCCTGGGACCCATTTGACTGATTTTGTCAGAAAGCAGCCCCAGCAAATTAGAAGTCAATTGAAATCAAGGGTCAGCTCTCCACTGGCTGGGATCATATCTGACTCAGGGGAAGATTGTTATTGCTAAAGACCAATCAGCTCAGCCAGGACATTGCTGTCGAGTTCTCCCAGGGTGCCCTAGGCCCATTAATATCCAGCTGTTCCAGCAGAGACCTGCCCTCCAACATAAGATCAGAAGTGGGGATTTGAGCAATGTTCAGTAACTTGATTCCTCATGTATTGAAGCAGTCTATTCCCTCATCAACAAGGCCCTGTCAACATTCAGGTATGAATAGCCATGTGGCAAGTAAGTAACATTTTGGCAACCCAAAAGTCAGGCAATGATCATCTCATATTTGACATTCAATCCATCATGTTAACATTCTGGTTGTTATCATTGATCAGAAACTTCACCAGAAAAGACTGAGCTGTGGCTACAAAAAGCAGATCAGAGACTGGCAATTCTGTGGTTAAAAAGTCCAATTTCTGACTCTCCAAAGCCTGCCCATCTTCTACAAGATATAAGTAAAGAACGTGATGGAATATTCTCCACTTTCCTGAATGGGTATAACTCCAACATACTTCAAGAAGCTCAAAGCCAGACAGGCCAAAGGCAGCCTGCTTGATCAATATCCAATCCATCACTTTAAACGTTTACTTCCCCTATCACCAATGCACAATGGCTGCAGTATGAACCATCTACAAGAATTTCACATTAACTTCATTGCAATGTTAATGTTAACCTTGTGATTAATAAATAATCTTTACTTTTTACAGAAAAGATGTACTGCAGAAACTCACCAAAGTTCCTTCAACAATCCTTTCCAAACATGTGATTACTATTCACAGGACAAGTGCAGCAGATATCTGGGAATACCACCATCTGCAAGTTCCCCTCCAAGCCACTCACCATTCAGACTTGGAAATATATTATCATTTCTTCACTGTCAGTTGGTTAAAATGCTGGAATTCTGTACCTAACATATGTAGAGTTATGGGTAAAATCAAGAGAGTCGTACTAAATGAATTGTCAGCACAAGTATGACAGGCCAATTAGCCTCTTTCTGTGCTGTACCCATTCTATGATTCTTAGGGGCAAGTAGAAATGGTGTTGAGTCCACTCATTCATTTGAATAAATGAGGAGATATAGAAGGAAATGAGACACAGTGCAGAATATAGTGTTACAGTCATAGCGAGAATGTAGAGAAAGATCAACTTCATGCAAGGTAAATTCATTCAAAAATCTGACAGCAGCAGAGAAGAAGCTGTTCTTGAGTATGTGACCTCAGAATTTTGTATCTTTTTCCTGACGGGCAAAGGTGGAAGAGAGAATGTCCGGGGTGCGTGACGTTCTTAATTATACAGGCTGCTTTGCTGAGGGAGCAGGAAGTGTAGACAGAGTCAATGGATGGGAGGTTGTTGTGAGAAATGACCTCACTTTCAAGGCTAAGCTTGATATAATATAGAGTTCCAAATGGTCAATCCAGGACCTAGCGTGAGATTTTGGGTGTGCACCCTTGTCCCACAAGAGCTTGATGTGCAGAGTGACAGGGCAGCATCACTCAGCCACCCAGCCCGCTTGAATCAAATATTCCCTGTATCCTCTTTCAGAATGACAACTCTGAATGACAAGTCTCTTCCTTCTCTTTCCTAACATCACTCTGGCAGATCATCTGTTCCAAATTTAGTCAGCTTTGATTGAGAAAATATTGAAACCAGTTCATTAACTTGCCAAAGTAAACCACAGTGGAAATTCATGGGGCCCAGTTCATCAGCTTATTAAATTGCAGGATAATTTTGCAAGAACTAGTTAATTGATTTGTTAAACTAAACCACAGGGAAATTTTGCTGCAACAAGTTAATTAGGCTCGGCCACAGGAGAATATCGCATAGGGCAATGAACTAAACTGAACCACACATGACTTTCAGAGAAAGCTGTTAACTAACTGATCGCATTGATAGACACTGAAATTTCACTGAGACATAATTAATTAATTTACTCCCCAGACGAAAGCACAAGAAAATTTGACAGACCGAAGTTAATGAACTTGTCCAGCTAAACCACTGGGCAATGTCATTGAAACATCTAATATCCTTAGCCTCCATGATGTAGAGATGCCAGCGTTGGACTGGGGTAAACACAGTAAGAAGTCTGACAACATCAGGTTTAAGTCCAACCGATTTATTTGATAGTAAACTCACAAGCTTTCGAGCCTCTGGTTTTCGTCAGGTGAATGAAGTGTGCTGTTTGAGACCAGGACACCTCATTCACCTGACAAAGACCAGAGGCTCCAAAGCTTGTGAGTTTACTATCAAATAAATCAGTTGGATTTAAACCTAGTGTTGTCAGACTTTTTACTGTCCTTGGCCTCCGCCAGCCAGCAGCACCCAGTCAACAGGATATTATTTCATTTATTCTTCCGAAACTTTACTCCAGGCAAATTGGTTGTCATGTTTACTTACAAGAAAGTAACAACACCCCATTGGCTGCAGAGTGCAGTTTGGTATCTCGAATATACTAAAGATACTGTGGAAGTGCACGGAGCAGTTCTTCACCCAATAGAATGTTCATCATTGGCCAATTGGAATGACCTTAAGCACAAAGTCAACCAGTTGAAAGATCCAGGCTTCATCTGGACTAACGCCAAGCATCTCAAATTCAATGTCTCAGAATACCATGATCCATTCAAGCAACCAAATATTTACTTGCATCAGTTTACAGCCCCCCATAATGCACATTTCTTGGACAGAGTTTTCCCAAGTAGTTTTGATAGAGGCAACCAAAAGGATTTGATGCAAAGGGTTTTTCTCCAAAACCTAGATTTCATTCTGGGCTCAATGTTCCAAGCTACACGATATCCAATCTGCAGTTGACTTGGAATGAGAACAGAACGAGATTATTTCCCAGAATTTGCTGACGCTTGACCCAAGCCTATAGGCAGGGTTGTTGGAGGTTGGGGGGAGGGTGGTGTGGAGGGAGTGGGGAGTGGTGCTGCTGCAGTTTCATAACACCATCAGCCAGTTATGAATATAGCAGAGTATCTGTGGCGTGGGTGCATCCGACTGTTTAATCATTTGTGGATGCAACATGTTCAAGTTCCACTGCAAGAAGGGAATTAAATTATTTTGCATCTGGATTAGAATCACAGCAGACAACTTTAATCTGAAACAATCGTCGGGAAACTGATGGGATCGGAACGTAACTAGGGTTTTACACCCCATCTGATTTCACCCTTCATTCAAATTACTAGAAAGCAACATTAGGCAGTTTGTAAAACCGAGAATCCATCTGACCCCATTTGTTCCCTGCCCAGAGACGGACATTGAATTTATTTCCATTGAATTCCACAGCCCCAAAGGAGGCTATTCAGCTCATTCTGTTCATGCTACACTTCTGAATGGTGGATGCATTTGTGTGCCATTTGCCTGCACTTGCCTTATACGCATTTCAGATCTTTTCCCCTTCTGAATTTGTCGCATGAGGAGAGGAGTCATCATCTCTGGTTCATCATTGCCCCGTGTAAGACAGGAAAGGCTACAGAGTGCCTGAGAATGATGGCAAAGTGGTTGCTGTGGGCATTCATTGACTAACATAATGTTCTGGGCATATCACACACTAACTGCACATTGATAAAGTTGCAGCCTTTGCATTCCCACCTTTCCACATGGGCTTGCCAAACCAACTGTGTGCAGTTGGTAGCTCCCAGTATGATTGGCAACCCTGTCTGGGTTCGTGTCACAGTATCTCTAACCCCCCTGACTTGCCTCGGCTTGCAAAATCTCAATAACTGTCCTGTCTGGAGACAATACGTGTCCTTTTAACCTGTGCTTAACCCTCTCTCATATTGTCTGTACTTTGAAGACTCAATTACTTGTAAAGACTTGCATTCCAACCATTATCTTGTAATTGTGTCAAAAATGTCCTGTTGGTGAACACAGCTCCTCACTCACCTGATGAAGGAGCAGTACTCCAAAAGCTTGTACTACCAAATAAACCTGTTGGACTTTAACCTGATGTCGTGAGACTTCTTACCGTGCTTGCCCTAACAAAACCATACACTTTCTCTTGCAGTTTCTTCCCTGAAGAGCTATGGTGTTGCCTCTCCAGACACTTTTGTTATCTCCACAATGCAGCGATAGCTGGTGAACCAGGAAATGTCGATTATGTTGCCTATTCCAGCCTGGAAGGATCTGCTTACTTGGAGAGTTATGGTGAGGTGAACTGCCTCACCACTGTGGGGTGCTATCCTTAACTCCTCTGCAGCTAATAATCCCCTTGAAGAAAAGGCAGAATTCAGTTCTCACCTCTTTGGCAGACAGTAGGCACCTCACAAATCGTTCCTTGTTCAATGCTCCCTGAAGATCCATAGTGAGCAGGACAAATTGGGAAATTTCCTCTGCCTCCCGCTATGCACCTTCCCCTCTTTGCTGCCTCCTAACCGCTGTGGTGTTGCAACACAAAAGGACAGTAACTATAGTCACCATAACTCCCGCAAGATTTCTATTGATTAGGCAGAAACCCCTCTGATCTTTCTGACAGGAGGCAGGGGACACTACCTTCACAATCTTACACATTACTAAAACCCCCTCCAATAAGCACACCACAGGATTTCCACTATTCTTGCAAGGGTGAAAATAAGTCCAATGGGGTATTGACTCTTCATCAAAAAAAACAAATACAGAGCTGCAGGGGAAGGACTGGGAACTTGAACTATTTCAGTTGCTCTTTCAGAGAGACAGCCAGATTCTGCGCTGTAACAATTTTATGCACAGAATATTCCATACCCCACTCAGTGTGTTTTGTGGCAGCAGAAGCAGGTAGTCAATGGTGGGATTTTCCAGTTCCGCTGCTGTCAACAGGGTTTCCCATTGTTTACATTCTCCATCATCCGGGACCCCACAGCAGGTAGGGCGAGCCACCATTGGCAGGATAGGTCAAATAATCCTGCTAATGATTCACTGTCAAACACTTCTCTTGCAAACTGGAGGGCTGGACCTTTAAATAACGTGAGTGGTGGTGGATAAGTACAGGCAATTGAGGAGTTGATGATGAGTAATCCAGTGATACAGGCTAATGATGTGAAGATCCCGATTCAAATCTTAATACTGCAAATGGTGAAATATGAATTCAATGAAAAATCCGGACTTAAATTTTAATGATGGCTATGAAACCATTATCAATTCATAGGATCCCAATATTGCAGAAGGAGGCCATTGGGCCCATTGAGTCTGCACCAACCACAATCCCACCCAGGCCCTCTCCCCATAACCTCATGTGTTTACCCTGCTAGTAGCCTTGACACTAAGTAGCAATTTAGCATGGCCAATCCACCTAACCCGCACATCTTTGAACTGTGGGAGGAAACCGGAGCACCCAGAGGAAACGCATGCAGACACGAGGAGAACGTACAAATTCCACATAGACAGTGGCCCAAACAGGTAATCGAACACAGGTTCCTGGCGCTAGTGAGGCAGCAGTGCTAACCTTTGTATCACCGTGTTGGAAAATTGTCAGAAAATTGTTGCAAAACCTCATCTGGTTCGGTAATGTGCTTTAGGGAAGGAAATCTGTTGTACTAAATCATAGAATCCTATAGTGAAGGAAAAGGCCATTTAGCCTATCGAGTCTGCACCTACCACAAACCCACCCAGGCCCTATCCCATATCCATACACATTTACCCACTAATCCCTCCAACATACACACATCAGGGCATTAAGGGGCATTTTTTTTTAAGCATGGCCAATCAAACCAGGAATCAAACCCCAGGTCCTTGGGGTTATGTAGCAGTAGCGCTAACCGCTATGCTACTGTGCCACCCTGACTTGGTCTGACCTACATGTGACTCCAGATCCACAATGTGGTTGACTCTTAACTACCCTCTGGGATAATTTAGTTCAAGGGAACTTAAAGATGGGCAGTAAATGCGGGCCCAGCCAGTGACTCCCACATCCCATGATTGAGCTTAAACATGTTGAATGCACGTTCAGCTGGTAACGGTTGGTAGGGGACATAAGGGGGGAGTTTTCCCGTCCCATCCTCCACGGGAAATGTAGTGGGCAGCGCGGGCAGATCATGCAAAGGTTTTGTGGCAAGCACGACCTGAAAATCCCACCCAAGGTGTAACGTAGGTAAGTTAAGCGTGTGGGTAAAAATTTGGCAGGTGGAATATAACATTCAAAAATGTGAACTTGTCCACTTTGGCATGGAGAATAGAAAGGCAGCATATTATTTAAATTAAGAGAGACTGGACAACACTTTGGTACAGAGGGATCTGGGTGTCCAGGTACGTGAATCACAAAAAAAGATACATAGACGCAATAAGTGATTAGGAAGTTAAATGGAATGTTAGCATTAATTGTAAGAGGAATTGATGATAAAATACAGCAGATGCTGAAAATCTGAAAACTCGACAGATCTGGCAGCATCTTTGGAGAAAGAAAGTGTTAATACTTTGAGTGCAATATCGCGCTTTTTCAGAGTATTATAGAGGTGGCACAGTGGTCAGCACTACTGCCTCACAGCTCCAGGGACCTGGGTTCGATTCCTGGCTTGGGTTGCTGTTTGTGTGGCATTTGCACATTCTCCCCGTGTCTGCCTGAGTTTCCTCTGGGTGCTCTGGTCTCCTCCCACAGTCCAAAGATGTGCGGGTTTAGGTGGATTGGCCTTGCCAAAAGGCCTGTTAGTGTCCTAAGTTGCTTAGGTAAGAGCGATTAGCGGGGTAAATATGTGGGGTTACGGAGATAAAGCCTGGGTGGGATTGTTGTCGGTGCAGAGTTGATGGGCTGAATGGCTCCCTTCTATACTGTGGGGATTCTATAATTCTATGAGATAAAAGTGAAGAAATATGTTGGTGAGATCACATCTGGAATATTGTAAGCAGTTTTGGTCTCCTTATTTGAAAAGGAAATAGAATCAGTTTGGAGAAAGTTTAGTTGACTGATTCCTGGAACAAAGGGCTTTCCTTAGGAGAAAAGGTTGTGCAAACTGGGCCTCTATCCATTGATTTTAAGAAGAGTATTAAAGAATCATATATTTAATTGAATGGAGGGTGGGGGGGTGGAGAGCAGGGAACAGAGGGGACGAGGAACCGGGGGGAGGTAGGAGCCACGGTGGGAGGGAGGGTGGTACATGATATTCTTTCAGTTACAAAATCCTAACTCAAACAATGTGTTGATGGTGAGTCCCCTATTTTCCAATCACAGTTCCAAGCTTGCATTAGCACCTCACAGATTCCAAAGCACCAGAATGATAACAAAATCCCGACCCCGATCCAAAAGTTAACTGATGTTTGGATTTAAATCAGGAAAAACAAGATCGAACCATAAACAATGATTTTACAGTGCACTGAAGAAAAACAGAGAACGGAACGGTCCAAGGGGCTTGCTGCAGTATCAGAACAGTTGGCGGAGGTATAATCACCACAAGATCTCAATTGAGTTGTTCCCAGTTGAATTGAACCGGGGCTAACCCGCAGGCACCTCCTGTAAATAGAATTGTGGACGGTGCCAAATCTGACAAGTTTAAAGTTAAGATTATTGATGATCGGCTTTATCTGGCTTCATTTAATTCACATGTATGTCCAAGTGCCTGAGTTTTTATCCTTTGTTTTTGAGCTGCTGAAACCTTACGTGCTTGGCTTGGCTTCAGCACAATCTTTACACCAGCCCTGTCTGCCAACTGATTTTCTTGAAGAAGGATTTACTAGCCTCAGAGGGGATGTATGATGTTGATTACTAAATCGGAGCATTGCCTAATGAAGAAAGATTGAATGGATCTGTAGCTTCTGGAGTTCAGATGCTTGGGAGGTGATTCATTAAAATGTATGTGAGAGGATTGAGACCTCACACTGTATATTTTGTCATGAAATAGTTGAAGATATCCTCATGACTGTTTCGAAAATATTAAAAACTGGATAAAGACCTTTTAAAACAGCTGAATCTATGTCTGTCTCTGACTCTCCAATGAAAAGGACCTGTCTGGGAGTATTGAGGGAACCTGCACCACTTTACCTTACAAATTACCCCCTCCCCGTGTTAGGTAATTGCAAATTTACTTGCTGGTCGAGAGATCTTCCAACTTCTGAATGAAGAATCCAATCTGGCAGTAACGCAGAGGACCCTAACACGTGGACCCATTCATTGGCACATCCGCAACCTTGACTTCAGAGATGTCATCCGCTTACCAGCCTTTGACCTGTCCATACCAGAGCATGATCTGAACATCTCCAATCTCCGAAGCCAAACTGCAGCCCGACAGTGACCCAGAAATCCTGAGCGCACAGACCCAGCTCCTCCTGCAGGAATTGCAAATAAGGCAACAATTTCTCTATCCCCACACTCACCAAAGTGAAGGACTTCATTGGATGCACCTACATCCTTATCACCGCATACTACTCTCATCATCTCTCGGGCTTGAAAAATAGCGGTCACTCCAGGAAGCATGGGAAATGCACAGACCTGCAGGTGAGAGTGAAACAATGTGGTCGCAAGGCCACCCCATCCACCGTCTCCCCAGCTTACTCCTGGCAAACGTCCAATCTTTGGAAAACAATATAGTCAAACTTCAAGCCAGACTCACTTTTCAAGGGGAACTGGGAGAATGCCGTGGGCTCTGCTTCATGGAGACATGGCTCCCTCCTGCTTTATAGGCTGCCCTATAATGAGAAGGCTTCTCAATCCTCAGAATACACCATATAGCAAGGCAAGGCTAGGAGAAATGGGGTGTGCCATCGAATCAATATCTTTTGGTGCCCAGGCGTAGCTACATTGCTGAGACGTGGGAGTCATGTGACATGGATCTCTAGTTTATGAAACCAGTCATGTGGCAGTGTCGACCTGCAAGCTCAATCTGTTGTTTACCATCCTACATGCAGTCTCAAAGAAAAGGAGTTCTCTGTCCAGGTTTGGAGACTTGACTCCTACCTACATTGCTTCCATTGGAATTCCTGTGCCATCAACTAAAAGACTGAGTTATTTCTGCATGTCTTTTTCATCATGTGAAGTCAACGCCACCGGAAGAGTGAATTAACCAGCATTGGTTTTCGAACTTCGATCCCTGGCACAGTGAGTCGGGACTCTGGAACTCATGGGAACAAAATTTCATTCGTCTGTGTTCATTGCATTGTTAATCTTTCTTTTCTCTATCCCTCTCCTGCTGTATGAGTGCACAGAAGGCACTGTTGCAACCCTTTTTCTGCATTCTGTGTGTGTGCAAATAAACTAACCCTTTGAGTTCATCCTAACTCAGTTTGCTGTGTGATTCTAATAGAAATTGGATCACACCAAAATGGAGAGGTTGATAAATACACTACTGTTTATAAAGGGCAAAGCAAATCAAAAAAGCTTATGGCATGGTGGTGCAGTGGTTAGCACTGCTGCCTCACAGCGCCAGGGATCAGAGTTCGGTTCCTTGGGTCACTGTCTGTGTGAAGTTGCACCTTCTCTCTGTGTCTGTGTTGGTTTCGCCTGGGTTCACCTGTTTCCTCCCACAGTTTAAAGATGTGTAGCTTTGGTGTATTAGCCATGATAAATACATGGAGTTGTGGGGATAAGGCAGGGGTGGACTTCAGTAAGATACTGTTTCAAAGAGCCAGTGCAGAGTAAATGGGCCAAATGGCCTCCTTCTGCACTGAAGGGGTTCTGTAGATTCCATAGATGGTGTACGAGATGTGAAACTAATGCTGTTTAAATTAGCCTACTTGCAGTTTATAATATGCAGATAAGTTTTTAAAGTTTTTTATTAGTTACAAGTAGGCTTATGTTCACAGTGAAATGAAGTTAATGTGAAAATCCCCTAGCTGCCACACTCCACTGCCTGTTTGGGTTCACTGAGGGAGAATTTAGCATGGACAATGCACCTAACTAGACCATCTTTAAGACTGTAGGGGGAAACTGGAGTATCTGGAGGAAACTCACACAGACACAACAAGAACAGGCGGACTCCAAGCAGACAATGACCCAAACCGGGAATTGAACCCAGATTCCTGGCACTGTGAGGCAGCAGTGCAAACCATTGGCTACTCTTAGAAATTTGATAGGTTAGATGTTTCCCTGTCCCAGAGTAGGGTTGACCCAGGGGTACCAAATGAGCTGTCACTATTCACAATAGCAACAGCTCGGTGTCCAACTGGCAAAGACCAGCGACAACTCCAGCGTCTTAGTTATTTGAGAAGTAACCTCCTCAGCGCAGACTGTCCGCTTTGTTTTGTGCACAGTGTACTTAGTTTTTAAAGCAGCCACTCTGCAGAGTGTAGGAAGTTCATTTTCTCAGAGGTGGGTGCGCATGTCTCTTTAAACTTGGTGTGAGACCAACCATCTTGAGAGGGCTTTTGGCAACATGGAAAGAAAGGGAATTGAAAATGTAGAGAAGGCAAAAGTGTTGAAAGAACACATGGCATGCAAAAAAAGGGGAAAAATTCAGGCAACCGGTTCCAAAGTAAACCCCATGGTTAAAGAAACACAGGATATTTTAAGCCAGTGAGTGGAAAACACAATAAGGATACAGACGCTGTTACATAATACCCTTGGATGTTAGTTCATGTAGATTAGCACTCCTAACCACAAACTTTCCTACCTAGACTCTTAAAACTGTGTATAACTTTCCCCTTACGTGGCAAAAAGAGCTGAAAAAACAAAGTTCCCTTCGAACTGTTCAAAACCTTAAAGCACCAGTAACAAAAGAAATATGTCATAATTGGCTGTTAACTGTTGCAGGTTGTGAATCCAGAAAAATGTTTTTGTAATGAAAGCACAGATAACGACGGGAAATCCTCTCTAGTTCCCTACAGCAGTTGCAAATTTCTTTCTGTCTATCTTTCCGATCCGGGTGGCCCCATTCCGAGAAGGTGAAATATCTTTGAAACTCTGATTTTGGGAATCAAGGGGGCTGATCCACTACATTTCAGATTGACAAGGATCAAAGTGGGTTAGCCAGGACTAACGTGGATTTTTAGCTGTCACTCAACTATGAGGGAGTCACGGGGGATTTCCCCAAATTGTGCCTTTCTTTACCCAGTACTTTGCTGGATTCAAACGGAGTCGAATGTTCCATGACATTTGGGATGGTGCTTTGTTTGGGGGGGGGGGGAGGATGTGGGAATGTGCAGGCCCCCACATACAGATTCCTGAGAAACACCAATTGAAACAGTCCCAACCAATCAGAAATTATACCATTTCTCCCCACGCTTTGTACCTTCCTTCCTAGCCCTTGTTACCAGTCATTTAGTTGTATTAAAACTGGATATGCTGACCTCCCATTATTTTAACACTGCCAGTGATGCTCAAAGTGAGAGCAAAGTGAGAGCAAAGACCGATAGTCTGATATCGAGAGAGTGAGCAAATAATCAGCGACAGTGCAGTGAGATTCTGAAAGATTTTAACCTCACAGTTTGTTGGAACAGTAGGTGGCAGTGCTGTTCAATTTGGAAGAGTACAAAACAACTGAAATGTAAGCCAAGAGGCCAGAAAAAGACCATGTGGGTTTGGGTAGCATAGTGGTTATATTATTAGATCTAGCAATCCAGCAGTCTGCACGAATGATCCAGAGGTGTGAGTTCAAATCCCACCATAGCAGCTAACAAATGTATATTCAGTTGTTGAAATAAATCTAGAATAAATGCTCGTCTCATTAATGGTGACGATGGAATGGATAGATTGTTGTAAAAACCCGTCTGGTTCACAAATGTCTGTTAGGGAAGAAAAAAATCTGCCATCCTTACATGGTCTACCTCACATGTGGTTTCATCTTAACTGCCCTCAGGCACAGCCTGGCAAGCACTTCAGTGATATTCAAGGAGACAGTTCACCAGCTCTTTCACAAGGACATTTATGGACGTTCTGCAAATGGCCATATCTTGTGAGTACATTAAATGAATGAATTGTATAAAAATGTGAAGCCTCAATTGGGGAATGTTAAGTCAGGCTCAGTGATTGGGGGGTTAGTAGCATATCATTGAGAAGGCCGCAGCGCATTTGCTGATCTGTTTAGCGCCAAGTACATGCACAGTAGTGGCACTGTAGCCCTTGAACGTAACTGAAGCACTTGCCACACTGCCAGTCACCCAATCGCTGGCCTCCCGGGCACGTCTGTGCCAGCCTCTTCCCCCCTCCAGTCTGCCTCCAGCATCCGCCCCCCCCCCTCCCCAATCCCTACTGGCAGCCACTATACTTCTCCCCAATGGCTGTCCCGATCCTGATGATTCCCCCAACTCAATGGCCACCACTGGGCACCATCTTTCTGTTACTGCTGAGTGCAGAATAGAATATAGAGCATTACAGTGCAGTACAGGCCCTTTGGCCCTCGATGTTGCGCCAGCCAGTGGACCCTCTAACCTAAACTATTCCAATATCATCCATATGCCTATCCACCGAACATTTGAATGCCCCCAAAGTAGGCGAGTCCACAACTGCTGCAGGCAGGGCATTCCACGCCCTCACCACCCTCTGTGTAAAGAACCTGCCTCTGACATCCGTCCTATAACTACCACCTCTTAATTTAAAGTTATGTCCCCTTGTGTTGGTCATCACCATCCGAGGAAAAAGGCTCTCACTATCCACCCTATCCAATCCCTTGATCATCTTATACGCCTCAATTAGGTCACCGCGTAACCTTCTTCTCTCTAATGAAAATAACCTCAGGTCCCTCAGCCTTTCCTCATAAGGCCTTCCCACCATACCAGGCAACATCCTGGTAAACCTCCTCTGCACCCTTTCCAATGCTTCCACATCTTTCTTATAATGCGGCGACCAGAACTGTACGCAATACTTCAAGTGCGGCCGCACCAGAGTTTTGTACAGTTGTAACATAACCTCACGGCTCCTAAATTCAATCCCTCTACCAATAAAAGCTAACACACCGTACGCCTTCTTAACAACTTTATCAACCTGGGTGCCAACTTTCAAAGAACTATGTACTTGTACCCCAAGATCCCTCTGCTCGACAACACTATTAAGGGTCCTTCCATTAGCCCTATATTTCATATGCCTGTTATTCCTACCAAAGTGAATCACCTCACACTTATCCGTATTGAATTCCATTTGCCACCTTTTATGGTAAAAAACGGGGAGTCACTACACAGATTCCACTTGAATATTCCAGCTGGTAGAATCACTCCCAATGTTTGAGATGGAGTTTGGGCACGAGCTTGAAGACGCCAACTTTAGCTTTCCTAATGATTAACTGAAAAAGACAGCTACACATCCAGGACCGGGTGTCAGACAATGCAAGATGACAGTCTGGTGGAAGTTGTGGAGATGTACAGCCTGATTCAGCCAAAACTAACGCACTGCGGCCAGTTCTGCTCACCATGCTTAGGAAGGAGCTGATAGGAGGCAGAGATGATTGAACAGGGTGAGTCCAGGGATGGTAACTTTTAGAATTAACAACAGCTAAAAGAAGCAAGAGTTGGCTTTTTTGATGCAAGGTTTATTTAGGAGCTCTCTGACAGAGTGTCAACAATGATGATAGGTTTAGGTAAGATAGACAAAACAATTCTGCTCCCATGGCAGAAGGATGAGGGATTTAAGTTTTTGAACAAGTGAGGCAGGGAGGATATTGGGAAGTGCTTCTTTACACAGTGAGTGGAAATGACTTGGACCCATTACCAATGAGGGTGGTAGAAGTAGAGATGATGAATGATTTCAAATGGAAATTGGATGGGCTCCAGAGGGAAATAACCTCACAGGAAGCAGGATTGCTCCACAAGAGGCCAGCCTAGACTCGATGGGTTGAATGGCCATCTGCTAAGCAGTAATGCTCTCATCATCCTAATCAAAGAGTGATGTCTCCATATGTATCCATGTATGAATGTGAGGAGCATGTATCTCCAGTCTTCCAGGATGTCTTTTACCCTGATAGGGTTTGTTGGGAATGTAATGTTCAGACTGAGGCTAAGTGAAGGGCTTAGCACTTGGCTGCTGGCATTAAAATGGAGGGAAATGTGTGGAAGATGTGCTTACTTAATGTGTCATTTCAATTTATTTACACATCCATTGAGGTGTTAATGGTATTGGCTCAAGACAGCCCTGCCTTGGTAATGATCTCATCCAGATGAGGTGAAGGAGGACCCATCGCTAGTTTGCACAGACCCAAGAGGAGAAAGACTCTGAAAAGCCAGAAGCAGCAAGGCCTCTCGATAGTCAAGCAATTGGTGAACATCGAGAACTGAAATGGCGAGCATTGGCCTAACTATACGCGTATTGTCGACAGCGCTCTTATCTAGAGATGAACGAAGGGTCATGCTAGAAGTGTACTCATATATCTGGATTTGTTGGCCCGCATCTGTCCGCTTCTCCAGCATGACTGTAGCTCTAAGGATGCTGGAGTAACGTGGACCTCCTGATTTTCAATGAGTTACTCCCTTGGAGGTAACTGCAGGGCATGTAACTTCCTCCTCGCCCCACCAGGAGATTCACCAAGCTCTTCAATAATGTATAATGAATGAGTTTTAAAGCAGAAGATCCCACATATTCATCCCGTGGGAATCACACTGACTTTACAGAATGGAAAATTCCACTTGATGGCTTTGTGGACTTTTTCAGGGTGCATGCAGACCTTGATATTTTGATTTTGGATGACTTCATCAAGAAAAACCCACAGATGAGGAAGAAGAAAATGCAACATCTTGGACAATTGCAGAGGTAACCCGCCTTGGTCAGGGGGAAATGTCTTCTCTCTAACAGGAATTTCAGTTGTCCTTTCTATCTTGCCTTCATTGCTTTCTATTTTCTCTTTTGCTAAACGTCCATCCAATTACAGACCTGTCCCATTGGTCTTTATTTCTACCCTCCTCCAAATCACTTGTTCAAAACCTATCACATTTCTAACTTTCCTCCATTCTGATGAAAAGTCACAACCAAAACAAATGGGATGTATCTGGGGGACCTACACAAGCACTGGTTGATGGGCTGGAGAGGCTGTAAATTTGGTTACTATATCAGTGATACCATTTCTGACACCTATCTGCACACCTCTGTGCTGCTACATTTCATCAATGGTAAGTATTAGGTGGTTTGCTGCTCGTGTATTAACTCAAGCCCTTTTAATGGTCACTTAAGGATTCCCTTCACCTGTCACTGGGATGTTATCCATGGCAGGAGAAGCCAGTGCTAAGTGTCCGACTTACCCAATGAAATCTGGCAGGATTGAGGCCAGTCAGGTGGGAGATTGAGTCCCTGTGCTATTGGGAGTTCTGCCACCAAGGTATATCCCACTCTGGCATTTCTCCTGCTCCACTGCCCTGTCCAAACTCCTTGATTCCCTCGCTGGGCCCAGCGTTCCCCACAATGTGGCCATTTGACCATTTGATTGGCTGACAGTTGTTGGAGATGGGTACAAAAGTCCTCTCTCGAGCCAATTGGTGGCTTGACAGCCACTAACTGAAGAAGAAGAACAAAGAACTTGTTGTGGGTTAAGCTGGTCAAGTGGAATGGTTTGTTACTGACTTTATTGCTAGGGGTGAAATGGGCAGGGGTAGGGTGGGACAAGTGTGTATGGGGATCAAACCCCAAAGTTAAATTCCCGTTGGCTCACGCTAGGTATTTTGACAGTAACTGTATTGCAGTGCAGGTATAAACCTACATGTGACTAATAAATAAATAAACTTTTACTTTATTTATCTCTCCACAAGGTGCTGCTAACCTGCTGACGTACAGGATTTTATGCTTTTACTTGTGATTAAAGGGAACTTTTTTTTTGCATGGGTTATTGGGGCATGAAATGCTTTGACACAGGAACTCAATGCAAGCTGAGGCAGGGACTTTTCTATCTTTTAAGATGAACACGCAGGGCTATGGAGAGAAAGCAAGGCAACGGAATGTGTTTTGATTTATGAAATAAGTCTTCGGAAGCAAACGTCCTTCACCAAAATCCCTTTATTTATAATTCCAACAGCAGTGCACAGAGTGCTCGCAGTCAGCAGTCTACGTTCGGAAGTGCCAGAGGAACTGACGCTCCCAGTTAAATACAAGGAAAAAAAATTAGCCCATCAATTGACTCCTTAATCAAGGAGTTTGTATTCCGATAGGCCACCCTCAAAGGACTGACTGGAGTCATTATAGTTTGTTACAAGGAAAATGGACCGAATGCCACCCCTATTTGCCCGAAGCTTCATCAATCCTCAATTCAGATTCACAATCACTTCCACTAAAGGAGCCTTTATATTCCAGGTGGTAGTTATATAAACTAAACTGACATTCTCAAGCTGTGAGGATGCAAACTCACCATTTCCTGAATTCCTTTGTTCAATAACAGAAACTCTACACCGTCACAGCTTTACCATCCGGCGAACCCTGCTGGGAAAAAGCACGCAGTGGGGGAAGTATGTTTTGGGATCTTAGTTCTCAACACTCATCTCATCGGCTCAATTCACCACCCCATCCAAGAACAGGACAAGTAGTCAGAAGCTGCAATATGCAGGAGGTCAGGAGAGCGAGGGCCAGAGACAATCCCTTCACTTCACCTCAGATCAGTGTTTTTGTCATGTTCGGCTTAACCTAAAAAAAGATTATTGTAACATGTTTCACTTTTCTTTTTGCTCTTTTGCTTGGATTTAGATCATGGTTTTAAAACCACAGCAGTGGTTCGATTTCTGAAGAATACAATTGCTATTCTTGGCTCCAAGCGCTGAACTACTTTTGGTAAATGTTAACAACCCAAACCACAAAGTATGTAAAGGAATGCGGTTTCATGTTTACTCAGTGAAAACTCAGCTCAATATAACTGACCCCAGTGAGGAATTGTGGCACAGTAGCATCTTAATACATAACATAACAGCTGTGTTTCAATTGCAGGAGTTTCTGGAAAAATGTGTCTCACAGAGCCAGGCTTAGGAAACTGCCTTGTGCTGATTTGATTTTCAGATGTGGAATGTGTCCTCTGCAACCATCGTTTGGCCGTAACTGTGGATTATGTGTCTCCGTGCTTGCATCAATGTTCGTGTGTAGTCTGAGGGAGTGCCACACTATTACAGGTGCCGGTATTTTGGGTGGACTGTGTAACAACTTCAATCAGGTCATTGAGTTTGAACTATTGGAATAAGAACTCTTTGATTAAAAGGTCAATTGATTCATCCAGTGCGGGATGGCGGGGTTGGAGTGGGGGGAGGGGGGGAGGTGGATGTGGTTGGCAGAGGATCACCTTGTGAACAATCCTGAGCCTGGCAAACTCGCCATAAACAGGTTCAGATAATGGGCGACCACGGGGGTCATCCTAACCAGCTGTCTCAATCTCTATCCTACCTATATTTGCAGCCCGGTGTCCCTGGAGAGGGAACACACAGTGTTTGAGGGCACCATTAATGCCTTCTGGGCACCACTGGGATTGGGGTGCATTATTGACCTTTTTTAATCACATTTTGATTTGATGTTGTAAGTTTCCTTTCCACTTTGTCCTTTGTTTTGGATGGTTCCCCTTCTTTTGGGAGATGATAATTTTAATTTATCCCTTTGTTAATTCAGTTTATTTCATTGGCCAAAAAGAGTGAAGTCAGTTGATGGGCCAATCAGGGAGTTTTTTTTCCTAGTATTTAATCGGGAGTGTCAGTTCCTCTAGCACTCCCAGAGGTAATCTGTTGACTGCAAGCACTCTGTGCACTGCTATTGGAATTGTAAATAAAGGGATTTTGATGAAGGGACTTCTGCCTCTGAAAACTTATCACATATTGTTAAATTGAAGGCTCACTTCCTTTTCGGATACTTTATAACAAGGTCAGAAGCAATGATCAGGATCTCCTCCATCCAATCTCCTTAGTTTGATGAACAAATGCTTAAGTTTCTTTATCATGATGATATGCCTTTTCCAAATCCAATTTTATTTAATTATTTAAGTTGTGAGCAGCCAATCCAGCAAGGTTTCCTTGAATCAAAGAAAGAATAAATTTATTGACCATAATCTTTATACGCTTACAACATGGCTTCTAAATGATTCTGCCTGAGAGAAGACACAAAGAGTGATAACTCACTCTCAGTTTCCATTGGCCCCTCCATTGGACTCACTTCTTCTGTACTGTCTTCAAGAGACAGACACCACACACACACTCGCACACACACACACAACAGACATACCCACACCTGCACACACAGACGTGTACACATACATAGATGCCTACACACACACACAAACACACACACAACAGACATACACACACACAGAACTAACAAATAAAGGAAGGTAGAGTCTAGTAAAAAAGTTAAAACAATATGCGGTTAAGTGTCCTTTGATTACCCTCAAGGTGCAGATTTTTAAACGTCAGGGCTGATTTAAATTAGTTGACTTGTGGATGCGGTCAGTTGTTGAAGTTGTTGCAATTATTACAAAATCTTGATTCGTTGGTAGATGCCTTGTAAAATTGGTTTCCAAGCTGGATAATAAATTTGTTCCAAAAGAGGGAGACAGCCTAGCTTTGAGCCTGTTTTCTCTATTGAAAAGTTTTCTCTCTGCAGTGGCTGGCAGTCTCATCCTGAAATACTTCACTCATTGTGTATTTCCAATGGATGTGGGTGTCTGTGGCAATCATTGTTTCAATATCCAGTGCTTTGCATTTTTAATGTCTTTTCCTCAACCAGTGGCAAGTTTCAGTGGGTCTCTGGATTATAGGAAATGTCTTTCTTAGCATTCCCCTGAGAGTGACTTGCTTGTTTTTCACCTCTGTCTTGGAAGGTGGCCTTGCACTTTTCAGTATAATTTCTTCTGTCTCATTTCAAAATGCAGAATTTCTATTCGTTGGAAGTAGAAAAACCATGGGCCCGATTCTGCTGTTTTGAGATTAAGTGCTCGGTGAGGGTGTGGGGTTCATTTCCTCCTCCTTCCCCCCCCCCCCACCCTGGTGGTAAGGACAGTAAGAAGTCTCACAACACCATGTTAATGTCCAACAGGTTTATTTAGTAGCACGAGCTTTCGGAGCACTGCTCCTTTATCAGGTGATCATGAAGGAGCGGGGCTGTAAAAGCTCGTGCTACTAAATAAACCTGTTGGATTTTAACCTGGTGTTGTGAGACTTCTTACTGTTCCCACCCAGTCCAAAGCTGGCAACTCCAGATCGTGGTGGTAAGAGTTACGGGCTAATCGGGTCTTTCCACACAAAGATTGGGATGGGGAAATCAGCTAATGTTGGATGAAGACAAATTCAACTTTCAGTTCTATCACTTTCAGCCCACATTCTTCTTTCCCTTCCTCTCTTCCTTGGCTAATTACTATTCCCACTCCAATTAGTTTAATAGTCTGGGATCTCGAATAAAGAATCGCCCTTCAGATTTTTTGGAGAGCTGTCACATTTTAACCTGAGAAAAAAAGCCAACAGTTTCAGAAGAAAAAGAGAAGGAAATTGAAACAAAACAGAGTTATGAACCATAGAACCATTACAACACAGGAGACCATTCTGCCCATTAAGACTGCACCAACTCTCCAAAAGAGTATCTTACCCAGACCCACGCCTCCTGCCCTATCCCTGTAACTCTACATATTTACCATAGCTAGTCCACTTAACCTTGGACACTGAGGGGCAATTTAGCACAGCCAATCCACCCTAACCTGCACATCTGAGAGAGGAAACAGGAGCATTTGGAGGAAACACATGCGGACATTGGGGGAATGTGCAAACTCCACACAGACAGGCACTCAAAGCTGGAATTAAACTTGGGTTCACGGTGCTATGAGACAGCAGTGCAAACCAACATGTTACCCTGATGAAGAAGAACAGAAACTAAAATGATTGACTTTGCATCCAGCTCACGGATAAATGTGTATCTCTCTGTTTTAATGACTTCCCATTGTTGTCAGAAGATATCATTCACACTCCGATAAGGAAGGAAAGGAGGAAATGTATTATTAGACTGGATGTCCATTCATTCACTCCATTCCAGTTTGAGAAATGCTGACCAGGGAATGTTAACAAATGTTTATATTTAGGAATTGTTTCAATAATTGGATTCTTATGTTTGCTTTTCCAATTTATCCTGAATCATTTGATTCAGTTTCAGCATACAAATCATTATTGAGCATGAATTATTGTTTATATAAAGTTCATGTCCAGGCTTCTACTATTCTATACATAAATGACTTGAACCCCTCGATTAGATTCCAGAGTGTAATTCACTCCCAGGAATCCAAATATATAAATCATTTGAATTGATTAGATTGCGGACTATACCACAGTCCTATTGAATATAATATACACATATATATTGAGAAACTCTATTCAGCAAATGGATGGATCCTGAGAACAATGACAAATGAAAGGAAAGTGTGCCATTGTACCTGTGTCCTTGACACTAGCTCTATTCAGCAGAGAACCATGGACATTGTGAATTTACACTTATGTTCATCCTTTTGTTCCTTCACTTTGAAGTTGTGGTTACAGGTAGTGGGGAATGGATAGTCAGGGACGTGTGTTGATAGCATTGGCCATAGTAAAGAAAAGCAGAGCCAGAAATTCAGTTTGTTATTTTCATTTGAGTTTTATGTTAAATCTATTAAGGTAAGCACAGGAATTTTGAACTGAAATCCACATTTGGAATCTGCTACGATTTAGTGAACCTTTAATAATGTCCTTTGCCTATTGTATAACACCTAATATTGGGTTAAGTAATGCCAGTCTTTACAGGAAATGGGCTGTCAGCAATAATAGTCCACCTACACACTTCAAACACCACTTGTCCCACAAGGGTTTCTGCGATGGAAGACATGCTCTCACCGATCTTGTGCTCAAAACGGGTGTTGAATGCATTGAGCTCATTAGAGATTAGAGGGCTCATTAACCCTCCGATTGATGACAATAACAGTGCGTGTGTGGAAAGCTCGTCCTTCACTCCATCTTTTAGATCCACATGACAGAGTCTGATAATGTGATGCTTGAAAAGAGAAATTGATGAATGCTGGCATGTTGGCAGAGCAGAAAAAGAAACTTCATTCCTAAACAAATGTTGGAGTGAAATCCTCTGCTTGTCCATCATAGTCCGTGTCAATTTTTTATGATAGCGCAGTCTGATCACTTGCCAACCAAGCTGTTGCGAGGTCCCGTCCCAAAGCCATTACACTGCTGTATTCCTGACCTGATATTCCATGGCACATGTGTGCGGACAATGACTGGAACTGGATCAGGCCGCATTACATAAACTGCTGACTGAAGACTCTCGAATGACAAAGGGAAAACCAGCCGTTGTCCTTGGAACTCTATCCCCGGATGAGTCAATGGCAGAATATGTACTAATAGAAGAAAAAAACATAACTCGTAATGTCTTAATGGCTAGCATCAATAATGACTTGGCAAACACCCCCTTCAATAGTCTGTGACGGTATGGTTAAGCTCTTGCAGCTTTTCCTTGACGCACTAGTAAACAGTATTCATCAAGCGTAACAGAGCCAACATATCTCCATGGAAATACAAGACAGTGCAAATGCAGCAAAGCTCAGTTTTCTCCTCAATCAGAGTTTTAGTTTAGCTATAAAGAAAAAAAGCCTTGCATTTATAAAGCACTTTGCACAACCATCAGACATGTGCTTTGCAGCGAGTGAAGTGTATATTGAAGTATATGCCATGTTATAAACACGGCTGCCAATTTGAACACAGCAAGCTCCCACAGACAGCAAGATGATAATGGTGAGATATTCTGTTTTTTGTCATTTTGATAGAGGAATCGATATTAATTCCAGCATGCCGGGGAGAACATCCCTGGTTTTCCCTGAAACGGTGTCATGGGATCATAGCATCCCTACAGGGCAGAAGGAGACCATTTGGCCCATCGAATCTGCACCGACAACAATCCACTCAGGCCTATCCCTTCTTATCTAGCCCATTATTCCCTCTAACCTATTACATCCTGCATCACTAAGGATCAATTTAGCATGTCTAATCAAGCTAACTTGCAGATCTTTGGAGGAAACCAGAGCACCTGGAGGGAACCCATGAAGACAGGGGCAGCATGTGCAAACTCCACACAGACAGTGGCCCAAGCCTGGAATCGAATCTGGGTCCCTGATGCGCCTGTTCGGGTACACTGAGGGAGAATTTGGAGTTTAGCATCACCAATACACTTGACCAATCTCAAGTTACTGTTCCACACACACAGTGCAGGAGTCTGGCACCAATCTGACCCTGGCAACAGGATCTTCAAACCCACGAGGAGAATCATTCCAAAAGAAAAAATTCTGGAAGATCTCAGCTGATCTGGCAGCATCAGTAAGGAGAGAAAGGAGCCACGTTTCAAGTTCAGATAATGCTTTACTAAAGTTCAAAGCAGCTTTAACAAAGGGTCATCTGGATTAAAAATGTCAACTCTTTTCTCCTCTTACAGATGCTGCCAGATTGCTAAGATTTTCCAGCATTTTGCTTTTGGTTTCAGCTTCCAGCATCTGCAGTAATTTGCTTTTGTTATGGCGAGAATTGTTCCCCTGATGTACCATAGAATCACAGAATCCCTACAGTGCAGAAGGAAGCTATTCAGCCCATCAAATCTGCAGTGACCACAATCCCATTCAGGCCCTATTCGTAACTGCACATATTGACCCTGTTAAGCCCCCACTAAGGTCAATTGAGCGTGGCCAATCAGCCCAACTCGCACATCTTTGAACTGGATGAAACCTGAGCATCTGGAAGAAACCCATTCAGACACAGGGAGAACATGAAAATTCCACACAGACGATGACCCAAGCCGGGAATTGAATCCAGGTCCCTGGCGTTGCGAGACAGTAGTGCTAACCACTGTGCCACTATGCTGTCCTAACTATGATTGAAATGCTTTGCAAAACCTGGTTGAGTTAGTGAAGTTGTTCACTGTGACATTTTGATTTGATTTGACTTATTATTGTCTCATGTATATACAGTGAAAAGTATTGTTTTTCGCACACTATGCAGGCAAAGCATACTATTCATGGACAAGGAAAGATGTAGAATGTAGTGTTACAGTCATAGCTGGGGTGCAGAAAAAGATCAACTTAATGCAAGGCAGGTCCATTCAAAAGTCTGATGGCAGCAAGGAAGAAGCTGTTCTTGAGTTGGTTGGTATGTGTTCTACACTTTTGTATCATTTTCCTGATGGAAGAAGGTGGAAGAGAGAATGTCCAGGGTGTGTGGGGTCCTTAATAATGCTGTTTTGCTGAGGCAGCAGGAAGTGTCCATAGAGTCAATGGATGGGACGCTGATTTGCGTGATGGATTGGGCTTATTTACAACCTCTTTTAATTTCTTGTGGTCTTGGGCAGAGCAGGAGCCATACCAAGCTGTGATACAGCCAGAAAGAATGCTTTCTACGGTGCATCTTATATGCCACAAACAGAGCATTTGTTTCCATCTAACTTCACCTCGGTGATGGAACAACCCAAATAATTAAATGATATGGATTCCAGGCCAAGAAATTTCAGCTGCTGTTCATTCTGACCACATCAACCAAGTGAAAATGGGCAGGGTTGCATCTGGAGCCTGGCATGGTGCTGTCCCCTCGCTAATAAAGACCAGCAGCGTTAAATTCTTCACAGTCTTCTGTAACCAGCGAGTAATGAAATCAGGAAGACAGATGATTTTAATCAGACCAGACTCTCTTATACTCTTTTGACAAATCTAGCCATGTTCCTCACACTGTTATTCTACAACAACATCCACTTGTATAGCATAATAACAAAATACTCTGGTTGCTGGAATCTGAAACAAGAACAGAAAATGCTGGAAAATCTCAGCACGATGAAGAGTTGGCTCTATTCTCTCTCCATGATGCTGTCAGACCTGCTGAGATTTTCCAGCATTTTCTGTGTTTGGTCCACTTGTCAACGTATTGAAATAAATAAATGGGCTTCATCGAACCAATTCTCAAACAGAACTTGATAATGGAACACAGAAGAAAAAGATTTTGGGACAGTTGCCCAAAAGCTTGGTTAATGCTGTTGACGGTCATGATGAGATAGTAGGTAGTAAGGTGAAAAGGTTTAGGGAAGGAATTTCAGAGCCCTGACAGCTGAAGTCATAGCCACACAGTGGCAGAATGGATAGCATTACTGCCTCACAACACCAGGAAGACAGGTTCAATTCCCAATTTGGGTCTCTATCTATGTGGAGCTTGCATGTTCTTCCAGTATCTGCATGGGTTTCTTCCACATGCTCCAGTTTCCTCCTGCATGAAAGACATGCTGATTAGGTATATTGGCCATGCTAAATTCTCCGTCAGTGTACCCAAACAGGTGACAGAGTGTGGTGACTAGGGGATTTTCACAATATCTGCATTGTGTTAATGTAAGGCGTACATGTGACACTAATAAATAAACTTTAAAAACTTGAAAAAATGGCACAGCAATTTAAACTGGAGATCCCACAAGGCCAGAACTGAAAAAGCGCAATGTGAAAGAAGATTCTGGGCTAGAGGAACTTATCATAGAGTCATGGAACCACATGCCATCCCTCAACTTTCCCCTCCATCTCTTGTTCTCCAAGGTTGCTTGGGTAATGCATTTGTGAACTTTAAAGAATGGACCCTTAATATGGTATGAACCAGTGAACAAGGTGAAGTGGGGAGATCAGAGAACTTAGGGAGAATTTAATGTCCCGCCTGTAGGTTTGGTGCAAGGGGAAGGAGACAATAATAAGGCTGGAGGGTGGTGAATGGGGAATCCTGTCAACTTCCTACTTCCACCCTGATGAAGTCTATGGCAGGAATCCCTGGGACCAGCCTCTCATTCTGCTCCCCTTTCCTTCAGTTGCCACTTATATAAATGGGTAGATATTTCCCACTGAAGAACCTCATCTGTCACCACTTACATTCACCCAGCAGAGGGTGGGAGGATTGCCGTGCAGGGGCACAACAAGAAAATTCTCTGATTGGCCAGTAGTTGTTAGAAGGTATGGCTTTTACACCTGGGATCCCTGATCCTGGGGAAGGTTACCACTGTGCATGATAGGGTGGACCTCCCCTGAAAGTAGCATTACAAGATTCTCACCAACTCTCCATTTGACAGGTGAGAACACCATCATCTGTGTTAAATATCACTCCTTGTAACTGTTTGAAAAGCAGTTTCATGTCGATCTAACCTCTGAAGTCGGCTTAACCAGAGGTGAAACGGAAATGAGGATCCAAACAATGTAAAATTTAATTGGAAATTTGTAACATAGCATGAATACAAACAAACAAGGAGCTTTACCATTCAATAAGTAAAGGCTGATCTGACGATGACCTCTTCTCCACATTCCACATGTCCCCAGCAACCTTTGACCCTCTTGTTAGTCAAGAATCTATGTACCACTGCTTTAAAAATATTCAATGACCCTACATCTTCTGGGGATGCGAATTCCAAAGATTCCTAATCCCCTGAGGGGAAAAAAAAGTCTCTCCTCAACTTCATCTTAAATTGGAGACTTTTTATTTTTGGGTAAGATGTTTTTCCGGAGAGTCAGTGCATACCCGATGGGCTAAACAGCCTCCTTCTGTATTGTGGGTTATTCTATAGTTTAAAACTGCATGTAATATTCTAGATGTGGTCTCACCAATGCCCTGTACAATTGTAGCAAAAATTACTTACTTTTTTTATTCCATTCCAATGAACAACATTCCATTTGCCTTCTGAATCATTTGTTGCACCTTTTAATAAACGTTTTGTGATTTATGCAACAGAACATCTGAATCCCCCTGTACCTCAGAGTTGTGCAATCTCTCTCCGTTTAGAGAACATTCTGTTTTCCCAGTCTTGCTGCTGAAGTGAACAAGTTCACATCTTCCCACGTTGAATTCCATCCACTAAATTTTTACCCACCCACTTAACTCTGAAATTTAACTGAATGTTTGATGTTAAAAGTGTTTTCTAAAATGGGAATATCCGTGGTTATAATGAAGGGTCTTGGTAAATTAGAAAGAAACTGTTTCTACTGAGGGGAGATTTTATGGATGTTGGGGGAGTGGGTGTGAGAACATAGAACATAGAACATTACAGCACAGAACAGGCCCTTCGGCCTTCGATGTTGCGCCGACCAATATAAAAAGCAATGCCCCTCCAAACTAAACCATTCCCTTCTCTTCCATATACTTATCAACTAACCTCTTAAACGCCACCAAACTTGGCGCATCTACAACCGCTGCAGGCAGGGCATTCCACTCCCGAACCACCCTTTGGGTAAAGAACCTGCCTCTGATATCCGTCCTATAACTATATAACTATGAGGGAGATAAAGAGAATGCATTTTACTCAGTTGACGCTGCCTGAAAGGGCAGTGGAAGCAGATTTAGCAGTAAGGTTCGAAAGGGAATCTGATAGATACTGAAAAAGAAATAATGTTGTAGTTTAAGAGAAAAGAGCAGGAATGGATGTGACTAATTGGATTTTTCTTCCAAAGAGCTGGCATATGCATGATGAGTTGAATGACCTCCTGTGCTTTGTGATATAATGATACTGTGAAAACAACAGGCAAACTAAAACTAAAATGCATAATATTCCAGGTACTTTTTGTCCCAATTTTTCATTATTTTCACTCTTCCTTCTGGCTCTAAAATTCTCTCTTTCAACCAAATTAGTTCAGAACCAGTACTTTTCCAACTTGCTCCACAGGATAAATATTTGTTCATCGCTTGTAGACCGGTAGCCTGTGTACTGCGATTCCAGTGTTTAATATTCGTTATTGAGCCTAAAAGAGCTTCAAAACATCTGGTTTGTATTCAACTGCGATTTCCATCCAGCTGTCAATCAGAACACAATACATTCCAGGCCTGAGAAAATAGTCAGGAGATCTTCCTGCACTTCACTCTTCCGCTAACATTGTTACCATCTTAATAAAATAACCTTAAGCAAGAAAATACCATCAACATTACCTATTTGTTCCTTAAACACTCTGGGGATTTCATAACTTAGGTCGGAACATTCACTGGGCTGATTCTTAGGATGAGGGCATTATCCTACAAGGAAAGGTGAAGGAGGCTGGCTTATACTCGTTGAAGTTTGGAAGAATTAAAAGTGAAACATGTAAGATTCTGAGGGGTTTGACAGCATACATGCTAAACAGATGTTTCCCTTCATCGGGCACTCTGGAAGTAGGGGGTACAGTTTCAAAATAAGAGGTGTGTTGTTTAATGTAGAGATGAGGAGGATTTTGTTCTCCTAGAGGGCTATTAGTCTTTACAATTCTCTTCCCAGCCAGCAGGAGGCTGGGTCAGTGAAAATATTCAAGGCTAAATTGGATAGGTTTTTGGTTGAGAAGGGAGTCAAGGATCATGAGGGAACAGGCAGCAAAAGTGGAGTTAAGGCCATATTAAGACCAGCCATGATATTATTGAATGGCAAAGTTTAGTGGACCAAATGGCTTACTCCTACTCCTGTTTTGTGACTGGGAGGCAATGGTCTAGTGGTATTATCATTGGACTATTAATCCAGTAACTCAGCTAATATTCTGAAGGCTCAGGTTCAAACCCCACCATGCCAGATGCTGGAAGTTAACGTCAATAAAAAATATCTGGAATTAAGAATCTTATGATGACCATGAAACCATTGCTGATTGTTGGAAAAACCCATCTGGCTCACAAATGTCCTTGAAGGAAGGAAATCTGCCATCCTTACCTGGTCTGGCCAGGTAACTGTAGAGCCACAGCAATGTGGTTGACTCTCAACTGCCTTTGGGCAACATCAAATGAGCAATAAATGCTGGCCCAGGCAGTGATTCCCATGTCCCGCAAATGAGTAAAAAAAGGTTCTCATGATCTTTAGGCAATGGTGCAGTATGGAGTGATACTGAATTGTTTGTCCATTAAAAATCTTGCCATATTCAAAGTAATGGAATATTGGGCAGGCCACAAAATAAACAACCAAGTAGATATCAGCCATTTGATTCCACCATTTCAAGTTAGAATTGTGCCATCTCAATGGCCAAAAATAGTGAAACATACTTGCAGAATATGAACGTATTCACACTGCTCCACTGTGTGTTGCACATTTCCCCAGACACCTCCTCTCCACTGCCACAGTCCCGTTATATACTGTTATATAATTGAACTCCTGTTGTTTTGGCAGTGTCACTGTTCTCTATTGAATGTTTTACCCTGAACTTCCAATTCCAATTGTAGATTATAGTGGCCAGGCTGGTTATTACAAGTGACCTGTTCTATTAGGATGAGTAACCTTTTGTGTTTGGTTCATGAAAGCTGACACTGGCCTAGCAGTATTATCGTTAGATTATTAACCCAGAAGCTCTGTTACTATTCTGGAGACCCAGGTTTGAATCCAGCCATGGCAGATGGTGGAATTTAAATTCGATATTAAAAAAAAATCTGGAATTACGAGTCTATTGATGACCATAAAACCATTGTCAATTATTGGAAAAAGCCATGAAGTTCACCAATGTCCTTCAGGAAAAGAAATCAGCCGTCCTTACCTGGTCTGGCTGACGTGTGACTCCAGAATCACAGCAATGTGGTTGATTCTCATCTGCCCTCCAAAGACAACTAGGAATGGGCAATAAATGCTGGCCAGCCAGCAATGCCCATGCACCATGAATGAATTAAAAAAACCCCTCAATTTTCATCTATTGATGAAACCACATTGAGTTGCCACTACTCAGTGCCTTCCTTTGTGAACAGAGAACACAGAATATGAGGAAGAAGCCAATGGGATCCTGATATTTAGTGGGAGGAAGTCTCCCATTTGGGACCAAGCTTTCTGCTTCAGAGATCGGCAGGAAGTCACAGCATACCTTTCAGTCCCGGCTCATTAATTATGCACCTGAGGGTTAAGCACCAAACTCTGTGGTGGGCCAAGCGTGATGGCAGAAATCCTACGTTCATATCCGGTGGTATATTCAAAACATGTCCAACATCACTGATCCGTCATTGGAGAATGAAAATGGATCTCCTGGGGAGAGAAGATGAATCTCCAGGAACACTCTAAGGTTGGAAGATGAGCCTCCTTGAACTGAAGCTAGAAAATTCACCTTCCCACTGATACAGTGATGTTCCAGGTTCCAGTGTTGCTGGCAGCTTCAATCTGGACATCCAGAGTCAGCCTCAGGCATGTTCTGATTTCTGCATACCATGTTGTTCCAGCTATATTCTAGACTGGCATCAGGGAGAATCAGGAGTGGGGGCAGGATTCTGGTCATGCCTTCATCTGCATTTCATGTAAATCAGTTTCATGCCAGCCTTCAGTGAGTTTCCTGATCTACCACAACAAGCATCAGCAGAAAACTCGGCAAAGCAGCCAGCATAATTAAGGATCCCACGCATTCTCTTTTCCACCTCCTTCCATCAGGAAGAAGGTAGAAAAGTCTGAGGTCACATACCCACCGACTCAACAACATCTTCTCTGCTGCCATCAGATTTTTGAAAGGACTTATCTTACATTAAGTTGATCTTTCTCTACAGCCTAGCTATGACTGTAACGCTACATTCTGCATTCTCTCTTTTCCTTCTCAATGAATGGTATGCTTTGTCTGTACAGCCTGAAAGAAACAATACTTTTCACTGTATATTAATACATGCAACAATAATAAATCAAATAAAATCAAACCCCGTGGGAATTTCACACCCATGTGAAACCAGTTTTTGGACTTCCACTGAATTCTCCTGAACACTAACCACCCCCCCCCCCACTGCTCCACTGTTGCATCCTCTCCCTCTGCCACCCACTACTGAAACTGCCAGCAGGGCCATGAGAGAATTCTGTCCAATAACAGAGAAAATAATTAGTTGCATTCATACACAGCTTGATGCCATAGAAATGTTTCATACAGATGCAGCCACTGATCTTATTAGCAGCAATTAAAAACAAAATTGTGGACAGAGAAAAGAAAAATAAAATTAAGTTCCAACCAACTAAAAATAGTTGGTCCTCTTCAAAATAGAATCACAGAATCTAACACATGTGAACAGTTACAGGCTCGAAACGTTAGCTCTTTTTTCTCCTTACACAGCAGGATGGCACAGTATTTAGCACTGCTGCCTCACAGCGCCAGGGACCCAGATTCGACTCCTGGCTCGGCTCACTGTCTGTGTGGCATTTCAGTAAGAATTTAGCAACACCGATTTATAATCCAACCGATTTATTTGATTTGCACATTCTCCCCGTGTCTGTATGGGTCTCCTCCAGGTGTTCCAGTTTCCTCCCACAGTCTGAAAGATGTGTAGGCTAGGTGGATTGGCTGTGCTAAATTCTCTTGTAGTGTGACGACTCAGGGATTTTCACAGTAACTTCACTGTGTGAATGTTAGCCTACTTGTCTCACTAACAAACAGACTTTAATTTGACTTTACTTTTACAAATGCTGGCAGACCTGCTGAGATTTTCCAGCATATTCTCTTTGATGAACAGATACAGAAACTTCTTTAAACATCGGCTCTGAACATTCTTCCTTTTGCACCTTCTCTACTTGTGTCTTTTCTTTCTTTATTCATTTCATCACCACACTCTTCACTTTTGCACTACCAATTCTTCTGTCATTTACTCTCTTCAACCCTATCATACATCTTTCATCTTCTTCCTCTGCCAATTTAACCCCCCCCCCCCCCCCACCACCCCACCCACACTCACCCCCCCTGTCCCCTCTCCCACCCCATATTCGCTAAAATCCTATTACATTTCTAACTTTCCCCGGTTCGGAGGAAATATCAACAGCTTGAAGCAATTCTGCTTTCACCTCGACAAATGCTGCCAGACCTGCTGAGTATTTCCAGCATTGTGGGTGAGATATTAGGGCCTCATTCATCCCGAAACCGTAAAATCTCACCTCAGGTCAACTGACCTTCCCATTGTCTGCCTCTCACCCGTTCTGATTCCTGCGGGCAGGGCTGTAAAATTCCAGGCTATCCATTTTTATTTAATGTGCTGATGAAACCACTTTCCCAATGTAGTGACAATCTAAATCATATGGGCCGTGAATCAAATGCAAATCCACTTCCAAGTGTGACACAGAATGGAGAGGGGAGGGGGAACTACAGATGGGCGTGGAATCTGAGAAGGTCATGCTGGAGAAAATGAATTTGGAGGAATCTTGCTAGGCAGAATAACCTTAGAATTTGGAGTTTCAGGGAATGAGAAATTATCTTATGAAAATATATAGAATTCCTGACAAAGGAAGGTACTGGGATTCGACTTCCCTTGGATTGGGCATTTTAGAATTGGGGCCTTGTTCATTGGGATGAATTGAAATTTCTTTGTTCAGAGGCCTTTGATATTTTGACATTCTCTATGTCTGCTGCCCATGGGGAGGCGGGAGGCACGAAAGTTGGCAAAATGATGGGGGTGCCTTCCTGCCACCATGTTATATTGATAGCTTGGGCCACTTAAGAGGTTAATTAAAGGCAACTTTCCACCTTCAATGGCATTGTGCCTATTTTGAGAGGGCTTGTCACCATGTGGAGAGACCACCAGGTTAAACATTAGGGATTCTGGTGGATTATGTGGTGCCGTCCTTGATGGACGTGGCATCTCCAGCAACAAAACCTGCCCTTATAGCAACAGCACCGTTGATGCTCTGCAACATTACTTTTTCCTGATTGATTGCTGGGGCCTCTTGTCAGGCATGGCTCCCCCCCCCTCTTCCCCCCAATAAAAAACAAACACTCTTTGAGCCAGGTGACACTACTGAGACCATGTGATTGGTCTTGTAGCCTTACAGAGGGGAGGTGAGGGGAGGGGTTTGCTGGTTGGAGAGGGGGATGCTGGACGATACCCTTTTCAACTGGACAGTGGCCCCTATAGTGCCATAGTGATTAGCACTGCTGCCTCGCAGCACCAGGGCCCCGGGTTCGAAACCCGGTTTGGATCACCATCTGGGTGAAATGGTGGCATGGAGTTTTCTCTGAGTGTTCCCGTTTCCTTCCAAGACTTGTTGCTTAGGTACATTGGCCACACTAAATTCTCCCTCATGTTGTTGAACAGGCTCCAGAGTGTGGCGACTAGGGGATTTTCACTGTAACTTCATTGCAGTGTTAATGTAAGCCTACTTGTGACACTAATGAATACACTTAAAACTTATCTTACATTTAAAAGCTTAAACCATTGGCTCTTAATTGGCAATATACCTCCCTGGATCCAGCTGCCAACCAAAGCAAGTTCCAGCTGGGGATTCCAAGTAAATTCAGCCTGAAGGGAATTAAAGGATATGGGGAGAGAGAGTTGGCAGGAAAGGGGAGTCAATGCAGAAGATCAACTACAATCATGTTGAACGACAGGGTTGGCTTGAGGGGCCCAATGGTTACTGATGCTTCTATTTCTTATGTAATAATGGGATGATTTGACCACAGATGGAGAAGTTTAATGCATTTGGAATAGCATTGCTAAAAATGTCAGGAAGAATGCGTTAACAAGAGAAATGTAAAACTCTTTCATATTCTCAGGTAGCCTGAAGCCAAGAGTAAAAGTTTGTAAGAAACAGAGCGGCTACATTGGCTATGTTGATTATAGGTAATCTGGAATGTGTTTAACTTTGTCTTATTTCCTGCTCTGCAGTTTCTCCTCTATGTATTGGGGTCTCTATTGTTTTGCATTCTTCCTCATCGGGCACAGATTTGTTCATTTCTCTGTGGCACATTTCAGGAATGACGTGCTTTGAGGTAAGGGTCATATTTTTGAATTTGAATTGATTGCAGTTTGCTCTATTTAACGCTTGAAGTGATGTTAGCAATCAAACATTGAATGTAAAATCTCTCTGAAATAGGAATTAACCCTTTAAAGGCAACAGCAGGTTTCTCACAGATCAGTTTGAGTTTATTTGATTCATTAATGTCACAAGTATTGTTGCTTGCATGCTATACAGACAAAATATACTGTTTATAGAGAAGGAAATAAGAGTGTAGAATATAGTGTTACAGTCATAGCTAGGATGTAGAGAAAGATCAACTTAATGCAAGGTAAATTCATTCAAAAATCTGACAGCAGCAGGGAAGAAGCTGTTCTTGCATTGGTTGGTACATGACCTCAGACTTTTGTATCTTTTACCTGACGGAAGAAGGTAAAAGAGAGAATGTCCGGTGTGGGTGGGCTCCATAATTATGCTGCTGCTTTACCAAGGCAGTGAGAAGTGTAGACAGAGTCATTCGATGGGAGACTGGTTTGTGTAATGGATTCGGCTACATTGACAACCTTTGATTATAGGTAATCTGGGATAGAACAAAGAACAAAGAACAAAACAGCACGGGAAACAGGCCCCTCGGTCCAATGAGCCCGCGCCGCCACCCCGACGTTCCCACCTCTACTCGCGATCCCTGTCCATGTTTGTAGATCTATGGATTAAAAACCAAATTTGAGACAATTTAGGGAGAATTTGTTTTGCCAATTAGCCTAACAGCACATCTCTGGGATGTGGGAGAAAACTGGAGCACTCAGAGAAAACCCACGCAAGCACGGCGAGACTGCGCAAACTCCCACAGACACAGGCCCAAATCCATGTATCGGCACAGCACAGCGATAGTCACTGAGCTGTCGTGTTGCCCATCAAATGGTTCAGGTCAAGCGTACACTAACGATGTGAAGCATTAGGATACTCTCGAAAAAGATCCAAGAGCAGCCCTCTCACGACCCATCGCTTGTATGCCCCTCGTTAGACAACAAGATGGACCAAAGCACCTGTAGGATAAAAACAAGTACATTAATATCATCATCTATTTACACACTTCCCAGGGACACCCAAGGCTCATGATCCCTATTTTAAATCAGTTTTCTATACCCCTCCATTCCCATTCTGTTCATGTGCCCATCTAAGTATTTCTTAAATAACTCCAGAGTACCTGCCTCCACCACTTTACTTGGCAGTGCATTCCATACCCCCACCACCCTCTGAGTGAAAAAACTCCCTCTGGCATCCAAATTATATCTTATCCCCCTCACCCTAAGCCCGTGACCCCAAATTATACTTTGCCCCCCTCACCCTAAGCCCATGACCCCAAATTATATCTTATCCCCTCACCTAAGCCGTGACCCAATTTCTTGCCCCCCCCTAGCCCCCAATTATCTTATCCCCCTCACCCTAAGCCCATGACCCCAAATTATACCTTACCCCCCTCACCCTAAGCTCGTGACCCCTCGTGCTATTTGAGTCCATCCTAGGAAAAAGCTTAACCCTGTTTACTCTATCTATACCCCTCATAATCTTGTACACCTCTATCAGATCTCCTCTAAGTCTATATCTTTCTAAGGAAAACAGTCCCAATTTGCAGTCCCTCTTCTCGTAACTCAGACCTTCCATACCAGGCAGCATCCTGGTAAACCTCCTCTGCACTCTCTCCAGACTCTCCACGTCCTTCCGAATCTCCATGTCCTTCCAGTGTTTAACTTTGTCTTATTTCCTGCTCTGCAGTTTCTCCTCTATTTATTGGGGTCTCTATTGTTTTGCATTCTTCCTCATTGGGCACAGATTTATTAGTTTTTCTGTGGCACACTTCGGAAATGGCGCTCTTTGAGGCAAGGATCATATTTTTAATTTTGACCAATTGATTAAAGTTTGCTCTATTTAAGGCTTTAAATGATGTTGGCAATCAAACATTGAATGCCAAAATCTCTTTGAAATGGAAATTAACCTTTTAAAAACAACAGCAGGTTTCTCACTACTTTTAGAGTTTCTTGTGATCTTGGACAGAGCAGGAGCCATACCAAGCTGTGATACAACCAGAAAAAATTACTATGGTACATCTGTAAAAGTTGGTGAGAATCATAGCGGAAATGCCAAATTTCCTTAATGCCCCTGAGAAAGTAAAGGTGTTGGTGGGCTTTCTTAACTATAGTGTCAGGATGGGGGGACTAGGACAGATTGCTGCTGATCAGGGCACCTAAAAACTTTAAGCTCTCGACTCTTTCTACTTCTTCCCCATTGATGTAGACAGGGCCATGTTTTCTTTTACGCTTCTTGAAGTCCATGATTATTGCCTTCATTTTGTTGACATTGGGAATAAGATTATTGTTGCCGGACCAGTTCACCAGATTTTCTATCTCATTCTTGTACTCTGTTTCATCATTGTTTGAGATCCGACCCATTGTGGTGATATCGTCAGCAAACTTGAAAATCGATTTGGAGTGGAATTTGAACACAGTCATGGGTGTATAAGGAGTATAGTAAGGGAGCTGAGGACACACTTTGTGGAGCACAGATGTTGAGGGTGATCGTGGAGGAGGTCTATCCTTACTGATTGTGGTCTGTAAATTTGTAAGTTCAGGATTCAGTCGCAGACAGGTGCCAAGGCCCAGACCACAGAGTTTGGAGATGAATTTTGTGGGAATATTGGAGTTGAAGGCTGTGCTATAGTCAACAAATAGGAATCTGATATAGGTGTCGTTGTTATCTAGATGTTCCAGGGTTGACTGCAAAGCCAGGGAGATGACATCTACTATGGACCCATTGCAATCCTTAGGCAAACTAGTAGATCCAGGTAGTATGGAAGGCTGGAATTGATTCATGCCATGACTAGCCTTTCGAAGCACTTCATAATGATGGAAGTCAGAGACCCCGGCTAGTAGCCATTAAGATGATGGTTGTTTTCTTGAAGCAGATAGGGACCTCAGGTTGTTGTAAAGAGAGGTTGAAGATGTCTGTGAATATTCCCACTAGATGATCCATGCAGGACAAGTGTTCATCCGAGTACCTCATCCGGGCTACTCACTTTCTGTGTGTTGACCTTTGAGAAAGCTGCTCTGACATCTGCAATGATAACCCCAGACACAGGTTCATCCAGGGCTTCCAGGGTGGAGGGCACACTCTTGCTGACCTCTTGTTCAAAACAGGCATAGAAGGCATTGATCTCATCAAGGAGGGATATGTTGGAGCTGGCATCCTTACATCTTGTAGCCTGTTATGTCTTGTAGGCCTTTCTAATATAAGAGGATTGGTGTGGCTAGCCTTGGACTCTGGCTTGGTCTGGTTCTATCTTTTAGCATCTTTGATAGATCTCCTTAGATCATATCTGGCTGTCCAGTATGGGTCAGAGTCACCTGACTTGAACATCTCAGATGTGGAGATGCTGGCGTTGGACTGGGGTAAACAGTAAGAAGTCTGACAACACCAGGTTTAAATCCAACTAATTTATTTGATAGTAAACTCAGTCTCTCAGACCAGAACTTCAGCAAGCTGTGGATATTCCCGTTCATCCATGGTTCCCAGCTGGGAAACACATGGATTTGCTTCTTTGCCGCATAGTCTTCTACACGCTTACAAATGAAGTCAGTTACTGTAGTGGTGTACCCATTCAGGCTGGTCAGAGAATTTTTAAATACTGACCAGTGCAATGACTCCAAGCAGTTCCAAAGGTGATCATTCAATTCCTCAGACCAACATTTTCCTCCCCCCCAACTTCTTCTCAAGATTTTGATTCATAGAATCCCTACAGTGCAGAAGAAGCCCATTTAGCCCATTGAGACTGTATTAACCACAATCCCATCTAGGCCCTATTCCCCCGAACCCCACATATTTACCCTGCTAATCCCTGACACTCGGGTTAATTTAGCATGGCCAAACAACCTAACCCATATATCTTTGGACTGTGGAAGGAAATAGAAGCATCTGGAGGAAACCCACGCAGACACAGGGAGAATGTGCAAACTCCCCACAGACAGTGACCAGAATTGATCTTGGGTCCCTGGCGCTGTGAGGCAGCAGTGCTAACGACTGTGCCACCGTGCCACCCTGGGTTCATGCTGAGTTGTGAATTCTTACTTGCTACCAAAGTGTCCTGGATAAGAGGTGTGATCCTGGACAGCAAGTGTATGTCAGCCATGAAAGAAATCATGAAAAAATGGGATCCTTTATATCTGCCTGAGTCACAAAAAGTGTTTTGGTTTAATGCCTCGTTCAAAGACAGTCCCTATGAGGGAGAAGCTCAATATTGCATCGGGAAATTCCGTTTAGATTACACACTCAAATGACTGGTCAATAACTTCTTGCTATTTGTGGGGTTGGAATTTGTACAAATTGGCAGAAACTTTCTCCATATTACAACAGTGACAAAGTTGGCTGTGTGAGCTCCGAGACACCACAAATCCATGAAAGGTCCTATAAAATTGTGGTCCCTTTGTTTTGTGTTGTGTTACATGAACCTAGTATCTGTCTATTAATTTCTTTCCTATGTGCAGCTGAAGAGGAATTGTGCTGAGTGACGTTTGCGTCTGAACACATCCAGGTGAAATAAATCTCTCTTTTCGTTATACTACTTCAAAAAATTGTGAAGCCTTTGTTAAAATTGTGTGCGGAGGTTGGAGAGTTTTCATGTACTCAGGACACCTCAAACACAGCCAATGTAAAGCACAGTCACTCGGGAAGCATGACAATCAACAATTATACAGCAAGGATCTGTAATGGATTGAATGGCGATGTTGGTTAAAGCAGGTGAGTTGGCCAATGTCCCTCTTGACTGATATTATCATGGCATCCATTTCACTTACTTGATTGGGCAGATAATGCACAGCAATATTTTACAAAGTTTTTCTCACAACTTACCTTTACAAAATGGCCACTCCTGACGATCCTCACCACATGGATCGTGGAATGAAATATGGCCTTTGCACTTTGTACCGATGATATACAGTGGTCAGAATTTTACTGCGGAGCAGAATCCTCTGTTGGCTTTGGACAAGATTTTACAAGTCTCGCCCGAGCGAGGTCATAAAATCCCAGTGGGTATATTAATCGTCAGGGGCCTGCTTCGGATCCGTTTTTCCAATTTATTCAGACCATATTCCGGCACGAAGGGAATTTGTGTTGATATTTTGCGAATGCTATTCGTCAACATGCACATTCAAAATAAATGTCCAAAATCAGGCAATTTACTCATTTTCTGTGCATCAGCCAGCCACAGGAAGCTGACGGCTGTTTGTTTGTGACAGATTTCTCATTTAAGATGCACCTTTGGAATGTAGAACTCATCAGATTAATGTGCTGCTTTCCAGTGGAACTTTTAAGGGGCAGTCGCCAATTATCTCAATCTGTTACCATTCCATCAATAAACCTCCCTGCTCAGCGGACTATGTCCCTTCAATAATTACATTTTGCTGCATCCATTGAGGTCTGTGGTTAAAGTGTTGATTATCCTTCCTCCCATACAGCTATAATTTTTTTAAAAATTAGATGTCTCAATGGTTTCCTGTTTTTTAGACGTCATCTCAACTTGATTCAACAGCAAAATATTTTTGTGCACACTGGACAAATGTGAGGAAATGCATTTTGGAAGGTCTATATAGATAGGAAATATACAGCAAATGGCAGGACCCTTCAGAGTATTGAGAAGGCTCTGGATGTACAGGTACACAGGTCACTGAAAGTGGCAATGCAGGTGGAGAAAGTAATCAAGAAGGCTTACGGCATGCTTACCTTCACTGGCCGGGGAGTTGAGTTTAAAAATTGGCAAGTCATGTTGCAGCTTCATAGAATCTTAGTTAGGCCGCACTTGGAATATGGTGTTAAATTCTGGTCGCTACACTGCCAGAAGGATATGGAGGATTTGGGGGGGGTTATAGAAAAGGTTTACCAGGATGTTGCCTGGTATGGAGGGCATTAGTATAAAGAAAGATTGGAGAAACTTGGTTTGTTCTCACTGGAATGACGGAGGCTGACGGGCAATCTGGTAGAAGTCTGCAAGATTATGAAAGGCATGGATAGAGTGGATAGCCAGAAGCTTTTTCCCAGAGTGGAAGAGTCACTTACTAGGGGGTGGAGGTTTAAAGTGTAAGGGGCAAGGTTTACAGGAGATGTACAAGACTGATTTTTTACACGGAGAGCAATGGGTGCCTGGAACTCGTTGCTGGGGGAAGTAGTGGAAAGCAGATACAATAGTGACTTTTAAGGAGCATCTTGACAAATACATGAATAGGATGGGAATAGAGGGATATGGTCCCCAGAAGGGTAGGGGTTTTTGTTCAGATAGGCAGCATTGTCGGTGCAGGCTTGGAGGGCCTGTTCCTGTGCTGTAAATTTCTTTGTTCTTTGGGGAAAGATAACGAATTGGATTGTGAGCTAATGGCAATACTTAGAACATAGAACATAGAACTACAGCACCAACAGGCCCTTCGGCCCACGAGTTGTGCCAATCACATCTATACCTACCAATCCATAGACCTATAACCCCCTATCCCATCGGTTCAGTTCCCATATACTCATCCAGAAGTCTTTTAAAAGACCCCAGCGAGTTCACCTCTATCACCTCCGACGGCAGCCGATTCCATTCACTCGCCACCCTCTGAGTGAAAAACTTACCCCGAACATCCCCTATGTATTTGCTTCCCTTCACCTTAAACCTGTGTCCTCTCGTAGTGACCATTTCAGCTCGGGGAAATAGCCTCTGAGAATCCACTCTATCTATTCCTCTCAACATCTTATAAACCTCTATCAGGTCGCCTGTCAACCTACGTCTCTCCAGGGAGAAGAGTCCCAGCTCCCTCAACCTATCTTCATAAGGCATGCCTCCCAATCCAGGCAACATCCTTGTAAATCTCCTCTGCACTCTCTCAATTGATTCTAACTGCTGGGCAGATTTAAAACTGGGATTGTTTCAGATCCAATTTTTAGACCTGTTCTCAGGTGCCCCCCTACGCACTCTGCCTGAATCACGCTGTAGATGCCTGTGGGTGAAGCTTGACACCCCCAAAATCCTGCTGATCCAATCAGTGCATCCAACAGCGCATGCGCAGTGAAAAAAAAAGATAGATTGTGTCTTCCCTGCCACATCCCTTACGGACTGAATAATATCTCCCCCTGGCTCCCACAGTCTTTGCCCCACAATATCACTCTCCCCCATATCCTCCCATCCCCTGCCATCCAGACCAATTGCAGGCCCCTCTGCCCTTCCTCCTCACCTATCTCAGGAAGAATGGCAGCAAAACCCCCTTCCCCCTCACTGATCACAGACTGGGTGGCAGTGGATGCCCCCCTTGCCCCTCACTGATCAAAGGTAGAGTGGCAGCATATCCCCCCCCCACCACCACCACCCTCCCACCACCACCACCAATCTCAAGCAGAGAGTCATGAGGGACTCGGGACTTGCCTCCTCACTAGCTGGAGTGCCTGAATTGGACAGTTGTAGAGCATATATGTTTCATGCTAATTCTGGATGGGCAGACATGATAGTAAAGGGGAAGTGCTGGTAAGGTTGGGTATGCAGCCCATTAAGTCAATTTAAATGCATGCAAATGATCATCGCAACTGTTTCAGGCATGGTCCCAATTGTAGCCACTTTCGGACCTCGATAAAGGGGGAACCGGCGTGGAGGCGGGCACGGATCACACTAATCACCTCATACCCAACTTTACCAAGCTTTTGCACCCGAAAACAGGCACAACTTAAAAGTAATATCAGGCCCAAGGAGTCTAAACAGGGATATAGACAGGTTAAATCTACTTTTTAAGGAGGCTAAGGAAATTTCCGCTACAACTCTTCACAACTTCTTCAGATGCACCATACGAAGCATTCTTTCTGGTTGTATCCCAGCATGGTATGGCTCCTACTCTGCCCAAGATCACAAGGAATTATAAAGCGTCATGAATGAAACTCAGTCCATCACTCAAACCAGCCTCCCATCCATTGACTCCATCTACACTTCTCGCTGCCTCTGGAAGAGCAGTCAGCATAATCAAGGACCCCATGAATCCTGGACATTCTCTCTTCCACCTTTTTCCATCAGAAAAAAGATACAAAAATTTGAGGTCATGTACTAACCGACTCAAAAACAGCTTCTTCCCTGCTGCCATCAGACTTTTGAATAGACTTAGCTCACATTAAGTTGATCATTCTCTTCACCCTTGCTATGACTATAACACTACATTCTGCACTCTATCCTTTCCTTCTCTATCAATGGTATGCTTTGTATAGTGTACAAGGAACAACACTTTTCACTTTATACTAATATATGTGACAATAATAAATCAAATCAAAATTAAATAAATGGGCAAATCTTGGCAGATGGATTATAATATTAGAAAACATGAAGTGATATATTTTGTTCGGAAAAATAAAGGGGTTGAATTTTATTTAAATGGAGAAAAGCTGCAGAAAGCTGATTTGAGGATTCTTGCATAAATCACAAAAAGGTAGCATACAAGTCCAACAAATAATAGGGAAGGCAAATGGAACATTGGCCTTTATTTCAAATGAAATGGAGTATAAAAATATAATAGTCTTGCTGACATTACATAAGGACCACTGCTGGAAAGCTGTGAATTTTGCTCTGCTTATTGAAGGAAAGATCCATTGGCATTGGATGCAGTTCAAAGCAGCTTTACTAGGGTGATCCCAGATATGGAAGGATTTTCTTATGAGGAGAGGTTGATTTGGTTGAGTCTGCATTCATTGATGTTTAGAAGAGTGAGAGGCAAGAATGAGACATAAAGGATCTTCAGGAGATTTGACAGGGTAAATACTGAGAGGTTGTTTCTCCTTGTGGGAAAGTCTAAGACCAGAGGGCATAATCTCAAAATAAAGAGTCTCCTATTTTAGACAGAGATAAAGAGGATCGTGAACCTGTAGGAATCTTTACCGCAGAAGGCAGTAGAGGCTGGGCCATTAAATATATTCAAGTCTGAAACAGACAGATTTTCATGATCTTACGGTCTAGTCTATGTTATATGGATGCACTCACGATGCTGCTAGGAAGGGAGTTCCAGGATTTGACCCAGTGACAATGAAGGGATGGTGATATATTTGCAAGTCAGGATGGTAAGTGGCTTGTGGGAAAGCCTCCAGGTGATGGTGTTCCCAGGTATCTGCTGCCCTTATCCTACTGAATGGCAGTGATCATGGATTTGGAAGTTGCTGCCTAAGGAATCTTGGTTAGTTCCTGTAATGCATCTTGTAGATGGTACACACTGCTGCCACTGAGCATTGGTGTTGGAGGGGATCAGTGGAGGGATGTGGTGCCAGTCAAGAGACTGTTTTCATTGAATCAGAAAATCATAGAACCCTACAGTGCAGAAAGAGGCTCTTCAGCCCATCAGGTCTGCACTGACCCCAGTCCCACCAGGCCCTACCCCCATGTCCCTACATATTTTACCCACTGATCCCTTTAACCTAAGCATCTTAGCACACAGAGGGGCAAATTTTAGCATGGTCAATCAACCTAACCCGCACATCTTGTGGGAGGAAACTGGAACACTTGGAGGAAAACCTGGCAGACACAAGGAGAATGTGCAAACTCCACACAGACAGTGACCCGACCCAGATGCCTGAAGCTTTGAAGCAGTAGTGCTAACCACTGTGCTATCATGCTGCCCGTTTGTCCTGGATTATGTCAAGCTTGACTGTTGTTGAGAGTTTTACTAATCCAATTAAATGTTGTGTATTCCATCACACCTTGGCTTCTACCTTGTAGATGGTGGATAGGTTTTGGGAAGTTAGGAGGTGAGTTACTTACTGTAGGATTCTTTGCCTTTGATCTGCCCTGTGACATTTATATGACTACTCCTGTTCAATTTCTGATCAACAATAAACCCTAGGATGTTGACCATGGAGGACTCAGTGATGGTAATGCCACTGAATGTCAAGGGCATTGGTTAGATTCTCTCTTGCTGGAGATAGTCATTGCTTGGCATTTGTATAGCATGAATGTTCCTTACCACTTGTCAGCTCAAGCCCAGATACTGGCCAGGTTTTTCTGCATTTGCCCATAAGACATTAAAAAATTTACCTGTCCCCATAATGGAGTTGATTAGCTCATTAGTCTGGGTGGCTGGCCTGTGATGCAGAGCGATGTCAGCAGTGCGGGTTCAATTCCTATCCCAGGTCAGGTTAATTGTGAAGGCATCACCTTCTCAACCTCACCTGAGGTGTGGTCATCCTTTGGTTAAATCAAAAACAGTCAGCCCTCCTCCTCAAAGAGGAGACCAGACTGTAGAGACCTTAGCTTTACTTTATCTACTCTTGATGATTCAATTTAATCCCATATTGACAGATTAATCAGGATTTCCCCTTCAGTTCAACGGGTAAAGAAAGTGACAAAAAAAATCATTTTTTAATGTCCCAGTGATGACTCACAATGGTGTCCTGAAGATTGATCTTCAATTCCTGGCAATACCAGACCAATGCTGGAGGATTGGCTATTCCACTGATAACTCAGAACGAGATTGCTGCCATTCAGAGTACTGTCTCAACACCCTTGACCGGGATTGCATAGCTGGTCACCAACAGAGCTTTGGGCAGATGAGGAGTTAATACATTGTTCCTCAGATATTGTGATCGTTATAAATGCCTTGCCAAACAAAGCTGCCTGTCAGAAGTGATTCATGTAAAATCACATTGATGTTCTGCAGTGTTCCCCGCACTGGGTGCAAAATGTACAAGTTTGAAGAAGTTTGCTTCAGGGTTGAAATGAATTGGATGGATTCCATGCAAAAAAAAATTGGAAATTTTGGGTGTTACGATAGCGGAGTGGTGAGCACTGCTGCCTCACAGCGAGAGGGACATGGATTCAAATTCCAGCTTGGGTTACCGTCTGCGTGAAGCTTGCACATTTGCTTTGTGTGTGCATTGGTTTCCTCCCGGTGTTCTGGTTTTCTCACACAGTCCAAAGTTAGGTAGATTGGTCATTCTAAATTGCCCCTTATGTCCTAAAATGTGGTTAGGGGGATTAGTGGAGTAAATACATGGGATTAGGGAATAGGACTGATAGGAGACGGTGTTAAGATGCTCTGTCGGAGAGTCTGTGCAAATTCAATGGGCTGAACAGCCTCCTTCTCCATGGTAGTGATTCTACAATTTTCCAGAAGAAATGATCTTGACGAACATGATTCGCATTTCTTGCTTTTTATGCTCTTATTTCTATCTCAGAATGTTTTTTCTTTCCCCCGTCTCTCTCTCTCTCTCACTATGTGCTCGCTAATTTATGCTATGACATTTTAAACTGCAGAAGAAACAAATAATCTGATTACCTTGAACGCTCTAACTGTAGCCCATCGATTTAGCAAAGGTCGTGAAAAGCACTAATTTTCTCAAATGAACATTAGCAGGGCTATTCAAACACACACGATTGGCACAATTTGCTTTGAAAAAGGAACATGATGTGGAGTTGCTGGCTTTGGACTGGGGTAGGTACAATAAAGTAGTCTCACGACACCAGGTTAAAGTCCAACAGGTTTATTTGGTAGCAGGAGCTTTCAGAGTGCTGCTGTGAGGATCAGCGCTGACCACTGTGTCACCGTGCTGATGATGAAGTGAAGAAAGATGGAAGAGCATGCACATGAGATGACAATGCAAGCTAAAATCCCTGCCACTGAGGTCCAGATGGTTTGCGCCCTCTCTCTCAACCCAGAGTGATTGCTATGAGCGGCTAATCATATTAAACACCGCGCAAGTTGCAGAGAGGATACAGTTGTTGTTTAATGACTCAGCAATACCCCTGCAGGAAATGGGAATTGGGATGGGGGTGGAGGGGTGGGGTGGATCATGGCAGGATAGTGGCTAAAGCCTGGACAGATGTTTGTAGTTAAACATTAAATGGAGTTTCCTTTGAACCTTTGAGGATCTTTAGAGCACACATAAATATACAGCCACGTGCAGTGGTTTACAGATCACAATTAAAGTTAAGTGCTTTAAAGCTCAATTAATATTGAAATAACTTATTTGCTTTTCAAGGCATTTTATAATACTGGTCGTGGGATCCACTCAAATTGCACACAAATGTAGCTAATCCAATTTTCTTCTCATTTCCGAGACAGATGCTTGAAGTACATTGAGTGAACCATGAAAAAAAGCTTTGTATTTTCATTTTAAAAAATTAGAATGAAAAGTGGGCATTATCCATTAAAGTGATCAAAGCGGTATTAGTGGGTGTTTTTAGCAAAGAATGACATGAGATTGTTGCAAAGCTAGTGTTTGTAAAATTGTTAAATTGTAGTGTTTAAAAAGAGTGATATAGGTGCAAATGCAGTACACAGAGTTAAACATTTATGTCAAGAGGCCAGGCAATAGTTTAGTTAAGCTGTTTACTGTTAGTTAGATAAGTAAAGTGTTATTCATTGATTTTATAGAGAGTCTCAGGTAGTTATTTTGATTTAATTACAAAAAGTTGCTGAAGAGTTGATTGTACTATTTCTCACATATGTTTAACAGATTATAAGGTGAGGTATTCCTTTTTGAGTGGTTGGGTATTAACTCTCAGAGAGAGGATCAAGCTCCCCTTCAAAACATTATTCAATTGCAGTGGTACAGCTTATCTTTGAATGATCATCAAAGATCAGGATGGACCTGGACATTAGTTGGACAAGATAAAAGCAAATCCTGGAAAACTGAATTATAAATAGTAAATGCTGGATAAATTCAGCAGGTCTGGAGAACTGTAGAAGATTATATGCACTCAAAATCTTAACAGTTTCTCTCTTCGCAGATGTTGATAGATTTGCTGAGCTATTCCAGAATTTTATGTTTTTACCTCAGTGTTCTGTTTTTCTGTGAGAATCATGCAGGACTCTGATCAACTTACATCTTTCAATTAATTGCTGCAGAATATTTTTAAAGAGCAAGCTCTCAACATTAAAGAGGACTTCTCAAGTGGTGACCTTATTCAATTCTTTAAGATCCTGAAGGGGTTTGTCAGTATAGATGGTGAAATGTTTTCAATAGTGGGAGAGTCTTGAACAAGGGGACAATATTACAAGGTAAAGAGCTGGTCATTTAAAAACTAAACTGGGCAGAAATTTCTTCTTGGAGGACATGGTGAATTTCTGGAAATCTTTGCCCTGACGGGTGATGGGAGGCTGTATCACTGGAAGTATTTAAAGTGGAGGTGGATAAATATTTGATAGAAGTGGGAGATGGAATACAATGTAGGGAAGTTACACAGTTTGGACGGAGGAATGGAGGTATAGATTATTTTCTAAATGGGAAAATGTGCAGGAAATCAGAAATACATTTGGAAGTCATTATTCAAGATTTTCTTAAGGTTAACCATAGAACCATAGAATATTACAGCTCAGAAACAGGCCTTTTGGCCCTTCTTGGCTGTGCTGAACATTTTTCTGTCTAGTCCCACTGATCTGCACTTGGACCATACCCCTCCACATCCCTCTCATCCATGTACCTGTCCAAGTTTTTCTTAAATGTTAAAAGTGAGCCCGCTTTCACCACTTCATCTGGCAGTTTATTGCACACTCCTATCACTCTCTGTGCGAAGAAGCCCCCTCCCTAATATTCCCTTTAAACTTTTCCCCCTTCATCCTTAACCCATGTTCTCTAGTTTTTTTTCTCCCCTAGCCTCAGTGGAAAAAAGCTGTTTGCATTCACTCTACACCCATCAAATCTCCCGTCATTTTTCTACGTTCCAGGGAATAAACCTATTCTAACCTATTCAACCTTTCTCTGTAACTCAGTTTCTCAAGTCCCGGCAATATCCTTGTAAACATTCCCTGCACTCTTTTAACCTTATCAATATACTTCCTGTGATTAGGTGACCAAAACTGTACACAATACTCTAAATTCGGCTTCACCAATGTCTTATATAACCTTACCATAACATTCCAACTCTTACACTCAATACCTTGATTTATAAAGGCCAATATACCAAAAGCACTCTTTACGACCTTATCTATGTTTGACACCACTTTTTTGGGAATTATGTGTCTGTATTTGTATTCCAGATCCCTCTATTCAACTACAATCTTCAGAGTCCTTCCATTTAGCCTGTATGTTCTATTTTGGTTTGTCCTTCCAAAGTGCAATACCTCACATTTGTCTGCATTAATCTCCATCTGCTATTTTTCAGCCCATTTTTCTAACTGGTCCAATCCTCTGCAAGCTTTGAAAACATTCCTCACTGTCGACAATCTTTGTACCATCAGCAAATTTACTGATCCATTTTACCACATTATCATCCAGATCATTGATATAGACGACAAACAAGAATAGACCCAGCTCTATTGTTGACTAGGACTGGGCAATAAACGCTGGACCAATCAGCAATACATATATGAATTGCTGAATAAAATGAATAAAAGTTAACCAAGAACCAGATATTGGAAGGGTTTGTAGATTATTCCCAACCACTTTGACCTCATTATGAACATACCTTCTTTGACCATCAATACCTGGAATGGGAACCAAAGGCAGAACTTCTAGCCCAGAGTGCCACAGGACCTCTCATAATTGATGATAATTTCTTGATCACCATCACTGAAAACAGGTTTCAATACTAGAATATTATAACTATAAGACATAGGAATAGAAGTCCATTTGGCTTATGAAGTCTTCTCTGCTTTTCAATGACTGATCTGATATGATCCTTAAACTCGACTTTCCAGACTTTTCCCCATTACCCTTGATCCCCTTACCGATTAAAAATCTGCCTACCTCAACTTTGAACTTACTTAACAACACAGTCTCTGCAGCCCATTGCAGTAAAAAAACTCTGCAGATTCATTACCCTTCGAGAGAAGAAATTCCTCCTAATCTGTCTTGAATGGCATTCTTTTGTCTAAGATTATGTCCTCTGATTTATGACTCCCTCACAAGGGGAAGTAAAGTGAATTTAAATCCCACCAGCTTCCACAGTGGGATTTGAATCTGTATTCCCAGTACATTGGGTTGGGCCTCAGGATTACTAGCCCAATGAGATTACATCATGATCACATGCACAAGAAACTTAAGAAGTAGCCTCTGTTTCCTACAGGATCCTGTTCCAGGATTTCTATTGCCTGCTTTGTGTGGCCTATTTTAATCAGTTCTCCAGAAAAATACAGCACAGAAAAAAGATCATACTGTCCAACCACTTTATTCTGACATTTTTCTCCATTGATTCCCCTAAAATGCAACTTCGTATAACCCCATCAGCATAAAATATAACATACTTGTGTTCAATCCATGTTTGAGAAAGGATGTCAAGGTTGCAGAGAAGTGCAGAATAGATTTACAGAACAGGGCAAAGGTTGAGGGTCACTAGTTATCATTGATGAAGGTGAATCATAAAACAGAAAAGTAAGGGATACAGATTCAAAATTTTCATTGTCCCAGCTGGTGTCAATCACTGACCAATCCTGATTTGATCAAGAAAGGAAGAAAGTACCAAAAAGAGAACATTCTGAATTGAACCTCAGTGAAGGGATTAGAACAATGTAGTGAAAGACCAGTGGAAATTCAATCTGCAAAAATAAGCCACTGCAGTGAAGGAAATGATTTTAAATTTAAATAAACTAAAATGCATTAAAGGGAACAGGATGAATTCCTACAGGCAGCGGAGCCAGCAGTTTTGGGTCTCTCGGGTCCACAGGCAAACTTAGGTTAACACAGCGAAGAGAATTGACAGCAATCATGGAATTTTGAACATCAAATGTTTGGGCCTTCAAATTCATTAGCCTGTACTGTTAATAATGTGAGGGAATAATTTGAATAATTATCTGATAGTGTCCCGCTGATACATCAAGACTGTCAGACATGGACACATTGATTACATTATCATTAAACTTTGAATGTAAGAAAGCCTCTACTTTCTCAGAGAACAAAGGAAATTTGGCATATCTGCTCTGACTCTCACCAACTTTTACAGATGCGCTGTAGAAGGCATTCTTTCTGGTTGCAACACAGTTTGGTATGGCTCCTGCTCTGTCCAAGACCGCAAGAAACTACAAAAGGTCATGAATGTAGCCCAATCCATCACGCAATCCAGTCCCATCCATTAATTCTGCCTACACTTCCCACTGCCTCAGCAAAGCAGCCAACAAAATTAAGGACTCCCGCATCCCAGATGTTCTCTCTTCCATCTTCTCCCATCGGGAAAAAGATACAAAAGTCTGAGGTCACAAACTAATCGACTGAAGAACAGCTTCTTCCCTGCTGATATGAGACTTTTGAATGGACTTACCTTGCATTATTTCATAGCTAGTGAACCCTAGCTATGACTTAAACTCTACATTCTGCATTCTCTCTATGAATGGTATGCTTTCTCTGTATAGCATGCAAGAAACAATACTTTTCACTCTATGTTAAGACGTGACAATATTCTGCTTCTCTCTTCAGTGGAGGCCCAAATAATCCCTGTTCACCACCACTTTCCTCCGCCGTGCTGAACCTGTTCTGTCACTCAATAATTTCTTCTTTAATTGCCTCAGTTCTTGCAAATAAAAGGTGTGGCTATGGGTACCAGTATGGGCCCCAGTTATCCCTGCCCTTTTTGTGGGTTATGTGGAATATTCCTTGCTCCAGTCCTACACAGGCCCATTCTTGCAACTCTTTTCCCCTTCTGTGGAGATGCCGCATTGGACTGGGTTGGGGACAGTAAGGAGTCCCACAATACCAGGTTAAAGTCCAGCAGGGTTATTTGGTAGCTCGAGCTTTTGGAGCATTGCACCTTCATCAGGTAATTCTTGGAAACCAGCTGGATTTCATAGACTGTATGGACAGGACAGGCCCAGTCTAATGTTGGCATGGAGTTGACTGTATGACTCATTGGAGCCTCAATCGCATTCTTTGTATATTAATAATGGACACACTAACATTTTAAAATGAAGTTAAGGAAGGGAATTGGAATAGCGTCTAGCCATAGCTCATATTTCTCAAAATTGTTGCTTGGTGTTCACTGAGTACTTTGTCTGATTTGGGATACCTTTATCATTGCAGAGATATTTAGCAAAGACCTTTCCTTCGGAGCAGCACGATGGCACAATGATTCCCACTGTTGCCTCACAGAGTCAGGGATCTGGATTTGATTCCGGCTTGGAGTATCCATGTTCTGCTCATGTGGGTTTCCCCCAAGTGCTCCGGTTTCCTCTGGTGATCCAAAGATGTGCAAGTTGGGTGGATTGGCCATGGTGAATATGAGGAGTTACAGACATAGGGCAGGGATGGATGGGTCTGAGTAAAATGTTCTTTCAAAGAGTTGGTGCAGACTTGATGGGCCAAATTGCCTCCTTCTGCATGTAGGAATTCTATGGATCTTCCAAACTTTCCTGCAGCTCCATCTGGATTCTGGAATTCTTGCTGCATTATAATAGTAATGTGTTACCATTCACTGATGGAATCCAAATTGCTGTGGCAACATGTACTTTTACATGAATGTTGTAGTGTGGATTTGTGCATTGTTATGAAGGGGCAGTGCTCTAAAAGCTCATGCTACCAAATAAACCTGTTGGATTTTAACCTGGTATTGTGAAATGTCTTACTGCGCTTTTCTCGTAGTTTTTTTCTCACCCTGCAATGAAGTTACTGTGAAAATCCCCTAGTTGCCACACTCCAGTGCCTGTTCGAGTACACTGAGAGAGAATTTAGAACCTAATCAGTGCATCTTTCGAAATGTGGGAGGAAACCGGAGCGCCCAGATGAAACTCATGCAGACATGGGAAGAATGTGCAAACTCCACACAAACATGGAGCCAAGCTGGCAGTTGGACCTGGGTCCCTGGCCCAGCTCCCTGGCACTGTGAGGCAGCAGTGCTAACCAATATGCCACCATGCTACCCTATTACATCGATGACTATATTGGTGCCACTTAGCGCTCTCATCTGGACCTGAAAACATTTGTGTATTTTACTTCCAATTTTCACCCTTCTCTCATCATCATCAGCATTCCCTTCCTTTCCTTGACCTCTCTGTCTTCATTTCCAGTGATTGACAGGTCACCACTAACTTCCAAAGCTACCCCGATTACAGCTCCTCACATCGAGCTCTCTGTAATGACTCCATCCCGTTCTCCCAGTTTCTCTGCCTCTATTGCACCTGTTCTGATGATACCAGCTCTGAGCTTTTCCTGAACCAACGCTCCCCCCACCTTTGCTTAACCAGGAACTCAACCCATTTTCCACACACTATCCTTTCCACTCCCTCCCAGAACCAGAACAGGGTCCCTCTTGTCCTCATTTTCCATCCTATAAATCTCCACATTCAAAGGATTATCCTCCACTAACTTCATGCTTCATGCCACCAGGAACTATATTGTCCCCTCACCCCTCACTCAACATTTCACAAAAACTGCTCTTTCCATGACATCCTGGTCCACTCACACCCAACTCCCCTTCACCTTCCCACAGCACCTTCCTTCTCACAGAAGATGCAATACCTTCTCCTTTACCTCTTCCCTCCTCACCATTCTACACACACTCTTTAAGTTAACCAGTGTTTCACTTGATCTCCCTTCGATTTGGTCTACTGTATTCGCTAAGGGAATTAAGGGTTATGGGGAGCAGGCGGGGAAGTGGAACTGATCCACTTCAGATGATCTTATTGAATGACGGGGCAGGCTCAAGGGGCTAGATGGCTACTCCTGCTCCTATTTCTCATGTTCTTATGCTACTCCCAATGCAGCCTTAGAACATAGAACATAGAACATTACAGCACAGAACAGGCCCTTCGGCCTTCGATGTTGTGCCGACCAAAATAAAAAGCAATGCCCCTCCAAACTAAACCATTCCCTTCTCTTCCATATACTTATCAATTAACCTCTTAAACGCCACCAAACTTGGCGCATCTACAACAGCTGCAGGCAGGGCATTCCACTCCCTAATCACTCTTTGAGTAAAGAACCTACCTCTGATATCCGTCCTATAACTCATACCCCTTAATTTAAAGCTGTGTCCCCTCGTGCTAGCTTTCTCCATCCTAGGAAAAAGGCTATCACTGTCCACCCTATCTAAACCTCTAATCATCTTATATGCTTCAATAAGATCCCCTCTTAGCCGCCTCCTTTCTAACGAAAACAACCTCAAATCCTTCAACCTCTCTTCATAGGACCTGCCCTCCATACCAGGCAACATCCTTCTTTATACTTCTTTATCCTTCTTTATACTGGGGAGACTAAACGCAGACTGGTTGATGGCTTTGTGGAATGTTTTGCCCAGCCTTTATGCATGACCCCAACTTTCCAGTTGCTCACCATTTTAACTCTCATGCCTACGTGTCCATCCTTGGCCTGCTGTAAAACTCCAGTGAAGCCTACCGCAAACTGCTGGGATAAATTCTCATCTTCCAGTTGAGCACTTTACAGCTCTCAGGACTCAACTTTGAGTTCAAGAACTATAAACTCTGACCTTTCTCCTCCATCTTAACCCCTTTCTATATCGCACATATTTTTGTCTCAATGCAAAAATACTCCTCCAATCCCCTCCACCTCTCTCCCAACCTTGTCATCCATCCCTTTTTCTTAAATTTGCTACACTTTTGCTGCAATCTCTTCCAGCTACAGTATAGTTTCTAACAGATTTCCCAGCTCCAAATTATAATAAAGAGCCAAACAGACTTAAACCATTAACTCTGCTCTCTCTCCCTATCATTGATGCCAGACCTGCTGAGTTTTTCCAGCATTCTCTATTTGTTGAGGATTTTATATATTTGTTACTGCAATATATTACATTAATATACTGACATGCTCGTACTACAGGGGACTTGCAATACAGTGATTAGGTCTCCTCCCTCTGAGGTATATGTTCTAGGTTCAAGTCTGACCAAGTGTCACTGTCCAAGGAAGGTGCATTCATAATGTGACCAAAGTGAGTATCAGTTTGCAAACCTTTCCTACACATGGGAAAAGAGGCAGAGAATCTTTGTCAGTCACGCAATGGATAGATTATTGGAGCCTCTACCATCACAATTCATGTCTTCAGATTACAACATTCATGTAAAAGTGCATGTTGCCACAGCAATTTGGACTCTATTAGTGAATGATAACACATGTCACCACATTATTATTATAATATAACAAGAATTCCAGAATCCAGATGGAGCTGCAGGAAGTTTTGGAAGACCCTTAGAATCCTTACAATGCCAGAGAAGGCAACTTGGCCCATCAAGTCTGCACCGTCTCTTTGAAAGAACATCTTACCGAGAACCAGCCACCCCTACCCTATCTCTGTAACCCCGCATATTCACCATGGCCAATTCACCCAACCTGTACATCTTTGGACTATGGGAGGAAATCAAAGAAGTTGAAGGAAAACCATGCAAACATGGGGAGAATGTGGATATTCTAAAGCCAGAATCAAATGCACATCCCTAGCGTTGTGAGGCAACAGTGCTAATCACTGTGTCACCATGCTGCCCCTAAGGAAAGGCCTTTATTAGATTTCTCTGTAATGACAAAAATATCCCAAATTAAACAAAGTATTTAATGAACACCAAACATCAGCAACGATTTTGAGAAATATGAGCTATGGCTAATACCATTCCAATTCCCTTCCTTAACTTCATTTGAATGTGTTAGTGTGTCCATTACTAATATACAAAGAGTGTGATTGAAACTTCAACGAGTTATGCTGTCAACCTCGTGCCAACATTAGGTTGTCGTGTGCTACAGTCTATGAAACCCAGCTGGTTGCTGAGACTCAACAAGTCTTTGGAGACACTGCAGAGTAGGCAACCTTACTGCATTGGCAACTGACACGTGGAAACCTTCATAATTAACACAAGGAATGTTATCACAGCATGAATCATAAGGGTAAGGTGAGAAGAAAAACTGACTTTCAGATCTAGTTTATTCTAAAACATTCCAGACGACCTATCCAAAACAGAATAGCGTAATCAAGGATCCCACATACCGAAGACATATTTTCTTCCATTCTTCCATCGGAAAAAAGATAAAAAAGCCTGAGGTCACATACCAAGAAACTCAAAAACAACTTTTTCCATGTTGCCATCAGACTTTTGAACAGATCTACTCTCACTAAGTTAATTTTTCTCTGCACTCTAACTATGTCACTACATTCTGCACTCTCTCTTTTCACTTTTCTATATATGGCATGCTTGCCGGTTTGGCATGCAAGAAACAATACTTCTTACTGTATAACAATGCACGTGACAATAATAAATCAAATAAAATCAAAATCAAATTGAACTCAACTCCCTAAATATAAGCAAGTGACAACTCTCCTTCATCCTGTTCTAAGCTGTGTTTTGATCATTGCTTTACAATTTCTTGGGTTGGAATCAGATCTGCACAGGTTCTGGCCATGTTTTTTGTCCCTTTGTTTTAATAAACGAGTTAGCCCATTTTTAAAATATCCCCAACACAGTGAAAAGTTGACTGTGTCACACCTGTCGTGGGCAGATTACGCAAGACAGTCTTTCCTGTACTAATGCCTGATGGTGTGAAGGCTGGAACAAAAACTACAAAGTTAAATAACTAATATGCAATGACTTTGACTTCCCAGATCTGTAGCTCTCCTCTGAGGAGTTTTGGTTCAATGATTATAATCCTTGGCAGCAGCAATCCCTGTGCACTGGTTGAGATGGTCACATTACACCCTAAAAATCTTTCTGAATTTAAGTATAGATGTTTGTTTTGAACCATGAGACGAGCAGTCTGTGGTAAATCTTTTGAAGCAAAGATTTAGTTCTTTTCTTTAAACATCCAAAAGTTGATTATTTCCAAATGTGGAAATGGGGCTAAAATTGTAAACTCAGAAAGGATTCAGTGAAAGAATGGTCTGGTGTTCGGGGAGGTGGGTTTATCACTCAGCTCCACACTATATCACAGCTTTGATTTAGACATAGTTTAAAGAGCTGAATTTGCCAGAGAAGAAGGGATAAAAACTGTGCAGGCAGCAAGGCAATGTTTAATCAAGTATGGTCCCAAGGAGTCTGTGTGGAACACAGGTCAATGTTGGTCAGAGAGAAACAGTTTGACTCAAAGAGGGACAATTGTGATTGCCCTAGAAATCACTCAAAGAAGTATCCAATCACCTTTAGTTGTTCATTATAAGAGGTGAGGCCATTCACTAATGATTTCACAGTATTCAATCCAATTTACAATTCCTCCAATAATGAAGAGGTCATGCTTTAAGGTGGAAGCTTTCATTTGCACCAATAACCATCTTGAAGAACAGGATGACCAAAAACTCCCTTGACCTCCATTGGCATAACCATCATCCAATCCCTGTAATTGCAACTTTGATTTGCACTGGATCCAGTAATTCAATTTTAAAACTTCACTCCATGATTGGTCTCTGGCCACTTCTAGTGCCCACAGGAAGCTAGTGCTATCTTCGTGAAGCTAATGGACCAACTTGCTGTTGATCCAAACAGTGTTGGTCACCATCAGACATGAGCATCTTGCACTGTCAGGATCAAATCTCAATTCAGACACCATTCAATACCAAATCTAATCTGATTACAAATAAACCCAATACATCATCTTATTAATCAATCTGTTCCTTCAAGATTGCTGCAAAAACAAATGTTGAAAATACTGATCAAAAACAAGATCTGGAAATATTGGATTGAAAGGATGGGGATTTAGACGTTGCCCAATTCAGAAATAAGTTAATTTTCTAAGTTTATTGTTTCTACGTCTAGAAGGATTTTGACTATGAAATGTATATTTTTCTATAGTGGAGAGAATGTACCCAAAGTCCTCCCTTGTACATGCTTCTGAATTCTTTTTCATATATAAATGTTTTTTGCCAAACGTTTGAGCAAATTGCTTTTTAACCTTTTGTTAAAATGCATAAGAACATCCTGAGTGAGCAGCATTTGTCTGAGCGTGTCTGTGTCTTTCTGTCTGAGCTTGTAGTCATGATATTGGAGTTTGAGGTTGACAATTTAGAGATGTCCCCTCAAACTGAGTCATTGCTAATGAAAAGGAGGTCTTTTGAAATAGTGGGCAGTGTGTTCATAGCCCATCCCAGGACTCGATAGTCAAGGAAAGAATGGTTATAATACAGCCAAGCAGGTTGAATAACAATCTGAAAATCTTCTGGCACAAGCCCATGGCAGGTGATAAGGGCGGGGGGAGAGGGATTCCTGGTTACCATGTAATGGCAAGAAATTTGGAGCCTATACCCTCACTACCCATAGCTCCAGATTACAGCATGTTGATATGTAGCTCAAACTCACTGAGTGAACTGTAACACATACCATCACAGGTCAATGAAGTTAGGTCTGAATTCAGTCAGTCTGCAGGATGGACTTTCTAAATTAACTGCAAGTGAAATTTCTGAAAGACCTATTAGATATCTAATCAATTTTCCATCACTGCCATAAAAACCATCGAATAGTTTATAGCATTATTGACACACTGGCTCATTGCATTAGCTCTAATCAGTTCCACTCTCCTAATTTTCCTCCATATTCTGTGATTTATCTCAGTTTTCCATCCAATTCCCTTTTGAAGGTTAGTATTGAATCTGTAGTCAATACTCTATCAAACAGTAAACTATAAAATCTATATTCATTAGATAAAAGAGATTTTCCCCATGTCACCACCAATTCTATTGCAAATTGCCTTTAGCATTAAAACACAAACAATACTTTAAATCTGTGAAATAAAAGTGATGGACTATGGAAATTGCTTTTGGGGCGGCACAGTGGCACAATGGTGAGCAATGCTAGCTCACAGCGCCAGGCACCTAGGTTCGATTCCCAGCTTGGGTCATTGTCTGTGCAGAGTCTGCACATTCTCCTCATGTCTGCATGGGTTTCCTCCAGGTGCTCCAGTTTCCTCTCATAAGATGAGCATTGGCCATGTTAAATTCTCTCTCAGTGTACCCGAACAGGAGCTGGAATGTGGCGACTAAGAGATTTTCACAGTAACTTTATTGCAATATAAACTAATAAACTTTAACTTTAAACTTTAAACTTAAAAAAAGCAATAATTTAAGAGTTACACGTGCATGTGTGTGGAGTGGTGCAAAGGGAGCAGTGTAGGAAGGGAGGTGCTTGGTGAAAAGTTCAAGTATCTCAAAGCCTAGTATTAACTCTACTCAGTCGATAGCACTCTGTGTTAACCCATATTAAATGCTGTATTTTATGATGGTACTTAAACATTAACTCAATGTTGTGCTGAGGGTTTGCTGTATTGCTGGAAGTGTCATCTTCTGGATTAAGTTTTGAACTGAGTTCCTGACTTTTTTCTTAAGCGGATGTAAACACCTCCTGCTTCTTTTCTGAAAGAAGAATTGGGGAGTCCTTGTTGGTGTGCTGGCCAATATTTATCCTGTAACGCATGCCACTAAAGCAGGTTCTCTGGTCATGTGTCCCATCTGCGGGATCTTGCATCACAAAAAAAAAATTGCTGCATTTGTCTTCACCCATTTTAGCAAGTTGGGCTAGCATACACGAGTAATCTGAGACATGACATGTGATGAGTGCAGTTTTGGAAGAATGTTCTGCACTATTGGGAAATTTCCTCACCACATGTCTGTCTCTGTTAAAGACTCGACAGTGATTGATCAAACAACAACTTCCATTAACATTGTATTAGGCAACTGTCAGGATGGTAGAAGGCAAAAAATATAGACTTTTAGTTCTTTTTGCAATTCCAACTTCTTGGTCGATGAATCAGCATAGACCCAGCCATAAACATCTTCCACTCTCCAGCTTTTCTGGTGAAGAGTCCAATATTTATTCAGTTTTGACCACCAAGGGTGGGCATAGAGTAAAAACAGTTTAACTTGCCAATTGTGGATCTGGGAACATAGCAGTAGCTTGAAGCAAGGAAGTATACTCACACGTAGAGAGTTAGAATTGTGGCCAAATGTCAGAAGGTTAATGCAGGCCAATTATGTGATGATTTGTTCTGCTCTACTTGTGGTTTTTGGATCTTCCCTTAGAGAATTGAATGAAGGATTTGCAGGGCTATTGAAAGACAAAAAGAAGTTCCACAAGAGGAGCTTGTGGAATTATAACTGTGGCCCCATAACTGGCAAGCTTTCTGCTCAGAGGCCTTTTCAGAATCCAATCCACCCTTTGGAATGATTCAACACTATTCCATTTTTGTTACTTATTCATGTTTTTCCTAATTGGAAAAAGGACACTTAAAGGGACCAATCATGTGACATTCTGATGACATCATTGACTGTTATGCAGGTAGTCTATCCTAACAATGTGTAAATATCTTTCTAAGAAATATCTTTCCTATACCAAACATCTTCAGCTGCTTCATCAATGATTTACCTCTGTCATAAGGTTGTCTCCTTTGGGGAATGATAGTCTTAATTCCATCATTGTTAAGGAAACATGTAATAAACCAACTATGCAAAGATCATAGTGAAATAGTAAAGATAAAGGAGATAACTGGAAGCTATTCTTGGTAGCCAGAGCTTGATTCTGAATTTGAGGAGAAGATGGGGATGTGTGCACATTCTGCAAAAGTTTAGAACCTGCTACCACTAGCGCCATTAGACTCATGGAAATGGCCAGGACAAAGTAATTGTGTCCCATTGCGATTGACACACATTTAAAATGGCCTCATGTCGCCATTATGAAACATAGATACATATGACATTGGTACCAGAGTAGGCCATTTGGCCCTTTGACCTGCACCACCATTCAACATGATCATGGCTGAGCATGTGCTTTCGATATCCCAATCCCACTTTCCCTCCGTACATCTTGATCCCTTTAGCCACAAATGCTACATCCAGATCCCTCCTCAACATATTTAATAAACTGGCCCCAACAGATTTTTTTCCTATGGTAGAGAATTCCACAGTTTTACATCTCTCTGAGTGAAGAAGTTCTTCCCAATCTCAGTCCTGAATGGCTTATTCTTAAACTGTGACCACCAAGTTCAGGACTTCCCAACGTTGGGAACATTCTTCCCACATCCAGCCTGTCCAGTCCCATCGGGACTTTACGTTTCTATGAGGCCTCCTCTCATTTTTCTAAATTCCAGTGCGTATGATCCAGTAGATTCAGTCTCTCTTCATGTGTCAGCCCTGCCATTCTAGGAATTAGTCTGGTGAACCTTCGTTCAACTCCCTCAATAGCAAGAGTGCTCTTCCTCACACTAGGAGACAAAAACAGCACACAATACTCAAAGTGTGACCTCAGCAAGGCGTTGTACAACCACAGCAAGATATTTTTACTCCCAGTTCAAATCCTCTTGCTATGAAGGCCAGCATGCCTTTAGCTTTCCTCACCGCCTGCTGCTCCTGCGTGCCAATCTTCAGCGGCTGTTTCACCATGACACCCAAATCAAGTTGCACTTCCTCTTTTCCTAAACTGCCACCATTCAGAGAATAATCTTCCTACCTGTTTTTGCCACCAAGGTAGATGACCTCACATTTATCCACATTATGTGACATTTGCCGAGTATTTGCCCCCTCAGCCAACCTGTCCAAGTCACCCTGCAGCCTCTCAGCATCCTCCTCACAGCACACACTGCCACCCAGCTTAGTGTTGTCTGCAAATTTGGAGATATTGCATTCGGTTCCTTCGTCCAAATCATTCACGTATATTGTGAGCAGCTGGGATCCCAGCACTGAACCTTGCAGTACCCCACTAGCAACTGCCTGCCACTCTGAAAAGGGCATGTTTATTCTCGTTCTCTGCTTCCTGCCTGCCAGCTAGTTCTCTGTTGACATCAATACATTATCCCCAATAACATGAGTTTTAATTTTGTTCACTAATCTCTTATGTGGGAACTTGTCAAAAGCCTTTTGAAAACAAGCTCCTCAAGAGATCAATAGACTTGGTGAAATTTTTGGACGATTCTGAACAACTTTTGAGTGACAATGGGCTAAGAATTCTCAACTATTCAAAGGAGAATGGGATTCAACACATCTAATCCACTCCTGCTGCAAATGGACTGGCAGAACGCCGAAACATTTGTGGAAGGCACAGCTTCAGAGAAAAAGGACAACCCTGTAAAACTGAGATAAGGAGGAATTTCTTCAGCCAGAGAGCGGTGAATCTGTGGAATTCTTTGTCACAGAAGGCTGTGGAAGTCAGGTCATTGAGTATCTTTAAGACAGAGATAGATAGGTTCTTAATTGGTAAAGGGATCAAGAAGTATGTGGAAAACTTGGGAAATGGGGTAGAGAAACGTATCAGCCATGATTGAATGGCAGAGAAGACTCAATGGGCCAAGTAGTCTAATTCTACTCCCATATCTTATGATCTTATGGTAACTCGAGCAGAAACTTCATTGTCTACATGAATGAGCCCATTCCTGAAGGTGTACTGGAATATTACACATTCAACAATTCAAGTTTCTCTGGCATTGCTCGTCATTTAGAGTCATTGAGTCAAAGAGGTTTACAACATGGAAATAGGCCTTTCAGCCAAACTTGTCCATGCTGCCCCTCTGTTTTTTTGAAACCCCTAAGCTAATCCCAATTGCTCGCATCTCTCTTTACTGATCGTCCCATGTAACTATCAAAATGCTTTTTAAAAGATGGAATTGTACCCACCTCTATTACTACCTCTAGCAGCTTGTTCCAGGCACTCACCATCTTCTGTGTGAAAAAATTGCCCTTCTGGACACTTTTGTATCTCTCCGCTCTCACTTTAAACCCATGCTCTCCAGTTTTGAACTCTCCCATCTTTGGGAAAAAATATTGGCTGTGCCCTCATTATTTTACAGACCTCTATACCCCTCTGCCTCCTATGCTCCAGAGAAAAAAGTGTCCGACTATTCAGTATCTCCTTATAACTCAATTCATCAAGTCCCGGTAGCATCCTAATAAATCTTTTCTGCACTCTCACTCTTTCTAGTTTAATAATATCCTTTTTATTATAGGGTGATCAGAATTGTACATAGTGTTCCAAGTGTGGCCTTGACAATGTTTTGTACAACTTTAACAAGACGTCCCCAACCCCTGTATTCAATATTCTGACTGATAAAACAAAGCACGCTGAATGCCTTCTTCACCACTCTGTCCACCTGTGACTGCATTTTCAAAGAGCTATGAACATGAACCCCAAGATCCCTTTGTTCTGTAACTCTCTCCAATGCCCTACCATTAACTGAACTGCTTAATATGCCCAAGACAGGGAAATTGTTCAGAAGAAACAGCAAAATCACGTTATACGACATGAGAATAGGGCCAAATGCTATGCTTTTCATAAAGGTCAAGGAACATTAGTAAGGAACTATAACACTAGTGAAATGTGGGATACCTGCCATTGTCTTAACACAGTCAGGACTGGTCACCTACACCAAACAAACTTGAAACACTGTAGCATGGAAAAGACATGCAAACCAGCGTTTGGCAACCAGAACCAGTTTTCTAGAGACAGAGCCAACTAAGAGTGCAACAAGCTGTGCCAAGTGAAGGCTTGGGCATTCCTGAGAACCTGATAATAGCCACAACAAGTAGCAAAGTCTCAGTTGAAAACACATTAAAACCCAGTAAACCTCTGAACACTACGTTGCTCCAAGGAAGACAACCACAGACAGTATCCAAACTAATCCAAATGCAGCAGAGGCTGCAATCAACTCAAAAAGCAGATGCTTGAGGTTCGCTGACAGCTACCCAAAAATCGACGTTGTCTGAAATGTCTAACCCACTGACCGTGTATTTGTCAATTGTTCATATGGAGAATTTTGATTGTCAGCGCTATATTGTTTTGTTGCAGAAACCTCCAATATAAAGAGGGAGAGAAGCATTCTGTACTCAGATTGTTCTTATTTGGATGTTTTTCTGAATAGAGATCTGTAACTAATAGTATTCCACAGGGATCAGTGCTGGGATCACTGCTGTTTGTAATACACATAAATGACTTGGCAAAAAGTATAGCTGGTCTGATTAGTAAGTTTGCAGGTGATATTAAGATTGGAGAAGTTGCGGATAGTGATGAAGATTGTCAGAGAATACAGCAGGATATAGATAGACTGGAAAATTGAGCGGAGAAGTGGCAAATGGAATTTAATCTGGACAAATTGAGGTAATGCATTCTGGCAGATCCAATTCAAGTAGGAGCTATAAAATAAATGGCAGAACCACCTGGAGCATAGACACACAGAGAGTTCTGGAAGTACAGAAAAGTGGCAGTACAGATGGAAAAGGTGGTGAAGAAAGCAGATGGCATGATTGCCTTCAGCAGATGGGGCATCGAGTGCAAAAGTTGACAAATTATGTTACAGTTACATAAAAAGTTGGTTAGACCACATTTGGAATATTATGTTCAATTCTGATTACCACAGAATAGTAAACCTTTTCTGCACTCTCTCCAAAGGATATGGAGGCTTTGGAGAGAGTGCAGAAAAGGTTTACTAGGACATTGCCTGGTATGGAGGATATTAGCTATGCAGAGAGATTGAATAAACTGGGATTGTTCTCCCCGGAAAAATGGAGGCTGAGAGGCAACTAATAGAAGTTTATAAAATTATGAGGGTTATGGATAGGGTGAACAATTGGAAGCTTTTTCACACAAAGGGTAGTGGGGGTGTGGAATGCACTACCGAGTAAGGTGGTGGGAGCAGGCACGCTAGGGTTGTTTAAGGGTCTCTTGGACAGCCACATGAGCGGTCTGCAGATAGAGGGATATGTGAGGACTGTTTAAATAGTTTAATTATTTCCACAGGCTATTCGGTCCACCTTGTTGACCAACAAGGTGCATGCATTCGGCAGGTCGTGCGAGGGCTGCTCCTGGAGGTTACTTCAGGAGTGGCCTAGTGCTTCATGTCATTAGTGTATGCTTGAACTGGACCATCAGATGGGCAACATGACAGCTCAGAGACTATCGTTGTTGCTGTGCAGACACATGGATTTGGGCCTATGTCTGCGGGAGTTTGCGCGTTCTCCCTGTGGTTGCGTGGGTTTTCTCCGGGTGCTCCGGTTTCCCCCCACATCCCAAAAATGTGCTCTTAGGCTGATTGGGTAACAAATTGTCCCTATATTGGTCTCTATATGTCATTAAGACATTAGGATGGCGGCGCAGGCTCGTTGGGCCGAAGGGCCTGTTTCCTGTGCTGTGTTGTTCTTTGTTCTTTGTTTGTACTTTTTTTCCCAGGGCAGAAATGACAATTACAAGGGGGCACAAGTTCAAGACAAGAGGGGAGTGGTTCAGTGGAGATGTGCAAGGGAAGTTTTTTTACACGGAGGGTGATGGTGGCTTGGAATGTATTGCCAAGGGAGGTGGTTGAGGCAGACACATGAGACACGTTTAATACTTATCTTGATAGACATACGAACAAATGGGAAATAGAGGGATGTTTGGTTTAGAAAGGACAACATGATCGGTGCAGGCTTGGAGGGCCAAAAGATTTGTTCCTGTGTTCTGTTCCTTGTTCTTTGTTCTTTACATCTGTTCGAGGGACCAATCACATAACATCCTGATAATGCCATTAGCCATTTGATCGGGCAAAAGGGCAGCCTATCCAAAAAGCCAGTAGAGTAAACAGCTTTCCAATAATGCTCTTATTTGTTTGCACTTTCATGGTCTGCAGCACAGTGGTTAATACAACACCAGGGACACAGGTTCGATTCCTGGCTTGAGTCACTGTCTGTGCGGAGTTTGTGTATTTCTTCCAAGTGCTCTGGTTTCCTCCCATGATCCAAAAGACATGCTGCTTAGGTGTATTGGCCATGCTAAATTCTCCCTCAATGTACCCGGCCAGACACCAGAGTGGTGACTCGGGGATTTTCACAGTAACTTCGTTGCAGTGTTAATGTAAGCCTACTTGTGACACTATTAAATAAACTTTAAAAAAAACCAAAACTATCCTTTAAAAATACCACACTTCTGGCTCAAAGAATTTGCAAACTCTCCCAACCAAGCATTGCACAGTGCAACACAAACAATAAGTTGTGCATTGTTTTTTGGAAGGATTTAACAGGACCACTGAGTGCCAAAATCTTCTTTAAAAATAGCACAAGATACTAACTGTCACAATCTGTCCTCTCTGCATGCTTCCAGCACAAACACTGCTTAACCTATGCATTACCATCACTATCTTCCCTATTATCAAAATCCTGGGGATTACCATTGACCAGAAGCTGAGCTAGACTAATATATAAATACTGTAACTACAAGAACAAGTCAGATGCTGAAACTTCTGTGGAGGGTAATTCTCTTCCCAGACCCTGTCCGTCATCTATAAAACACAAATCAGGAGTGTGATGGAATAGTCTCCATTTGCCCGGATGAGTGCAACTCCAACACTCAAAACCATCCAGGATTAAACAGCCAGATTGATTGGCACCCCAGTCACCACCTTCGACATTTTCTCACTCCATCACTGACGCGCAGTGACATCTATAAGATGCCTGCAGCAATTCACCAACGCTCCTTCAACTGCATAGTATAAACACCTCACTTCTACCATCTGGAAGGATAAGGGTAGCATACATATGGGAACATCACCATCTTCATACAAGAAGGCAATACATCACAACTTTCTGAAGGGCAATTAAGAATTACCAATAAATACTGGCCTAGCCAGCAATGCCTATATCTGAGGAAAGAATTGTTTTGGCAATTTAATTGATCTATACTGCCAAAGTACCAAAATGAATCGTGCTACAAAGCTGATGCTGCCACAAACATTATTAGGGACATTCCAAAGTGAATAGTAAACATTAAAGGTCATTTTCCATAACAGCCCTGCATGCAAGGAGCATGGGTGAGTTATCATTCAAAGAATGTTATGTGTCATAATCTGTAGATGTGCAGATGTCCCAAGGACTGTGCTGGGTTGCTGGTAACCACTCTGTTTCCGTACATATGAAAATGGATTTCACTGCTGTGGGAGAATGATAACTTGCTGTGTGTGGCCTGGGAACACAACTGCAGCTTGAGGCAAGGAAGCAGGGACACATGTAGAGAGTTGGAGTTGTAGCCAAGCATTAGAAAGTGCACCTGGTTCAATTATGTGATGATTTGCTCTGTCCCAGACGTTGTTGTTTTTATATCTTCCCCAAGAGAATTGTTTGAGCAAACATGATCTAATTGAAAGACTTATGTTTCCTCGCATCCCAAAGCAAGTTACTATCAATTAAGAACTTTTTCCACTTGCCATCACTCTTGTGTGCAGAATACACAGCAGCTAACTTGCATATACAACCAGCTCCCACAAATAACAATGTGATAGTGACCTTTCATTTTTTTGTTTTTAGCCTGAGGGATAAACATTGGCCAGGTTTCCAGAGAGAATTTCCCTGCTGTTTTCTGAATGGTGCTACAAATACTTCATGCCCCACTAATGGATCAAGTGAGCCTGTTCTTCCAACATCTCCTCCTGAAAGATAACACTTCAGACTCCATCAAAACTGCACCATAAAGTCAACCTGGGTTTTGTGCTGAAACCTGTTGAGTGAGAGGTGAACCCATCCAATCTCCTGATTCAGAGACATGAAATTTATCCAAAAAGCCTTGGCTATCAAGACATGATTTAAATATTGCTGTAACAATCCTTATGTAGTATATTTTAATTCACTCAAGGAGTCCAAGTTTCAGCAGAAAAATGCATGTTATTGTCTGAAACTATGGATAGTGATATTCAACCTTCTTTCCAGCATATGCTAACCAGGAATTTTTCCTGTTCTTAATTGGGAAGTGTTGGAAAGATGTACAAGTTGATACTCAACCTATTTGGCCCTTAAGCCTATGCCCTCTAGTTTTAGATTCCCTTACCTTTGGGAAGATATTGACTATCTAGCTGATCTGTGCCCCTCATTATTTTATAGACCTCTATAAGATCACCTTTCAACCTCCTACGCTCCAGAGAAAAATGTCCCAGCCTATCCAGTCTCTCCTAAAAACTCAAACCATCAAGTCCTGGGAGCATCCTAATAAATTTTTTGTTAGTCACTACAAATGTGAGGCTCACTTTGCCTGTAGTTTCCAGATTTTTCTCTGCAGCCCTTTTTAAGCAAAGGCACAACATTTGTCACTCTCCAATCTTCAGGCACCTCACTTGTGGCTCTCGATGATTTAAATATCTCTGCTTATACCTATAATTTCCTCCCTGGCATCCCACATTGTCCTGAGATACACTTCATCAAGTCCAGAGGATTTATCTATTTTGATGCATCTTAAGGCTTCCAGCACTTCCTTCTCTGTAATATTTACACTCCTTAAGACATTACTATTTATTTCTCCAAATTCCATAAAAGTTCCATTTCTCAACAGTAAATACTGATGAGGAATATTCATTGAGGATCTCACCCATCTCTTGTGGATCCACATATAGATGACCTTGTGAATCCTTAAGTGGCCTTACTGTCTCTCCAGTTTCCCTTTTGGCCTTTACGTTTTTCTGGAATCTCTTTGGATTTTCCTTTGCCTTATCTGCCAAAACAACCTTGTGTCCCCTTTTTTGACCTCCTGATTTCTCTCCTAGCTCTACTCCTACACCATCTATACTCTTCCAGGGATCTACTTGATCCCAGTTGCCTATGCCTGTCGCATGCCTCCTTCTTCTTCGTCTTGACCAGAGTAATAATAGATGTTATTCTCTTTGAAGGTCAACTTGCTTCTGCGCTTGATTATGGGGGCAGGTGATGACTTTGATCCGGTGGAAAAACGGTAGGCAGTAAATGACATTGGGTGTGATAAGTGTTAACATTCATGGGATGTATTAAAGGATGCTTTATTGAGTCAAAGCTCACTTGCCTTATGCATCATCCTTTCAATGCCAAGTCTGGGAAAAGAACCACTTTTTAAATGATTGGGATCCTGTTTTATATTGCACACACTGGCAAGGATCAACAAACTCCTTAAAGAAAGGACCGACTATAATTCCAATAATCTAAAAATGACAAGTACACATGCTGTCAGGCAAAATCATTTTAAAAAGAAATAAAGCCTTCCAATTTCCTTTAGACAGAAGATTCCCAGTATATGGATTTTGTGCTACTTCTGTTCCTGTCAACATGGTTGAATAAGAGAACATATCTGTTATACTTTTCATGCGAAAGAAACCAGAAGCTGTAAACCTCAACTTTGAATAAATTGTGGTAAGAGAATAATAATGAGACTATTTGAAGTGGCTTGGCTGAGAGCTTGTGTAAAGAAGGAAGAATCTGTTTTATTTTAAACAATGAGTGAATGTCATCCAAAGTACTTGTCTTGTGACTGGGAATTGAATAATAATGAAGATCTCATTGGGACTTTGTTTCAGTTTTGAGCTAAAGGAGGCCTGGATTGTAAAAGAGCCATTGGGTTGCGTCACTTAAAGTCATAGAGTCACAGAGGTTTACAGCATAAAGCAGGCCCTTCGGCCTAACTTGTACATGCTGCCCTTTTTTAAACCCCTAAGCTAATCCCAATTAGCTGCATTTGGCCCATATCCCTCCATACCCATTTTATCTGTGTAACTATCTAAATACTTTTTAACAGACAAAATTATATCCATCTCTACCACTACCAGTGGCAGCTTGTTTTAGACACTCACCATCCTCTGTGTGAAAAAATTGCCCCTCTGGACACTTTTGTATCTCTCTGCTGTCACCTTAAACCTATGCCCTCCAGTTTTATCCTCCCCTACCTTTGGGAAAAGATATTGACTATCTACCTTATTTGTGCCCCTCATTATTTGAGAGGACTCTGTAAGAACAAAGAACAAAACAGCATGGGAAACAGGCCCCTCGGCCCAACGAGCCCATGCCACCACCCCGACACTCCCACCTCTACCCGCAATCCCCGTCCATGTTTATAGATCTATGGATTAAAAACCAAATTTGAGACAATTTAGGGAGAATTTGTTTTGCCAATTAGCCTAAGGTAGGTTCTTTACCCAGAGGGTGGTAAGGGTATGGAATGCCCTGCCTGCTGCAGTTGTAGATGCGCCAAGTTTGGTGGCATTTAAGAGGTTAGTAGATGAGTTTATGGATGAAAAGGGAATGGTTTAGGTTAGAGCGTCATTGCTTTTTCTTAATTGATCGGCGCAACATCAAAGGCTGAAGGGCCTGTTCTGTGCTGTAATGTTCTATGTTCTATGTTCTAGCACATCTTTGGGATGTGGAAGGAAACCGGAGCACTCGGAGAAAACCCACGCAAGCTCAGGGAGAATGCGCAAACTCCCACAGAAACAGGGCCAAATTCATGTATCTGCATAGCACAGCGATAGTCACTGAGCTGTCGTGTTGCCCATCAAATGGTCCAGGTCAAGTGTACGCTAACGACGTGAAGCACTAAGATACTCTCGAAAAAAAAATCCAAGAGTAGCCCTCTCATGACCCATCACATGTATGCCCCTCGTTAGACGACAAGGTGGACAAAAGCACTTGTAAGATTAAAACAAGTACATTAATATCATCATCTATTTACACACTTCCCAGGGACTCCCAAGGCTCATGATCCCTATTTTAAATCAGTTTTCTATACCCCTCCATTCCCATTCTGTTCATGTGCCCATCTAAGTATTTCTTAAATAACTCCAGAGTACCTGCCTCCACCACTTTACTTGGCAGCGCATTCCATACCCCCACCACCCTCTGTGTGAAAAAACTCCCTCTAGCATCCAAATTATACCTTACCCCCCTCACCTAAGCCCATGACCCCTCGTGCTATTTGAGTCCATCCTAGGAAAAAGCTTAACCCTGTTTACTCTATCTATCCCCTTCATAATCTTGTACACCTCTATCAGATCTCCTCTAAGTCTACGTCTTTCTAAGGAAAACAGTCCCAATTTGCCTAACCTCTCCTCATAACTCAGACCTTCCATACCAGGCAGCATCCTGGTAAACCTCCTCTGCACTCTCTCCAGAGTCTCCACGTCCTTCCGGTAGTAAGGCGACCAGAACTGGACGCGGTATTCCAAATGAGGTCTAACCAACGTTTTATACAACTGCAACATTAAAGGCCAGCTCTTGTACTCTATACCCCTTCCTATAAAGGCTAGCATACTATATGCTTTCTTCACAACCTTCTCCACTTGCTCTGCCACCTTCAGAGACTTGTTCACCTGCACGCCCAGGTCCCTCTGCGTTTCTATATTCTTAATAGGTCTACCCTTTATCATATACCTCCCCCTTACATTCTTTCTCCCGAGGTGACCTGTCAGCCTCCTACACTCCAGAGAAAAATGTCCCAGTCTACCTAGTCTCTGCTTTTAACTCAAACCATCAAGTCCTGGTAGCATCCTAGTAAATCTTTTTCTTAACTCTTTCTAGTTTAATAATATCCTTTCTATAATAGGATGACCAAAATTGCACACAGTATTCCAAGTGTGGCCTTATTAATGTCTTGGACAACTTCAACAAGACATCCCAACTCCTGTATTCAATGTTCTGACCGATGAAACCAAGTGTGCTGAGTGCCTTCTTCAGCACTCTGTCCACCCGTGGCTCCACTTTCAAGGAGCTATGAACCTGTACCCCTCGATCTCTTTGTTCTGTAACTCTCCCCAACACTCCACCATTAACTGAATAAGTCCTACCATGGTTCAGTCTACCAAAATGCATCCCTCACATTTGTCTAAATTAAACTCCATCTGCCATTCATCAGCCCATTGGCACAATTGATCAACATCCCACTGCAGTCGGAAATAATTTTCTTCACTGTCCGCTATGCCACCAATTTTGGTGTCATTTGCAAACTTACTAACCGTGCTTCCTAAACTCTCATCCAAATCATTACTATAAATGACAAATAACAGTAGACCCAATCCTGATCCCTGAGGCACATCACTGGTCACAGACCTCCAGTTTGAAAAATAACCCTCTGCAACTACCCCGCCTTCTGTCAAGAAGCCAATTTTGTATCCATTTAGATATCTCACCATGGATCCCATGAGATTTTACCTTAAGCAACAACCTACCATGCGGTACCTTGTCAAAGGCCTTGTTAAAGTCCATGCAGAGTATATTAACTGCACTGCCCTCATTTATCTTCTTGATTACCCTTCAAAAAACTCAATCAAATTTGTAAGACATGATTTTCCACTCACAAAGCCACACTGAGTGTCCCTAAACGGTCCTTGCCTCTCAAATTCCTGTAGATCTTGCTTGTCAAAATACCTTCCAACAACTTATCCATCACAGACATGAGGTTCACTAGCTTGTAGTTCCCAGGTTTTCCCTGCAGCCCCTTTTAAACAAAGGCACAACATTTGCCACCCTCCAATCTTCAGGCACCTCACCTGTGACTGATGATTCAAATATCTCAGCTAGAGGACCCGCAATGTCCTCCGTAGCCTCCCACGATGTCCTGGGACACACTTCATCAGGTTCTGTGGATTTATCTATCTTGATGCACTTTGAGACTTCCAGCATCTCCTTCTCTGTAATATATACACTCCTCAAAACATCACTATTTATTTCCCCTAGTTCCCAAATATCCATGCTTTTCTCAATAGAAAATACTGATGAGAAATATTCATTTAGAATCTCACCCACCTTTTGTGGATCTGCACACAGGTGATCTTGTTGATCCTTAAGAGGCCTGACTCTCTCCATTGTTATTCTTTTGCCTTTTGTGTATTTGTAGAAGCTTTTTAGATTGTCCTTTGTCTCACCTGCCAAGGTAATCTTGTGACCATTTTTGCCCTCCTGATTTCTCTCTTAACTCTATTTCTACATTGCCTACACTCTTCAAAGGATTCACTTGATCCCAGCTGCCAATGCCTATCATATGCCTTTTTCTTCTTCTTGACCAGTGCCTCAATATCTCGAGTCATCCAGGGTTCTATTAGCTTTGCCCTTCACTCTAAGAGGAATGTGTTTACACTGAACCCTGGTTAATACACACTTGAAAGCCTGCCACTTATCAGATGTTCCTTTGCCTTCCCACAGACTCCCCAATTAACTTTTGAAAGTTGCTACCTGATACCATCAAAGTTGGCTTTGCCCCAATTTAGAATTTTTGGGCCAGACCTATCATCCTCCATAGCTATCTTAAAAACTAATAGAATTATGATCATTGGTGTCAAAATGATTCCCTCACTAACATTTCCGTCACGTGCCCTTCCTTATTTCCAAGAGGAGGTCAAGTTTTGCCCTCTCTCTAGTTGGACCATCTACATACTGAATGAAAAATTCCTCCTGAATACACAAATTTCTCTCCATCCAACCCTCTAATACTATGGCTGTCCCAGTTGGTGTTGGGAAACTTAAAATTTCTGACTATTGGCCCCCTATTTTTCTTGGAGCTATCTGTAATCTCTTTACATATTTGCTCCTCAATTTTCCACTGACTATTTGAGGACCTATAGTACAATCCTATCAAAGTGATTTCTCCTTTTTTATTTCTCAGTTCTATGCGTGTAGACTCAGTGACTATTTGAGCAGTTAGCTGAAGCAGTGTAACGGAGAGAGGCTAGTGATTATCACTTCTTCGGACAGACCATTCAATATAAGAAACATTTCTATCTGCATTTTATTTTTGAAATATCCAGCCTTTATGAACCACAATTGAACATTTTGTTGTTTATCTTTATTGGTTAATATTAATGTTATCCAGCAGTAAGATGTAGGGAAAATATATTAATCTAAAGAATCTTTCTGGCCTATAGATCAGATGAGTTGTCAGAGTTTTCCACTTGCAAGTAGCATTAGTTGTTTGGAGACAAATACAATATCAACATTTGATCAGTTGCCAGTTCTTTAGAGTGTAACATTACTGAGGATCTAATGGACAGCTCTTTGGTTTTTGGCAGTAGTTGGTAGGTTATTTCTTTGGTTGCTGCAGTCACAATGACATTTCTTCTTGTGGTTTGCGTGCGTGCATGGGGAGTGTCTTGTATTCTTAATCCCTTTCAGTGGTTACAGCCACCCCTTGTGGCTCATTGCACAGTGCTCTTATGTCTGAGTCACGGGATAGTTGGTTCAACCTCACTCTGGAACTCTATCATAGAAATCACAGAATGTAAAAGAATTGAGGTTGACCAATGCAACTCTGAGTGAGTTTTCTCCTGTCCAATTCCATCTTTTGAACGCTTTGCCCCCTTAAAGTGGATGAAGAACATGAGCAGGACGTTTGCCCTGTGATCTAAGCAACAGAGGATGGTATCACAGTAGCAGCTTTAGAGACCAGAGACAAATTCACCAAAGGCAATAGTTCAATTTCCAAGATGGCATTTGGGGAATTTAAATTCAATTGGAAAAAAGTAGAGTTGAGGTAAGAAAGATATGGAGGGGAACAGGTAGTACTGGGAAGCAGAGGGGCTGCAGAAGGATTAGCACAAATCAGGAGAGTGGGGGAAGAAGTGGCAGATGGAATATAATGTGGACAAGTGTGAAGTTAAGCTCTTTGAAAGAAGGAATGGAGGCACAGACTATTTTCTAAATGGAAATCAGAAGCAAAAGGGACTTGAGAATCCTTGTTCAAGATTCACTTAAGGTTTTCGTTCAGCTTCAGTCAGCAGTTAAGAAGGCAAATGCAATGTTCGTATTCACATTGAGAGGGTTAGAATACAAGAGCAGGGATATAGATCTGAAGCTGTTTAAGACTTTGCTCAGGTTCCATTTGGAATATTGAGAGCAGTTTTAGGCCCGTATCTAAGGAAGGATGTGCTGGCCTTAGAAAGAGTCTAGAGAAAGTTCACAAGAATGATTCCTAGAATGAAGAGCTTGTCGTATGAGGAATGGTTGAGGACTCTGGGTTTGTACTCATTGGAGTTTAGAAGGATGAGGAGCTTCTTATTGAAAGTTACAGGATACTACAAGACCTGGATAGAATGGACATGGAGAGGATGTGTCCATTAGTAGGAAAAACTAGAACCAGAGGGCACAAACTCAGGCTAAAGTGACAATTCTTTAAGACAGCGATGAGGAGGAATTCCTTCAGCCAGAGAGTAATGAATCTGTGGAACTGTTTGCCACAGAAGGCTGAAAAGGCCAACTCATTGAGTGTCTTTAAGACAGAGATGGATCAGTTCTTGATTAATAAGGGAATCAGGAGATTTGGGGAAAGGGCAGACGAATGAGGATGAGAAAAATATTAGCCATGATTGAATGGTGAAACACACTTGATGGGCTGAGTGGCCTAATTCTGCTCTTATGTCTTACAATCTAACAATCAAATCAGCCATGATCTTATTGAATGGCAGAGCAGACTCATGGAGCCAAATAGCTTACTCCTGCTCTCTTATTTATATGTTTGCTTGTAATTGCTGGTCTCATTAATAATGAACATGAAAATACAGGATTATTGTAAAAACCTATCCAGTTGACTCATGCTCTTCATGGCAGGAAATCTTCCAACCCTACCCAGCCTAATCCACATAGACACAACAATGTGGTTGAATCTTTCAACTACCTTCTGAAATGGCCTAGCAAGCCACTCAGTTGCACTGAACAAACACGGTAGCAGAACAAGAAGTTGGCTCACCACTTCTTAAAGGAAATGAGGGTGGGCTATAAATGTTGCTCTTCCAATGATGTTCATATTCCAAGAATAGATTTTTTTTTAAAATCAAATCAAAAATATCAAAGTCTAAAAATATGCAAGTGAGGATGATTGGCTACGATAAATTGTCCTTTAGTATGAAGAGGATTAGCAGAGTAAATATGTGGGGTTAAGGGGATAGGGCATGTGTGAGGTTGTTGTCAGTGCAAGCTCAATGGGCTAAATGGCCTCCTTTTACACTGTCGGGATTCTATGATGCTATGATGATTTTATGAAATGTAATCTTCAACCAAGAATCTAAAGACAGATTCTGATCATTTGTCTGCTTGCTCGCCATGGAAATTGTTGTATGCAAATCGGTTGCTCTGTTTCCTACTTTACAGCACCAATTGTAATTTATTGGCTTTGCTAAAGTTGTGAATTATGCCATAAAAATGCAAGTCTTTTGTTCTTTTAGTGAGAGATTGACATTTAGAATAAAATTCCAGGCTGGCAGATGTGTGGGGAAACAGAAAATGCTGGGATCAGTTCATAAACAGAAATGCGTCATTGAGGGAACTCAGGATGGATGAGTTAAAATTGGTCAAATAGCATCGTTATTAAAACATTTTAAAGGATTTAATTTGGAATGCAATGATTTATCATGTAGTGAGATACATTATAAGGAAACTCTAACTTATTCATGGTGAATACTAACAGTTATAAATGTTAATTTTTGGATTCACTGATGAGATGAAATCACCTCAGTATGATCGAATCTCATAAATAACAAGTAAGGATCACTCCAAAATCTGACCACAGGAAGAGATGCTTGGCCATTAACTCAGGAAGCAGAAGAAAGTCTCCAAGGATAATCTCCCATCACACAGGGATGTGAAGGGTGCAGTATGCGTGAGATTCATTTGAACAGATACTGGGACTACCTATTCAACACTGTTACCAGACGTACAAAAAACCATTACAATCAGCTTATGTTCAGGGTCTGGAGCTTAGGAAACAGTGCCTAATTATCTGTAACAGTTCTGTTCAAGTATTAAAGACCTTCTGTTTGCACTTCTTATCAGAATTCAAGAAAACATTGCTCCTTCTCTCAACTCTAACCTTAGACCTCTCCTTCTTTCTCATAATCTATCTTCTTCTATTTTGTTGGCAATATACAATGTTATCTTTTTCCTTTTTTTCAAACCAAACTCAGTATAATTTCACGTCTTCCTCTTCCCTTCATCCTCCCTGACACAAATTATGCAATCTTCCCAGAACCACACATTCTTCTGTCTTCCCCTCAATCTTCAGTCAACATTTGCAGTCTGTTTTCTGGAAAGTTCAAAATACCCCATCCATATTTAATTTCATTCTCATGTGGGAACAGAAGGAGGCCACTCAGCCCAACATGCCTGTTCTATTATTAAAGTTGTTCATGATTAATCTGTACCTCTACCCTATTGACCTGCTTTTGACTCAGATGCTTTGATATTCTTACTTAACAGAGATCTGTCCTGAAAACTACAGTTGACCCCATCATCCAAGGTCTTTGTAGGAAGACAATTCCAGATACTCTTTTTGTGAAGGTACTATCCCATTCCCAGAGTCTTTATCACACTTTAATTTTCTTAATGAAAAGTAGTAAGAAATAGCCCAGGTCATGTATATGTATGATTCAGTCCCCTCAATATATTGGCCTACCATTGAACCAACACCTTATTGTTTATTTCTTAACACCAGCATTTCCTAACTAAGAGAGGTGTGTTGAAACACTAGCTAAAAATAACACCTTAAAAATATTTATTTATTTGTCACAAGGAGGCTTACATTCACACTGCAACAGTCAGACTTTGGAGTGACCCTTACTTGTTATTTATGAGATTCGATCATTACTGTGAAAATTTCCTTGTTGCTACATTCTGGCGCCTGTTCGGATACACTGAGGGAGAATTTAAGACGGCCAACACACCTAAACAGCATGTCTTTGGAGTGTGGGAGGAAACCAGAGCACCTGGAGGAAACCCACACAGAGACAGGGAGAAAGCACAAATTCCACACAGACAGTGACCCAACATGGGAATCAAACCTGGGTTCCTGCTGCTAATCACTGTGCCATCATGCTGCTTATCATTCTTGTAAGTTTTAGTTAGACCCCATCTGGTACAATAAAAGTAAAATACTGTAGTTGTAGAAATCTGAACTAAAAGAGAAAATGTTGGAAAAACTTAACAAATTTGGAAGCATCTGTAGTGAGAGAAGCGGAGTTACCATTTCAAGTCCATTGTGATTTTTCAGAGCTAAAGAGATGGAGAGTTGTGACAGGTTTATATTGATGAGAGATCACATGACACTAGGTAATAGTCCAACAGGTTGTATATTGTTTAGGTGGGGGGGGGGAGCAGGAGAAGGAGAGTGCAAGGTCAGGGAAAGGGGGAATAAAGGGAGATTTGATATAGATCAATGGACACGAGACTGAGTGTTAATGTTTAGTGTTAAAGACTAAAGAAGGTACTAATAGCAGCATAAAGATAAACTAGCAGAATGTGTTAATAACAGAATAAGGATCAGTATTCTGTGAAAGCAAAATATAAGAATTAAAAACTTAAGTGACAAATGGCTCTGTGGTAGGGGGAGTGAGGTGGGGAATGGGGGTCTGATAGTGATAGTCATATTTTAGGGAGGTCAGGTATCCATGACGCCTTTGCCAAGTCTCTCCTGAGTTCCCAGCTAACGCTGCCCCATCCTCTCTTAAACAGTATAAAACTCACACATGTCCATATATATGTAGGTTAGATGGATTGGCCATGAAAAATTGTCCCTTAGTGCCCAATAATGTGTAGGTTAGCTGGATTAACCAAGGTAAATGAATGGGATTATGAGAATTGGATGAGGGAGTGGGCTTGGGTGAGATCCTCTTTCGGAAAGTCAGTGCAGGGTTAAAAGGCCAGATGACCTCTTTCTGCTCTGTAGGGATTCAATGGTTCTTCTATGGTTCTAAATATACATTCTTCAGCTTTGAAGAAGAGTCATGTAGACCCAAAACACTAACTCTGTTTCTCTTTCCCCACAGATGCTCTTTGTCCTGCTGAGTTTTTTCTTGTTTTGTTCCCATCTTGTACAACTTATTCAGTAATAGCCTTTAATCAGAAGGAGAATTTTTTGTCCTTGTAAAGCTAACAAACTGATCTTCAAGCATCATTATTGTAGTTGTCAGGAATCTAAATTACAGAAAACAATTGAGGAGATTGGGTGTAGAAAAATAAGGATAAGGATTTTACATGGTATGTGGATATTTTGTAATTGGGAGAAATTATCTCAATAATGCCCAGACAAATTTTTTCCCAATGCTAAACTGTACAAACGCTAGGGGAGACAAGTTTAAAATAGAACATTAAGATTAAAAATAGGAGTCAACTTTTCCACATAAAGAGAAGCAGACGTTTAGAATAAATTGCCCAAGAAGGTCACTGGAGCGAATGGGTACAAGATGTTTTTCTGGAAGGAGCATGGATAGTGAGAAAGAAGGAATTTAAAATTTTATAACCATTATTAAAACCTTAGACATTCCTAAAGGGCTTCATAGTCAATGATATATGTCTGAAATATCATCTCTGTTGTATTATGGGAAATATTGGTACCAAGGTGAAATGCCGATCTTTAGTTCATGTTCCCTCCACACTGACAGGTATAGCACAGACTTCAATATAGAGTAAAATTCATTCTACACTGTTTATATCAAACACTCCCAGGACAGGTACAGCACAGGGTTAGATACAGAGTAAAACTCCCTCTATGCTGTCCCCGTCAAACACAAGATAGGTACAGCATGGAGTTAGATAAAGTATAAACCTCTCCATCATATCTGTGAGATGAAAATCTCTTTACTCACATGAGTTATATGAGTTTCAGGCAGCTCCTGCCCAGAGAAGCTGTCCATCCATTAGGCATTAGAGGCAAGTTTTCCATTTTCATAGCCTTATGGAACTTCCTCTATTAGGAGCTCATACAAAGCAAAGCAGAGTTCATGACTAGTAAATCAAGGGTTGTAAATTGATTATTTGATGGATATTCCTGATGGGAAGAATCATACAGCAGATGCATAAACATATATCAAAAGTTGTCTCAGAGAAAGCACAAGGATGAAATCTGCAGGAAATGGAAATCTCAGATCAGTTACATGAGAGGGTTGAATGCTACTATGTTATTAGGAAAACATAGTTTATCTAACTCAGTGCTGTATCTGTTCTGGGGGTGTTTGATGGGGACACTGCGGAAGGAGCTTTACTCTGTATTTATCCCCGTGCTGTACCTGTCCTGGGAGTGTTTGATGGGGGACAGTGTAGAGGGAGCTTTACTCTGTATCTAACCCTGTGCTGTACCTGTCCTGGGAGTGTTTGATGGGGGGACAGTGTAGAGGGATCTTTACTCTGTATCTAACCCCGTGCTGTTCCTGTCCTGGGAGTGTTTGATGGGGGGACAGTGTAGAGGGAGCTTTACTCTGTATCTAACCCCATGCTGTACCCGTCCTGGGAGTGTTTTGATGGGGGACAGTGTAGAGGGAGCTTTACTCTGTATCTAACCCCGTGCTGTACCTGTCCTGGGAGTGTTTGATGGGGGGACAGTGTAGAAGGAGCTTTACTCTGTATCTAACCCCGTGCTGTACCTGTCCTGGGAGTGTTTGATGGGGGGACAGTGTAGAGGGAGCTTTACTCTGTATCTAACCCCGTGCTGTACCTGTCCTGGGAGTGTTTGATGGGGACAGTGTAGAAGGAGCTTTACTCTGCATCTAACCCCATACTGTACCTGTCCTGGGAGTGTTATGGAGACAGTGTAGAGGGAGCTTTACTCTGCATCTCACCCCGTGCTGTATTTGTCCTGGGAATGATTGATGGGGGCAATGTAGAGGGAGCTTTACTCTATATCTAACCCTGTGCTGTACTTATCCTGGAAGTGTTTGATGGGGGCATTGTGGAAGGAGCTTTAATCGGTATCTAACGCTGTGCTGTATGTATCCTGGGACTCTTTGATTGGGAGATGCTGGCATTGGACTTGGGTAAATACAGTAAGAAGTCAGACAACACCAGGTTTAAGTCCAATCGATCTATTTGATAGTAAACTCCAAGCTTTCGGGATTTGTCCCTTCGTCAGGTGAATGGAGAGTTCTAGCCTCAGAGCATGTAACAGCACAGACAGTTTACAGATTACTGATTAGAATGTGAGAATTTACAACTAAGCTGCTATTCAAGTCTTAAAGATGCCGACAATGGAAGTGGAAAGAGCATTAAGCACAGGTTAAAGAGATGTGTATTGTCTCCAGACAGCTTTACTCTGTATCTAACCGCATAGTTGTACCTGTTCTGGGTGTTTGATGGGGGACAGTGTAGAGGGAGCTTTACTCTGTATCTAATCCTGTGCTGTAACTGTCCTGGGGGTGTTTGATGGGGGACAGTCTAGAGGAAGCTTTACTCATTATCTAATCCTGTGCTATACTTGTCCTGGGGGTGTTTGATGAGGGACAGTGTAGAGAGAGCTTTACTCTGTATCTAACCCCGTGCTGTCCCAGTCCATTCTGCATTGTCATGTGTTGTGAAGGTTGCCTTGGAGAACACTTACTTAAAGATTAGAGGGTAAATGCCCGTATCCACTGAAGTGATCCCCAACAAGAAAAGAACACTCTTGCCTGGTGATTGTGGAGAGGTGTTCATTCATCCATTGTCGTAGCGTCCACATGGTCTTCCCAGTGTACCATGCTTTGGGACATCCTTTCCTGCAACATATCAGGTAGACAACATTCACCAGGTTGCAAGAGTAGTACCATGTACCTGTGGATGGTGTTCTCATGTGAAGTGATGGCATCCGTGCCGATGATCTAGCACACCTTACAGAGGTTACTGTGGCAGGGTTGTGTGGTGTTGTGGTCACTGTTCTGAAGGCTGAGTAGTTTGATGTGGACAACAGTCTGTTTGAGGTTGTGCGGTTGTTTGAAGGGAAGAAGTGGGGGTGTGGGGATGGCCTCGATGAGATGTTCATCTTCATCAATAACATGTTGAAGGCTCCGGAGAAGATGACAGAGGGGTCGGACCTGGATGAGATTGTGGTCAGTGCAGACATGATGGGCTGAATGGACTCTTTCTGCACTGTAAGGATTCTATGAACCATTATTTTTTAAATTGGGTTTGTGTCTTTATATGCCCTGTTTGTGAATAGAACTCCCACTCAATGGACGAAGGGGCAGCTGACACTCCGAAAAAGGATTTTTGCTACCAAATAAACCTATTGGACTTTAACCCGGTGTTATGAGACTTCTTACTGTGTTTACCCCAGTCCAACACCGGCATCTGCACATTTTAATTAATGAGCACAAGTTGCATTTATGGAGACTTGTATCTCGTTAAGTACAAGTAGTTCAAAAATTATGTAGTTCAGCTGTTTAATAACACTGAAAATGGAACTGGTTCAATGATCTGAACAACCTTCTCCTTTTCTTATTCTCCTGTAAAAGTATCCATGCTCACATCCTGAAAACAACTGAAACAACTCCCCTGACCTTCTATACAAATTGATTTTCTTTGTGAGAGGTATGAGGCTAAAATACGTCAACAGGATTTTCTAAAATGCTGTGTTTTATTATCAGATACAAATGCAAACATTTTAATGGTGACACAACTTGAAATCATTTAGAAAAATGATGTGCTTTATATAAATAATGAGCAGTAATTTTCTTGATGGATTGTTTGGAAATAGTGAATGGATTTTAAGCAGCATTTCAGACAATTCCTATTCTAACACAGAATTGATAAATGCATTTGAAGTTCCAGCTGTCTGCAAGCTGCCCTTGTGTTTCCATTGTGTAATAAACCAGAGTGTGGGAAATGGAACGATCTGACTGGTGAATATCCAAGTACGTAGAGGCAAAGGTCAGAAATGGTCAGGCAGCCCAAATTTATATAGTGCTTTTCAAGATCATTTGATATGTCAAATTACTTTGCAGTCAATGAAATACTTTGGAGTGTTTTCATCATCGTAATATCAGAAATTCTGCACACAACAAATCCCCACAAATAGCAATATAATACTGACCAGATAATCCATCCTTTTGATATTGATTGAGGGATAAATATTATCCTGGACACCAGAGAGAACTCCCCTGATTTTCTATCAGGTAGCAGCATGGGATCTTTCAATTCTACCATCCAGGGCAAACGTGATTAATACCTCATCTAAAGGATGGCATCTCTGACAGCGTAGCACTCAGAACTGGCAGTGGCAGTGTTAGGGGACTTACTCTACGTCCCCAATGTCTCCAAGGAGACATGAACCTGCCTCAGAGGAGAGAGTGCCAAGCAGCAAGCGACATCCCAAAGAATGTGCCAACACATTTGCTGCTAATGTTATAGCTTCGTACCGATCGTCAGAGTACATGTCAGATAGGAACCGAACAGACAACTAACATCTCAACAGTGGAAAGAAAATATGATTTAGAATTATGCAGTATTTATAGCACATAAAAAGGATGACACAGGGTGGAATTTATCGGCACTTCCGCCCATGGTTCATACGATCCCACCTGAGGCCAACAGAGAATGCTGTTCACTGAGCCTCTCCCGGGACAGGCATGCTGGTAAAATTCCAGCTATAGACTCAATGGGCCAAATCACACACACACACACACACACACACACACATACACCAATGAGCCTAATGACCTTCTCTGTAGTTGGAACATTACTATGATTCCATGGAATGTTCATCACATCAGGCCAATTACAAATATTTATGTCTGCCACAAATCTTCTTCCACCTTTTTTCATCTGATTCCTCAACATTCCCTTCTGTGCCGATCTCCCTTGTCCAACTTTAGCTACTCCTGCTTCTAATTCATAATAGTTCATAATAGAATGTGTTTGCTTCCACAGGATTGATATTATTAACTTTGATATGTGAAAATATTTGAAGGAGAAACAACTGTATTTTCCATTATGTAATAACATTCCTCTCAATCTGTGATTGCAGCAAACAGCCGCGAGGATCCCCAAAGTCAGGGAACTGTGACAAATTTCCATCCAATGGGTTTCAGCTGTAATTGTCTCCAATTACAATTAACAGCAGAATGAAGAGTAATGGAGAAGAATTCACACACAGTTGGAAGTGGCCTCGACTGAAGGGAGAAATTCTTGTGTCTGTGTGTTGAATTATACGGCACCAAAGTATCAAACTTCATAAATAATTCTTTTAGTGGTATTTTAAGTTGTAGAACCTTACGGAATGGAAGAAGGCCATTTGTCCCATTGTTCCTGTCCTAGCTATTTGAAATAGCTTTCGACTTGTTCAGCTGTAACTTTTACCTTTTTAAGCATTTAACCTGGATTGACTTCAAGTTTTCATAAAATCATAGAAACTTACAGTGCAGAAAGAGGCCCTTCAGCCCATCGAGTCTGCACCAAACACAACCCCACCCAAGCTCTACTCCCATATTCCTATATATTATACCCACAAATCCCTCTAACTTACGCATCCCTGGACACTAAGGGGCAAATTCTTAGCACGGCCAACCGATCCAACCAGCACATCTTTGGACTGTGGGAAGAAACCAGAGTACTCGGAGGAAACCCAAGCAGACACCTGGAGAATGTGCAAACTCCACACAGACAGTGACCCGAGTCAGGAATCGAACTCAGGACCCTGGAGCTGTGAAGCAGCAGTGCTAACCACTGTTCTACCGTGCTGCCAGTTTTGAACTGTCAGAGGTGCCAACCTTTACGTGAGGCATTTAACAAAAGCCATTTCAGGTGGATGTAAAAGATCCTTTGACACTATTCGAAGAATAGTATGCATCAAAGTTTTCCCCAGTGTCATGGTCAATATTTATCCCTAGATTAACAGGGCCCGATTTTACAATCAACTGCGTCTGTTTCTGGGCATGAAAACTTGGCAAACCTGGGTGTGAAGCGAGTAGCGCAATCCGCCCCCACCTCCGCGCCAACCTCCCCCTTTAACAAGGCACGAAAATGGCCAGGATTGGGACCATGCCCAAAACGGGGGCAACAGCCGTTTAAATGTATTTGCATGCATTTAAATTGACTTGATAGGCTGCATGCCCAATCTTAGTGGCACTTCTCCTTTACCACTGTGTTTGTCCATCCAGAATCTGCGTAAAACAGGCATGCTCCTCAAAAGTTTGATTCTGGTACTCTAGTTAGTGAGGAGGTGAGTCCCAAGTGTCTGACAGCTTTCTGCCAGAGATCGGTGTGTGGGGTTTAGGGGAATCCGCTGCCACTCTGCCTGAGATCAGTGAGGGGGAAGGGGGGTCCACAGTCACCCTGCCTGAGGTCAGTGAGGGGGAAGGGGGGTCCACAGTCACCCTGCCTGAGGTCAGTGAGGGGGAAGGAGGGTCGGCTGCCACTCTGCCTGAGATCAGTGAGAGGGAGGGGGAATCTGCTGTCATCCTGCCTGAGGTCAGTGAGGGGGAAGAAGGGAGTCCACTGCCATTCTGCCTGAAATCAGTGGGGGGAAAGGGGAGGAGGTGTTCATGATCTGTCTGGCTCATGCAGGGGATGGGAAATAAAGGGGTCAGTAATTTTGTGGGAGTGGGGCAATATCTGTGGGTGACAGTGGAAGGCATTATTTGATTCGAAAGTGATGTGGCAAGAGGGTTGCATTCTATCATTTTTTTTTCTGTGTATGTGCCACTGGAAGCATTGATTTCAGGCACATTAAGCCCCACCCACAGGCTTCTGTAGGGCAAATCAGAATTGCTGATTTTTTTTCAGGCAGACTGCGTATGGGGGTGCCTGAGAACACATCTAAAAGTCAGATCTGAAACATTCCCAGTTTTAAGTCCGCCCAGCACTTAGAATCAAAATGGTAAAGTAAGGCCCAGAGTGTTAACACAGACTCTGATATTGCTCCTTGTCAGAGATTGTTGGGTGTAAATTGGTTAACACATTTCCAATATTGCAATCGTGAGTCTGCTTAATAAAGCCTTCTTTGGCTGCGAAGCATGTGGAAGGTGCCGAAGACGAGAAAGTTGCTATATAAATACAAGTCTTTCTTCATATGTGGATACAACTGCCTTTTAAAGCTACAATTGATTCTGTTCCCACAATCCTTTCAGAACACTAACCAATTTAATAGATTTGAGTATGAACTTGTTAGTGACTTTAACAAGACGAAATGCTGGTGATTACTGGGGGGAGAAATAATGAAGAGTAAATGTCTATTTTAGTTGGGGAGGGGCCTGAGCTGTGTAAGACCTAATTTTGCGTGCTGAAGTCAGTTACTCCTGAGGAGGAGCCAAGAGGCCATATGTTGGCAGTTCCCTTGTCACAGCAGATTATTCCAGAATGAGGAATTTTCTGGCTGCAATTCTGAACATATGAAATAGCCAGTTATGAAATCCTTTGGTGGGGAGGGAGGTGTTTGCATTTGGAAAGCAATCAGGTAGAAATCCATCACTATCGCAATTATACATACATACAAAGCAAATGCCTTTCTATGTATTCCCAATTTTCCCAAAATGACTGCGTTCCTTCTCCCCTGCACTGTCCAGAATGCTTTGCGTTGTCATACTTCATATCATCCTTGATAGAAGGTTGGAAGTGTTGAACAAATTTGAATCTGAATTGTTTGCCTCAGTTGTAACTTTTACTGATTATCTCAGTCCAGATCTATCTCTATTGAACCTGAACTCTCTTCCAAACAAGATTTTTATCCAAATTTTTTTTTGAGGAGTCTTATTGGCACACTATTAATTACGCAATGTATTTCAAGAACCAGAGGGAAAGGATATATAAATAATTGGCAAAAAATTAACTGAAGCAAGACAAGGGGTTTTCTTTTACGCAACGAGTTATCATCTGGCATGGTCTGCCTAAAAAGGTGGCAGGAGCGATTACAGTATTACAAGCTGATAGCATGTGTTAATCGTTATGTGTTGACAAATCAGGCCTCTCGCTGTCTGTGTTAGCCCTTTACTTCCCGCTGGTGAGGCCAGTCTCTCTGGGCTTGCTCTATTTAGATCTGCATGTATTACAGTAAAATTGAACAAAATATGAAGAGAATATAAATTAAAATGTAGAAGACATGATCCCTGATATTACAACCAAAATAAAGGTTACGTCTTTAACCTGAGCCACTGGCTTTGTGAATTTTATATTGTCTGAAACTTCTGACAATATGCCACAACAAGGCCATTATATAAATGCACCATTTTCCCATGCCTGAAAAGGACAGCAGAGGAACTGCGCCCCCTCCACCTCCACTCCCACTGATTTGTTTCCAGTGTCTATAATGCATCGCTAATGAAATGGGCTGTGGCTGTGCTGCTGGGCAGTATCAGGGATTGTGTCTTTTATATTTTAATTTATATGTCCGTTCATATTTTGTTTGATTTCAAAGTAATACATGTAGGGCTGCATAGAGCAAGACCAGAGAGCCAGGCCTCACCAGTGGGGAGAAAAAGGTTAATGCAGGCAGCTAGAGGTCTGCTTTGCCTACAGATAATGATTAACACACACTATCAACTTGTAATGTGCAGGAGATTTTTCCGAATTATCACAATAATGGGAGAATTAGCATTAAGGCAGCCAAGTTCCATACAGTCTAGGGAGTCATAGTCTTCTGTAAAGTATGAGGGGGTGGAACGATTAACACTTCAGTGCAAATTGGTTGGGCAAATCCAACGCTTTGACATTATAATTGGGTAAATGGAACTCTCTAGAGAAATGATTAACAGAGATGTGCTGAACAACATAGTTTATATGATGACATTAGAAGAAATATCTTGTATCCAACTCAAGGAATTAATATGTGACTTGAAAAAATATAATAACCTCCATGAATCTATGATGGGCAGAGAGAACTCGCTGGATTTCAGGCCAGAGTCTATCTCTCCCTCATAAATGTGCAATGAAAATTCTTCTTGAAGCTTAACATAGTCTCCAAGGCTCGACTTATTTTATTTCCCTCCAACAAGCAGCTGCTGGAGAAACCATTAAAGGGTCAGAGGCACTCTCGAGATGGAGCAGCTAGACCACTCCAATAGATTCTGACATATACAATTCAAAACAGATCAAATATAGATTTTGTTATCAGTTACTCCCACCTTTCATTAATTTTAATCAATCACCTCCCCCAATATCTCAATAATAATATCTGCCATATATGTTAGCCAATCAGATCTTACCATCTGGCATAATGATATTTCTGTAATCCTTCGAATCCAGGTGATCCCTTAACATCCAGTTTTCCTTAGTAACCAGGTCCAGCCACAGAGTTCAAACATTACCAAAAATTCCATACAGATCACTGGCAAACCAGATTAGTACCTGATTCCATATCTGAGCATGCATCTAACTTATCTGGATAATGAATAAACCTTGTTCGTGAAGTTTGATTAAGTGTTCTGAATGTCCTTCTCATTAGAAACTCTGCTGATAAACACTTATATATTTCCCAGGTGGTCTTAAAATATGCTTTGTCCTTATGCTATCAGCCTTTGGCTAATGTGAACAATGATTTTTAAAAATACGTTAACGCATCCAAAACATCAGCACAGGGTGTTTTAAATCATAATCACTTGTTCAACTCTCTTACTGTATTTCATATTTGTGTTAACTTCTTTCTTGTTAGTTTATAAGTCTGTTTTAAAGTCATTTGACTCAATGCTGATAGTTCTGTCAGTATCTTCATGTCTAATGGTTTAAAAATCTTTACTAACTATCAGGACTTCTTTCTCTTACTGGCCTATTACCCAGTAATACATTCCAATACAATATTTGATAATAAACATTGAGGATAACTTTTCTTGCCTTAACTCAAGAATTGAGAAGAAATCTGGAGACCAGTTGAGAACTTGCAGCTGAAGTACAAATTTCAGACTGAGATGGCTCTTTTGACTTCAAGAAATTGGATAAATTGGGGTTGCAACCTGGCCCCTGAATTCTCTCCCTAATCATTCTCTGTCCCCTTTCTCTTCCAATGCTTTGCAAATCTAACTTTTTGAGCAGGTTTTTGGTCACTTCTCTCAGTATCTCATTATGTGCCTCATCTGAAGCACCTTGGATCTTTCAGCAGGTAAAAAACACTGTGTAGAACTATTGCTGCTAGAGAAGCATTTGGCTGTAAAGTTGTCCCACTGTTGAATACTTTATCGGCACCCACTGTTAAGAGCAGCCAATGAGCAGCCACAGGAATGATATTGAGCCCATTCATGCAAATGGTGGAAGTTTCAACTCTTGCTGATGAGTTCATTTTGGATCTTCCCAGTCTCTCACTAGTGCCATCATCAGGTTCACGCCCTGTGTGTGACGATGTGAAACCTGTCTCCTTGATTTTCTTGGCAAAGTGTCATAACATCTGGAGAAAAAAATCAATGTCACAAAAACAGAAAATGCTGGAAAATCTCAGATTCCAGCATCCACAGTATTTTACCTTTATCTGAGCGAGAAAACTGGAGTGTTTGTCTGGAGAGGAACATGCTGATTTTCTCACTGGAAATAACACTCTGCCACGTTTTGGTAAGATTTCACCCAACATATTCAAACAGATCATGGAAACACTTGGTGAACACATACTCCTTGCCATTTCTTGGAGCTCAATTGTCAATAACACTTGTTTGTCACCCACCCACTTGACCATCACCAACTATCTCATCACTGTCTCCACCACCCATTCCATTTTCAAGGACTTTAGGGAGGAAGATCAAGCCAGAGGGGGGAAAGAAGTCAGGGCTAGCCTGGAGACGCCTGGGAGGCCAGCAATTGGGGAGGTGTGGTGGCGCACGGCCAGCAGTGCAGGATTGCTCCACTGACAGCAATTAAGTTCAGAGCAATTTTCCAAAGCATTTTTTGCTAATGTGACTGCAGATTTTTGCCACCCTGGAGATTGGCAGCAACTGTTCATCTGCAGTAGATAGATTGAGATGTAATTGGGTAAAAAACATGTGTTGGTCATTTATCTGAAATGGAACAATTCATTGCCTAGCTGTGATGCCGAGTCTTGTGAACCAACCCGTTGTGTGTCATTGAGAATTCCTGGCATTGAAGCTGGATTTGTGGAGGTTAAACATGAATGTGTCTTTGACGTCATCTGAGGATGGCAAACATAGAAGGAAAGTCAACTTTTACGAGATGTGTAAAGAGTTAATTTCAAACACATTTTGTTCTTTTTTAATTTTGTGCCTTTGGTTAGAATTCCATTGACTCTATCTACACTTCCCTCTGCCTCAACAAAGCAGCCAGCATAATTAAGGACCCCACACATTCTCTCTTCCACCTCCTTCTTTCAGGAAAAGACGCAAAAGTTTGGGATAACCAACTCAAAAACAGCTTCTTCTCTGCTGCCATCAGACTTTTGAGTGGACCTACCTCACAATAAGTTGATCTTTCTCTACACCCTAGCTATGACTGTACCACTACATTCTGCACTCTCTGATTTCCTTCTCCATGAACGGTATGCTTTGTCTTTACAGCGCGCAAGAATCAATACTTTTTATTGTATGTTAATACATGTGACAATAATAAATCAAACCAAATCAAAATCAAATCAAAGTATTATGTACAATACAAACATGCCATTAGTCACTACTAGTGTTTGTGCTCTACACAGTTCTTCTTCCAATCTACTCCATATTACTCTATCATCTGACGTAATTCCTTTCTCTATCATGTGATTATCAAACTTCCCCCTTAAAAATATAGGGTGGGATTCTCCTAAAAAAAATTCTGAGTGTCAAATTCACATAAAAACCAAAGTAAATCCCGCTGTTCTTTCTTTAGCAGGATTTTCAAAATGAATCTCCCACACTCTGTGCACTGCAAGTGTACTAGCATAAATCTCAATAAAAATCAGTGGGTGGGCTATTCCTGCTAGAGAGACTGGCAGCAAAGTGCTGAGTGAGCCAGTATGCATGCATTGATGTATCAAAGTGATGAGTGGCAGATGCAGAGTGGCCCCGCACTGTCGGCCTCCCAATCGCTGGCCAGCTCGATTGCTGGTCAGTGAAGCAACCCTGCACATTTGGCCATTACTGGCCTCCCAGACGTTTCCAGGCCAGCCTTGACTCCCTCCCGGCCACCTTGAACTCCCTCCCACTCTCCCAAATGATGGTAAAGTCGGTGAAGATGGGGGAATTGGGATGGTCAAGGGGGTGGGTGATGAACAAGGGCAGTTATTGACAAGCAACAGTTGTCAGGTCATTATTTTAGGGGGACTGATGGACTATTAATTTAAACTCATAATGCCAAAGCCGCAGAGAAATAAGGGGCGTGAGCCTAATTTATAAAATAAGTACTGAGTGTTAAATAAGGCTTTCTGCCCATGGTAGGGGATGCCAAATGTTCCATATCTTCCTGTTCACGCTCCATGCCACACAGAGTGTTCACACGAAGTTGCGATTAGAAACTTAATACTGTACAAATGTCCCTTGTCTGCAATAGTATCAGGCCAAGTTCAGCAACCTGCCTGAATCTATACTTGCTATGTGACACTAATGCACAAAGCCTGACATGAACTCATGGCTCTAATGACAATCTCCATTCATACTCTTGTTGTTTATTGTATTTCTACATATCTCAATTAATGCAGGGAATCTAAATTTCTAACTTCAATAATTTTATTTCTTAAAAATTTCAAAATACCTCTGCAATTACAAAACGGCTCTGTCCATGTTTACAGTTCAGCTTCTTGTAGCTGCCGTTTACTTTGTTCTAAACCCACAATTAAATAATCAAGCACAGTAAGTGTAGAACACTTACCAAGTTCTCAAAATCAAACACAATATTTGAACATTGCAATCCTGTTGTAATTTATTGATATACAGGAAACTGTCTTTCATCATTGTTATCCATTTAAGTGGGTGCATAATTGCCTCAAGAGCCAGTCACATGATTTTGGTGGTGGTGTCATTAGGGATTTTACAATACAATAGTTCCAAGATTCAACTGCAAAGGAACAGTGCTTTAATGCACAAAATAAAGTGAAGCAAAACCACAAGCCTGCGGTGAACAGAACAGGACCGATACAATAATGGACCCATTCAGAGATCAGTCTTATACAGGGCTGGGTATACAAGCTCCATCTGATAAATAATTACCAATCAATGGGGAGCTCATGTTCTATGAGTCCTCCAGGGAGGTCAGTAGGTGATTCCCCCATCCAAATCCTGGGGCTATCACATGGAGGCTTCTGTTTTAGTTTCATTTTCTGCTCTGCACAGACAATGGCTCCTACGTTAACTTGCTGTTGCTATTTTGAATATATGGGTGGGATTTTCCACAGTAAGGAGTCCCACAACACCAGGTTAAAGTCCAACAGGTTTATGTGGTAGGAACAGCCACTAGCCCTTCATTAAGAGTTGTATTCACAAACACGGCATATAAAGACACAAACTTAATTTACAGAACAATGATTGGAATGCGAGTCTTTACAGGTAATCAAGTCTTAAAGGTACAGACAATGTGACTGGAGAGAGGGTTAAGAACAGGTTAAAGAAATGTCTCCAGACAGGACAGTTAATGAGATTTTGCAAGCCCAGGCAAATCGTGGAGTTAAAGATAGTGTGACATGAACCCAAGGTCCCGGTTGAGACTGTCCTCATGTGTGCAGAACTTGGCTATCAGCCTCTGAACAGTGACTCTGTGTTGTCATGCGTCATGAAGGCTGCCTTGGAGAATGCTTACACAAAGATCGGAGGCTGAATACCCGTGACCGCTGAAGTGTTCCCCAACAGGGAGAGAACACTCTTGCCTGGTGATTGTTGAGCAGTGTTCATTCATCCGCTGTTGTAACTTCTGCATGGTCTCCCCAGTGAACTATGCCTCAGAACATCCTTTCCTGCAGAATATCAGGTAGACAACATTGGTTAAGTTGCAAAAGTATGTACCGTGTACCTGGTGGATGGCGTTCTCATGATGATGATGATGTGATGGGCCAAATGGCCTCTTTCTGTACTGTAGAGCTTCTATGATTTCTATGATTCTATAATCTGTGTCGATGATCTGGTACGTCTTGCAGAGGTTGCTGTGGCGGGGCTGTGTGATGTCATGGTCACTATTCTGAAGGCTGGGTAGTTTGCCCCTTTGGGTGGGAGGGGAAAATTCCGCCCTATATATACAAACAACATGGCTGGTTCTACTGCTAAGTGCTCCCACTGGTGGGAAAGCAGGTCTGATTTGCGCTTCAATAGGCAACAGTTTTCACACACCACCCTGCTAATCAAATGGGCTAGTTCGGTCCCCACGTGATTACACTTGGATCCTCCGACTCCAGCAATGTGCAATCATTATTCATCATCAACAACAATATATGTGATGGCACTTCACAGCAACACATGTGATGTCAAGACAGACAGACAAACAAAAAGGGAAGTAGGGGATATGTGATTTCTCTCAGCCTTCCCCACTTTCATTTGCTGAAAACTAGAGCCAGATTTCTAACTCTTCCTGATTCTGATAAATAAGTCACAAGTTTGAAACATTAACTCTGTTGTCCTCTCTCTGCAGGTGCTGTCTGAGCTGCTCAATATTTCCCTGTTTTTGTGTATTTCAGATTTCCAGCATCTTGAAGGGTCGTCAGAAACTTGATCAGACAATTGACTCCTGAAGAGGGTCTTAAAGGAGAGGGGGAGGGGGAGGTATAATGGCGCTTAAGAAGGCAATTATAACTCCTGCTACATTCGAAAGTTGAAGACTTGAGTGAGAATTTTCCAGCCGTTCCAACTGGTGAAGTATTTGAACAACGGAGACCCAGTTACCAGTAGCAGAACTGAAAGATTCCACTGCTGGCCAATGATGGACCTCTTATGTCACTGCAAAACATGTTCAATGGGGCGGGGCAGTGAGAGTAAATCCTGCTGAGGGTGATGGATGGTGCAATAGAACAGAAGAGACACAAGGCCAACAGTAAATATTGTGAGGGAAGGTACAATAATGCTATCTGGATCTGATTTTAACAGTGGCATGGACATTTAATATTCTCCAGCTGATGCCTTCCTGTGTGAACAAGAAGGAAATTAATTATTTCTATAAGTCTCACTAAGTTAATTTTCCTGCTATATATCAGAGGCTTATTGAAAATTTCTATCCACTTTTGGTCACTGAATGGAATTTATCCTGACTCAGAGATTCTCCGACTAATTATTATATATTATTAACAAATATTCAGCAGAATTGTGGGTTATTTATTTTGTTCCCACCATCACGACATGTGGTTAACATTCACCGAGATGATGCAGTCATTTCAGCAGATTCTGTTGATACACTGCAGGGCGCTTTACACAATGGGTTCAGTGTAACGCTTTCACATACAATTAACTTCCAGAATTTACATTTGGCCGTGACATTTCACTCATCTGGCTGCCAATTTTGGAAGAGAAACTGCTGCTACATCTTTATACCGCTTGCACAATGGATTTGTCCTGCACAGTATTTTGGGACTGTTTGACCACAATTACACACTCATATCAGGATTGCTTGTTATCTTATAAGATGTTGACCCATAGTTTTCAAATGGAAACATTCTTGCTATATCCATCTGATCAGATCTCTCTAAAATTTTAATTACCTTAAATCACCCTCAGCCTCCTTTATTCTAGAGCAAAGAACTTTGATTTTCATTTGGTTTATTATTGTCATGTATTAGCATACAGTGAAAAGTAGTATTTCTTGCCATTCATAGAGAAAGAGAGAGTGCAGAATGTAGTATTAGTCATAGTTAGGATGTAGATAAAGATCAACTTAATGCGAGGTAGGGCCATTCAAAAGTCCGATGGCAGCAGGGAAGAAGCTGTCCTTGAGTCAATTAATACTTGATCTCAGACTGATGTATCTTTTCCCCTAAAGGAGAAGTCCAGGGTGCACGGACCTCAGCTATGTGGCTGCTTCACTGAGGCAGTGAGAATTGTAGACAGAATCAATGGATGGGAGGTTGGTTTGTGTGATGGATTGGGCTACATTAATGACATTTTGCAGTTGCTTGCAGTTTTGGGCAGAGCAGGAGCAATACCAAGCTGTGATACAGCCAGAAAGAATGCTTTCTATGGTGCATCTATATGTCACTCACCTGATGAAGGGGCAGCGCTCTGAAAGCTAGTGGCTTCTGCTACTAAATAAACCTGTTGGACTTTAACCTGTTGTTGTGAGATTTCTTACTGCTTCTGTAAAACCTCAGTCTATTCAGCCTTTTCTGATAGTTAAATCTTTTAATTCTGTTTCTGATTGGGTTTTTAATTTCTTCCATGGTCGTGTCCTTCCCTGCTTTTATAATCTTTCCCAAACCCCACAACTCACTGGGATTTCAACATCACCCAATTCTGGCCTCTTCAGCACTCCTGATTTTAATCATTCCACTACTGGTTGCCATACCTCCAGTGGTCTTGGCTCCATGTTCTGGAATATCCTTTTTCCCCACTTCTCTCTCATTATGTGGCATATTGTCATTTTGTTTTCTAACAGTTATAAATCACTATGGTAGTCTATTATTTCAGAAGTAGTAAATAAACATAAGTTGTTGTTGATAACATTTTTTACAACTTTATCAGAGTCTTTATATTATTTTGAATATGGAGACCAGAATTAAGTTCCTTCAGTTAAAATCTAATCAAAGTACATAACCTCTTTCCTATTCAATTCTACTCTTCCAGTGATAGAGAGTGATTTAACATGAGATTTGCCAGACCTCTAGCAAGGTTGAGAAGGTGCCATGGATAACTTCAGCTGGAGTGGGATTTGGATCTGCACTGTTGGCGTGGCTTAGCTTCACAAACTAGCCATCCAACCAACTGAGTTAAATCAACCCCCATTCTTCCAGTAATAGAGAATAGACAGAAAGTAGGTGGAGGCTGAGGAGAGACCTGATAGATGTCCACAAAATCATGAGAGGCATATACAGAACAGTCAAAGGTTTTTCTTCCCAGAGTGGAAGTGTCAACCATAAGGGGGCACTGGTTCAAGGTGATAGGAGCAAGTTTAAGGGAGTGTGTGGGGGAAGTTTTTCATGTAGAGAATGGTAGGTGCTTGGAACGTGCTGCCAGAGAAGGTAATGGAAACAGGCACATTAGCAACTTTTAAGAGGCATCTGAAAAGGTTCATGCATAAGGAGGGAATAGAGAGATACAGATCGAATAAGGCAGAAGGGTTTTTGTGTTAGTTTAGCTTGGATATCATGATCAGTTTTGGTCCCTTTACTCGAGAAAGGATATATTGGCATTGCAGGGGGTATAGAAGAGATTGATTCTGGAATTGAGAGGGTTGGCTTATGAGGAGAGACTGAGTAACCTGGGAGCGTACTCATTGGAATTTAAAAGAATGAGAGGCAACTTATAGAAACATTTAAAATTATGAAGGGAATAGACAAGATAGAAGCAGGGAAGTTGTTTCCACTGCAGGAGGAACTAGAACTAGGGGGCATAGCCTCAAAATAAGGGGGAGCAGATTAACAGCTGAGTTGAGGAGGAACTTCATCACCCAAAGGTTTGTGAATCTATGGAATTCTCTGCCTGGTGAAACAGTTGACACTACCTGGTTCAATATTTTTAAGGCAAAGATAGATAAATTTTTGAACAGTGAACGAATTAAGGCTTATGATAAGCGGGTAGGTAAGTAGAGTGGTATGGAAAAATCAGCCACTATCTTTTTTCCATTCATTTGTGGGATACAGGCTAGTCAGTATTTATTAGAACATATAACACTACAGCACAAACAGGCCCTTCGGCCCACGAGTTGCGCCGATCTATACCTACCAAGCCATTGACCTATCTATAACCCCCTATCCCATTAGTTCCCATATACTCATGCAGAAGTCTTTTAAAAGACCCCAGCGGGTTCACCTCTACCACCACCAATGGCAGCCGATTCCATTCACTTACCACCCTCTGAGTGAAAAACTTACCCTAACATCCCCTCTGTATTTGCTTCCCTGCACCTTAAATCTGTGTCCTCCCATAGCGACCATTTCAGCCCAAGGAAATAGCCTCTGAGAATCCACCCTATCTATTCCTCTCAACATTTTATAAACCTCTATCAGGTCGCCTCTCAACCTTCGTCTCTCCAGGGAGAAGAGTCCCAGCTCCCTCAACCTATCTTCATAAGCTATGCCTCCCAATCCAGGCAGCATCCTTGCAAATCTCCTCTGCACTCTTTCAATAGCTTCCACATCATTATTGTCCATCCTTAGTTGCCCTTGGAGGGCAGTTGAGAGTCAACCATATTGTTGTAGCTCTCAATACGCATGTAGACCAAATTGGGTAAGGACGACAGATTTCCTTCCCTAAAGGACATTTGGGAACCAGATGGGTTTTCCTAACAATCAACAAGGATTTCATAGTCATCAGTAGATTCAAACCCAAGTCCTCAGAACATTAACTGAGTTTCTGGATTAATAGTTTAATGATAATACTACTAGGCCATCATCTCCCCAATGATGGAGCAAACTTGAGAAGCCAAATAGCCTACTTTTGCTCCTTGTCTGACTGGCACAAGCTTGGAAGATTGAAGAGCCTGTTCCTGTCCTGTACATTGATTTGATCTGATTTATTATTGTCATATGTAATCTATACAGTGAAAAGTATTGTTTCTTGTGCAATATATAGACAAAGCATACTATTCATAAAGAAGGAAAGCAGAGAATGTAGTGTTACAGTTAAAGCTATGAAGTAAAAAAAATCAACTTATTGCAAGTTAGATCCATTCAAAAGTTTGATCGCAACGGAGAAGAAGCTGTTCTTGAGCCATTTGGTACATAACCTCAGACTTTTGCATCTTTTTCCTGATGGGAGAAAGAGGAAGAGAAAATGTCCAGGGTGCGTGGGTTCCTTAATTATGCAGGCTGCTTTGCTGAGGCAGCAGGAATTATAGACAAGCCAATGGATGGAGGCTAGTTTGCATGATGGATTGGGCTATAATTCCTTGAGGTCCTGGACAGGGCAAAAGCTCATACCAAGCTGTGATACAACCAGAAAGAATACTTTCTGCGGTGCATCTGTAAAGGGTGATGAGAGTCATGTCTGAAATGCCAAATTTCCTTAGTCTTCTGAGAAAGTAGAGGCATTGGTGAGCTTTCTTAACTATAGTGTTGGCACAGGGGGAGCAGGAAGAGTTGTCGGTGATCTGGACACCTAAAAACTTGAATATCTCGACCTGTTCTTGAATTACCCCAGTGTTTCATTCACATTTTTATAAGTGTATTAATCTGTGTTGCCACGTTGAATGTTTTGTGAATCATGTTTTGCTCACCTTCCTATTTAGTCTCTCGTTTCTCAAGGAATAAGTAATCTTCTTACTCCTCCTAGAAAAATGCAGCACATTTACACATTTTAAATTTAGTATGAGTTACAGAAACAGGCCATTTGGCCCAACTGGTCGATGCTAGAATCCATTAGCTTGATGGCTTGGTTGAGGGGTTTGCAGTGGCATAGGAGTCAGGAAGCAGAGAGGGCTTGGATTTTCATCCATCGGATCCAGAGAAACTTTGGACCCTAATGGAAAAACAGGTCAATAAGTCTCTGCTACACTATCCAGTCTTCTTCAAACAGGGACTGTTTGTTCCAATTTATTGTTTCCGAGAAGAACTTACCATATATTCCCAGAACTAATCCAAAGCAAAACCCAATAATAAAACATATTTTTAAAAAAGGCACACACAAGGCTTGGAATCTACATAAAGATATTTTATTAATTTATGAGAATGCAATTGATGTGGTGTTAGAAATAGAGAAGTTTATTGTCTGTTGAAAATATTGTAATATATCAGCAGATTGGCTGAATGGGAGGATGTGGGATACGTTCAGTCATACACAGCTTTAAGATACCATCTCATTGAAGTCTTTCTGACTCTGCCAGAACACATCAGATAAATACACACCCTTCTCTTTCTCAGCATCTTCATTCATCCTTGGCCATACATGGGGAAAACAAGAACAGAAGCCTGTGAATTTATTTACACTTGGAGAACTGAGTCTATTCATGTTGAAATATTCAAGTTGATGGCAACATTTTAAAGGGCCTCTTCTCATTTGGAAGCAGAGGAAGACATTTGATTTCTTCCTTCACTTCCTCCTTACTTGAAATGCTTTGATTGATTTGAGTGCAGCTTGAAGTTCAAGCTCCTCCGCTGCTGACATCTTTGCTCATGCCTTTGTTACACTGCATGTACCTACGCTAATGCTCCAAGACAGGTCTCTCACACTGCACCCTTTGTAAACTTGAGCTCTTAAAATATATGCTGCCAATTTAAAAAAATCCCACCCTTGTTTTCAAATGTTTCTGTGGCTTTGGCCCTTCCTTGTCTTTTTAATTGTATGCAGCCTCAGAACTTTCAGTGATCTCTGCTCTCCTCCAATTTCAGCAGTTTGGCCTTCCACAGTTTCCATCTATCCACTAATGGCTGCTGTGCCTTCAGCTACCTGGCCCCTAAGCGTGGGAATTTCTTCCCGAAACCTCTTCAGTTATTTCAAACCTCCCACTCTGACCAGGTTTTTGGTCAGCTCCCCATACCTCTCTGTGTGGCTCTGTGTCAAAATTTGTTTGATACATACTCCTGTGAAACAACTTGGAACATTGTACTGAATGAAAGGTGCTACGTTAAAGCTCTGGAATTCCTTCACTGCACCTTGTAAACTCATTTTCCTTCTTTCAGGAGATCCTTAAAATTGACAAATTTAACCAAGCAGTACTGGGAGATATACATTGGGCAGAGAGGAAGGGGCAACTTGAACTATTAAGTGGTTAAACTATTAAAACTCTTACTGGATATTACATGAGACAGTTTTTAGTCTCAGTTCCCATGGGGGAATATAGATTGATGATTGGGTCTAATAATGTTGAGGGAGAAACTGACCTTTGCCAAAATTGCTAACTGTTGTTAGCATTTGAATTTTTCCAACTGAACCAGGCACTTTCTGTGCTGAGTAGTTATTCTTCTCGTTATTTAAGTAGCTGCACTCAAAAGCTGTCTTCTGCAGTTACGATCACTGGGAGAGGGAGAGAAGCCAGGAATTGGGGCTCCCACCACCAGGAACATCCTTTCTTTGAACATCTGTTCGAATTTTATAGGCTTCTATGAGATCCCTCTTCATTCTTCTGAACTCACAAATATTATCTAATGGACCTCATCTCTCCTTATTCTTTATAAATAAATAAATAAAACAATAAAATAATAAATAAATATTCAACAGTCCACCATCCCAGGAATTAGTCTGGTAAGCCTTCACTGCACTGCCTCTATGGCAAGCACATTCTTTCTCAAATAAGCAGACCAAAACTGCACACATAATTCCAAGTGTGGCCTCACCAAGGCTTTGTACTATTGCAGCAAGATATCTCTGCTCCTGTACCCAAATCCTCTCACTATGGAGGACAAATAAGCAGTCTCACAACACCAGGTTAAAGTCCAACAGGTTTATTTGATATCATGAGCTTTCAGAGTGCTGTTCTTTCATCAGGTGAGTGTCATGAAAGCCAATATACCATTTGCCTTCTTTAACAATTGCTGTATCTGCGTGCTTATCTTCAGCAACTGGCGTATGAGGACACCCGGATCTTGTTGCACATCCCACTTTCTCAATTTATAGCCATTCAGATAATAATCTGCCTTCCTGCTTTTGCTACCAAAGTGGATATCCTCGCCCATATCCACATTATACTTTATCTGCCATGCAAATTGGATTTCAGAACAAAGATGCGCCTTGTTGGACATGGGATCTTTTACGTCCATCGAAGAGGGAAGTTGGGGCATCAGTTTAAGATCTAAAATATGGTACACCCAACAGTGTTGCACTCCCTCAGTATTAGCATTAGGGAGAATCAGACTGGAGTACTTGCTCAAGTTCCTGGAGTGGAACTTGAACCCACAACTTTCAGTGAGAAGTCAGAGGCTAGGAATAAGCAAAGTACTCTGTAAATTTGTTTTTGTACCATAGCAACAGTAAGGTGGCCTCTCTACATACGGGAAAAACTTCATGTCTTAGAAGCACGTTACTGAGGCTTACAAATTATCAATGGAAAAATGTAGACACAGAATTGGACCTCTGCAATTTCCTTTAATATTTTATCATAATCAAAAACTATCCGTTCAATCCGAATCATTTAAGGCCGTCACTTTCACCAAATTACCAGGGAGAGTAAGCGTTTCTGACAAGGGCCTCTTACCAGCCCAAACAAAATTCTTGGGTCTACACTCGAAGTGCGTAACCAACAACATGAATTTAAATAGTAATTTCCTGATACTACTCCCCCATTCAAATCGATTTTTCATAAACCAACTAAAATTATTGGGGTTTGGATTTGCTGGAATAGATTTGGTTTTAAATATGCAGACATAGCAAGCAAAATTTGGAAGACAAATGGCATGTTGGCTTTGCTTGCAATGTGACTGGAGTGCAAGAATAAGCAAGTCTTTGTACAACTGTACAGGATTTTAATGGGACCACATCTGGCATACTGCATATAGTTTTGGTCTCAATATCTAATGAAGGATATATCTGATTTGGAGGTGGTACAGTGAATACTCACTGCCTTGGTCGCTGAGATGAGAGACTTGTCCTACAATTATTAGCTGCATAAATTGAGTTGATACTACCTGGAGTACAGAGGACTGAGAAGTGATCTTATTGAAACAAGTTAAAGGAGTTTGACTGAGAACATATTCCCAATGGTTGGGGACCTAGGTTTAGGGAACAGTCTCAGGATAAGAGATTGACCATTTCAGATTGGAACAAGAAGAAATTTCTTCACTTGGAGATAAATGAATCTTTGGGAATATTTATCCCCGGTGAACTATGAATGTAACATTAATCCAGTTTTTGAGAAACTTCTAAAGCTAAAATGAAAAGGTGCCACAAACCTGGATTTAGTTAAAAAAAAATGATAAGCTGGCACTTAGGAAAAGGAAATGTAAAGGAATATTAATGGCTGGCCAAAGGAGAGAAATTTAAGAAGAAGGAAATTAGGTTTTGAACAAATGGAATTCATTCAAAAAATCAATTTCTATCCCAGTTTAGTCTGGGGACTCATATGTCAGTGCCGACACCATGCTGGAGGGTGATGTGGGCCTGCTGTATTAATTCCAACTCTTGCTGTTAATTATAACCTCATTGACAGTTCTAACTGCCAACTTCAGTTGCAGCCTCCTGCATGCTCCAGTTGGTGAGTAAAATGTTTTTTTTTCCTGAATCCTTTATTTACAAAAGAATGATAGAGATCATGTAACTTGGAGATCATATGATTATGGCAAGTTACAGTACACACCATGCACAATGTATAAAGGCAAAGCATTGCTCCAAAACATCTCCCTTTCCAAAAACATGTACATCGCTTACACTGTAATTTGCAAATTACCCACATATATGGGAATAGAAAACTGTTCATTCTAGCCTGTTCTAAGCTTGTCTGCTTCTACATGTTTAATGATTCGGGTCTTCCCATGGACGCATGCAGGAGCTGTTGGTTCACCTGGTGTCTGTTGGTTCCTGATGGGATGTTGTTGCTTCGAGATATGTCATTGCTATGGAAGCAGTTAATCTCTGGTATTTAGTTCAGTTGGTGAAATCTGATCTACTTTGTCGTCTGTTTGGTTGCACATGAGTGTCTGTGGTTGCAACAATAACCTGGTTGTTCATTCTCACCATGTAAGATCTGGTGATAACTGCTTCACATCGGTTTCAAGTTGCCATGCAACGGGGCTGATTTTTTTCAGTACATTGAATATTTGCATTCTGATTGTCTCTTTAACTCTCAAATTGCTTTTGTCACTTTGTCAGTGAAATTTGGCCTTCTGTTTTTTCGCTTTTTGTTTCACTCACTCCTATCACTACTTCAGTCGTTTTTTAGCTATTGGAAGAATAATCTAATAGTGATCTGACATTAGTCACTGGACTGGAATACTTTTCATGCACACATTGCAATCTCTTTGGTATATAAAGGGTCAGTGGTCCAAGCTTTTCACATGCTTTGACTGAGATGAGAGGATTTTATTAAATGTCTATAATCTGGAACTGCAGTCCTTCTTTCTTAGGTATTGGGCTCTCAACTTAGTTTGTCCTCTTGTGATGCATATTGTCTCAACTTCACCTTTGCTATAATATTCACATTCACATTTTCAGATTATCATCTTGAGCAACATCACATTGAGGCTGGAATTTTACCATCCATCCTCCATGGGAGTTGGAGTGGGCAAGGGGCGGACAATAGAAAAGTCTATTGACCCCGACTGGGATTTTACGTTTACAGGACGAGTGAGGCCGTAAAGTCCCACCCAGCATTTATGGTGTTGAATGTAGCACTGGGGTCTGACATTTCACATCAACTCAGTGTGTTCCTTACATTAATAAAATGATCAAACTGGTTCTTCAAGACAAGCTTGGTTTTTCCTTTCTTCAGGGAAATCCAGTGTGTAATAAAGATTGCAGTACTCATTCACTGACATTGGCGAGTTGTTCTCTTATTCATTCAACTGTGGTGTCTAACTCTGTGGCAATTTCACAATTCCACCATCGAGACTGAAAGAATTTCCAATTCATTTCTAAATCTGTCTCCATCTCCATAGGAGTTTGTACTGGAATACACAAAGCCATCGTGACTCACCAGTGGTCAATGTCCCGTACAAAGTTGCAGACTGAAGTTTTAATTATTCTCTGCTGTTTCTTACAGCAGCTGGCTCTCTTTCAGTGATCAAAATCCTCTCAAGTGCAGCCACACGCTCCTGACACCATGGCTTCTTCAGAATCCTTTACTCACAAAGGAATGACATCAGAGGTCACAAGACTGTGGCAAGCCACTGTATACAGCATGCGCAGTGAATTTAAGACAAAGATACTTCTCCAAAGAGTGTGATTGTTTGCAATTCTCCCATGTTAGTCACTAGGAACTCGACTTATTTTTAGTTTCCAGTTGGCAGTGTTCCCCTGACAGTAACCGTTGTTCAATTGGCTGAGGGCTCTCTGCTGGCCTGACTTAGGTGTCCAATCCATGTTTTTTCTTTCTTCTCCAAAAGTTCCTGCTATCTCTCTCCCTCTTTAACTCAAACTGTTGTCCAGTCCTGCAGGATACCTCATGTGATCTGATCTTGCGTCCAAGAAGCTGATCTTCATACACAGCGGAAGGTAAAAATTAGTATTGGTTATTCTGCTCGAGCTCTGTGTTAGTGCAACTTTGCCGGATGAGTGCAACAACCTAATGTCCCAACTTTTCTCCAATATCCTTTAACGCACCAACCTAACGAATGTTTCTGAATGGAAAATCATGTCTCACAAATTTTATTTGAGTTTTTTGAAGAGGTAATCAAGAAGGTAGATAAGGATAGTTCAGTTGATATAGTCTACATGATCTTTAGCAAAGTCTTTGACAAGGTACCGCATGGTAGGTTGTTGCATAAGGTTTAATCTCATTGAATCCAGGATCAGGTATTTAAATGATTACAAAATCAGCTTTTTAATGGAAGCCAAAGCATTGTTGTATAGGTTGTTTTTCAAACTGAGGCCTGTGACCAGCGGTGTGCCTCAGGGATCAATGCTTGGTCCAGTGTTATTTGTCATTTATATTATTGATTTGGATGAGAATATAAGAGACATGGTTAATAAGTTTGCAGATGACACCAAGATTGGTGGCATGGTGGATAGTGAAGAAAGTTATCTCCTATTGCAATGGGATCTTGATCAATTGTGCCAGTGGGCTAGCGAATGGCAGATAGAGTTTAATTTAGATAAATGCAAGGTGTTGCATTTTGGTAGATTGAGCCAAGGTAGTACTTGTTCAGTTAATGGTAGGGCTTTGGGCTTCTTGAAAGTGGAGTCACATGTGGACAGACTGGTGAAGAAGGCATTCAGCATGCTTGGTTTCATTTGGTCAGAACTTTGAATATAGGAGTTAGGATGTCTTGTTGAAGTTGTACAAGACATTGATAAGGACACACTTTTGGTCACCCTATTATATAAAGAATATTAATAAACTAGAAAGAGTACAGAAAGGATTTACTAGGATGCTACTGGGACTTGATGGTTATAAGGAGAGGGTGGATAGACTGGGATTTTTTTCTCTGGAGCATAGAAGGCTGAGGGGTGATCTTATAGAGGTCTATAAAATAATGAGGGCCATGGATCAGATAGATAGTCAATATCTTTTCCCAAAGATAAGAAGTCTAAAACTAGAGGGCATAGGTTTAAGGTGAGAGGGAAGAGATACAAAAATGCCCAGAGGGGCAATTTTTTTCCACACAGAGGGTGATGAGTCTCTGGAACAAGCTGCCAGAAGTAGTAGTAAAGGCAGTTACAATGTTGTATTTTAAAAAGCATTTAGACAGTTACGTGTGTAAAATGAGTATAGAGGGACATGAGCGAAATACAGGCAATTGGGATTAGCTTAGGATTTCAAAACAAAAGGGCATCGTGGACAAGTTAGGCCGAAGGGCCTGTTTCCATGCTGTAAACCTCTATGACTCTATCTCTTTGACCTCCAGCTCCACAGACCATTGAGGAAAAGGTTCAGATTCCTTTTACCATTTCTGCAATAATAATTTCCTGATTTCCCTCTGAAAAGGTGGATATTTAGTGAGTCTACTAGTGACGCCAAGTCAACTGTCTGTTACTCTTTTGTTTCAATGCTGAGCATTCCATCTATCCAAATTAGATTGACTGAATGCAAGCTGTAATTTTTAGCTGAGACTTTCCTGGATAGTATGATAATCACAGAAACCACAGTGACACAAGAATAATGTGTGGGTTTCCTCCAGGTGCTAGGGTTATGGGGATAGGATGGGATTGTGGTTGGTGCAGATTCAATGAGCCAAATGACCTCCTTTTGCACTGTAAGATTTTATGATTCTATGATATTTGGGAGTGGTAAAATGGATTCTAACTGAGGAGTTTGAATTTATATAGAATAGAAGATTCCTGGGGGTAAGTTACAGAGAGAAATCTAATCAAGTTTTTCAGAGTTTCATACATAGAACAATGGATATCAGGAAGGCAGTGACAGGCTGGAGTTTAATACAGATGTTCAGAGGAATTACGTGTAGAATATTAACAGGATCATTTGGCAAGCTAAGATGAATGTTTCAGCACCCACTAATTGGGTCAATGTAATGTAATTCTAAGCTTTATTCAGACAAATCTGAGAAATGAACAAGTTCAATTTTTATTTTAAGTACACATTCCTTGCTAATAGATCATATCCTGAACAGCCAAATTCTGCAAATGTGGAGCTGTTTCACAAAGTTGATGAAGATGGAATTGGCCATTTTAGTTCTCAGACCCAGAATTTAAATAAAAACTTTCAATTCCCCATGTCAATTACAAACTGTTTCTTACATGATACTGAGCTGCTTTCTAAAAATAACATGCACAGGAGGAAAATAGCAGGTGCCGCCTCCCAAATCCTTCCAGCATGAGTGCTATCTATTTTCTTCTCTTCTCTCAGAATCATAAATATAACCCTTTTGCGATTACATGAGTGAATTGAACAAATACTTTACCTGTAGAGAGGTCTTGGTGGGTCAAAGAGTTCCTTTGCCTCATGGTCTCTCAAGTGTTCAGAAGAATCCTTTCATCGAGCAGCCAGGAGATTGCAACACTATCAATCTGGCATTGTAAGGTGGGTTCAATGACTGCAAACTAAGGTCAGAAGTTTTTTAGCTATAATTTATATATGTACCAAAATCTTAAATTCTGTAGCCATTTGATAACAGTTAAACTAAAGCCACCTAAGGCAGTAAATGGAATAAAGCAGTTCAACTTCAAGCATTAGTTGATATTAAAATACAACTCCAAGACAATCAGACATAAATATTAACTTGGAATAGAAAAAAATTAGGACTGACAGTCATACAAAACAGGCCATTCTACCCAAAATACCAATCTCTTCCTACCCTCCTTCATCTCAATCAGGTAGAATATTCTGCTAATATTTCTTCCTTGTGTTTATATCTAACTTCCCTTTAACTGTATCTATGATATTCAACTATTCTTTGTGGTAACGAATTCCACATTCTCTCCACCCTTTTGGTAAAGATGTTTCTTCCGAATTCACTATCAGATTTATTAGTGACTACCTCATATCTATGTTACTTGGTTCTGGTCTCACCCACGTGTGGAAATATTTTCTGCAGAAGGTTAGAAGGTTTACCAGGGTGTTTTCTGGTATGGAAGGTCTTAGCTATGAGGAGACATTGGGTAGATTGGGGTTGTTCCCCCTGGAAAGACAGAGAATGAGGGGAGACCTAATAGAAGTGTACAAAATTATGAATGGCATAGATAGGGTGAACAGTGGGAAGCTTTTTCCCAGGTTGGAGGTGACGATCACAAGGGTTCACTGGCTCAAGGTGAGAGGGGAGAGGTATAACTCAGATATCAAAGGGTGGTGGGGGTCTGGAATACACTGCCATGTAGGGTGATGGAGGCAGACTCGCTGGCATCGTTTAAGACTTACCTGGATAGTCACATGAACAGACTGGGAATAGAGGGATACAAATAAATGGTCTAGTTGGATCAATGAGCGGCACAGGTTGGAGGGCCAAAGGGCCTGTTTCCTGTGCTGTACTGTTCTTTTTGCTTTGTTCTTTGCATGTCTACCAGGCAATCCTTTTCATAATCTTAAAGACTTGCTAGGTCAGTCCTCAGCTTTTTTTTTGCTAACCACAGTTTCAAAATTAATCTTGCAAGGAGCAGTTAAAAAAGCTTCAGAATGATCTCTAGAGAAAAGGAATTGGAAGAAAATAAAACTGTGGGAACTTCTGAGATGCAATTGACAGGGAAAGCTGGAGTGGGGGCAGAGGAACATGCCATTGTCATGGAGGGTAAGCAATTAGACTCCTTTATTTGTACTTTGAGAAATATATTTAGGGAACAAAGAACAAAGAACAATACAGCACAGGAACAGGCCCTTCAATAGCGGCGTGAGCTCGTTCGGCTGAAGGGCCTGTTTCCCGTACTGTTTTGTTCTTTGTTCTTTGTTAATCTCCAAGTCTGCACTGATTGCGTTATCCGATCAGCATACCCTTCTTTCCTCCTTCCTTTACTTAAACTGCTCTAATCTGCCTTGGATTACACTTGAAATTTAAATGATATTTAATGGTTCTGTATTCTCGTAGGGAATTCCTTGTAAATTGCATGAAAAGTCTCAATGTTTGCTGGAAAAATGCTTTTTTAAATCACCTAAACTATATTCTTGACATTGAATCAATAGTTAAACTGAATGCTGAGAAACTCAAGTGACCAGGACTGTTTAAAGTTCTCCTACTCTTTGGAAGGCACTCATCTAACAGAGACACAGGGCGGAATCCCGGCGGGATCTTCTTGCCTCACCAAAGGAAACCCACTGATAGCCAATGATGAGCTGCCTCTGCTGTTAGATAACACACTTCAGGAGGCTAGAAAATCCCTCCCACAGGATCACACAATGTGCTGGTCAATGTTTAATCTTTCATCCAACACCTCAAATAGATTATCAAGACATTATTTTTCATTCCTCTTCTTGGGGAGCGTGAATTGTTGCCCTCTTTTCTGCCATTGAAACAGTAACTGCATTTCAAAAAAAGGTTCCCATTGGCAGTAAAACAATGTGGGATGTTCTGAGATTGCAAGACATTAAAATAATACAAAGTTCTTTCTTTGTATTTAGCAATGAGGAAAGTTGACCATTTTATTTGTTCTTGGGATGTGGGTGACTTTGACAAGTACAGGATTAGTTGCCAATCCTTAGTTGTCTTGAGGTTGTTAAGGGGTCACTGGTTTCCCTGATAAGTAAGCTAGACTAGGGAGGAGAGGTCTTCCCTGCAGGTCTGTGATCAACCAGCTGATTAAAAAAAAAACAAATAGATAAATGCAATCATTTCACAAGTTATTGTGGAATATTAATTGGAACTACATAAGTTATTCATTCGGTACCGGAATGACTCTTCTCTGAATACAATCTACACTGTAAAGATTGTGCAGTCCACCTGCTCTCGATCTCCAGCTTCTCCCTAAATGATTCCAGGTTTTCCTGCAATATTCCACCCAGCACTCTATTCTATGTGTTAATCACACTTTGTGCAGCAGCTCATTACAATGAGGCTGAAAACTACCACAATCCTTCCATTCTCACATGATCTGTGACAGGACTTGGGATCTTCCAGATCAATTCTTCACTTGACTGGCATCAAAGAAACCTTCTCTTTTGTACTCTGAGGTGGGCAGGGAATTCTTAGAACACTATTGAAGAATAGCATAGCACAAAAGGAGGCCAGTCATCCCATCGTCTCCAATTGATTCCACTTTCCCTGCTCTTTCCCCAGAGCTTTACTCTTTAAGTATTTATCCAATTTCCTTTTGAAATTTATCATATGTGCTTCAGGCAGAGCATTGCAGACTGTACTAACTCACTGTGTAAACAAATTCTTCTTAACTCTTCTCTGGTTTAATTGCATTGTTGGTTCTTTTTCTAATTGCCTTAAATCTGTGTCCCCTGATTAAAACCAAGTGGGAATAGATTTTACATATTTACTTTTTCAAAAGGTGCTCAGATTGTATCTCATCTTGTATACAAGTCGATATCTAAGGAACAAATATTCGCTGCCAACTCATCAGGGTGCCAGGGCTTTAAAACCCTTGCTCTGTGTAATCCTGCATATAATGAAAACCATCCGAATCTTGTTGTATATTTGGCACCTTGAACCATATAAATTCCAGGAAGCCATAAGATGAAAGATTCCTTCAACCACATGACGGGATTCTGGAAAACACAAAGGGTTAACCATGAATTCTGAGTAAGGAAAGCCACAGAGATTTCACGTAGATTGTGAAATGGCTTTAAGAAAAAAAGGCTAACACCACAAGTATGATAACTGCCTAACAGCCAGGGTGGAATGCACGGGTCACAATGTTTATGAAACCATCCAAGGAGTCCACAAATGTAACCCACACTAACAGCATTGCTGTACAAAACATTTATACAGCACCTTGCACACACACACACACACAACATCCCAAAATGCTTCACAGCTAACAAAGAACTTTAACCGAACTGCACATAACAAACTCTCACTAATATAGCCCAATCCGTCACACAAACCAGCCTCCCATCCATTGACTCTGTCTACACTTCCCGCTGCCTCGGAAAAGCAGCCAGTATAATTAAGGACCCCATGCATCCCAGACATTCTCTCTTCCACCTTCTTCCATCAAAATACAAAAGTCTGAGGTCACACACCAATCAATTCAAAAACAGCTTCTTCCCTGCTGATGTCAGTTTTTTGAATGGGCCTACCTCCCATTAAGTTGATCTTTCCTTACATCTTAGCTGTGATTGTAACACTACATTCTGCAGTCTCTTGTTTCCTTCTCTACGAACAGTATGCTTTATCTGTCTAGCATGCAAGAAACAATATTTTATTAATTCATGTGACAATAATAAATCAAATCAAATCAAAAATGAAATAAGTGAATGGATAATGTGTTTTTGGTGTTGATTGCGGGATAGAAATACTAACTTTTCCATGTTACATTTTTCATGGCAATGCTTCTACCAACCAGAATCTACTTGCCAATCAATCAGCGCTCTCTTTTACAAAGCCGTATCTATTGTTATCATCCATTACTGTTGGTAATTTCTTGTGAACTGTGATGATGAGTGCAAGATGAAAAACGTTAATAAATTATCTCTTTTTTCAGCAATACTCAAGATCTGTACTATCAAATGACTTTGGGAAGGGAGATTGGCTGATGAAGAGCGATTGAGGAAACTGGGCCTATATTCCCTAGAGTTTAGAAGAATGAGCAGTGACCTTGCTGAAGCACACTAAATTCTTACAGCACTTCACACAGAAAGAATGTTGCCCCTGGCTAGAGGGCCCTAGACCCAAGAATCCAGTCCCAGAATAAGGGATAGGCCATTAAGGGCAGAGATGAGGAGGAATTTCTTCACTCAGTGGGATGGGGAATCTTTGGAATTAATTCCCTCAGTATACTCAAGGATTGTAGAGGCTCAGTCATTGAATATATTCAAGACAGAGATCGATGGATTTTGAGATATTAGAAAGCATCAGGGGATATGGAAATGGTGCACGAAGTAGCATTGAGGTTGGAAATCAGTTACGATTTAGTTGAATAGTGGGGCAAACTGATGGGGTAGAATAACCTAAGCTATTACCTCTATTTCCAATATTCTTAGATAAATAGAACGTATATGACATTGTAATGATGCTGAAAAAATGGCAGCCAATTTCTAACCAGCAAGATAAAAGTGAACAGACAAATCATGTGATAAAGATTTGTAAAACAATAACGTGGTTCTTTCTTTGAAGAAAGGAGCATATATACAGAATGTCAACTGAGAGACTAGGGATATACAAGTGACAATTCTCCTCTTGCTGCTTAAGGACTGAGTACAAGTCATGGGATTACGATATCATATCCTGTCGAGGTGATTGACAGCAATTTAAGATATGTCACCTAACTTCTGCTTGTAAGGACCAAATAACAGTCGCTAGGCAATGGCCATCTCCAATAAGGCAGAATCCACTCTTATCCCTTGACATTCAATGGCTTTACCATTGCTGAATACTCCACTGTCAACATCCTGAGGAGTTACCATTGAACAGAAGCTGAACTGAACTGGCCATATAAATACTGTGGTTACAAGAGCAGGTCAGAGGCTAAGAATTCTGTGGTGAGTAACTCATTTCTTGATTCTCCAAACCCTGTCCACCATCCAAAAGACATAAATCACAAGTGTGATGGAATTCTTTCCACTTGCCTGGATGAGTGCAGCTCCAACAACACTCAAGAAGCTCGACACCATCTGGGACAAAGAATCACATTAGATTGGCACCGCATCCATAAACATTCAATTCTTTTTCACCAATGCATAGCTGCAGCGTTGTAAACATTACAAGATGCATTGAAAGAATTCACCAAGGATCCTTCAACAGAACCTTCCACAGCCATGATCTTCACCACCTAGAGGGACATGGGCAGTAAATATCTGGGAATACCATCAAATGGAAGTCCCCATTCAAGATAACTTACAGTCCTGCGTTGGAATTATGTCACTGTTTCTTCACTGCCACTAAGTTAAAATCTTGGCACTCCCTCCCCAGCAGCACTGTGGGTGTACTGACATCCTGTGGGCTGCAACGATTCAAGAAGGCAGCTCACCACCACCTTCTCTTGGTCAATTAGGGGTGAGCAATAAATACTGGTCAACAACTTCCACATCCTAGGAGCGAATTTTTTTGAAAGATCGCACCAGCAATGATTTCATAACTGGGATTGCCTTGTACAAGGAAAAAAATAGCAGGGCTTTGGAAAAAGAGCAGGGTTATTAACAAATTGGCGAAGATGTGAGTGGCCAAAGGTGTTTTCCTGTGCTGTATCAGTGGAGAAGGTTGTTTCAAATGTAACTTTCTCACAATACTGCATGAAAATGGAGCCAGATGGATGTTCCAAATCCCAAGATATTACTAGCATGGGATTCATTTAAAGAGCAAATGGAAAAGATGTAGAAAAAGAAGTAAATTTCCAGTAAAGATAAAAATGTGAGAAGCAAAGGCTCGATTTTAATCAAATGTGAAACTAAACAAGCAGAATTTAGTATTCATAGAAGACATAACAACAAGCACAACAGCCAGGCTAATGAGGAAAAAGGAATCTTGTAATGACTATGATGAGGTCTGACAGAAAGTTTGTAAATAAAATTCCACAAAGGCTAAAGTACTGGCCAGTTCTGTTAGCAGCCTCACGTTTGGTAAGTCCATACAAACTATTGTAAAATGATATGATTATGTTGCCTGAGGTAAGGGTGGGAAGTAGTTTGTGAAAATTACCATTTAATGGTCTGAAATGTATGTCATTCCCATATTTTCACAATTGTTATGTTCCAGTTTTTTGATAAGCAGTCCAACAACATTTTAATGACATTAGAACATAGATTTTCATCAAGGAATTGGATTTACAAAGTCAGAAAGAGTCCCAGCTGCGCAAACCCCAACTTTAAAAATGGCTGCCTGGACTGGGCTGGATTCGAAGGATGGCCCTAGAAGAACTGAGGAGGTTGCCAGGTGTACAGGTGGGCTAGTTGAAAGAGATTCCTCAGGGAGCTGGGGGTGTGTCCAACATTTAGAAATAAAGAATAAAACATGAACTATCCCACAAATCCTCATCCTCAATCCCCACATAAGCCACATCCTTGTCAAACCATATCCCTCTACAGCCCCATGGTCCCTCAAGCCTTTGTGCCGAGTTATGCCCCTCACCCAATTCCTCATGACATCCTCATGATCTCCAAGTCAACCTCTGTCCCTTCATAATGAGATTGATACATTTCCATTGGAGGATGGAGAACTGAGGATAATGATGTCTGGGTCACTGGGGGATGGGGAGGCCGGTGGGCACAGTGATGTCTGGGACACTCAAGAATGAGGAGGCTGGGAAGACAACGATGTCTGGGTCACTGGTGAATCAAGGGCAGGAGTCCAGTCATGTCTGGGGCACTCAGGGATAGGGAAACCAGTGATGAGGCCAAGTAATGTTTGTGGGTGGGGAAAGCAGGGGGAGAGTGAGAGGCCAACAATCAGACCAGGGATGTGCGATGTGCATGGGGAGAGTGAGAGGCCAGCGATGAGGCCAGCAATGTCTATGTTGGGAGGATTTGTTTAACAATCTCTCAGAGGTTTGTTCATGTGCAGGGTCCAATCAGTGCACTGATTTCAGCTTGTTCAGTGGGAATAGGTTCTGCCCTCCAACTTCTGGAGTGGTTCATGCTCATTCACTCTGTGGTATACAGAGTGTGGGAGGAACCAACACAATTTACCCAGCTTTCACATGAATCTTTCTGGGAGAATCTCAACCCAAGATGTGATGGCAATGCTGAGGGGCTCAGAGGTCACTGAAATCCTCAGGTGGTCAGGGACATGGCTGGGCAGTGACCATTTCACAGTGCCCATCTGACAATGCCCACCTGGAACTCTCTGGATGTGTCCAGCTGTGCAGTGGAGCACTGTCAGCATGCCAGTGGGGCAGTGCCAAGTGGATGGGGGTCTGAGCCCTTATGGGGGGCTATGCAGGAGGGGGTTATGACAGGGTCATGATGGGGTGGCTATGATGGGGTTGTAAAGGTGTGATCCAGGGTTGGGGAGTGGTCTGGCATTTTGGAGGTCAAGCAGGAGCCCCAATCTGTGTTAGAGAAGGGTGGGAAAACATAGAACATAGAACATAGAACATAGAACAATACAGCACAGAACAGGCCCTTCGGCCTTCGATGTTGTGCCGACCAAAATAAAAAGCAATGCCCCTCCAAACTAAACCATTCCCTTCTCTTCCATATACTTATCAATTAACCTCTTAAACGCCACCAAACTTGGCGCATCTACAACAGCTGCAGGCAGGGCATTCCACTCCCTAATCACTCTTTGAGTAAAGAACCTACCTCTGATATCCGTCCTATAACTCATACCCCTTAATTTAAAGTTGTGTCCCCTCGTGCTAGCTTTCTCCATCCTAGGAAAAAGGCTATCACTGTCCACCCTATCCAAACCTCTAATTATCTTATATGCTTCAATAAGATCCCCCCTTAGCCGCCTCCTTTCTAACGAAAACAACCTCAAATCCTTCAACCTCTCTTCATAGGACCTGCCCTCCATACCAGGCAACATCCTAGTAAACCTCCTCTGTACCCTCTCCAATGCCTCCACATCTTTCTTATAATGTGGCGACCAGAACTGCACACAATACTCCAAGTGCGGCCGCACTAGAGTTTTGTACAGCTGCAACATGATGCTGCGGCTCCTAAATTCAATCCCCCTACCAATAAAAGCTAAGACTCCATATGCCTTCTTAACAACTTTATCCACTTGACTGCCTACTTTCAGGGATCTATTGACACATACACCAAGATCCTTCTGTTCCTCAACACTATTAAGAGCCCTACCATTAGCCCTATACTCTACACATTTATTGTTCCTGCCAAAGTGCATTACCTCACACTTTTCCACATTAAACTCCATTTGCCACCTCTCGGCCCAGCTCTGCAACTTGTCCAAGTCACTCTGTAAACTAAAACACCCCTCTTCACTATCTACCACACCACCAACTTTAGTATCATCTGCAAATTTACTGATCCATCCCTCAATACCCTCATCCAGATCATTTATAAAAATTACAAACAGCAGGGGCCCCAAAACAGACCCCTGAGGCACACCACTCGTCACCGAACTCCACAAAACATGGCACCAAAGTGAAGGGGGGGGGGGTTGATTTCCATGATGGGGAGAGGTCTTCCAGCGCACTGAGATCAGGGTGTTCTTTCGAAAGGGCACCGGATTGCTTTTATAGCCTGGCTTACCAGTGTGCTTAGGCCCCTCCTCTCTGGCCCACAGCTCACTGCTCTCACAAAAAATGGCAAGAGTGGGAGAATTGCAGTCCAGTCTGCGCTGATGATCAATCCAGTTCTCTCACTGTTATGACACTTAGTCACTTTCTTTCTGGAAATTCCGCCCTTCACATCAGTCCATCAGCCTCCCATCCATTGACTCTGTCTACACTTCCTGCTGCCTGGGCAAAGCAGCCAGCATAATGAAGGACCTCACGCAACCCGGACATTTTCCAGACGGAAGGAGATGAAAGAGAGAATGTCCGGATACAAATTTCCAAGGGACAAAAGTCAGAGGTCACATACCAACTGACTCAAGAACAGCTTCTTCCCTGCTCCATCAGAGTTTTGAATGGACCTACCTTGCATTAAGTTGATCTTTCTCTCCACCCTAGCTGTGACTGTAACACTACATTCTGCTCTCCCTCTTTTCCTTCTCTATGATAGGTATGCTTTGTAGAATAGTGTGCAAGAAACAATACTTTCACTGTATGTTAATACATATGACAATAATAAATCAAATCAAATCAAAACCATTTGCTCCCCACGTGTCTTCCCATCTATTTTTGTGTCATGCATAAACTCGGCAATAATATATTCAACATCTGCTGTACTTTGCTTTAGTAATATTGATTAGGGTCTTTTTTCAGGAAAGAACATTAACGGAACCAAGGTGGGTAAATGGAGCTTAGATATCAATAGGCACAAAACAGCTAACAGAATGGTGGGATCCTGCTGAAGTGTTGAATGGCCTCCTCCTGTAACCCATCAAGTTAAGTGGATAAAAGAATGGATTAAGTTGGATATGAAGAGGTTTACCTCTCCAACTATCTTTTAAAAGTGAAGTTACAAAAGAAAGAAACCTTTTAAATCAAGGATTGTGAACACACTGATAATTATGTAAGCAATGGGACGCAGCAAACCTGCTCATCGCATTTTCATTAATCAAAACCACTTTAGGAAACTCTTAAACGAAATAAAAATAAATTTCAATGAAATCTTTTTCCAGCCAAAAAAATTAATCAAAGCTGCTCAGGAAAGTAACATTTCATTTTTCCAAACTTTTCTTTCCACTGAACATATCACAATATGTAAAAAGTGATCAGCTCTCAAAAAATGCAACACAATAGCAATAAAATTCCACTTTTTCCTGGCAACCGTAGCCTTTGATTAAAGGAATTTGGTTTTGCCACCTCCCAGTTACAGGAACTGTGTAGGCTTTGTTTAAAGCTCCTACGGCACTTCCCAGGGCTTTTCCAATGAAAATTGACACTGAACTATGTAAGGAATATTCACCGGAGTTCTACCATCTCACCTGCCGCGGAATTGGAGCGGGCAAGGGTCCAACAATGGAAATCTCCTTTGACCACGGGCGGGAATTTCCAATCTCGCTCAAGCGAGGGCGTAAAATCCCACCCACTAGGTCAGGTTGCTAAAAGCTTGCTCAAAGAAGGAGGTTTCAAGGAGCATCTTAAAGAGTTAGGGAGGAGAAAACATTTACAGAGGGAATTCCAGAGCTCAGACAGCTGAAGGCAAGGCCGCCAACGATGGTGTGATGGAAATTGGGGATGCACAGCAGGCCAGATCTGGAGGAGCACTGAGATCTCTGGGGATAGTAATTCTGGAGGGTTATTACAGAATTACATCATGGTTGGCTCAAAACCACAATGTTATTTAGGTCAGGGTTGCAGGAGCCTAGTGCCCAGTGCAATGAATGGGGGAGGCACCATTGGGAAATGTACAACATTTCTTCATAGCCCCTCAAGCGTTGAGCTGTTAAATAGAAGGGGTCAAGGCCATGTGTCTGAACATTCACACTGAGCATCAGGGGAACAAGAGGCAATTAAATGAAGCCCACGCAGCGCCTGCAACTCGGAGGCAGCAAAACCCAAGGTCTTTAATCAAAGAAGGCCAGTGATTGCCAGGAAAAAAAAATGAATTTTATTGCTATTGTGTTGCATTTTTTGAGACCTGATCACTTTTTATATATTGTGATATGTTCAGTGGAAAGAAAATGATGGAAAAATGAAATGTTACTTTCCTGGGCAGCTTTGATTAATTTTCTTGGCTGGAAAAAAAATTCATTAAAACTTATTTTTATTTCGTTTAAGAGTTCCCGAAAGTGGTTTTGATTAATGAAAATGCACTGAGCAGGTTTGCTGTGTCCCATTACTTACATCAGCGGTCTCCAATCTCCGATCCGGATGCAGCCGACAGGCCATAGTTTGGAGACCCCTGATTTACATAATTGTCAGATTGTGCACGGTTAAAGGTGCCATATAAATACAAACTGTTGTTTATTATCTTGCTGTATTCTTCAGTAAGGTAACAATATTAAGTGGGAGAGCTGAGCTAATTCCATGCTGGGCCCCATTTTCTTCCCTATAGACATCTGATATTCCTTTATTTTATCTGCATCATTTTAAGTGTCAACTACTTCCAGAATTTCTGCACCAGCTGCTTATCCATTAATTCCAGCAACATCTTTTGAAAATTTAGACTATAAATTATTTAAGAGAGGCAATATTAGAAATTAAAATTGAATGGGAATAGATTTCTGTTTCAGCTTAGTTCTGTCGACATCACAGATTGATAACCGTGTTTACACAGATTCTTTAGCGTTTACAGAGAAGAAACAGATTGGTGATTTATCTGTGTTCCTTTCACCAGAATCGGTTCTGAAGAACAGTTGACACCAAAAATGTCAGTGATAGAACATAGAACAGTACAACACAGAACAGGCCCTTTGACCTATGATGCTGTGCCAAACATGATGTCAAGTTAAATTAATCCCTTCTGCCTGTCTTTGGTCTATATCCTTCTATTCCTTGCATATTTTCATAGTATGTTCATTGCAGTGTTAGTGTAAGCCTACTTATGAAATTAATATATAAACTTTAACTTTATTCATGAGCCCATCTAAAAGCCCCTTAAGCGCCCCTATAATATAAAGGACAAAGAAAATTACAGCGCAGATCTTTGGCCCTTTAAGCCTGCACCGTCCATGTTACCCCACTGAACTAAAACCTCCTATTCTTCTGGGGACTGTATCCCTCCATTTCCACCCTATTCATGTATTTGTCCAAACGCCCCGTAAAACTCTCATATCTACATCCACTATCTCTCCCAGCAGTGAGTTCAAGGCAGCCACCACCTTCTGTACAAAAAACTGCCTTGTGCATCTCCTTCAAACATTACCCCTTGCACCTTAAACCTGTGCCCCCCAGTAATTGACTCTCCCACTCTGGGAAAAAACCTTCTGACTATCCATTCTGTCTACGCCTCCATAATCTTGTAGACTTCTATCAGGTTGTCCCTCAACCTCTGTTTTTTCAGTGAAAACAAACCAAGTCTCTCCAACCTTTCCTCTTAGCTAATGCCCGCCATGTCAAGCAACATCCCGGTAAATATTTTCTGTATCCTCTCCAAAGCAACCATATCTTTCTGATAGTGTGGCAACCAGAATTGAAGACTATATTCCAAGTATCTGCCTCCACTATAACCCCAGTCATGTGTTCCAGACACATACCATTCCCTAGGCCCTATTTAACCATTGAATTACGCCCGTTTTTAGGTGTAAAAAACTTTGTCCATGCAAATTCCCATTTTTATCAAGGCCCCAAAATGGCTGCGATTGGAACCACATCTAAAACAGTTGCCATGTCAATTTAAACACATGCAAATACATTCAAATTGATTTAATAAGCTGGACACTCAATCTTACGCGCATTTGAGGAAATCTTATGAGGAGAGATTGAGTAGCTTATGAGGAGAGATTGAATAGATTAGGCATGTACTCATTGGAGTTTAGAAGTTTGAGGGGGGAAAATCTTATAGAGATTTACAATGAAGGGGATAGATAGGATAGAGGCAAAGAGATTCTTTCCACTTACAATGAAAACCAGAACTAGAGGGCACAGCATCAAAATAAGGGGTGGCAATTTAGAACAGAGTTGAGGAGCCTAGTGCCCAGTGCAATGAATGGGGGAGGCACTATTGGGAAATGTACAACATTTCTTCATAGCCCCTCAAGCATTGAGCTGTTAAATAGAAAGGGTCAAGGCCATGTGTCTGAACATTCACACTGAGCATCAGGGGAACAAGAGGCAATTAAATAAAGCCCACGCAGCGCCTGCAACTCGGAGGCAGAAAAACCCAAGGCCTTTAATCACAGAAGGCCTCTGGACACTCCAGAGGGTGGTGAGTCTCTGGAATTCTTTGCTTATTGAAGAGGTGGAGGCTACCTCGTTGAATAAATTTAAGTCATGGGTAGATTAAAGGTTATGGGAAAAAAGCAGGAAAGTGGAACTGATCCGCTTCAGATCAGCCATGATCTTGTTGAATGATGGGGCAGGCTCGAAGGGCTAGATGGCCTACTCCTGCTCCTATTTCTTATGTTCTTATTTCCCTCTCTACCAAAGATTGGCCAATCCAGATTCGGTGCGTAACAGTCTTGTTTGGCAAAGGTCTGTTTCGGGCGATTCTACTTTTGAAGAGATAAGTTCAGAGCCCCCAGCGGCTCTCTGACTCAGATCGGTTTGAGGGGGAGAGGGAATGGGCTAGATCATTCTCTGGTGAGGAGGAGTCAGGTCAGATATATCTCTAGTGGGGTTGGGGAGGAGAGGAGAGAGGCCCAATCACTGTCTGGTTGGGGGAATGGTGGAGGGGCAGGAGCAGGGGGTGGGGGTGGAATCCACTGCCACTCTGCAAGCGATTGGTGGGGGGAGAAGGAGGGGGACAGAGGGTCATGATCAGTCTGGGTAGCAGGAGGGTGGGTGGATAAGGGGGAACTTATGTTGTGGGGGTGAGGCGATGATATCTGTGGGGGCCATTGCTTCTGCTTTTTGCTCCCAGGTCACTTTATCTGCTTTTTGTGGCCTGGGAATGATGTGACGGGAAAGCGTTTTTGAATTTTTTTCACTGCATGTGCACAGTTTGAAGGCTCCAATTGGAGCTGCAGTGTTTTGGGTGCGTTAAGTCCTGCCCACAGCGCAATTCAGCTTTGCAACTTTTTTTTCAGGCTGAGTGCGTGTGGAAACACCTGAGAAGAAGTTTCCAAGTTGGATCTGAATTGCACCCAGATTCAGCACTTAAGAGTCAAAATGGTAAAATTGCCCTTCACATCCCCTTTGAACTTTCCCCTTTTCACCTTAAGTACATGGTCTCCAATGTTAGACGTTATAACTTTGGGAAAAAGCCCCAAATTAACATGAAAACAGGAGAAATTTGTGTTGGATGGCTTAAAAATCGAATTTTACCTGACTTTGTCAGAAAAATCTTCCTAATCGTGCAATCTGGCAGCAAGGAGTGGGTAGGGCCTGCATTTTGCAAAAGCCAGCAGACAGCAGCAGATGGCACAATTGCGCATGTGAAGAAATCTGCCACTGCCTTCCTCAACTAATTGACCTTCTGGCTGATCATCACGTTCCCCCTTCCACCCCTGCAACTAGGCTACTATGGGGCTCCACAGACAATGAACACCAGCACCCCCTCCACCTGGTTCCACTAGCAAGGCTATTCGTATGCTGTCCCTGTTGATGGGGATGAAACATGATCTTCACTGGACAGAGCTTCCCCAGCAATGCCACAGAGACAAGACAGCCTGGATGATCTGCCCTGAACTCACTAATAATAATATTTAAATCACATTTAAATGTGATTTTAATATTGAGATCAGCCCTGTGCACTTTTCGGTTGTGAGGCTGATCTCACCGGATACCCGGTACCAGTAAGGGCGCAAGAGGTGAGAAATCCCCCTGTCCGATTTCTCAATCTCTTGAGAATTACTAACTCCTTACAATCTCACCCCACCCCTCTGATTGTCAACCCTATCTGTGTCACTTATAATTATGTAGGCTTCTCTCACGTCTCTTTCCTTTTACATGTGTTGCCTGACCTATTTACTGTTTCCCACAAATTTTAAATGTGTAATTATTTAGATTGCCAACAAACATTCATCAGCAGTGAAGCATATCTCAAGCCAGGATCATACGTAGAGCCCATCATGAGGGGGCCACTCTGTCCATCCTGTCTATGCCGCCCCTCTGCACAAGCTAATCATTTAAGACCCGCTCCCCTACCCTTTCGTCACAGCACTACAATTTTTTTTTCTATTTTTTTTAAAAACTTGCTTTCTTTTGAGGGTTATTATGAAATCAGCTCCCACCACCTTTACAGGTAGCAGATTTCAAATTCAATTGTCAATAACTTTCTCTCCCATCTTCCAATTTTCAGTCTGCCGAGGATTGCAGCAATGGATAACGGGCAGAAGATGTGATGTCAACGGTACGTAGCTCAGCGTTGGCCTCTTTTAAGCCCCAAACCCACGTCCAACCTTCTGTCAGAAGTGGATGTTCTCCTCCTGTCACAAAGCATGGAATATTACTTGACTTGGCTTCAGTGCTGTAAGTCAGACATGATTGGGAACTGTGGGATGAGGTAGTTCTTCTGGCAGCCTGCGTTGGTGATTCAAATATTGTGGGGTGAATGGAAATCTTAAAGGACATCCCATTAGATCCTGACAGGGGATTTTAATCATGAATAAACATTCCAAAGGAAAGTGGAAGGTTCTCCTTCTGCAGATTAAAAATGAGAGGAAACCAGGTGTTCGACATCGAGGCTTGTAATTGTAATGGAAAGATCTACAGCCTGTACGCTGAGTGATTGTATTTTGTGGTTAGGAAAGGGAGAAGATACTTTTATTTTGGCTTTTTGAGATGCAGTATATTGCAAATCCTCCCCACTCCTTATAAAAAAGATAGAGTTGATTTATCAGTCATAAGTAGGCTTACATTAACACTGCAATTAAGTTACTGTAGAAATCACCTAGTCACCGCACTCTGACATCTGTTCAGGTGCACCGAGGGAGAAATTAGCATGGCCAATACACCTAAGCAGCACATCTTTGGAATTTGGGAACAAACCATGCAGGCATGGGGAGAATGTGCAACCCAAACTGGGAATCGAACCCAGGTCCCTGGAGCTGCGAGGTAATTTTGCTAACCACTGCGCCACTGTACCTTGTGAAAGTAGTACCACTTTTATACAGTGGACACAGAAAGCTTGGAAACCTATATTGGTTCTGTGGGTAATACTCATGCATGCTGAGAAACCAGAGTTGACATTCTGGTGCAACACTATGTTATGACCCAGACAGAAGGAGTGCATTGTCTGCCTCTAGTTCCGCTGCTCTGCAGGTCACATATATATTTAAATGATTTTTCCAGCTGTAGCTTTCTAGCTAAACATGTGCTTTACCTTGAAGTTTCAGAATGACCACATAGTGCCCCAGGTTTCTTCAATAAACAATAACATTATTAGATTATTATAAAACCAGTCTTTTCAAGGAGAAAGGCAATGCTTATTAACATACGGTATGAAATATGAGAATATAACAAGTACTCCTTCTAAAATACATTAATCCACACACGTCAAACACAAACTGACCCACCTTCGGCTCCAACCCGCCGCCCCGTCTGCCTCCAGCTCAGATTCCTCCCCCTCTCTCCAGCTTCAACCACACCTTCACTTCCCAACTCTCAAACCAGCTCCAGTCTGACCCCTCACAGAGGGCTACTGGGACATTCCTACCTCTCTGCGGCGCTTTACTCTGCACTGATGCTCTGGAGGTGCGCTGCAAAGCTTCTGTCTCTCCCATCCTGAATGAGGATGGTGCGTTTGGTGAGAATGGAAATCTCTGACGGATTGAGCAGGTTACCGGCCATTCTTTCAGAATAAACCATTCTGTAATTCAAGTATTTATGACATGGAGCACTGCACTCTCGGAAAGGCAGTACTGAGGAAGTGCTCTGATGAAGGGTAACCTAAAGTCAACAGATGCTGCCACACCTGCTGAGATTTTCCAGCACTTTTTATTTTTGTTTCAGATTCCTGCGTCTGCAGTATTTTGTTTTTAACAGAAGAAGTGCTCACTGTCATAGAATTCCAACACTGCAGAAGGAAGCCATTTGACCCATGGAGTTTGCACCAACTCTCCAGGAGAGCATCTAACCCAGATCCATCCTCGCACTCCCTCCCTACCCTATCCCCATAATGTCCTGCATTTACCATGGCTAATCCACCTAACCTATACCTCTTTGGACACTAATCTACTTATCCACTTATTAATCCACATCTTGCACACCTTCGGACTGTGGGAGGAAACCAAAGCACCTGAAGGAAACCCATGCAGACATGGGGTGAATGTGCAAACTCCATACAGCCACCCAAGGCTGGAATCGAACCTGGGTCTCTGGTGATATGAGGCAGCAATGCTAACCACTCTGCCACCATGTCACCCCATCAGAAGGGCAGCACTGTAGGATGTTCAGCGCTGAAGAAGTGCAACACTGTCAGAATGTCAACACTAATGGCTTCATGACACACTATCTGTAACCCCCGTAACTTGCCTGGGTTAGCAAAAAACCTCACTTACTGTGCTGTCTGGAGAAAATACACAACTCTCTAACAATGCTCAGGATCCCCTTCACACACATTGTTAGCCACTTTAACACTTGAATAGCAGGTTAGATGTAAGGATTCGCATTCTAATCAGCAATCTCTGACTGTCTGTGCTGATGTGTGCTATTGCAGACCAGAACACTGCACTTGCCTGATGAAGACACGGGAGTGTTGAAAGCTCGCTATTTTACTATCAAATAAATCGGTTGGATTAATAATTGGTGTTGCTAAATTCTTACTGAGTTCTTAACACTAAGGGAGCACAGCACTGTTGGAAGGACAGTATTGAGTTAGTGCTAGGCTGCAGAAGGATCAATACTGGCAGGATGCAGCGTTGTAGAAGAGTCAGTGCTGAGGGAATGTGATACTGTCAGAGGGACAGTACTGAGAATGTGTTTCAGTGTTGCAGTGGGAATACTATGGGACTGAGGGGTTGTATTTCATTGACATTGGGATCCGAAAAGACTCTCAGAAGTAAGAAGATCTTTCATTGATATTGTACGTTTTATGATATCGCAGACGTACCTTTAATATTGTGCTAACTGTTGAAATTTGAATATCACTGAAAAAAGGGACAAGCTGTCAAAGCTTTTTGTCTTGTACTCATCAAGACAGAAATGGAAATAAACCAATTCTGAAGGGAACAACAATTTGTACTGCATGAGAAGAGAAAATGATGTAGAGATGCCGGCGTTGGACTGGGGTACACACAGTAAGAAGTCTGCAACACCAGTTTTAAATCCAACCGATTTATTTGATAGTAAACTCGCAAGCTTTCGGCTTTATAGCCTTTGTCAGGTGAATGAGGTGTTCTGGTCTCCAAAAGCACGCATATCGGCACAGACATGTATTTTTCATATTTCAATCGTATCAAATTTATTATGCATAGATTTATTATTACCAGGTGGCACGGTAGCACAGCTATTTCACAGCTTCAGGGATCTGGGTTCGATTCCTGGCTCAGGTCACTGTCTGTGTAGAATTTGCACATTCTCCTCATGTTTGTGTGTGTGTTCCGGTTTCCTCCCACAGTCTAAAGATGTTAGGTTGATTAGCCATGCTAAAAATTGCCTTTAGAGTACTAGGATACTTAGGTTAGAGAGATTAGTGGGTAAAATATATAGGGATATGAGGGTAGGGCCTAGGTAGGATTGTGGTTGGTGCAGACTCGATGGGCCGAAAGGCCTCTTTCTGCACTGTAAGATTCTATAATTTATTATTCTACAGTTGATTTTTGGAATTGACAACTATTTCATGGTATGAATTTTAAACACTAAAATGTTTGATTATAAAGGAGCATTAAACTAATTTCAGATGCAGAGAAAATCTGTCAGAGATGGGATAGATATTCCAAAAAAAAGGCATCCAAACTTGACTTCTTTTTACCTCAAAACATGACCAAATATCATTTTCGAACCTCTGTTGCTCTGCCCAAAAACAACTGTATAGAAGATCTCCAACTGGGACTTGAACCTTAACTGATTATTTTCCTTTCATTTAGCCCAGTCTTGCAATTGAGAAGCAATTAAACTCTCAGGTGTTAGAAAAACAAATTGTGCCATTGTGAATACTGAAGTTTATAAAATTATATACAACCTGCAGAAACTCAATTAATGCCAAATCACATTTTCACACTGAGCTAATAAGGCATTTCAAGCAACATTGTATTATTGGAAATTAATTTACACAGTCTGTGCTGATATATGTGCTTTTGGACACCAGAACACCTCATTCGCCTGACAAAGGCTATAAAGCTGAAAGCTTGTGAATTTACTATCAAATAAATTGGTTGGATTTAAAACTGATGTTGCAGACTTCTTACTGTGAGAAGAGAAAAGTCATAGACATTTCCACTGCATTAATATATGGTATTAAAGTAGACGCAAAGCCATGGTTCTGAATCTGTGTTTATTGAATTCATGAACTTGATAACTCATGCAGTTGAGCTTAGTTTCAATGGTATGCCCTATAGGGTGATGTTGTCATGGGATCCTCTCTGAGTTATTTCACATTTTTGTCAGTTTCCGTGAGGAACATATTTTTGATGAAACGACAGCTTGCCTCTGAATCCTTGCGTATTTCCGATAGATAGATGATACTTTTGCTGTATTTGAATCTGCAGCTACATGTTAGAATTTCCTTACAACCATAATGAGCTCCATTCTGTGATCAAATTCACCTTTTGAACAGGAGCTGAGTTCCCTTTCCTCACTGTGCTAGTGGAGAAATCTGCCGGTGGCTTTTCTGTGACTGCCTACCTTAAGCCTTCCTTCATTAGCCAATATATACATTGGGATTCTCACTGTTCCATGTGCTAATAAGATTGGCCTTATTGGCAGTTCCATAAATAGGGCCCACCGGGAATATGGGAACTGAAATCGGATGAATCAAAGCCTTCCTGTGGGATAACTGCTGCCCCAATCAGATCATTTCATGCTGCCTATTGCACAAACCCATGACTGGGCCTAGGGCTGCCATGTTCAGTCCTGCAAAATGTCCAGTCTCACATTAGCCTGGAATGGTAAAGTATCTCAGAGATTTGAAGATGAAGCGAATCATTTCATGTTGTTACTCTGCAATAGCAACACGAGTTTATTCTCTCGTAACTGAATGCTGCGTCAAGCCAAACGGACATTCAGCTTTTCACACAAATGAGTAATGTGGTAGATGAATTTCAGTGGCAGTGCGATAATAAGTGTGTAGGCCACATGTCCCAATGACTCACAGATTGTATCAACCAGCACGACTCTTTGGTTATTCATAGCAAGGAAAGTACTGACCATACTCAACCAGCCTATATCTGAAAACCTCAAAACACAGTGTCCAAAATTAAATGTGACTCCACAACTGGACAGCACATGCTGAACAATCCCGATTGTGCTAAAAATTATACTGACAACCAATTTGAGATTGTCAGGCACATGGTGTGGCGCACGTGTGTGTACTAGAAGCCATATATATTCACACACAAGCTCCTGTCATATGCAGACTGAAAGAGAATGTCCATATTGCATCTTTTACAATTAAACGGAAGCTTGGGATTAGCTACTTTCCATGACAACGCCTTGTTCAATCAGAGGAAACCTGCCTGGTTTGAATTTGAATAAAGCTTGACAGTTAACTGTTCTCTAATGCATTCTCTAAGGCAACGCCTCTACCAATCAGGGTCTACTTGTTAATCAGTTATGCAGCAAATATTGTTGTGCTCTTTACAATTGGTATTCTTGTGTATCCACCCTGATGAATACAAGATGAAAAGCTTCTTTTTTCAGCAATACTCAAATTCCATACGACCAAATGACTAGTTGTTGATTTATGCATAGTAAGTTTCCACAAACACTGATGTAATCTTGACCAGATAATCTGATTTAATAATGTTAGTTGAGAATTAAATATTCTCTACAATTAGTGCCACTGTATCTGTTGCATCCATCCAAAAGATGGTGGCCGGGATTCTTTCTTCCCTGCCTGCCACGGGATTTGTAGCAAGGGGGGGGGGGGGGGGTGGGGCGGGCACACACTATCCAAACGTCCATTGACCTCAGACAGGGTCTGAGGTGAGTGTGGCTGGAGAATCCTATCCGGTATGTCTGATAGTCCAGCTCCTCCTTGTACTGCACTGGAATCTCCACTACATCTCTGGAGTAGGGATTTGATTCACATCCTACTGACTCAGAGGTGAGAGTGCTACCAAATGAACTATGGCTGATACTCAATTTCTGTGTAATTAAAATGATTATCCATCAGAAAACAATACTGTAAACTCATTCACAGCAATGATAAGAACTAACTTTTGCCCAGTCCCACTCACTTTCTCCTTCCATCATCTGAATGTCTTGGTCCTGATTCTCTAAGTATCTTCCACATAAACTAGTTCACCCAACCTTGACAAACAAAGATAACATAGAGGCTGAAAAATCAAATAAAAACTGAAACCACTCAGCTGAGATGGAGAGAAACACTGAGGCAATCTTTCAGGTCCTTGACCTTTTGTTACAACTCCCTCGGCCTGCTGTGGTCTAGGCTGTTGGTTTGTCTTTATAAATTTAATTGTTCTATCCCTCTAGAAATCTTCAAATTCAAAAAATGAATGCAAGAGAAACAATATGTCAATAACTTTGTTTTAGTCACAATATTCCACACTTGGAAATCTAAATAAGTTTTGCATTTTCGGCAGAGAGATATTTCGATGAAAGTTAATGTTGATTTGTCGCTCTCGCTTTGATCTTCAGAGTTTTCATCTAAGTTCCACTTTTATCTCCAGCAAATGTACATGGGTTGAGGTTTGTTTTCTCTGTAGATCTTTGAAGTGTCTGCCAGGGCTTACTAACTAACACCAACACCAAGCCAGAACATTAACCAAAGCGTTACACATGTTCAGGATCTCTGGAGGAGGGAGTGAGTTAAGGGTGGGCAGGAGGGTGAGGGTAAGGGAGGGGAAAGGAGGGCAGTTTGAGAAGAATATTGCTATTGTTGAGCACTCAAACTGCCCAATCTCCCTTCCTCTTCCCCTCCCTCCTGCCCATCCTTAACCCATTCCCTCCTCTGAAGGTCCTAAACATGTGAACATTTAGACCTACACAATCCAGGAGGCTATTTGGTCTGGGGAGAACGCTTACAATGGAATGGAATTGCAACTTATATCTCATGTATTTGACAAATGAATCACAGACACTATCTATCTGCTGCTGTCTCTTTACTGAGAGTGTTAAATTCACCTGCTGTCAGTATGATTCCCTGACAAATCTTCCCCATCATCATCCCCCCTCCCCCGCTACATCCCCACCATCACTAGTTTAATTATTTTGAAAGTAAATTCCAGAGACAACATTCAGTTCCTTTATACACCATGACACAAGAAGTATTGTGGGTTTGGAAGAATTCAGAAGCAAAATGAGTGCCAGATGGACAAACTTTAAACAAGCCTCTTTGTTTTTCAGCTTCTCCAATTGATGTGGAGTCTGAGGTCCTACTGCGTCAAGGACAACGCTCCAAGTGAATAGACAAAGCAAGTGCTTTATTTAGTCATAGACCAATCCTGAGGAGAAACATTTATTTCCAACTCTTTTATTTCTGATAGCTTGGGAAAAAAAAAATCAAGGTGTAAAATGCAGTGGGCACAAATATTTGCACAGCTTCAAAAAAAAAATTCCTGAGGTCTTGACATGAATTGCAGGGGGCACAGCCTGAGGATAAGGAGTTGATTATTTAAGATTCAGAAAGAGAGAAATCTCTTCAAAGAGTTATGAATTTTTGGAGTTGTGGGAGAGAGTGGTATGGATCAGGCTAGGGGAGGTTATGGGATAGGTCTCAAGTAGACGATGAGTTTGGACATGAAGCTCAAGAAATGAGTATTTGAGGAGGGATTCCTGCAAAACCCAACTGACTCACTGATACCTTTCAACAAAGCTGGACTGTGTTATACGTTATTCTAGACTATGCAACATGGCTGACTCTGCATGCCACTCCAATTACTGTGAATAATAAATAAAATCCCTTGAAAACCAGCCACTGATTTCCACCAGAATCCCTTTGATGTCACTCAATAGCTGAGTGACTGGGAACTGGGACGGTTTATTAGGAAGCGATGTATCCAAGGGCTAGTGTACATGGAGTAACTTGGAATCGGGTACATTCCAGTGAGCAGGCAAGGAACAGGGAATTTCCATAGCGGATTGTCTGGAATTTCCGACTCCTTTTCTCATTTAAGTTAAATGAAGTATTGTGCTCTGATTAATGGGGCTCATTACAGAACATTTAACTTCAAGCAGTGAAGACAAATGAGGGGCAGCAGTGTGCACTACTTCCAATATTGAGTCCGATCCAGCAACAAATGAGTGCTCCTGGCACCAGAAAAAGACAAATCATACTGATTTTTTAAATAATGTGAGGCCCTTTGCGGCAGCTAAGAAGAACTGTGGAAAATCGGAAGACAAATACTGTATTGCACAACAAGCTTCCCTCACATCCACCCCCATTCCCCGTCACAGAAAAAATACTGTCCCAGATCTTCTGGTCTCTGGATGTTTGGACCCTGGAAGGTGTGCATAAGGATCTATTAGAAGTGATTTCATGGACATGCTCTGAAACTCTTCACCTCCGAGCCAATATTAGAGATTCATTCGGTTCCAACTCATTTACCTGGATAGCTACCCAGGAAATGTCAGACAAAGAAAATCATAACCAAATCCTGATTAACAGAACTGGTCAAGAGGAAGGTCACCAATATCTTCACAAGGATGGAGGATGGGCAATAAAAGTTGACTGAGCCAGCGAACCCACATAAGATGGGGGAGATTTTCCACTCCGAGGTTCAGGGCACAGGAAAAGCCTGTGGAAGTCCCAAATCATGATTTAATACTGAGGGATTCTTGTACCAAACCTCTCCACCCTTTGCCAATGACACAACGACAACCCTGATGTTGAACACCAGGATACCAATTTGAATATATTTAAATGTAATTATCAAGCCTTTCTGCCTGTTAGTTTGTACCAATTTTAGGAGGGGCGATCTTGAGCCCACGCTCTCTGTCCATGCGAAATGCCAGCCGGGGCTCAAGATCTAGAAGTTACAGATTTCATCGGCAAGTTCACGATTTCAGATTTTCCCCGCACCTCAACAGCGACATCATCAGGTGCATGCCTATAACACCTTAAATTTGCTTTACGTGCATTTGAATAGATTTTGATATAATTAACTTGCCACATTGCCAGATATTGACTCCTGCTGAATATTGACACTGTGCAAACGCGATGTGATATTGGCATAGTTTACAACAGGTTTACTGAGACGTGGCCTGTTGTGGTGGTCACCCCAGCACACAAAGATAAGCACAGCTCACAGAGTAGAGGGACATGGTCAGACAATGGCCTGGCAATGTCCACTGACGCTGCCAGATTATCATGATGTGGAGATGCCGTCGTCGGCCTGGGGTAAACACAGTAAGAAGCCTGACAACACCAGGTTTAAGTCCAAACAATTTATTTGAGCAAATAAATCGATTGGATTTAAACCTGGTGTTGTCAGACTCCTTACTGCCAGATTATCACCATGCCAACCTGACAGTACCAGCCTGTGCCAAGGGCTGGGTTCCAGTGGGAGCCTCATGGTGGGTGAGATTCATGCAGTCGTGGTGGTGGTCAGGAATGGACGGAAGAGCTGGGGGTGGTGAAGATGACCATTGGAAAGTGGAGGGGGCGGGAATACTGGAAATAGATCTGGCCCAGATTTTGAGGAGTGGTTGGGGGGGGTGGGGGGGGGGGGGGGCCATGAGTAAGGTGGGATCAAAGGTCGGGGGTGAGATTGGAACTGGTAACTGGGGTTGGGGGGATGGATTGGGGTTGAGAAAGGGGAGGAGAGATTTACTCAGCTTTTGCTCTTTAAAGGCCCATTAAAAACGGTGCTCTAATCTCTGTGCAGCCAGGTTTTGTTATTTTGCTGTTTTGTTGACCCTCCTTTCCCCTATGATGCCCTCTTGATTTATTTTTGGAGAATGTCACAAAATTTGGAGAGGATACCTTGGTTTTTCTCTGGAGAGAAGTATGTTGGTTTTCTCACCATAAAGAACACTGCCATTAATTGTCCATTCACATCAGTGTGAATCATAATATATCTTCTACGGCATGTATCTGGCAGACAGAACCCATCAGGGCAGTTCAGGTAAGGTATCCCAGGTGAGGTGCCTGATGATTGGAGAATGGCAAATCTCATGCCTCTATTTAAAAAAAGCTGTAGGGAAAAGCCTGGGAACTACAGACCAGTGAGCCTCACATCTGTGGTGGGTAAATTGCTGGAAGGTATTTTGAGCAAGAAGTCTCACAACACCAGCTTAAAGTCCAACAGGTTTTTTTGTAGCAAATGCCCCAAGCTTTCGGAATACGCTGTTCCTTCATCAGGAAGGTGGGAGAACTCCCACCCACCTGTGAACTCCCGCCCAACTGACAACGGAACAGTGTGTTCCGAAAGCTTGGGGCATTTGCTACAAAGAAACCTGTTGGATTTTAAGTGGTGTTGTGAGATTTCTTTCTGCTTTATCCCAGTCCAACGCCAGCATCTCCACATCAGGTTTTTTGAGAGACAGGATCTACAGGCATTCAGAGACTCAAGTACTGATTAGGGACAGTCAGCATGGTTTTGTGAGTGCAAAATCATGTCTCACAAATTTGATTGCGTTTTTTGAAGGGATAACCAAGAAGGTAGATGAGGGCAGTGCAGTTGATGTTGTCTACATGGACTTTAGCAAGGTCTCTGACAAGGTATTGCATGGTAGGTTGTTGCATAATGTTAAATCTCAGGGGATCCAGAGTGAAGTATCTAAATGGATACAAAATTGCCTTCTTGACAGAAGCCAAAGGATGGTTGTAGAAAGTTGTTTTTCAGACTGGAGGCCTCAGAGATCAGTGCTTGGTCCACTGTTATTTATCATTTAAATTAAAGATTTGGATGAGAATATAGGAGGCATAGTTAAAAAACTTGCAGATCATTGATGGCATAGTGGACAGCGAAGAAAGTTATCTCTAATTGCAATGGGATCTTGATCAATTGGGCCAATGGTCTGATGAATAGCAGATGGAGTTTAATTTAGATAAACGCTACACGACACATTTTGGTAGATTGACCCAGAGTAGGATTTGCTCAATTAATGGTCGGCATTGGGGAGAGTTACAGAACAACAAGATCTAGGAGTACATGCTCATAGCTCCTTGAAAGTGGAGTCACAGGTGGACAGAGTGGTGAAGAAGGCATTCGGCTTGCTTGGTTTCATCAGTCAGAACATTGAATAATTGGAATGTCTTGGTGAAGTTGTACAAGACATTAGTAATTCCACACTTGGAATACTATGTGCAATTCTGGTCAACCTATTATAGAAAGTACATTATTAAACTAGAAAGAGTGCAGAAAAGATTTACTAAGATGCTACCAGAACTTGATGATTGAATTATAAGGAGAGGTTGGATAGACCGGGACTTTTTTCTCTGGAGTGTAGGAGGCTGAGACGATTATATAGACGTCTATATAATCGGGTGGTTCGGCACTGGAATGCCCTGCCTGCAGCAGTTGTAGATGCGCCAAGTTTGGTGGCGTTTAAGAGGTTAATTGATAAGTATATGGAGGAGAAGGGAATGGTTTAGTTTGGAGGGGCATTGCTTTTTATATTGGTCGGCGCAACATCGAAGGCCAAAGGGCCTGTTCTGTGCTGTAATGTTCTATGTTCTATGTTCTATGTCTATAAAATAGTGAAGGACACAGATCAGCTCGATAGTAAATTTCTTTTCCCAAAAGTAAAGGGGTCTAAAACTAGAGGGTGTAGCTTTAAGGTGAGAGGGGAGAGATACAAAATTACCCAGGGGGCAATCTCTTCACAGAGGATGGTGAGTGTTTGGAACAAGCTGCCAGAGGTAGTAGTAGAGGCAGGTACAATTTTGGCTTTTAGAAAGCATCTAGATAGTTACATAGGTAACATGGGTATAGACAGTTATGGGCCAAATGTAGGCAATTGAGATTAGCTTAGGCATTTTTTAAAAATGGGTGGCATGGACAAGTTGGGTCGAAGGGACTATTTCCATACTGTAAATCTCTATGACCTCCAAGTGCTTGGCTTCGGGAAGAGAGGGCAATACTCGGGAACTGTAGTAAATCCAGGCAGTCTGGTAGACAGGAATTGATTTATGTCAGGGCTAACCTTTCAATGCACTTCATAATGATGGATGTCAGAGTCACTGACTGATAGTCATTGAGGCACGTTCCTGGGTTTTTCTTTGTACCGGGATGATGGTCACCTTCTTGATGCAGATAGGGATCTCAGATTGTTATAAAGAGAGATGCACAGAAAGCAATCTCTCTGGTTGCATCACAGCTTGGTGTGGCTTCTGTTCTGACCAAGATGGCAAGAAACAACAAAGGATCATAAATAAAATCCAGTCCATCACTCAAACCAGCATCCCATCTATTGATTCTGTCTAATTTCTCGCTGCTTTGGAAAAGCAGCCGGAGTAATTAAGGACCTCACAAACTCTGGACATTCTCTCTTCCCTGTTCCACTGGGAAAATGATACAAAAGCCTGAGATTATGTAGCAACCGACTCAAGGATAGCTTCTTCACTGCTGCTGTCAATTTTTGAATAGACCTACCTCGCATTAAATTGATCTTTCTATGCATCCTAATTATGACTGTGACACTCCATTCTGCACCCTCTCCTTTCCTTCTCTATGAATAGTATGCTTTATCTGTATGACATGCAAGAAACAATACTTTTCACTGTATGTTAATACATGTGACAATAATAAATCAAATCAAATCAAAAATTAAATCGGAAGCGTTAGAAATTATATCAAGATTCATGGCTTCAGGAGGTCTAAAGGCTTTTGACAGCTAATTCAGCATAGGCAAGGAAGTAACAGAGGGTTTGGGGGACAGGGTGGGAAAAAGTAGTGAGAGTAGGAGGGGTCTCTTGTGGGGTATGAACAATTGGGCTAATTGGCCTGTTTTGAGCTGTAGATTCTTTGCCAAGTGAAGCTTCCACTGAAGTTTCATTTTCTGCCAAAATTTTGCTCCTTGATTTGATTGTCATATTCTGATTTTCCAACAGAGGGAGCTGTTACACTGCTTGCTGTATCTGTGACACTGCAGCATGCAGGCAGCGGGAGCAGGGGGTTTACCCAAGCAATCTCAGCTAAACAAGAAACAAGCCCGAGCAGCCTCTCCCTCCATTGCCATAACACCCAATTGGATCATTAACCTTCAGCTCTCTATCATTCTTTTAAGGTGGCATAGTGTCTCAGTGGTTAGCTGTCAACATTTCTGATGCAGAAATGTTCCTCATGTATCTTAGAGAAGATGAATTTCTGCATACATGTAGAGACCATTATCTTAATCCTTCTGGACAATTTCTCTGCCACTATCAATCCTTCACGTCAGTTCTAATATTCACAGATGTGTAAAGAAGAGTTATACTTTACATTCAGGCAAGTACGCCGGTTTGATTCCATCCTTGGATCACTGCCTATATGGAATTTGCACATTCTCCCTGTGTCTGCATGAGTTTCCTCTGGGTGCTCCAGTTTCCTCCCATAATCCAAAGACATGCAGATTAGGTGGATTGGCCATGCTAAATTGCCCCTTAGGTGCTCAATGATCAGCAGGTTAGGCAGATTGGCCTTGGTAAATGCCCAGGGTTATGGGGAACAGGGGAGAGGGGCCGGGTCAGATACTGTCAAAGAGTCGGTGCAGACTCAATAGGCTGAATAGCCTACTTCTGCATTATAGGGATTCTATAAAGTCACAGAAGGGACAAGAACATCATGCCAAAATTATTAATATACAAACATTTCATGGTATAAACAAATTTTGAAATTTACGAATATGTGACTGAACTTACACTTACTTTCACACACGTTAATTTAAGGTGTGTTAATGTTAGTGTTAAGGTGTGTTAATTTAAATCACAGATTTAAGGTGCAGGGAAGCAAATACAAAGGAGATGTCAGGGGTAGGTTTTTCACTCAGAGGGTGGTGAGTGAATGGAACCGACTGCCGTCGGAGGTTGTTGAGGCAAACTCACTGGGGTCTTTTAAAAGACTTCTGGATGAGTATATAGAAAAGAATAGGATAGGGGGTTATAGATAGGTCTGTGGATTGGTAGATGTGATCCGCGCAACTCGAGGGCCGAAGGGCCTGTTTGTGCTGAATTGTTCTATGTTCTATATTAATTTCCTAATTCAAAATTAACATATGTTGGCTACCAGAATTAGAGAATCAAGGTGCCCATTTGATCCATAGTATTTTGCTGTTTTTTTACTGTTCCACTCTTCTTCCCAGACCTTCAAATTTGCTCTTTTTGAATAGATATCATTCCTTTTGGAGAGTCGTTATGGAAACTGCCACACTTTAGACAGTGCATTCTAGATCATGACTTGCTGCAGAGAATAATTCTTCTCATCTCCTTCTTGGATTTTTTTGTCCCATACTTGGTATCTGTTCTGTGGTTACCGACTCCCCACCAAGTAAGAACATAAGAAATAGGAGCAGGAGTAGGCCATTTAGCCCCTCGAGCCTGCCCCGTCATTCAATAAGATCACGGCTGATCTGAAGTGAATCAGTTCCACTTTCCCGCTCTCTCCCCATGACCCTTAATTCCCTTTTCTATCAGAAGTCTATCAGAAAAGTGAAAAGAGCTTCTCTCCCTTTACCAAAGTCCTTCATAATCTTGAATCCTAATCCTTTCTCATCAAAAAAATGACTGTTTTTCATTGGGGTAAAGACTCCAGATGATGTCTCCAGCGTTCTATTTCTAATAACTGTCACAATGTACCAGCGCTCACAGAACGGAAACGGGTTGACTCAAAAGAATGCAATAGTATCAAATCTGAACTAATCTAACAAAGTTGGCACAGATGTGTGGGACCAATGGCCTCCATCTTTCGAACATTTACTTCTAAATTGCACAGTGGGTCACAGCAGCGTATCTTTAATATAATCAGTCTCAAAAGTCACAAGATCAGACGTTCCCTGGTGATTGCATAATGTTCAGCCCCAGTCAGAACTTCTGCAATAAGAGACAGAGAAGGTTTTCATTCATAGGAGATGAGTACAGGGAAGATTGTTCTGCCTTTAGGACAGCTGTCTTCTGGAAAGAGGATTAACATGAATGGATGGGAAATTCTCTGGTTATCGTCAATGCTTCCTGTATTAGATATTTCTCAAGATGTGGTAAACATGCTCAGAAGGAAGCCTAAAGGATCTCAGGGATGACTCTAGCTGAACTCCAAGCACAGTATTTGACATTGATACAGATCCCACTTCCAAAGATCAGTGTGCTAATCCAGGCTTTCTCCTGTAGCATGACGGAAAGTATTGCTTCCGAATCTTCTTTACAAAGGAGCTGCGGCAAAATTGCCCTTCTGATATTTATTCTGGACAGGTATTCAGACTGTGGCTTTTCACCCAGTGGAAAGGGACATCCTTTTGATCAGTGGTAGTCCAGGCTTTCAGAAACAATGTGATCCTGCTCAAGGAGCCATTGAGGAACCCGCAACTAATGTTAGGTTTGTCACAACCCAGGAATGAAGAAATAACAAACAAATGAGACATTGAAAATTGAATCCTGAAGCTGTTACTGAGGCAAGGGAAGGTGGGGGGGGGGAAGGATGGTAAGGAAGGGGGCACTATGAAGTGGGAGAATGATGGCTGGAATCTTTAATCCCAGAACAATCATTGAGGTATTTCTTGTACACAGCTCCTTTACAAAAAATTGAAGGCAATGATTTCAGTCATGGCACAGAGGAAGAAGTCTTTTCAAGGCGAAAAAGGATGATATTTAGATTTCCCCTGACAGTTTCCAGGGAGATTCTTTCTAATGATTTACAATGGATGTTTAGTAATCCGAAGAAGGAACAGTTGGCAACCAGCTGTTGAAAGGAGCAGTGTGTGAGAAAGGATGAACTCTTCATGGCAATGCTGATCTCCTTATAGTATTTTTCTACCACTTTCCCTCACTTCTTCTTAAAACACTCTATGAACGCTGCTGTCCTTCAATTTTGGCTTTTTGTCTATCCCCAATCTTCTTGGTCGCACCATTGATGACTGTGGCTTCAGTCTAATAGATCCTGCAATTTGGATTTCCTCTCTTCCCCTCCACCGCTCTCTCACCACTTAACTGCTTCACTAAAGTTATCTCTTTAACTACTGTTTTGGTACCTGTCCTAATTTCTCCTCCTGTGCATCACTAAGACAGTTTGCTTCTACTTGTGTAAAATTACTGCTCTCTGACTTGCCTTACCCCATCTGCTGCTGAAATGCTCATTTATACTTTTATTAACCTTAGATTCAATATTCCAATGCACTCGTAGCCTGCCTCTCTCTTCCACTTAACTTTCTATTCCTTTCTGCCCATTTCCTGCCTTGAACCAAACCTGTTCTTCTACAGTCCTTGTGCTAACTAACCTGCACAGACTCACGATCCAGCAATGCCTCATTTTAAAATGCTCACTCCAATTGCTCAGCACTGTCTCTGTAATTTCCTCCAGAGATATAACTCTTTGGGATCTCTGCACTCATCCAACATTGATTTCCTGTGGATTTCTAATTTCCATTACTCCACTTTTGGCTGCTTCACCGTCAGCTGCCCCAGCCTTGAACTTGTGGGATTCCAGGCCTAAACATCTCTCACCTTATGCAGGATGTTTGTGCAACACTACCTCTTTAATCGTTTGTTTTGATCACGTGTCCTAAAACTCCTTTTTTGGCTCAATTTAGTTCAATAATGTAAAGCATCCTAGAATGTTTGGCAGTGCTAGAAATGCTATATTGTTGTTCTCTACTGAAGGTGCTGTTACTGCTACAACCTTTCACTTAACACTCTCATTGGTCTCATACTTTAGAGGCAGGCCAGTAGTGTTTAGATCACCATCCAAACGTTGACGTGTTCTCAACATGAGTTCTGGGGACTCAGAATTGAATCCTACTACGGCAGATGGTGGAGTTTGAAAACAAATCTGGAATTAAGAATCTACTGATGACCATAAAACCATTGTTTATTGTCAGAAAAACCCATTTGGTTCACTAACATCCTTGAGGGAAGGAAATCTGCCATCCTTATTTGGCCTGGCTTACTGCCAAACATGTCTCAATTTTCCCTTAGAGCAAAGATTTTGAGTTTGAACCACACTCTGGATACTAAAGGGCTTAACCTAGGCCAGAGGTCCAAAACTGTGGTGTGCAAACTCCTGGGGCTGAGACATCTCTGGGAGGTACACAGGAGAAATTGTCTGAAAGCGGAACACTTCTTGTACCCCATCTAATTGCACTGCCTCATGCATCCCCTTGTTGGTTTTGTCCTGTTTCACTGGAGCTTGTCACAATTTGCACTAAAAGCAAGTTGATTAGCCATTCCTTTCATTTAGGTTTTGTGGAGCATTGCCTTGCCCAAATTAGGCTGCTGCACTGGAGTACAGAGGAACAGTGACAGCTCTTCAGAAAAAATGAATTGGCTGCAAAGCGTCTTGGGATGTGGTGGAATGTTACTACTCCACATCTGAGATCTGTAAATTTAACACAAAGAACTGATCAATGCTCAGCTCTTGTGGAGTTTTTTTGGTTTAATAAAACACCATAAGATATGGCGTACACACTCAATAGAGGGGAATTCAATGTGTGTTTTCTGTGGTGATACTTTTGTAGGGTAAAGGTACCAAGGATAAGAGTTAAGGTGGATAAACAGAATTGAGTATACAGTACTCCAGATTGGCTTTGATTTAACTGAATGACAGAATAGACACAAGAGGCTGCCCCTGCAATTAACCTTTCAAAGGCAGCTTCTCTGGCCTACTTTATTCATGAAATATAAGAAAAAGCATTTTTAAAAAAAGGAATGAATATGAAAAGAAAGTGATTTGGCCAAACAGATTTGTTCTTTTGTAATTAATTTGTCCATCATGGATCCTCCAATTGATTCTTTCAACTTCCTACCCTCCGCAAGATGAATCCCCGACATTTCAATCCATCAATGAAGAAACCTAAAAACGCCTACCATCCAGCAATTAACAACACTGAGGCACTGCAGGGACCAACTGTGACTGAGAGAAAAAAACACCCTGCAGGCTGCAGGAGCTTGATCTGTTAAGTTTCTCCTTGAATTATGGTGGAAGAGACTGAAATTGGTGGATTATCCTTGACGCAAGATGCAGAATGAGCCTTTCAAATCAGATCTGCAAAATGAACTAACACGATTTTTTTTTAAATTGAACTGGAACAAATGTCTGACATTACCAAACTGAAAGAGTTTCTAATCTACATTTTGGGTAATTTTAACTCTGTGATCTTATGCACTTAGACTAAAACAAAATCCCTCCCACTCCACCCCACCTCCCGATTGCAGGCTCAACTCCTCTTCCTGATTGCCAGCTGAATACCCCCACGCTTCCTATGACCAGCCCTGATCATCCATCTTCTTCCTCCATCGATCCCTAGTGCAGTATGACAGCGCGGTTTCCCCCTCCCCCACTAACAGCCCACCAATTGCAGAGTGCACATTGGTTTACACCCCCACCCACCACCACCCCCACCACCACAACCACACCCCACCATACCCCCCCCCCCCCCCCCCCCCCACCACCACCCCCCCCCACACCCCACCCACCCACCCACCCACCACCCCCCACCACCACCATGGCCCCAACCTCATGACACTGTCTGGTCCTCAATGGGATATCAGTAAGATCTCACAACAGGTGAGAAATCATGTATGAACCTGATTGCTTGGCTCTCTAGCAATCTAACTCGCCCAGCCTATCAGCCAAGAGACAGAACAGTAATATCACCTCGTGAGTTTCACAGCACAGAAAGAAGCCCTTCAGCCCATCATGTCTACTACACTGCAATCGGTCCTTGCTCCATTTTGTTGGGTGCAATTTGTTGAGCAAATTACAAAATGGAAATCCAACATTACCATTTAAAGATCGACATTGCCAGAATTGTGCCTTTGTTCCGATTCCCAATTCCCAAAATTCCATCTGTCTGACAACAGCAAGAAACCGTTTTAATGAGAAACATTTGGGTGAGTCAATTGATTTGTTAAGCAGTTGCTGATAGCAGTGATTTGAAAGCTGCCTTATGTTGCTTATTTGAGACCAGTGACGGCAAATTCTGCTTTTGCTTCGGCCAACTGACAGCAAGCAGTGTTAATCAAAAGTCTTCTGTGCCAGACAGTAATCAGGGCTGTTTACCAGAAGTACCTGATTCATTACATCCATCCTCTCAATGGCAACAATCATTTGGAAATATTAAAGTCAGTCAAATCCATGGAAAATTTAACTTGATTCAGTTACAGAAGCAATAAATGAAATGTCAGCTAATTCCTGCTTAATCCACACGGACTTACTGAATAGCTGATGGGGAAGGGACACTCGAGGCAATTACGACTCCCCTCTGGTTTTGATCATTGCCTCTCAGCATGTTCGATTCCGCCTCATCTCCTGTGGCAATAACACTGATTCCTTAAGAAGAGAGCAGCACAAGAGCAGTAGGTTGGTGCTTTTTCCCCTCAGACAGAGAAGGGGTAAGCTGATGGAAGTCTTAGAAAAGAATATAAGAACGTAACAAATAGGACGAGTGCTGAACCATCTGAACCTTGGATCTTTGGCCTTTGCCCATGCACTCACTCCCCATATTCCTTGACTCCCTGATAAATCAAAAATCTGTCTATCCCAGCCTCAGATATAGTCAATAATGGAACATCCACAACGGAATAGGGTTTCAATTCCATAAATTGAAGAAGAAACTTCCCCTCATTTCGGCCTTAAATGATTGGCCCCTTATCCTGAAACTATGCCCACATTTTCTAGATTTCCCAGTCAGTGGAAACAACTGCTCACTGTCTGCTCTGTGTGTTTCAGAATCTTGTGTGTTTCGATGAGATCAGCTAATATTTTTTTGAAACTCCAGAGAATATAGACCCAATATGCTCAGCCTCTCAACATAGGGTAACTCTCTCATTCCAAGAACTAAACTAATAAACCTTTGCTGTTCCATTTTGTAATAAATCTTTGGAGGCAGAAATCCTTTCACCAAAATCTCCTTGTTTACAAACTCTAACAGCAGTACACAGAGTGCTAATAGTTAGCAGTCTATCTCTGGGAATGTCAGAGGAATTGACACTCACATTTAAGGTAAAGATTCCTTGTTCAGCCCATTAATTGGATCCTTAATCAGGGAGTTCATATCCCAATAGGCCAATTGAAGTCACTACACTTTTCCAACGCAGGTGTATCGTTCTTGAAACATCCAAACCAAACAGCACACAGTAATCCAAGCATGGTCTTACAGTACAATTATAGAAGATTAATTTCCTCACATATGTCAGTTCCATTGCAATAAAAGCTAATATATTATTTGTCTTCCTAATTGCAATCTTTTTTAAGATGATGGCAGCATTGTAAGATGAGCGTATAAAATCTAGGAGCAGTAATTGGCCTTTCAATAATATCATGGCTTTCATTGTGGCTTTAATGTACCTTTCCTGCCTGCCTTCCATAATCTTCAATTCCCTTGTTGATCAAAAAACTAACCAGGTTTTGGGTATTTTTTTTGGGTCCATTAAATGGGGGAATTGAATGGGGTACAACTACTTGTGGGAATTGGAGAAAAGCAATGTTAAATGAGATTGAAGAAATCCATCTGCTTCCACCTTTACAAAAGCCCTAATTTAATTTGATTTATTACTGTCGTATATACTAGAATACAGTGAAAAATTTTATATTATACATGCTTTACAAACAAAGCATACCATACATTGAGAAGGAAAGGAGAGAGTACGGAATGTAGTATTACAGTCATAGCTAGAATATAGAGAAAGAGCAACTTAATATAAGGTAAGTCCATCTAAAAGTCTGATGGCAGCAGGAAAGAAGCTGTTCTTGTGTTTGTTGATACGTGACCTCAGACTTTTGGATCTTTTCCCCAACAGAAGAAGGTGGAAAAGAGAATGTCTGGGGTGTCTCAATTATGTTGGCCGCTTTGTCAAAGCAATGGGAAATGTAGATAGACAGGGTCAATGGAAGGGTGGCTGATTTGTGTGATAGATTGGGCTATGCTCACAACTTTTTATAGTTCCTGGTGGGGTCCTTAGGCAAGGATGCTTTGGATTGTATAGCTGTGAAAGTTAGTGAGAGTTGTAGCTAACATGCCAAATTTCCTTTGTCTTCTGAGAAAGTAAAGGTGTTGGTGAACTTTCTTAATTGTAGTGTCAGCATGGAGGGACCAGGATAGATTGTTGGTGTTATGACACCCAAAAACTTCAAGCTCTTGACTATTTCTATTTTGTCCCCATTGATGTAAACAGGGGCATGTTCTCCACTAAGCTTCCTAAAGTCAATGACTATCTCCTTCATTTTGTTGACATTGAGAGAGAGATTATTGCCAAGAGGCAAATCACGAGTCCATCTGACCACACTGATTGTTAAATCATAGAATTCATAGAAATCCTACAGTGCAGAAGGAGACCATTTAAATCTGCACAGATTCTCTGATAGGGCATCTTACCGCCAGGCCCACACCATCTCTGTAATCCCACACATTTATCAACTAATCCCCCTGACCTGCACAACTTGGGACACTAAGGGGCAATTTAGCATGATGACGAGAGAGCGTGTTATCTTAGACCTGGTACTACGTAATGAAGTAGGTTGAATTAGGGATATTTATGTGAGGGATCTTCCAGGGACGAGTGGTCATAGTATGGTAGAATTTATGATACAGATGGAGAATGAGGTAGTAGAGTCCGGACCTGTGTACTATGTTTGAGCAGAGAGGACTATGATAGGATGAGAGAGGAATTGGCGACTGTGGATTGGAGGAGTGCACTGGTTGGTGGGACGGCTGAGGAACAGTGGGGGATTTTTAAAGAGATCTTTTTCGGTACTCAGCAGAAATATATTCTGATGGTGAAGAAAGGCTGTAGGAGAAGGGAAAATCAGCCGTGGTTTTCCAGGGAAATTAAGGAGAGTATTAAATCAAAAGCTGAAGTGTTCAGAGCGGCTAAAAATAGTGGACTTTCGGAGGATTGGGAAAGTTTTAAACAACAGCAGAGAGTGACTAAAAAGGTAATTAAAAAAGGAAAGATGGAATATGAGGCTAAACTAGCTCGAAACATTAAAAAGGATAGTAAGAGTTTTTATAAGTATATAAAGAATAGGAGGATGGCCAGAGTTAATGTAGGACCCTTGGAGGATGAGAGGGGTGGTTTAATGGTGGATGACAAGAATATGACGGAGACATTGAATAAGTTTTTTGTGTCGGTCTTTGCGGAGGAGGACGTAAATAGCTTGCCCGAACTTAAGGACAGAAGGGTGGTAGGACATGAGGTCCTTGATGAGATTACAGTCACTAGAGAAGGGGTGCTTGATAGGCTAATGGGGCTGAGGGCAGGTAAGTCCCCGGGACCGGATGGAATGCATCCCAGGGTCTTCAAAGAAATGGCAGAGGTGATAGCGGATGCCCTGGTAATTATCTTTCAAAATTTGCTGGACTCTGGAAAAGTGCTGGAAGATTGGAAAACGGCTAATGTTTCACCACTGTTTAAAAAAGGTAGCAGACAGAAGGCAGGGAATTATAGACCGGTTAATTTAACGTCTGTAGTAGGAAAAATGCTTGATTCTGTAGTCAAAGCAGAAATAATGAGGCATCTCGATACGAACGGTTTCATCAGGCAGACGCAGCACAGATTCGTTAAGGGGAAGTTGTGCTTGATGAATTTATTGGAGTTCTATGAGGAAGTGACTAGTGCGGTAGATAGAGGGGAACCGGTGGATATGGTATTTTTGGATTTCCAAAAAAGTGTTTGATAAGGTGCCTGACAAAATATTGCTGCAGAAGATTATGGTGCAGAGAGTCAGGGGTAGGGTGTTAACTGGATAGAGGATTGGTTGTCTAATAGGAAGCAGAGGGTAGGTATTAATGGGTGCTATTCTGATTGGCAGCTGGTGACTAGTGGAGTTCCCCAAGGTTCGGTGCTGGAACCTCAACTATTTACCATTTACATAGATCATCTAGAGGAAGGGGCAAAGTACAGGGTGATGAAATTTGCTGATGACACGAAGATGAGTAGAAAAACAAATTGCGTGGAAGATGTAGAAAGCTTGCAGAGGGATCTGGGTAGGTTGAGTGAGTGGGCGAGGACCTGACAGATGAAGTATAATATTAGCAAGTGTGAGGTTACCCACTTTGGTAAGAATAATGGTAGGAAGGATTACTATTTAAATGGCAAAAAGCTGCAGCATGCAACGGTGCAGAGGGACCTGGGGGTCCTTGTGCACGAATTGCAAAAATTGCAGCAGGTGATTAAGAAGGCAAATGCAATGTTGGCCTTTATAGCTAGGGGAATAGAATATAAAGGTAGGGAGGTTCTATTGCAGCTGTATAGGGTGTTGGTGAGGCCGCTGCTGGAGTACTGTGTGCAGTTTTGGCCGCTGCATTTGAGGAAGGATATATTGGCCTTGGAGGGGGTGCAGAGAAGGTTTACTAGGCTGATACCAGAGATGAGGGTGTTGGATTATGAGGAGAGACTGAATAGGCTAGGTTTGTACTCTTTGGAGTTTAGAAGGCTGAGAGGGGATCTTATAGAGACGTACAAGATAATGAAGGGGATGGGTAGGGTAGAAGTTGAGAGACTGTTCCAGCTTAGCAAAGATAGCAGGACTAGAGGGCACAGCCTCAAGATTGGGGGAGGCGGGGTTCAGATCAGAGTTGCGGAGGGATTTCTTCACGCAAAGGGTGGTGAATCTTTGGAATTCTCTGCCTGATGAAGCGGTGGAGACTTCCTCACTGAATATGTTCAAGTCAAGAGTGGATAGGTTTTTAATTGACAAGGGAATTAAGGGTTATGGGGAGAAAGCAGGGAGGTGGAACTGATCCACTTCAGATCAGCCATGATCTTATTGAATGGCAGGGCAGGCTCGAGGGGCTGTATGGCCTACTCTGCTCCTATTTCTTATGTTCTTATGTCCAATCAATCTAACCTGCACATTTTTGGACAATGTGAAGAAACTGGAGGACCCGAAAGAAACTCACACAGACACAGGGAGAGCGTGCAGACTCTGCACAGATAGTATCCTGGGGTTCAAATCAGCCCCAGTTTCTTGGCTCTGTGAGGCAGCAATGTTAAACATTGTGCCATGAAATGCTGCTAGTCATTATGTTGTATTCTTTAAAACTGGGAGCCAGTTCAAAATAAGGAAACCTATAATTATCACTTTCATTCAGTTATGTTGTTAGTTATTGTGGTCTCTTTATCTCATGTTTACCAGAGACTTACATAAAGGAATCATATTTCAACAGATCCTTCCCTCAGTGAATGGAATAGAAGTGTGTCCTCTTTCAGGAGTCTATGCCATTCATATCATAATTTCATAGAAAGTGACCTATGCCTTTGTTATGTCCAGATTTCAATCCTGTATGAATCCTATTCTGGTTGACCTCTCATCCTCCACTCCTGATAAATTTATATATATCCAGAATCTGCTGTCTAAATCCCATCTCACACCAAGTCATCTTCATCCTGTGTTCACTGACCTCATTGACTCCTAGTCCAGCAACATTTTAATTTCCTAAATTATTTTCCACCCTGCCAATCCCTCCCTTTAAGTAACTTTCTCCAAACACTCAACTCTCAAAATAACTGTGTTCCTCCAACTTTAGCCTCTTGAGCATCCGTAATTTTCTTTGTCATTAGTGGTCATGCCTACAAATGAGTGCTAAGGTTTGTAATTTCTCCCCTGAACCTTGCTATCTTGTTTTCCTCATTAAGGACACTGTTTTAACATGTACCATTTTGATCAAGTCTAATATCTCCTGATGCAGGTCAGTGTCAAATGTTGTTTGATAATATTCTCTTTTTTTCAATTGTTCATGACAGGGTAAATGAGCTTTGCTGGAAAGATCAGCATTTACTCCCCACCCTTTGGGAGGTTGCTGAGGAGGGAGGAGAGGGGGGAAGTGTGACAAGTTAAGGAAGATAGCCAACAGAAAGATCCCATTCTGCTGTCACTGTGGCGAACTGAAACATCGTTAACCCCAATCATGCATCTCAGCACTGGCTTGGGAAAATGGACACTGAATGTTCTTGGTAAAATAATACTTGCCCCAGTTCTAAACCTCAAACCGTTGGGAGTATAATACGGAGGAGTTTTTCTGGCTTTCCCATTATGTCTCTCTCATGGCAGGAGATGGTGTGCTGTTTGCCAGTGGCGGGATCTTTTGGCGAAATTATTTCCCATTGACTCTTCCACACATCACCAGGAAATCCACGACAGCGTGGATTGTAAGTGGGACAAGAAGATCCCAACCAGAAAGTTCCAGCCAACACTTTTGTAGATGCTGTCACTAAATGCTGGAGTTCTGATGATGAGAGCCTGTGTAGGTCTCATCATTGGCTGATAGGTTAGAGACACACGAGTATTAAGGGGATGTTGGAAAAGACACCATTCAATCACCATCGTCAAGAACCTACCTTTAAATAGTGCCCTTATTATAGTAAAACATTCCAGGGCATCTCTAAAAATGTAATAATTCATGACCATTGCAATAAATCTGGACAACATTGAAGCTTTGGCTGATAAGTGACAGCTCACATTCATGTCACATGAGTCCTCGGTATTTCTAACAAGAGAGAATCTAACCTTCTGCCCTCTGGTGGTGAATGACATTATTATCACTGATCTCCAACTAACAGCATCATGGGGGTATTACCATTGACCAGAAACTGAACTGGACCAGTCAAAGAAATACTGTGGCTACAAGAATAAGTCAGAGGCTGAGAATTCTGCAGCGAGTAAACCACCTTCTGACTCCCCAAAGCTTGTCCAACATCTAGTCAGGAATGTGATAGAATATTCTTCACTTCCCAGATAAGAACAGGTCCAGCCACACTCAAGAAGTTTCACCCCATTCCAAAGCAGCGCTTCATCCACCACCTTAAACATTCAACTCTTCCACTGTGGAGCCAGGTGTACAATTCACATAGATTCATAAAGATTTACAGCATGGAAACAGGCCCTTTGGCCCAACTTGTTCATGCTGCCTCTTTTTGAACCCCTAAGCTAGTCCCAGTTGCCCGCATTTGACCCTTATCTCTCTATAACCATCTTACCTATGCAACTGTCTAAATGCTTTTTAAAGTTAGAATTGTACCCATCTCTATTACTATCTCTGGCAGCTTGTTCCAGACATTCAAAACCCTCTGTGTGATGCACCAAAACAACTCATCAAGACTCTTTTACTAACACCTTCCAAAATACAAGAAGGGCAAGGGCATCAGGTGTGTAGGAACACACACACCTGATTGTTACTGTCCAAGGCACACACTATTCTTACTTGGGAATATATTTCTGTTCCTTCATAGATAAGGTGGAACTGCCAGCATTGAGATGTACCTACATCACAAGAAGACAATTCACCACCACCTTCTCAAGGGCAATTATGAATGAATCAGAAATCCTGACCTTGCCAGTGACACCAATATTCATCCCAGGAATGATATAAAGAGAGAAATAGAAATTCTGGCACAAAAAAAAGGCCATTGGCTCTCCGATGCTTTAACTGAATCTTGTTTTTCAATGGCAGCTGTTCACACCAATACTAAATTGTCTCCTGTGATGCTGTATTGCATCAAAAATATTACATTGACTGTATTAAATGAGACAAATGGATTGTATTACTATAAAGCATTCTAATCATTCCTTTCCTTTAAAGAGACTTCAATATAGCCATAAGTGCAGAATCAGCTTTTACTAAACTATGCTCTTGATCAATCATAGAAATCCTACAGTTCAGAAAGAAGCCATTTGGCCCATGGAGTTTGCACCAACTACAATCTCATCCAGGCCCTACTCCATATTCCCTCTATTTTGCTCACTAATCCCTCTAATCTACACATCTCAGACACTAAGGCAGTTTTTTAGCATGGCCAACCAATCTAACCCACACATCTTTGGATTTTGGGAGAAAACCAGAGGACCTGGAAAAAACACACGCAGCCATGTGGAGAGAATGTGCAAACTCCACACAGACAGTGACCCAAACCGGGAATCAAACCAGATCCCTGGAGCTGTGAAGTAGCAGTGCGAACCATTACTGCCCAAGTAATGAAAAACAGGAACTTCTGAAAAAGCATAGCTAGCCAATTGCTCTTCCCTCCCAACCAGCCTACATCATTCACACTGTTACACCCAGGAAAAAACCATCTGGCAGGTTAACTAATATATCAAGAACCTGAATCAGAGCCAAAGGATCTGGTCAACTGTTATATTAACCCTTCCCATGCTGTTCCTTCCTCACCACTCTCCAATTCTCAAATGAGAAATGATCTTACTGAAGCATGAAATATTTCAGGGAAGCTTCACAGTGCAGGGGATATTTCCCTGCAAATCAAGAACTCAGGGCATATTTTCAAAATAGGGATTCTCCCATTTAAAATGGAAGTCAAGAGATTTCTTTTCTCTAAGAGAGTTGTTTGTCTGTAGAATTCTCTCTCACAGAGGCAGTGCTGGTTGGGTCACTGAAGACTGAGATAAACAGATTTTGGATCTTGTAATGACTTTAATCAGGTAATTGAGGTGGGCTGGTTACAATATGAACTCCCTGATTAAGGGACACATTGATGAACCAATCAGGGAGCCTCAACCTGGAGTATCAGGCCTCTATGACTCCTACTGTAGACTAGTGTGAACTGAAAGCACTCTGTATGCTGTTGTCAGACTTCTAAATAAAGGAGATTTTAGTGCAGGGATTTCTGCATCTGGGGGCTTATTACAGTTTGACAAGGAAGTCAAGAGTTATGGGAAGAAGATGTGAAAGTGAAGTTAATGTCATGGTCAGATCAACCATGTAGATGTTGAGCTCCTTGTGAACCTGCTCCTGGGCCTGGCGAAATGTGCCATTTATAGGTCCAGGCAGCGAGTGATCAAGGGGGCTGTCCATCCTAACTGTCTGTCCCTCTACTGTGGCTATGTTTATGGCCAGGTGTCCCTGCAGAGGGAGCATGTGGTGTCTGTGGGCACAGTTGATGCCTTTTATGCCCATTGGGCACTGCGGGGCTGAGGTGTGTTATAGATTCTGACAATCACATTCTGATATGATGTGTTTTAAGTTTCCTTTTGTACTTCTGTTTTGTTGTTTGGGCTGTTCCCCTTCCTTTTGGGGAGCTGCTCATTTTACTTTGGCCTTATTTAATTTGAGTTTATTTATTTGATTTAACCTTAAAAGAGGATAAAAACAAAATATTGCAGATGCTGGAGATTGTTTTTATTTACAATGTTTATGGATGTTTATTTGGTTTCCTCTTAAATTAGGATAAAGATTGTAAACAAAAACAATATGTTGAAAAAGCTCACTATGTCTAGCAGAATCTGTAGAGAGAGACACAAGTTTGAAGAGTCATATTAGACTCAAAACACTAATTATGTTTCTCTCTCTCTCTCTGCAGGTTCTGTCTGACTGGCTGCATTTTGCCAGCACTTTGTTTTTATTTTATATGAATGATTTTATTGAATGGGGAGGGAGCAGGTTGAAGGCCAACTGGCTCTCTTGTTTCAAATGTTCATTAAAATCTGCTTTCACTGCTTGTTTAGGCAGTGTATAACAGCTGTGATCGGAACAGCTTGCTGAAAACAAACTGCTTTTCATCTCACCTCCAATTCCTGCTTTAATGATCAAAGCACTTGTCAATCCAAACCACCTGGCCTTCCTTTGTTTTACATCCTAGGGTGAACATTACTTCACTTCTAATAATATTCCCACTGGATGGAACTTCACTAATCCACAAATCTATTGACTTTAACTAGGAGAGCACAAGGGAGCTTGTTAACCCACTGCTGGAATCTGACATTCAGGAAGAATTGGTTAAATGGACAATTAAATGGTCTTTAAATCTGTCCAGTCTGATTAATTTAAAGTTATAATCCTGAACCTGACAGATTAACTTGTAGATCAAGATGATTCTCTGAGCTCAAAATAAAGATATTATTCAATTATTCCTAAGGCTTGGTGAACACTGCATTTGTTAAATAATTTTATATCCATGGACAAAGCAAATTTGCATGGAGCTCATGGGATTCAATGGTAGCTCTCAAATTTCGCATGGGTTCCCTTGTCCCCAGAAAATTTTCACATGATTTGCATGGGTTTCCTGTGTGTTTCTCAGATATCCTGAGAAATGTGATCAAAGAAACTTCACTAATTATCAAAGCATTTGCTGAGTCTCTGAAGATTGGATCTGAGTTCCCAGAGAGTGAGTTCCAGGGTAGATGTGAGATCTTTGCTAAAGCTTTTTGGGCAGAATCTTATACTGGCAGCACACATCTGAAGAGCTGAAGGCATCAGACCTCTATCTGCCTGTAACCAGAATGGGAATCAATTACCAGTTATGCAGCAGCACAAACTCTGCAAGGGCTGCTGTATGAGGCAGATACCATACTGTGGATCTCCCTCCACCTGAACAACTGCAGACCTACCTCCTTCCTGACCAGCAGCAGCTGAAGACTAGGCAGCAGGAAAAGGCAGACAGAAGTTCCTATCTCACCTCAAAGTCTATTAGACAAGGATGAATTGCCTCAGTTATCAAAGAGGGGATATGGTGGCCCCCTGATGCCAGCGACACTTAAAAGTCACCGCAACTCTAAATTTTTGCACCTCAGGACCATTCCAGTGTTCAGCCAGTGGCATGTAGCATTTCCCAGGCACCACTGCATAAAGGAGGTCACTAGTCCACTCTTTGGGCAGGTAACTTCATTAAATACCAAATGGACAAAGAGATACAAGCTGAGGAGGCCATCAGATTTGCTTCCATGGTTGGGATTCTACCAGTGCTGGGTGTTATTGACCGCACCTATGTGGCCTCAAACACACTAGACCTGCTGACATCATTCATAAATAAGAAGAACTTTTATTTACTCAGCCTGCGGGTTGTGACCGTAGGAAGCACATTACGCAGGTGAGAGAGCAATTTCCTGCCAGCACAACTCCTACCTCCTTTGTAGCTCACAAGTCTCACTCATCCTGAGTGGATCTGTGGTGACAAAGGCTAATTTCTCCAGATGGCTAATAATCTCCTGTGCCCGTTGGGAATCCTTGCAATGACATCCGGGAGTGATAAAATGCCAGTTACAATAAAAGTTGCAGCTATATTCAGCCTTCAATATAATAAAATATCCAAGACAATTCTCAGGAGCATTATTGAACAAATTTGACAAGGAGCCACAAAAGGAATCATTGGTACAGCTGACCATAGTTTTGTCGAAGAGATAGCTCTGAGGGGTGACTTAAAACAGGAGACCTCGGCTGGGAAACAAAAAGGTTTACAGAGGGAATGGCTTAAGGTCCAAGCAACTGAAGGCATAGTCACAAATGGTGGAGCAACTAAAATAAAAGCTGCTGAAGAAGCCACATTAGGAGGATTGTAGAGAGTTCAAAGGGTTGTAGGGCTGGAGGAAGTCACAGTGATAGAGTAAGGTGAGACCATGGGGGGACTTGAATATAAAAGTAAATCTTCAGCCAATTTGTTGTTGAAGTTGGAGAGGTACCAGTTGATTATGTAAGATGTTTTAATTGGAATCAATTTATTTTTGTTCATTTTCAGTGTGTATTCTCATTAAACTCTTCTTCCAGGACAAGGAGGATTTTTAATGCAGACTTTTTATTGAATAATTTGAATTATGTATCAGTGGATAGTTAAAATTGATCTGCTCTTTTCTGTTATGGATGAAGGCTGGCTTTGGTTTGAGATTGATTTGTCAAGCCCCTTTTGCCAATCCTCCTCTAAACTTTCACCCCTCTATTTGTTTCATTGTAATTCTCTTAACTATCCCCCTTCTCCCCAATGTTGTCTATAGTCTGCTGCTTGGGCTGTACATGTGAAAAATAACATGGAAAATCATATATAAATATTAGTTTTCCAACAAATAAAATGCACTCACCCAAAATATTACAGTTAAGTTAAAGTGGTGGGATTGAACCAGGAAACATGGATTTTGGTTAGTGAGATATCAGCCATGGCAATTGTTAGTTCTCACTTCTGATATTAGAAGACTGGGATTGGTTTGACCCCTGGGAATTGAATGCAAATAGTCTAGGCTGATACTCCCAGCTCAATGTTGAGAATATACCAACACATGAGATAGGAATGGGATTATATGATATACTGCTAGAGCTTGTTCTGTCTTTAAATAAAACATGGACGACATCATCAAACGTGAGAATACCATTCACCAGGTACACGGTATATACTCTGGCAACTCGGCCAACGTTGTCTACCTAATATGTTGCAAGAAAGGATGTCCCGAAGCATGGTACATTGGGGAGACCATGCAGACACTACGACAGCGGATGAATGAGCATTGCTCAACAATCACCAGGCAAAACAGTTCCCTTCCTGTGGGCGAACACTTCAGCAGTCACGGGCATTTGGCCTCCGATCTTCGGGTAAATGTTCTTCAAGGGGGCCTTCATGACACACGACAGCGCAGAGTCGCTGAGCAGAGACTGATAGCCAAGTTCTGCACACATGAGGATGGTCTTAACAGGGATCTTGGCTTCATGTCACACTATCTGTAACCCCTGTGACTTGCCTGGGTTAGCAAAAAACCTCACTTACTGTGCTGTCTGAAGAAAATACACATTTCTCTCACCAATGCTCAGTGTTCTCTTCACACACATTGTTAGCCACTTTAACACTTGAATAGCAGGTTAGGTGTGACTGTCTGTGCTGATATGTGTGCTTTTGCAGACCAGAACACTGCATTTGCCTGACGAAGACGAAAGTCGAAAGCTCGCAGATTTACTATCAAATAAATCAGTTGGATTTAAAATTGGTGTTGCCAGATTCTTACTGAGTTTAAATAAAGCCACAGAGATCTGACAATGGGCTGAATTCAACTGATCTGTCTCATACTCATAACTCTGACTCCACAATTGTTCATGAAATGTGCGTAACTCCACCTTAAATATATCCAGTGATCCAGCCTCAACTGCTCCCTGAGAAAAAGAAGAAATTCCTTCATATTTCTAACTTAAATGGAAGAGGCCCTATTCTGACAGTTTACTCCAGGTCTAGATTGCCCTATGAGGAGAAATTTCCTCTGTGTTTGCTTCAAGGAAGTGCAGCACAGTAGGGGGTGCCCCCTTTCGGATGAGCTGTTAAACCAAAGGCTTGCCTGTTCAAAGATCCCATGGCAAAATTTGAAGAAGAATTTTCCCCATGTTCTGAGCCAACATGCACCAATATCACTGCTGTAGCCATCACCATGGTGGTGTATGTGAGATCTTGCTCTGCATCAATTGACAACAGTGGTCCCTTTAGTGCCATGTTGGCAACACTTCAAATTGTACATAATTGACCTTCAAGGACATTGCAGTAAGTGATACATAATTGCAATTCTTTCCTTTAAAATATTGGGTGGTGGCACAGCGGTTAGTACTGCTTCCTTCTAGAGCCTGGCACTTGGGTTTGAATCCCAGCTTGGGTTACTGTCTGTGCAGAGTCTGCGCATTCTCCCCGAGTCTATGTGGGTTTCCTCTGAGTATTCTAGTTTCCTCCCACAGTCCGAAAATCATGTTGGTTAGGTGCATTGGCCATGCTAAATTCTCCCTTAGTGTACCTGAACAAGCAACTCGGGGATTTTCACAATAACTTTGTTGCAGTATTAATGTAAGCCTACTTGTAAAACTAATAAACTTTAACTTTAGGGAAGAATCTTCTGGGCTCCCACAGTGTGTTTTCTGGCAGCAGAGCTGGTTCACATTACCCAGTGGTGGGATCTTCCGATCTTGCTGATTTCTACGGTGTTTGCTGTGGCTCACCTGTTCCACCACTGGACATTGAGTCTTCAGCAGAAAGGGCTGGAAAATCCCCCTTTTACTGTTAGGTTGATATCAGGAAGTTATTCTAGATACAATACTCAAGATAGAGTGGATGGTGGCACCATGGTTAGCACCTCACAGCACCAGAGACCATGGTTTATTTCCAGCCTCGGGTCACTACCTGTGTGAACTTTGGAAGTTTTCTCCATGTCTGCATAGGTTTCCTCCTGGGAGCTCCAGTTTCCTCCCACAGTCCAAAGATGTGTGGGGTTAGCTTGATTGACTATGTTAAATTATCCCTTACTGTCCGAGGATGTTAAAGTTAGGGGATTAACTAAATATTTGGAATTGCAGAAATAAAGCCTGGTTAAGATTCTCTATCACAGAGTTGGTGCAGACTTGATAGGCTGAATGGCCTCCTTCTGCTCTGTCAGGATTGTGTGAGTCACTGATTCTACAACATTTCGAAAACAGACAACTGAAACCAAATTTTCCTTGAAATAATTGTAGAAACTGTTGAATGTGACATTGGAATGGAGATTGAATCTCTGGAGGGGCAGAATAGCCTCCCTCATCTAGAAATATCTTGTAAAGGGAATAATTGTCTATTTTGAGAATTACTTCCTTGGTTTAACTGTTCCAGCTGGCTCCCAATACAATTCCTGTGCATATTGAAATCATTCACTGCCTCTGTTTAGTGTCAGGCTTAAGAAGAAAGCTTACAAAAGTATACAAAAACACAGTAATCCAACAGATTGGAAGAGCTATAAAAGGCAACAAATGGATGTGAAGTACAATATGAGGGTTATCAGGACTAGCAGTAAAAACTTTTATGAATATGTTATATCAAAGATTATGATTATGGGGAATGTGCATCTATTAAAGAGGTGAGATCTTCGTGGACAATAAGGAAACTGCAGCTTTATTAAATGATATTTTAATCTGTTTTATAACCCATCTCACAAAATACCGGTCATACAAGGCAGGATAGAATTATAGCAAGAGGGAAATTTGTATGTGAAAAAGAAGAAAATGAAGAAAACACAGGACATAAAATCAACAAATTTCCAGAATCTAATCAAGTTCCATCCTAGAATATTTTTTTAAAAGTGTGGCAGTTATGGATGTATTGGTCATAAAGAGTAAATTCGATGATCTTTCAAGTTCCCAGGAGGTGACTGATAGGCAAGGGGCACATTTAACTGGACAGGAAAGCATGGGGAAAGATTCCATTGCCATCCAGACTCCTCCCCTCCCCAGAGCAGAGTAGATTGAATCAAGGTAGTCTGGCTATGACTTGGGATGGATATTTCTGCTGCTCAGGCATCTGATGTCCAATAAAGGGTGCTGCCAGCAGTAAAGGCCACATTCTGAGAAGATCCCAATTCCCATCCTCCAAACTGACCATTTGCTGGGGCCCACCTGGCTTCAGGGCCTCCACTTTTGTTCCTTCTTCCAGGTCTACTGCAATCCCAGATTTGGCCATTGCTCTCAGTGACACCACTACTGGAGCTATCAGTTTCTAATTGGCCAGCAGCTCTTGGGGGCAGGATCCTCATCCTTAAGATCCTATGGTTCTATTTCAGAAAATGAAATATAGAAATGGTTCGGCTCAGCTAAGAAAGGCCAAAAGGCCTGTTTCTATGCTGTAATGTTCTATGGTTCAATGTCCTAAGGTTCTATCCTGAAAACCCAAATGCAGAAAAGTAAATGCTGCCTGGGATATAATCCCATCAGGTCTTCTGCAAATGGCCACAGTAGGATGGTGATCTGCTGTCCAGCCAAAGGGCAGGATGACCATTTCAGCCATTGAATTCAACCCAATAAATGTTTAAAAAACTATCTCGCTTGAGAATGTGGGGTCCTTGGTTAGAAATTGGCAAATCTTTTTCCATTATCCCAAAGCAAGGGAAGGGGAAAAAAGAAATCACAAAATTAGGAAAGCAATGAGCAGGTATGGAAAAATAATGGCAAATAAAATCAAGAAAACACAAAGATGTTTTCTAATCACATAAAGAACAAGAGAATAATGAAGAAATGAACACAATACACCAGAGATGCAAAGTTAACTTGCACGTGAATGTACGAGACATAGGCCAACCGGTATGGATTTGTTAAGAGAAGGTTACATCTGACCAACTAGTTTAAATTTTTTGTGACGGTAACAACTAGGATCGATGAAGGTACACAATTTGATGTGGTTGTCATGGATTTTAGCAAGACCAGGTTCCACAAGGCTGTGTGGTCAAAAAAGCAAAGTCCTTGACGGAATTTTACTGGCTCACCCACCCTTATTTTGCAGTGGGCAAGACTTGCAAAATGGAATTCTTCATTGGCCTCAAGTGGGATCTTAAGAACCTTGTCCAAGCAATGTTGTAAAATCACACTCCATGTATCAAAGAGAAAAAAACAAGTTGGATCCAAAATTTACCCAGTGGTAGGAAACAAAGATTTTCTTTGCAATTGGAACTCTGCTTCCAGTGGGGTTGTGCTAGGCTCATTACTGGGTCCCTTGATCTTGTATATGTCAATTGTTTGAATTTAAATGGAGATGAAGCCTGTTTTAATTTAGTAGAGGGGCAGGAAAAGGCACTAAAGAGCAAAAGGATTCCAGTCTGTGATAGACTGGAATTCAGGAGGTTGCGATGACAAAAGGTTTGATGGTGTAGGGCCAAAGAAAGTGGGAATGGAACAAATAAAGGCACAAAAGATGTACCCAGAGGAGGTGTGAATGGCAGAATAGTGAATAGCTATGGCTAGGATGGAAAAGGAGAGAGGAAAAAAAGAGAAACAAAATCAGGAAAGAAAAAAGAAACAAAATGGGGTTAGAGATTATGATCTGAGATCTTTGAGCTCAGTGCCGAGTCATGAAGACTGTAAAGTGCTTCATCAAAAGATAAAGCACTATTTCCCAAGCTTGCATTGAAGGCAGGAAAGGTCAGAGTGGAAGGAAAATGGAGAATTAAAATGACAAGTGATCAGAAACTTGGGATTATGCTTGCAGACTGAACTGGGGTGTTAGCATTATGGGTTAATAACACAGACATTTTACTAGTGAAGCTTTGATGTGCCAGTGATATCAACAGTCAAGTGCTAGGCATGCTGGAGAGGATAGAACACTATGCTCAGGAGAGACATACCTACTTTGTAACACATCTGACTGTTTAAAAAACACAGTTTAAAACAAATTCCAGAGAGAGAGAGAGTAGCCTTTCCATATTAGGATAGGTCTCACATAGCATAAGCCAGTAACTATGCCTCAAGTACATAAACCGAGTTTATCACTAAAACAACAGATTGTCATCGTGGAGATTCCTTTGTTAAAATTATCAATCAGAAAAAAAACTGATCTATAACATTTTACTTTTTAAAACTTTTGCTGGAACAAACAAATAAAAATCAGCAAAGTTCAAATATTAATATGTAAAGGATATTTCAAATAAAATGTAAATGAGTTAAAATAGTTGATACAGCTCACATAATTACAAGCACGCACGTCATTTATTCCAAATCAGCCTCGGCCACATTGGACTCTCACTTGATTTCCTTCCACTGGCAGCCATATTCTATCTGAGATCCCTGGAAGTGGTTAACACAGGCAGCTCCACAGCTATGAACCATTTCTTACTCAGGTCACAGTAGTCCTGACAGCAGAGAATGCCCAGAGATTCACCTCTCCAACCCAATTAAATCATCTTATTGGCTCTGACAAAGCTGAAATAACAGCAATGAGTCTAGTCCAAACCACAATCCTCTGCTCACTCTGTCTTGCCTTCTGTCCTTTGCAACATAACACACATAGTAACACGGTCCCTATTCTACTCCCAGAGTCCTGCTTCAACACCAGGATCCATTCTCGACTGCCAATTCTGAGACCAGCCGTATTTTCCTATTACAAACAGAAAACTAATTCATTTATAGACAGCTTTGTTTGTTTCGTCTCATATATGAACCGCCTGCCAGGCTGGAAGTTGACATCAATGCAATTAACTTTCTATTTACCCTCTGCCTTTTTAGCTTTTTAACCCCATGGTAACTTCAGGTCACATTGGCAATTTTTTTGGCAGTAAATTGTCTGCTGGGAGGCTTACTTCCACCCCTTTTCAGATTACTCCCCAGTTTCACTTTGGAAATAAAGGGGACATCACGTGAAAACAAAATGCAGTTTTTTCCAAAAGCACGTTGGTCAGCACAAGGGTCATCAGCATATTTCTGTTTGTAGAATTTTGCTCTATGAAAATTGCCATTTCCTATAATCAAGTAGTGACCACATTGGAAAAATTCTTCCTTGGATGTAAAGTGCATTGGGAAGCTCTGAGGTCATGAAAGGCATTGCATAAAAGTTATAAATGTAGCCCAATCCATTATACAAGCCAGCCTCCCATCCAATGCTTCTGTCCACACTCCTCACTGCCTTGGTAAAGCAGTCAGCATAATTAAGGACCCCACAATCTCAGACATTCTCTCTTCCACCTTCTTTCTTCGGGAAAAAGATACAAAAGTCTTAGGTCACATACCAACCAACTCAAGAACAACTTCTTCCTTGGTATTTTTGAATGGACTTACCTTGTATTAAGTTGATCTTTCTCTACACCCTAGCTACATTCTGCACTCTCTCCTTTCCCTTTCTATGAACGTAACCCTTTTTTTTGTCTGTATAGTGCACAAGAAATAATACTTTTCATTGTATGTTAATACGTGTGATAATAATAAATCAAATCAAATTAAATTAAATCAAAAAATAAATGCAAATCTTTCTTTGTTTGACTATATTGGCAGGACTAGGCTGTCATTGGTCATATGGCTTCACATGCTTAATATGGGAAAAAGGAAACAGATTTGTCTGCAGAATGTAAGGTCTTTAGCTGACACGATACATCATTCTAAACTTCAGATTATCACTTACAACAGAAGCAGCATTAAATATTTACATATTGCATAAGCTAGTTAGGAGACTGCTGAAGGCGTTGATGAATTCCTGTCTGCATTCCATAAAGCTTATCTGCTGATCCTCAAATTATTATTGGTGGTCATAGGGAAAACCAGCTGTTTTTCATATCCTGATGAGAGAAATAAGAAGCGTAGGACTAACCTTTGCAGGATTGCCATATTATCAGGTGTCAAGGTGGCAAAATGGTTAGCACTGCTATCTCACAGCGCCAGAGACCCAGGTTCGATTCCCGATTTGGGTCACTGCCTGTGTGGAGTTTGCACATTTTCCCCGTGTCTGCTTGTGTTTCTTCTGGGTGCTCTGGTTTCCTCCCTAGTTTGAAAGACGTGCTGGTTAGGTGCATTAACCTGAACAGATTGTTGTGGCGACTAGGGGAATTTCAAAGTAACTTCATTGCAGTCTTAATGTAAACCTTACTTGTGACTAATAAACAATTTTTACTTCAGCTTTATTTTGAGAAAGTTAGAACCCAGAAGAGAAACCGTGTTAAACTTGTATGGACCACACTTGAATGTGCTGCACAATTCTGGACTCCATAATCAGAGAAGAATTCTGAGGCACTGGATAAAGGGCAGAAAGGATTTATAGAATTAAACCACAGCTGAGATGTTATAACTTTCTTATACTAAGAAAAGATTAAAAAAGGTTAGAGAAGATTAAACAGATTTTGCTGGAAAAGAATTACATTTTATAAGTCTTTAAAATTATAAATGGTTTTGACAGGGTAGATGTAAAGATATTTTCCCTTGTGGGGGAGTCCAGAACTAGGGGTTATGATGATCAGATTGTCACTAATAAATCCAATAAAAAATGCAGGAGAAACCTCTTTACCCAGAGATTAGTGAGGTTGTGGAATAATATAATCAGAGAATATTTACTACACAGAGGCTGTTTGACCCATTGTGTCGGTACTATCTTTCTGAAAGAAATTCTCCTAATGCCATTCCCCAGCCTTGTCTCCATCATGTTGCCATTGCTTTTTTTGCCAGTTACCTGAAATCTCTTCTCTCTGGTCCTCAATTCTTCCAGCAGTGGGAACAATCGCTCCCTACCTACATGATTCTGAATGCTTCAACCAAATTTGCATGCAATCTTCTCTTCTCCAAAGAAAACAACCCTACCCTCCCCAATCATTCTTCATTACTGAACTCTCTCTCACATCCCTTAAACCATTTTCGTGAATCTTTTTCACATCAGCTCAAGTGCCTTCTTATCCTTCCTAAACTGCAGTGCCTAGACACAATACTCTTCAGGCCAAAGTACTGCTTTATTTCAGTTTAACATTGGTTTTATATTCTACGGGTGAGATTTTACGGCCTTGCTCGAGCTAGACCAGAAACTCCCACCCGAGGTCACCAGTCATTTCCATTGTTCTCCCTTCATCCACACCGATTCCATGGTCAGTGGGGTGGTAGAATTCTGGAGTATGACTCTATTGATAACACCCAGATTGTGCCTGCTTTATTAACTGCTTTCTCAACGTGTCCTGCCACCTTCAATGATCTCTGCATATGTCTGGTCCCTCTGCCTCCTGTACCCTCTTTAGGATTATATCCTTTATTTTATGTTGTCCCTCCACATTTTCCTATCAAAATAAATTCCTCACACTTCTCTACATTGAATTTCATTGGCCATTTGACCACTTATTCCATCAACCTACGTACATCTTTTCAAAATTCTACACAATCCTCCTCGATATTCAGAATTCTTTTAATTTTTGTATCACTATTACAAGGAAATTGCTACTGCAAGGAATTGTAGTGAATAACTTGGGTGTATTTAGGGGGAAGTTGATGAGCATATAAGGGTGAAGAAATAGAAGGATATCCTGATGATAGGATTAAGTGAAAAGATATTTGGAGGTTTTCACATGGATGTTTCACATAATGGGAGACAATAGAAAGAATTCTTTCTGGTTGTATCAGAGCTTGGTATGGCTCCTGCTCTGTCCAATAACACACAGAACTACAAAAGGTCATGAATGTAGCCTAATCCATCACTCAAACCAATTTCCCATCTATTGACTCTATCCATATATCTCATTGACTCAGCAAAGCAGCCAGCAAAATTAAGGACCCAAGCACCTCAGACATTCTCTCTTCCACCTTCTTCTGTCGGGAAAAAGGTACAAAAGTCTGAGATCACGTACCAACCAAAAACAGTTTCTTCCCTGTTGCTGTCAGACTTTTGAATGGATCTACCTTGCATTAAGTTGATCTTTCTCTATACCCTGGCTATGACTGTAACCCTACATTCTGCACTTTCTCATTTCCTTCTCTATAAACATAATGCTTTGTCTGGAAAATGCACAAGAAACAATATTTTTTTCACTGTTAATGTATGTGACAGTAATAAATCAAATCAAAAATCAAAAGGAGGCTTCTGTGGAACACAAATCCTAGCATGAACTGAATGGCCTGTTTACATAATATTGACTGTGAAACTCTATGCCTTTCTTTGTAATTCCCTAAGAATGTTCAGAAAGAGGAATTGCTAATTTCTTTTGGGAAAGTTCTGCTTATCTTCCATGCCTCACTTATTCAGAGAGAGAGAGAGTAATAGATATCTGGAATTCTCTGCCCAAAACTAGTTCAAGATAGGAGTCAATAGAAAATTTCAAAGTTATTTTTGTGAAGCAAGGGTATTAAAAGTCGTGGAAATAGGGCAAGGAAGTGGGGTTAAGATTCAGAGCAATTAGACCAGTACAAGTTTGGGAGTTAAATGGCCTTTTCCTCATTCTAAGTGGCTAGCACCAAAAGATAACCAATTTCTTTCACTGTTTTTTATTCATTCAGCCAACCTGGTGGTTGTTTGAGATCAAAATCCCTTTCAAGGATCCAGATCATTAGCCTGATTGACAACTTCCATTCAGAGAACAAGATAGAAATGGTAAAGTCAAACTTGAATATTCAGTTTCAATGTTTGATCATTATTCTGTAACTGGAACTCTTGTTTCTAAGTGTTATACTTTTGAGGTTTTTGCCTTCAATCCAAAAATTTAAAAAAGGTTAGGTGGATTGGCCATGCTAAATTGTCTCTTAGAGTCTTAAAATGTGGACATTAGGGGGATTAGTGGAGCAAACACTGGAATGTATTCTTGGTGGGATGCTCTGGTGCCGACTCAATGGTCCAAATGACCTCCTTCTGCACTGCAGGGATTTTATGACCTTATTGTTCACATAACATACCTAGATATTGCCATGAAAAGCTACCATATTTATATTTCAATGGTCATTCCTAGAAGCTTATTACACAGACCATGTTCTGATTCTACCCTAAACTAATCTCTAGATCTATCTAATAGATTATATATTTGATGTATTACAAGTGAGTGTTTAACAACTAAAATGTTTAATGTGTGTTTTTGTAAGGTGTATCACAGACGGGGGTGTGTAATAGGTGGGGTTTATAATGGGTGGGTGTATAAAGGCTGGTCCAAGCAAGTTAATGTATATAGGCAAATGTCTAATAGATGTTTCACATAATGGGAAGAGGTTATAACCTGCCAGGTGGGATGGAGTGTGTTAATGTACATAACAGGAAGGTTTAGATGGGATGTATAACAAGCAGAGAGGTAACTTGCACAGTAAGATGGCATTTTTAATGGGTGGCCAGTGCAGTGCTACAAATTTTATTGGCCCAAAAAATGGAATTTTATGGGCCAGTAAAGAGTGAGAGGCACACAAAAGTCGCCTGAGAACAGGTGATGTAAAAGAAGATTAAATTTGACAGAAAGCATGTTCTGGGATTCTGAACGAAATTGAGATAAGAGATCAGGCAGAAAAATAAATAACTGTGCAACAGAGAAAGTTTTGGATGCTTGGACCTATTGGTAATTGGGAAAGAATAATGAACAAATGTAATTTCCAAATAAAGTTGTTGAAATGCTTATTTAACCTGTTTCACTAAAACCAGACAGGCTCCTTGAGGAGATTTGTTTTTGTAGTCAGTCACCAACAACCCATCAAATATTCAGAATGCAATAATGTAATTTCCTCTCAAAAAGGTAGTTATGGGCTTCCTTTCATCTTTATGAGCTGTAGAAACCGAAGCCAGATGAAGTTTTCAGGAAAAATTCCAAAGGTACAGACATCGTCCTAACATGTTAAATGCGGTGGAGGTCCAAAACACTGAGTGAATGAAACTGCAATGAAAGCACCCATTTATCTCCAATTTGTCATCACCATGATGGGGGTTGTGGGGGCAGGGACGGGGGGTGGGGTGAAGAAAAACAAACAAATAAATGTGGGAAGGGGCGGAAAGAAGCATTATGAAATTATGCACTTTTCTTAACACTTTTTCATTAATTTGTTTTTAAAAGAATGTAGATTGTGGAAGTAAGAACTGCATGACAAATAATAATTAATTCTCTTGGTTAATTGGGTGTGATTTTAACCCATTCACACCTGCCCACCCACTTAGCATAGAGTTTATTGGAGCAAATGATGGGTTGTGGGGATGGTTTGAATAAACGGGTAGGCATATGATGAGACCTTCAGGGGTGTACAGAAGCAGAGTTGGTAACTCTGAGAGCAAGAGATCAGTGATGTTTTAAAGCTCCTCAATTTTGCACGCCTTTGGTTTTTATTAAGACTGGTGACCACATCTTCAATGGAAGCCCTTCAGAAATAGTACATGCGTAATTACATTACTGATTCCATCTGTGTTTTTAGATTACTCTATGTGGTACATTTTGAAGTTGGTACCTTCAAATGTTTACACAAAACTTGCATCAGAGAAATAGACCATTTGGTCCAACTGGTCCACTCTATTGTTTATACTTCACACAAACTTTCTGCCACGCCTCTATTCTAACTTAGCACAGCCAACACTTTTTTTCTCTTTAACTTCTCTTTAAGTATATCTGTATTATTCAATTCCTCTATCTGGTGTTTGTTTTTCTACAATGATTTGTCAGAATGGTCATCGTGCACTGCAACAGGACTTCTTAGAGCATTAAATACAATCCCTAGAGTGAAAAAGAAGGCCATTCAGTCCATTGTGTCTACACCAACCACAGTCTAACCCAGTCCCTATTCCCTTAGCCCCATATATTTATCCTACTAATCCCCCTGACACTAAGTGTCAATTTAGCATGGCTAATCCACCTAACCCACACATCTTTGGACTGAGAGGAAACCGGAGCACTGGAGGAAACCTAGTTTCCTCAGACATGGGAAGAATGTGCAGACTCCGCACAGACAGTGACCCAAGGCTGGAATTGAACCCAGTCCCTGGTGCTGTGAGGCAGGATGGCTAACAACTTGTGCCACCATGCTGCCCATGCTACAAGGCAGCCACTAACTGCAGGGATAAGTTCCTCGCTAAGTCCTTTGGTAGGGATTTTGGAAAATACTGCTGTCTGCAATATTCTGCCCGTAGAATTTGAGGGAGATGGCTGTTTGTTTTCTCCAGTTGGAGAGTCTAGAATTGGGGCATCAATTCAGGATAAAGGGAAAGGAAGAAGAATTTCATCCTTTGGAGCATTATTAATCATTGGGATTTTCTATCCAAGAGCTTTGTGGATGCTATATTGTTGAGTATATTCAATACTGAGAACACTATTTTAGATCTAGTAGTGAGCTTTCACGAAAAGTTAATTAGTAATGTCATAGTAAAAGGTTTTTTGAAATAATGATCATGATTCTCCTAAAATGTGCTGAATTGGCAGGAGAAAGTGGGGAGAGAGAGAAAACGGGGAAATATAGGTCAAGTAATCTGACATCAGTCATTGGGAAAGTGTTGGAATCTATAATTCTTACCAGTGTATTAAGGAAACCATAATATGATTAGAACAAATAAATGTGGTTTCATGAAGGAGAAATCCTATTTGGCAAATTCTTTAGAGTTTTTGGATGATGTAACTAGTAGGATAAATAAAGGGGAACCAGTAAATGTAGTATACATTGATTTCAAAAAATATTGATAAGGTGCCATATAAGATTTTGGTTCATGAGTTAGGTGTGATATGTTACATAGAAATATAGAAACTAGAAGCAAGTGCAGGCCATTCAGCCCTTTGAGCTTGTTCTACTATCATTTTGATCATGGCTGATCATTAAACTCAATATTCAGTTCCACACTCTTCCTTCCATATCTCTTGGCTCCTTTAGCCCCAAGAACTATATCTAATTTCTTCTGCAAATCAGACAAAGTTTTGAACTCAACTACATTATTTGTAGTGAATTTCATGCATCCACCACTCTCTGGGTGAAGGAAATTCTCTTTACCTTAGTTCTTTAACCCTTATCCTCAAACTATGACCCTGAGTTTTGGACTTACCCCATCATTGGGAACATTCTTTCTGAATCTATCCTGTCTAACCCTATTAGAATTTTATAATTTTCTGAGATCTCTCTCACTCTTCTAAACTCCTTATGTTAGTATAGGTTTTTCTTATATTTCTTAGTATGGATAGAGGGTAAGTTAACATACAGAAAGCAACGAGTAGGGATAAGTCAGTCATTTTCAAGTTGGCAGACTGTAAATGTTGCAAGGGTTAGTTATTTAATGACTTGGCAGAAGGGACAGAGAAGAACAAATGAATATTTCTCTATTTTTGAGAAGCTAGCTTGATTTTCAGACATTGATTTATGTAGTTCATTTCCAGCGAGGTTTGATCACTTGTTTTGCCAGCAAAGCTTTATTACCTTCTTCATCTTCACCTCTATCTCTCTCATCATTAAAGGTGTTCCAGATTTATTTGTCCTATGTTTTCCTTTCAAGGGAATATACTTTGACATCCCCTGCAATACTTTCTCTTGACTGCATTGGACTGGGCTAGGCACAGTAAGTACTCTCTCAACACAAGGTTCAAGTCCAAAAGTTTTATTTGGTAGCACGAGCTTTCAGAGTATTGCCCCTCCATCAGGTGAGTGAAGAGTTTGGTTCACAAGCAGGGTATAGATAGACACAAACTCAATTACAAGATAATAGTTGGAATACGAGTCTTAACAGGTATTCAAGTCTTTACAGGTACCAACAATGTGAGTGGAAAGAGGGTTAAGCAAAGGTTAAAGAGGTTTAAGCCACTGCTTTTGCTGCTAATATTTATTTCCAACTCACTTGACTCAGATGCATTCTTATCCCATTGAGGATCTCTCAGTAAGTGTCCCTGCTTCAGATTATTCCTTGTCTGATTCCACTGCCAACCTAAACTTTATGATACAGGGTCACTGTTTCGTTAACTGTGACTGTGTCTGCCCCCTCTGATAAATACAGAACTCCATTTGGCTGAGCCACCGCCCCCTCCCCACCCTTGCAACATATTTTGTGGCAGTGGAGACAGTCCACCATTGGCCAGTGGCGAGATCTTCTGGTCCCGCTACTGCCAATAGAACTTCCCACTGTTTGTATCCTGTGTCGCTGGGGAACTCAGGGCATGGGATCACAGTCAGCAAAACAATAAGATCCTGCCCAGCAGGAAAACCTTACCCCGCATCACAGAAACAGATTACCTGGTCATTATTACATTGGGAGTTTTGATTTGACTTATTGTTGTCACATTCATTATTGCACAGTGAAATGTACTGTTTCTTGCCCGCTATACAGACAAAGCATACCATTCAAAGACAAGGAAAGTAGAGGGTGAAGAATGTAGCATTACAGTTTTAGCTAGGGTGTAAAATCAACTCAATATGAGGTAGGTTCATTCAAAAGCCTGATGGCAGTAGGGAAGAATCTGTTCTTGAGTCAGTTGTTGCATGACCTCAGACTTCTGTATCTTTTTCCCAATGGAAGAAGATGGAAGAGAGTATGCCCAGGATGTATGTGGTCCTTGGTTATGCTGTTTGCTTTTCCGAGGTAGTGGGAAATGTAACCGGAGACAATGGATGGGAAACTGGTTTGCGTGAGGGAACTGGGCTTTGTTCGTGATTCTTTCTTGCAGTCTTGGATGGAGCAGGAGCCACACCAAGTTGTGATACAACCAGAAAGAATGCTTTCTATGATGCATCTGTAAAAGTTTGAGAGAATTGTAGCAGACATACTGAATTTCCTTAGTGTCCTGAGAAAGTAGAGGTGTTGCTGGACTTTCTTAATGTCAGCATGGAGGGAGTAGGCAATCTGGACACCTAGAAACGTGAAGTTCTCGACATTTCCACTTCATTCACATTGATGTAGACAGGGGCATATCCTCCACTATGCTTCCTGAAGTTGATGACTATCTCCATTGTTCTATTGACATTGCGGCAGAAATTATTGTCTTTGCACCAATTAACCGATTCTCTATCTTGTATTCTGTTTCGTCTTTGTTTGAGATCCGAAGGTTGATGTGGCAGTTTGGGGAAAATTACAGATGAGTGACTGTTCCCCAGTTGAGCCTTGCAGTGTGATTCTAAAGCCAGCCCATGAGGAAAATCCTGCCCGTAGTTTTGGTAAAGAGCTTTGAACTGTTGGAGATTAACTAAACTAATAATGAAGTCTATAAACAGTCAACCTATATTAATTTATATTTGAAAATAAATAGAAACTTGTACCAAATTTCTTGATTAATAGGAGCTTGTCTCATGGTTTTTTTGCTGGTGGATTTGGTATGTCTGTTTAAACTATCCAATCTTTTTTTACATGGCTTCAGATCTTGGACATCCGTGACTTATTGAACTTGAAGTATTAAACAGTGTAAGATACCAAAGCAGATAAATTTATAGTCATTGGCATCAACTTCAGGTAAAATTCCAAAAGATGCTTCAGATTACAAAATCATTCTGAACACTAATATTGCTTCTGACAAGCCAAGCTGAAGTTACATTCTTTGGCAATTATTTTGTTCAATTCAATGATGTTCACTAAAACAAATAGTTCCAGTTTTATTTTCTCATGCGCTCTCTCTCTCACTCAGACTCACACTCAGACTCACACTCACACTCACTTAGCTGAAAAGCTTGGTATATTGAGTTTAATTTTTGATTCTGCTTCTGCCTGTCAGCTGGTATTTTGTTCCATTTCCTGTTGAGATGATGTTCAACTGAGCATTACTGAACTTGCATATCCACCTAGAGCAGCCACTGGAGTTCGTTCTGAGCAACTCATTTACAAATTATACAGAGAGATTCTCGTCTGTGAAGTTTGCAACTCAAAACTGGGCGGCATTCTGTGTGAAGTTTGCACATTCTCCGAATGTCTGTATGGGTTTCCTCTGAGTGTTCCAGTTTGCTCCTACAGTCTGAAAGATGTGCCAGTTACATTGGCCATGTTAAATTGCCTCATAGGGCCTGGGTGGGTTGGTGCAGACTAGATGGGCTGAATGGCCTCCTTTTGTACAATAGGGATTCTGTGAAAATTTTGAGGTACTGCTTATTCATTTCTCTTAACTTGTTGCTGCTTTAATTGTCCTGTTTTGGTGATTTTTTTATCACTAATTTTATAATCACGTCAGTCCTGTGAGATTGTTATGGGAGTTCCTCTAGGTAATATCCGAGGCACAACTTTCATCCATTACTTCATCAGAGACCTTAAGCCACCATTGTAAGTTCAGAAGTCGTGATGTACGCATCAATTCGTCCCATTTAAGTGGCACCCTATCCACCTTCTTAAACATCCATCCCTGTACCACTGCTGCATAATGGTAGTAATGCATATCATCTACAAGATTCACTGCAGTTACACACTTACCCATCACATAGAAAGACAATAGCAATAAATACATGGGAATACCGCCAAATGCAATTTTCCCTCTAAGTCACAGAGTCCTGATTCCAAACTATGTCACTGTTCTTTCACTATCACTGCGTCAAAACCTTGGAACTTCCTTCCTAATAGCACTATGGATGTACTTTCGTGGTACAGACTGTAATGCTTTAAGAAAGAAGTTCACCACCACCATTGCAAGGGTAATTTGGAATGAGCAATAAATGCTAGTCTCACCAGCAACACCTATGAATAAACAAATTCTCAAAAAGTGCAATAAAATATTGGGTGCTAGTCTTTTGCCTCTTTATTTTTATCCAGAGAAACACAAGGCAGATGAAGCACAAACCTACTGTAGCTTATTGCAGGTTGCTAGTTTGAAGCCAAAAGATATAGCTTGAGGAGCAGCATTCCACATCAAGCAGAAGTCTCCTCCATTCTTATCACCTCCGTAGGCATGCTGGAAAGAAGGCAGGTTGGTAAGCAACCTGTTTGATCACTTAATGAATGCATTTTCCATGGATATCGTGGAGGAGGACTTAAACACAAAGCTGCCAGCTCAGAGACAGAGACACGGCACCATGAGAGCAAGTTGGGGATGGAAAGGAAAGGCTAAAACTACAGGAAATATGATGGTTAATGGGAAGCAAAGTATAGAACAGGTTAATAGACATTTGCAGTTAATAGGACATAGAAAGAGACTTATAACCAACTTTATCCCACATGAGGAATATGGACAGTTGGTTTTATGCTAAAAAAATTTGAAATGAAATTACATTATGATCTATATGTTTATATAAATGAATTATTAACATTTGATGTATTTAAAATCAAATTGTATTAATTAAGATTGTAAAAGCAGAAACTTGCATTTTGTCATTTCACTAAAGATATCAGTAATTTGAATGAAATATACAATATTTGGCAACATTTTGACACAAAATGGTGTAACTTGCATTGAGGAAACAACAGATGCAAGCAAACTTATTCAAAATATATTGCTATGAAAGAACACCTTAAGATAAATTTTATATGATTCAAACTGCCCAGGCCAGGAAAGGTGCCGAGTGATGGGCTCTCATTTGGCGTTAAATCAAGTCTCAGCATTTGGCTGTGCTGACTTAAGGAAAATAAGGTTTCTTCAAAACTACGGCAACACGAAAGCGATTTATGCGAAGAAGCGAACTTCTGCTGATCAGAAAGATGTGTGTTTAAGGTGGCAGATTGTAATTGTTTTAAAAAACTGTCACAATTAAACTGACATATTAAATAATAAATGAAATCATACTTAGCTGATTACTGGGCTGAACTATTGATAACAAAACAGAATAATTGACTAACATTTTGAATGAAAGACGAGATCTTTTGAGAAAGCACTGTAGTGTTGTCGTGTTATCAGATTTGAGGTCTCCCTTTGGCTGGAGTTATTGTTTTGTCTTTTATATGTCATATTTGATTTCTCCATGTTTTAATAAAACTAGTTTTAAATGAATTTTGTTACATTTTTAAACTGAGTCATTCTACCTTTCTGAAGTTTGCATTTTCAGTTGTCGCTTCGACTTTCTAAAGAAATCTAGCCACCAAATCAAAATTCCCCACTGCACAAAGCAACAGATTAGCACATGGTCATGAAAGTTCAATTACATGGAAAATTATGAAAAAAGTTATAAGGAAGGAGAACTCAGAAGATATTATTGATGGAGACATTAGGATTCAAAAACAAGGTACAAAAACTAGCATTAGAACACTTGACCTAAATGCTTGTACCATTCAATACAAGGTAAATGAATTGATGGCACAAGTCATTACAAATGAGCATGATTTTATTACAGAGATAACTGGGAATTAAATTTCCAGAAGTAGCAGACAACTCGGAAGGATGGAGAGAAAGATAAAGGATGCAGTGTAGCTCTGATATTTAAGGATGACATCAAGGCGGTAGTGAGAAAATTAATGTAGGTCTATGGAGAAAAAAGGTTGAATCCATCTGGGTGGAAATTAGAAATAGTAAGTAGAAGAAGTCACTGGTGCAGTCTATGGGCCATCAAATAATAATATCATGGCAAAGTGGACGATAAATGAAGAAATAACTAATGCATATAAAAATGGTACAGCAATTACCATGGGGGATTTTAAGCTACACTTTGATCAGTCAAACCACATTAGTCAAGACAACCTTGAGAAGGAATTCATAGAATGTATCCACAATAGATTCCTCAAGCAGTATGTAATCAAACCTAGAAGGGAGCAGGGTATTCTAAATCAGATCCTATATAATGAGACAGGAATAATTAATGTCTCACAGTTAGGGATCCTCTCGGAAGGAGCGATCACAGTAAGGTTAAATTTAATATACAGATGGAGGGTAAGAAAATAAAATCTCATACCAGTGTCTTGTGCTTAAACAGAGGAAATTACAATAGGATGAGGAGGAGATGACTAAGGTAAATGAGAGTAAAGACTGTATGGTGGAAAATTGAGGAAAGTGGATGGTAAAACTCACCTCCAGACTCCATGGCCTGGGTTTCGGCTTCTATCTCAGCCATTGAATTCTGAACTTCCGAACCCACAGACTGCAATCAATAAGGATAGGAATAACACCTCCTCCACGATCATCCACAACACTGATGCCCCACAGGGCTGTGTCCTCAGCCATTACTATAATCCTCATACACCTCTGATTGTGTGACCAAGTTCCCCTTCAACTCTATTTTCTAGTTTGCTGATGACACCATTGCAGTGGGATGGATCTCAAATAATGATAAGACACAATACAAGAAAGAGATAAAGGATCTGGTGAATAGGTGTGATGATAATAATCTCTCCCTCAATGTAAGCAAAACAAAAAAGATCGTCATTAACTTCAGGAAGCACAGTTGAGGGAATGCCACTGTCTACGTCAATGCAGGCAAAGTAGAAATACTTGAGAACTTCAAGCTTTTAAGTATCCAGATCACCAACAAACTGTCCTAGTCTCTCCATGTCAATGCTATAGTTAAAGCCCACAAACATCGCTGCTTTCTCAGGGGCTAAGGAAATTTGGTATGTCCACTACCACTCTCATTGACTTTTCAGATGCACCATACAAAACATTTTTTCTGGTTGTATCACAGCTTGATATGGCTTCTACTCTGTCCAAGCCACAAGAAACTACACAGATTTGTGAACGAAGCCCACTCCATCACTTAAACCAGCTTCCCATCCAATGTCACTGTCTATACTTCCTGCTGCCTGCATAATCGAGGACCCCACACACCCTGGACATACTCTCCTCCACCTTCTTCCATCAGGAAAAAGGTACAAAAGTCTCAGGACACATAGCAACTGACTCAAGAACAGTTTCTTCCTTGCTGCCACCAGATTTAAAAACATAGAAGATAGGAGGAGGCCATTCGGCCCTTTGAGCCTGCTCTGCCATTCATCACAATCATGGCTGATCATCCAATTCAATAGCCTAATACTGCTTTCTCTCCATAGCCTTTGATCCCATTTGCCCCAAGTACTATATCCAGCTGCCTCTTGAATATATTCAGTTTTTTGGCATCATCTATTTCTTGCGGTAATGAATTCCACAGGCTCACCACTCTTTGGATGAAGGAATGTCTCCTTACCTCTGTCCTAAATCATCTACATAGAACATAGAACATTACAGCGCAGAACAGGCCCTTCGGCCTTCGATGTTGCGCCGACCAATTATGAAAAAAAAGCAATGACCCTCCAAACTAAACCATTCCCTCTCTTCCATAAACTTATCAACTAACCTCTTAAACGCCACCAAACTTGGTGCATCTACAACTGCCGCAGGCAGGGCATTCCACTCCCTAACCACCCTCTGGGTAAAGAAACCTACTCTGATATCCATCTAACTATCACCCTTAATTTAAAGCTGTGTCCCCTCGTGCTAGCTTTCTCCATCCTAAGAAAAAGGCTATCACTGTCCACCCTATCTAAACCTAATCATCTTATATGTTTCGATAAGGTCTCCTCTTAGCCGCCTCCTTTCTAACGAAAACAACCTCAAATCCCTCAGTCTCTCCTCATAAGACTTGCCCTCCATACCAGGCAATATCCTGGTAAATCTCCTCTGTACCCTCTCCAATGCCTCCACATCTTTCTTATAATGTGAGGACCAGAACTGCACACAATACTCCAAGTGCAGCCGCACTAGAGTTTTGTACAGTTGCAACATGATGTTGCGGCTCCAAAATTCAAGCCCCCTACCAATAAAAGCTAAGACTCCGTATGCCTTCTTAAACCTTATCGACTTGACTGCCTACTTTCAGGGATCTATGCACATATACACCAAGATCCCTCTGTTCATCAACACTATTAAGAATCCTACCATTAGCCCTATACTCTACACATTTATTATTCCTGCAAATCCTCAATCCTCAGACTGCGACCTCTGGTTCCAGACTAACTCATCATTGGGATATCCTCTCTGCATCTACCCAGTCCAGACCTATTAGAATTTTACAAGCTCTCCCCTCTTTCAGCTGAAATCCAATGAAAACAATCCTAACCTAGTCAATTTCTCCTCGTACATCAGTCCCACCATCCCTGGAATCAGTCTGCAAATGTTTGCTGCACTCCCTTGAGAGCAAGAACATCCTTCCTCAGAAAAGGAGACCAAAACTGCAGACAATACTCTGTGTGGCCTCACCAAGGCCTTGTTTAATTGCAACAACACATCTCTGCTCCTGTACATGAAAGCTCTCGCAACAAAGGCCAACATGCCATTTACCTCCTTTACTGCTTGATGCACCTGCTTGCTTACCTTCAGTGACTGGTGCACACGGACACCCAGGTCCCGCTGCACACTCCTCTCTCTCAATTTACAGCCATTCAGGTAGTAATCTGCCTTCTTGTTTTTGCTTCCAAAGTGAATAACTCATACTTTTCCAAATTATACTGCATCTGCCATTGATTAGCCCACTCATCCAAGCTGTCTAGATCATGCTGAAGGATATCTGCATCCTTGTCACAGTTCACTTCCCCCTGCCAGCCCTCTTCCCCAAACTTGATATCATCTACAAACTTTGAAATGTTACATTCTGTTCCCTCAGTCAAATTATGAATATATATTGTGAATAGCTAGGGTCCCAATACCGATCCTTGTGGCTCCCCACTAGTTACTGCCTGCCAATTTGAAAAGCACCCATTAATTCCTACTCTTTGTTTCCTCTCTGTCAACCAGTTTTCTATCCATCTCAATACACTTCCCCCAATTCCATGCACTTTAATCTTGCACGATAATCTTGGTGCAGGACTTTGTCAAACGCTTTCTGAAAATCCAAATATACCACATCTATGGTTGGTATTTTGGTTGGACTTTCAAATGGACTCGCTTTCTGTCTCTTCCCCTTTCACAAACAATCCTGTTAGTGGCACTGTAGGAGCAAGTCTTTGACTTAGTGTTTCCTGATTGCAGGCAAAAGGGTTCAAACCCAGCTTCTGCCCGTCGTCACCTGACTGAGGTCTAACATGCAGTGAGATGCTTATGCCCATTGCCCTCATTCATATGCAGGAGGTCACAAGAATCATTTCTGTATATTCAAATAAAATCAGGTTTGCCAATTTGCTTTCAGGAATAAGACAGCCATTACTTTTAACTCAATTTTATTTTGATTACAGTTAACTACCCTTGTCTTGATATTGTTTCTGCATAGATTTTCTCCATACTCAATAAATAAAGGTTAAATAATGAGGACAGAGTTGCTTTATTCATTTGAACATAGATAAATGGGTCATCTCATCGGGGTGTTTAAGATGATTCAATTAGTTGTCATGGAGATACAAAGAAATTATTTCTTTTAATGGAACAGCCCAGAACAAGGGTGTATAATGTGAAAATTAGCGTCAGACTGTTTGGTGAAAATCAGGAACCATTTTTCTGCGGAAAACATTGTGGAAATCCGGAATTCTCTCATTCCAATAGCTATTGAGGCTGAATTAGAAATTTCAAATTGTCTCAGTGAGGCAAGGGTATAAAAATTTCAGAACCAAAATAGGTAAGTGGAGTTAAAACAGAGATCAGCTGAATGTTGGAATAGGCTCCAGGGTCTGAATGACCTTCTCTTCTTCCTAAGACGAATGTTAATGTGATGTCATAGAAACGAGACGCTAAGCTAATCAATATATTTTGCTCGAGACAGCATAAGCAACTCGATTTTCTGGCTTTGTTTTACGCAGCAGATGTGGTGCGTTTTTATAAAGTGGATCTGAAACTTCTTGGCACTTAATGACTTGCCCGAGATCAACAGACTTTGGAATCCGTCTAAACAGGCCAGATGACCAACTTTTGTCTGATTGAATCAAACTAATGAAGGGTGAAATGCCTACTGTCATGTTTAGATAAACAGCCTAGCCTGGGCAAGTGCTGTAATTTAAAAGATAGACTTTGATTTAACTGTGAGAGATGTGTAGCACTTCAGCAAGCATGGTGAAAGGCAGCATGATAGAAAAACAACGCTTCTTGGTGATCAAAGAGGAATTGTGTGCCAGAAATGTGCTTCAGAAACGAACTTTATTACTGAAGGAACCTCATTTTTAGATTTTGTTTTTGGCAATGTAACAAAAAATGTGGCTGAAATCTCATTGTGCTTTTATTGTAAATACCTTTTTGATTTGATTTGATTTGATTTATTATTGTCACATGTATTCGTATACAGTGAAAAGTATTATTTCTTGCGTCCTATACAGACAAAGAACATCATTCATAGAGAAGGAAAGGAGAGAGTGCGGAATGTGGTGTTACAATCATAGCTAGGGTGCACAGAAAGATCAACTTAGCGCAAGATAGGCCCTTTCAAAAGTCTACTGACAGCAGGGAAGAAACTGTTATTGAGTCGGTTGGTACATGACCTCAGACTTTTATATCTTTTTTCTGACAGAAGAACGTGAAAGAGAGTACGTCCAGAATGCATGGGATCCTTCGTTATGCTGGCTGTTTTGCCGAGGCAGCGGGAAGTGTATATAGAATAGAATCATAGAATTATAGCAACTCTACGGTGCAGAAAAAGGCCATTCATTCCACAATCCCACCGATCACAATCCCACCCATGCCCTACCCCATATCCCAACGCATTTACCCACTAATCCCTCTAACTTACACATCTCCCGACACTAAGGGGCAATTTTAGCATGGCCAGTCAACCCAACCCGTACATCTTTGGACTGTAGGAGGAAGCTGGAACACCCAGAGGAAACCCACGCAGAAACGAGAAGAATGCAAAAACTCCACATAAACAGCAACCCAAGCAGTAATCGAACAAAGGACGTGGAGCTGTGAAGCTCATTTTGGTATGAGATTGTCAATAGTGAAGCCAGAATTTATTGCCCATCACTAACTAGCCTTAAGATGCTTGTAGTGAGCCTCCTACTTGAGGTTCACCACTAACGTCTCAAGGCCAGTCCAATGTAGATGCAACTACAGTGCTGATAGGGAGGGAATGCCAAGATTTTACCCAAAAGAATGATGATATAGTCCCAAGTCAGTTTGCTGAGTGGCTTGGAGGGCAACATGCAGGTGATAGGATTCCCATGCATCTGCTGCCTTTGTCTTTCTATGTGATAGAGGTTGCAGGTTTGCAAGTTGTTTTTGAAGGGGATGCTGCTGCATCTTCTAAGGAAAGAAGTCAATGTTGAAGTTGGTGAATGGAGTGCCAATCAAGTGGGTTGCTTTATTTGGATGGTGTTGAGCTTCTTGAGTGTTGTTTTAGCTGCACTCATCAGGCAAATGGAAAGTATTCCATCACATCCTGAATTGTGCCTTGTAGATAATGGACTGGTTTAAGGAGACTGGAGGTGATTTACCCAGGCAGAATTCCCAGATTCTGACCTGCTCTTGTAGCCATAGTCCAATTTCTGGTCAGTGAGCTTGTGCATGACCAATGGGGGAGAGATCTCATCTGGAGTGAGATCTTAGCCACAGTGTTGGAAACTTGGAGCTGAGTGGGGATTCAGTGCTGAGGGGAAAGAGATGGTTGGCTTTGATTCCTTGCTTTCCGACTTTTAAATCCTACTTGTGGTTTTGCCCTGCTGCAGTAATAGAGGACACAAGGAAAGTAGCCGATTGGTAGTAGTGAGGTTGGATAAGTATTTAATAATTTTATCACATATTTTCAGAGGTAATATTTCCCATTTGTAATTTGTCAAGGTTATATTTGGAAAAGGGATATCTGTGTAAATTTGAAAAAGAAACTGCAAAAGTAATTAATAAATGAATGAACTCAGTAGAGATGGCTAGGCAGCTGATGTGCTGTAGCTGCATGGTGTGGGAGCTTGCAGATCCCATTGTGAGCCGCAGTGACCACATCTGCAGCAACTATTAATTGCTCGATAAACATCAGCTCAGAATTGATGAGCTGGAGCCTGAGCTTCAGATACTGTGGCATATCCAGGTGCGAGAGAGTTTAGGTGCTTTGTTTCAGGAGACTGTCACATAGATTAAGTACCTCTAATTCATTCAGTGATCAGGGATAGCAGAGTGTGACTGCGATTGAAGCAGGGATTCTGAATTCAGGAATGGAAGAGCCTCAGCTCTTGACTTTGTCTGACAGGTATGAGATACTTACTGATGAGGAAAAGATTGGCTAGCTCACCATCCTTACAATCACCACACCGTGATACAGGAGGTCATTCCAGAGGGGACAGCAAAAAGACAAGTGGTAGTTGTAGAGGACTGAGGAGTTGATAGCATCCTTTGCAAACTGGATTGAGAATCCCGCATGTTGTCTGCCCAGTGCCAGGGTGAGGGTAATCTCTGACCAGCTTGAAAGGATATTGGAGTGTGAGGAGGAGGATCCAGTTGTTGTGGTCCATGTTGGGAGAAACAACATAGTCAAGTCTGGGAAAGAGGGCCTGTTTGGGGTTTATCAGGAACTAGGTGCTAAATTAAAGAACAAGTCCTTAAGCCACATGTGAATTGACAAAGGGATGAGAAAATTAGTGAAGTAAATACATGGCTACAGGAATGGTATAGGAAAGATGGCACTCAGATTTGGAAAAGGAGGGATCTGTACTTTTGGGGTGCACTCTACCTGAACTAATCTGGAACCAGGTTTCAACAGGAAGGATAAATGGTCATAAGGACTTTAAACTAGCAAGTAGGGGGGAAAAGAAGGGTAAAACTACAGGATTTAATGGAAACCAAAGCATCAGGTTAGTACATGAGGAGAAGATAGACATTAAAAGGATGAAAAGGCAGAGTCAAAATGTATGAAAAATATAATGCACAAGAGAAAGCAAATCAGTAGGACATATTTAAAAACCCTGAACCTAAATGCATGCAGTATTTCGAATAAGATCAATGAATTGACAGCACAAATAAAGACAAATGGGTATGATTTAGTGGAGATTCCTGAAACGTGATTACCAGGACTGGGACTGGGAGTTGAATGTCCAATGGTACTCAGTATTCAGAAAGGATAGACAAGATACCACAAGAGGTGGCATTGTTTTACTGGGTAAAACTGACATCTAGGCTGTATTAAGAAATGACATTAGCATTAAGGGTCAACATGTTGAGTCAGTATAGATGCAAATAAAAAAAAAACAAAGGAAACATCCTCTTGATGGGAATAATTTACAGGCCCCGTAGCAATCTCTCCAAAGTGGAGCTTAGTATAAACCAAGAAATGAGGAGGTTTGTGAGAAGGACGCAATGATAGTCTTGGGTGATTTTATCACACATATCGACTGGATTAATCAAATTGGCAAAGGTAGTCTTGAGGGAGATTTCATAGAGTGTATGAGGGATTGTTTCTTGGAGCAATATGTTATGGAACCAACCAGGGAACAGGCTATTTTAGGTTTAGTATCATGTAATGAAGAAGGGTTGATAAATAGTCTTGTTGTTAAAAATCCTCTTGGAAAGAGTGATCACAACATACAAAGAACAAAGAACAAAACAGCACGGGAAACAGGCCCTTCGGCCCAACGAGCCTGCGCCGCCACCCCAATGTTCCCACCTCTATCCGTGATCCTTGTCCATGTTTATAGATCTATGGATTAAAAACCAAATTTGAGACAATTTAAGGAGAATTTGTTTTGTCAATTAGCCTAAGACCACATCTTTGGGATGTGGGAGGAAACCGGAGTGCCCGGAGAAAACCCACGCAAGCTCGGGGAGAATGCACAAACTCCCACAGACACAGGCCCAAATCCATGTATCTGCACAGCATAGTGATAGTCACTGAGCTGTCGTGTTGCCCATCAGATGGTCCAGGTCAAGCATACACTAATGACGTGAAGCACTAGGATACTCTCAAAAAAGATCCAAGAGCAGCCCTCTCACGACCCATCGTGTGTATGCCCCTCGTTAGACAACAAGGTGGACCAAAGCACCTGTAGGATAAAAACAAGTACATCAATATCATCATCTATTTACACACTTACCAGGGACTCCCAAGGCTCATGATCCCTATTTTAAATCAGTTTTCTATACCCCTCCATTCCCATTCTGTTCATGTGCCCATCTAAGTATTTCTTAAATAACTCCAGAGTACCTGCCTCCACCACTTTACTTGGCAGTGCATTCCATACCCCCACCACCCTCTGTGTGAAAAACTCCCTCTAGCATCCAAATTATACCTTACCCCCTCACCCTAAGCCTGTGACCCCTCGTGCTATTCGAGTCCATCCTAGGAAAAAGCTTAACCCTGTTTACTCTATCCATACCCCTCATAATCTTGTACACCTCTATTAGATCTCCTCTAAGTCTATGTCTTTCAAAGGAAAACAGTCCCAATTTGCCTAACCTCTCCTCATAACTCAGACTTTCCATACTAGGCAGCATCCTGGTAAACCTCCTCTGCACTCTCTCCAGAGTCTCCACGTCCTTCCGGTAGTAAGTCGACCAGAACTGGACGCAGTATTCCAAATGAGGTCTAACCAACGTTTTATACAATTGCAACATTAAAGGCCAGCTCTTGTACTCTATACCCCTTCCTATAAAGGCTAGCATACCTTATGCTTTCTTCACAACCTTCTCCACTTGCTCTGCCATCTTCAGAGACTTGTTCACCTGCACCCCCAGGTCCCTCTGCGTTTCTATACTCTTAATAGGTCTACCCTTTATCATATACCTCCCCCCTACATTCTTTCTCCCGAAATGCATCACCTCGCATTTATCAGAATTGAATTCCATCTGCCATCTATCTGCCCAAGCTACCAGCCTATCTATGTCCTGCTGCATCGCCTGACAATGCTCCTCACTATCCGCAAGTCCAGCCATCTAGCATGAAACATGCTAGAGTTTCAGATTCAGATTAAGTGAGAGAAGGCAGAGTGCCATACTGAAGCTTTAGCGTGTGCAGAGGTAATTATACAAGCCTGAGGAAAAAATTGGACCAAGTAAACTGGGTACAAATAATTGATGTGGAGATGCTGACATTGGACTGGGGTAAACACAGTGAGAAGTCTGACAACACCAGGTTTAAGTCCAACTGATTTATTTGATAGTAAACTCACAAGATTTTGGGGTTTGCCCCTTCGTCAGGCAAATGGAGAGTTCTGGCCTCAGACAGAGCATATAACAGCACAGACAGTTTAAGATTACTGATTAGAATGTGAGTCTTTACACCTAAGCTGCTATTCAAGTCTTAAAGAGGCCAACACTGCTCCTAATTCCTACGTTCCTGTGTAATGCCCAAGATGTTGATAATGGCAGATTCCACAATGTTATTGCAATTGAATACCAAGAGGCAAAGGTTAGATGTTCTGTTGTTTGACCTGTACTTGCCTGACACTGGTTGGGCATGAATATTTCTCGTGCACTTGTTAGTCCAAGCCTGAATGTTGTTCAGGTCTTGCTGCATATGGATGGAGACTGCTTCAGTGTCTGAGGAGTTGTGCTGAACATTGCAATCATCAATAAACATCCCCATTACTGACCTATGTAGGTGAAAAGTGTGAAATGTGATTACAAATATAAGGGGCCTGAAGAAGCGCAGCGAGCTGGGAAATGTCAGCCGGTGACCAAAAAATATTTGGGCGGTTGAGATCTTCCCAATTCATTTTTTTGATCTATCAGCCTCATTCCAGGGACCAGTGCAATGCTGATTACAATATACTAATACAGATTAGCATTTTTTTCAGAGAGATCAAAACTCAATGGTCCAGGCTTGTTAATGTTTCTGGATGTGCTGGTAGAGGTCTACATCAGTGGGGTTATGTATGGTCCCCACCAGCCATGATGGATTTGCTAGTGAGACCAGAGGCCATTGAGGCCTCCCAGGAGGATGGGGGCAGGGGGTTGCTCTTTGAGAAGTGCCAACATAACATTGTCATCCTGGTACATTGGCAATGCCCAAAAGACTTTGGTACTGCCATCCTGGCACATTGGCAATGCCCAGCAGGTTCTGGCAATGCCAAGGGAGCAGGGCCTGTGGAGTGGGGCCATAAAGGGATGGAGCCCTACTGTGGGGTATTGTGATGTAGGAGGGGAGGGAATGGAGAATGCAAGCTTTTGTAGCAGGGAGGGATTGGAGGCCGGGTCCAGTATACTTGGATTTCTGTGCATGCACATGCCCCCTCAGCAGTTCAATGCTAGCTTCTCCAATGGGATTAAGCCCCGCATCCCATCCACCAATGTAAATCCCCTGACAGCTTCATGATGCACATAGTGCCAGAAATTCATTCAACTAAGCTTGCCCAGAAAACGGGCTGGAAAACCTCCCATATTCCCACACATTAGTAGGCAGTAGGCAATCAAGTGGATAAAGTTGTTAAGAAGGCATATGGAGTCTTAGCTTTTATTGGTAGGGGGATTGAATTTAGGAGCCGCAGCATCATGTTGCAACTGTACAAAACTCTAGTGCGGCCGCACTTGGAGTATTGTGTGCAGTTCTGGTCCCCACATTATAAGAAAGATGTGGAGGCATTGGAGAGGGTACAGAGGAGGTTTACCAGGATGTTGCCTGGTATGGAGGGCAGGTCCTATGAAGAGAGTTGAAGGATTTGAGGTTGTTTTCGTTAGAAAGGAGGCGGCTAAGAGGGGATCTTATTGAAGCATATAAGATGATTAGAGGTTTAGATAGGGTGGACAGTGATAGCCTTTTTCCTAGGATGGAGAAAGCTAGCACGAGGGGACACAGCTTTAAATTAAGGGGTATGAGTTATAGGACGGATATCAGAGGTAGGTTCTTTACTCAAAGAGTGATTAGGGAGTGGAATGCCCTGCCTGCAGCTGTTGTAGATGCGCCAAGTTTGGTGGCGTTTAAGAGGTTAATTGATAAGTATATGGAAGAGAAGGGAATGGTTTAGTTTGGAGGGGCATTGCTTTTTATTTTGGTCGGCACAACATCGAAGGCCGAAGGGCCTGTTCTGTGCTGTAATGTTCTATGTTCTATGTTCTATGTTCTATTGGGCGTATTTAGTTTTACTTTTGGGAAAATCGCACCCAAGGATCTTGATTCTCTTTCTGGTGAATGGTAATGTGGGGGTTGAATTCTTGCAGGCTGAAGCTGTGACCATGGATGATACCACAATAATGGGCCCTGATGTGAGTTCCCATGTGTTGAAGAGAGATAGCCAGATCCAAAGAATTTCAGCAAATGATTCCTCAGAAAATAAAGATATGCTCTGATATACAGCCTTTCATGATATCGGTATGGGCAGCACAGTGGTTAGCACTGCAGCCTCACCATGCCAGGGTCCCAGGTTCAATTCCGGCCTTGAGTCACTGACAGTGTGGAGTTTGTAAGTTCTTCTCATGTCTGCGTGGGTTTCCTCCAGGTGCTCCGGTTTCTTTCCACGTCCAAAGATGTGCAGGATAGGTTGGCCGTGCTAAATTGACCTTAATGTCAGGGGATTAGCAGGGTAAATATGTGAGGTTACGGGAATAGGGCCTATGTGGGATTGTGGTCAGTGTAGACTCGATGGGTCAAATGGCCTCCTTCTGCACTGTTGGGATTCTGTGACTCTTCAATGACATCTCAAGTTGCATTAGAGCCAATTGTAGTTCCTGTGGTAATGTAAAAGACATGGCAGCTAGTTTGTATACAGCAAGTTCCTGCAAACAGCCATGTAATATTGATCAGATATTTGGTGTTGGTTGATGGACAGTAATTAGTCAGGACACCAGGGATCATGACCCAGCTCCTCTTCAAAGTACTGCCATCGGAACATTTCCATTCATCTACTCAGGCTGCAGCTTAATGCTTCATTCAAAGGTCACGTGCATCAGAACTAGATTTTTACTTTAAATTAGATAATACTACTGTTAAAAGAGGAAACAAAATAATTCCATACCACCAGATTAAGTACATTTATATTGCAGGGTATTATTCAGCCTTTTGCATATTTTAAAGAAGGAATTTCGCCACATCAGATTTTGGATGTGATTTCCAAAATATATGGAGTTCTAAAGGATAACCTTGGCAAAATTTCAGGAGACATGAAGTGAAATAAAATGTGAAATAAATTGTCCCTGCAGTTTGCAAGTTTTTTTCCTGCACCAAATTTTAGCTACTGATCAGCTCCTCTTCTGTCTTGATTATTCTCTGGAACCTCCTCCATGAGCTTATTCCATTAATAGCCAATATTTTTAATTGTTCATGGTACTAGGGCATCGTTGCTAAGGCCAGCATTTGTTGCCTATCCTGAATTGTATTTTGAAGGCAGTTTAGAACCAACCACGTTGCTTAGAGTCTGGAGTCATGTGTTGTCCAAACAAAGTGAAGAAAGCAGATTTCCTTCACACTGGGCATTACTGAACCAGATGAATTTTTAACAGCAATAATTTATATCATTATTGAAGCTACCAATCAATTCCAGATTTCTTTAATTTATTGAATTAAAATATCCCCCTGCTGCCATGGATCTGAATCCATGCCCTCCCCCAGTTTTTAGCTAGACTACTGGTCCAAGATATCATCACAAGATCATCATCTCCTAACTTATATTTCAACCTTGCCCAAGTGCTCCTTAACCAAGATGAAGTCAAAGCCAATCCTCTGCTCCATTGATACTGATTAATACCAATTTACAGCTTGGTATAAGCTCTTGCTCTGCCCAAGACCTCAAGAAACTACAAAAGGTCATGAATTTAGCCCATCCATTGACTGTCTACACTTCCCGCTGCCTCAGCAAAGCAGCCAGCATAATTAAGAATGTCACACATCCAGGACATTCTCTCTTCAATCTTCTTTCATTGGGAAAAAGATACAAAAGTCTAAGGTCATGTATCAACCAACTTGAGAACGGCTTCTTCCCTGCTGCCGTCAGGCTTTTGAATGGACCTACCTCACATTAAGTTGATCTTTCACTACACCCTACACTACATTCTGTAACACTATATTCTGCACTTTCTTGTTTCCTTCTCTATGAATAGCATGCTTTGTCTGTGTAGTGTACAAGAAACAATACTTTTCACTGTATGCTAATACATGTGACAATAATAAATCAAATCAAAAAGGGATCCAAGAATCAGAAGGATGCCATTCAACTCATCGTACTTATGTTGGATCAAACAACTGCTGGTTAGGGTGAGGAACCCTATCTGCTTTCTGCCTCCCCTAAATTTAATTGTTGAGGCCTCAGGCAGCATTCCCTGTGTAAATAGTTGATTCAGAGGAGATTGACTTTTGGGTTTATTTGGCTGAGATCCTCGGTACACCATCTGGATAACAGATACAGTATCAGTTTCAGAATGCTTGAGCAGGTGGTAGACAGTGACATTATTTATGGCGTCATGTTTGTCAAAGGGACATTGCTGCATTATTTTTTAATGGGATTTACCAACTCCAACAGTCTGTTTTCAGGAGTACATTTTGAAGCTGCCATAATTGAGTGGTGAAATTTTCCTACTGTACCATTGGGAAGATAAATGGAGATTTTTAGCTAGGCAATTATGAACAGGAGAGGATTAGCTAGTTCATAGAGTCATAGAGATTCACAACATAGACATAGGCCCTTCGGCCCAACTTGTCCAAGCCTCTAAGCTAATCCCAATTGGCCGCATTTGGCCCATATCCCTCTGTACCCATCTTATCCATGTAACTATAATTTATAATAAGTTATGAAAGGAAGCTATTGAAGCAAACAGTATGAAGAGGTTTGATAGAAGAGGAGATGTTTAAGGATATCCACTAATTAAGTCCAGTAATGTGACTGAGATTGCCACAGACTCTGGAATTCATGGTCACTTTAATAATACTGTGCCTTTAAGGAATGTACTTGTGTCATGTTTCTTGCACAAGATATGTGTAAGATTCAAATTCTCATTTACTGTGTCAATTTGTCTGCTAGTCAGCCCACATGCTGACATTGCAGAAGCATAATTGATCTTAGTTTTTTTAAGCGGAGCTAATGCAGTTTTGTTTATTTTTTGGGTTGTCCCCTGGGTTCCAGAGTAGGGTTTAATTAGGTTGATTCATAGAGACCAAATGACTTGCTAATGGAAGGACTTAAGCTTTCAGAGACAGATAGGATTTACAAGAGACTCCCTCTCTCATTGGAGATTGCAGTTTGAGAACTACTACAAAAAATACATCTCTCTCCAGAGACGTTCTGGAAGCTTAAGGACAAGCAGTCCATGTACAGCATGTAAGCCTGTTGTTTGCTAACTGCTTTTTATGAGGAGTTCATTTCTATGAGGAATATTACTTAAATTGGACCTAAGAGAAATAAGTTCGAAGTTAAGAATGATATCTTGTCAGCTTTAAGATAGGATGCAATATTTCATCTTGTCAGCTTGGATCTTATTTGTCCCTTTACCATGAATTGGATTCAATTTGATTTTTTTTTGATAGAATAATTTTTTTTAAAAATGTTACAGATTCAGTTTTAAGAGAGAGAAGGGCATTGACTATTTAGGTTTAATTGATTTCAAGAGGTTAGTATATAGCCCAGAGGGACAAGTGTGGACAATGATTCAATGATTGAGGAACATTTTGCAAAAGGGTATCGAATGTTGGATTTGGACTGATTGTGGAGCCTTATACTTTCCCATGAGTCAGTGTTGTTTTGGAGGGAGGAGTGATTGAGGGGTGTGATCTGGAATATGAGAAGGAGGGATTGAGATCATCCATAATGAATTGCACATTTTCAACTAATGTTTTTTTCCTGCTTTACCTCTTCCAAGAGTGCCCAGAACAGGAAGTGGTTAGTTTAGTTGGCTTGATGGCTAATGTAAGATTCAGAATGGTGCCAACTGCATGGTGTTCAGTCCCATTCTGCCTAAAGTGGACAGAGCCCTCTCTGTTCACTCTACCCTCCTATAAAAGCGCAGCATAATCTCTGGTTAAGCAAAGCTTAGATTTTGATGATGCTACTTAGAGAAGAAGAAGAAGAAGAAAGTACCCAGAAAGTATAGACTTGCATGTTCAGTTGCAATTACAGCTTGTATACTCACCCTTGCACGTGCATTGTGTATACAAACTTGTACCATTGTACCTTCACATGCACCATCTTGCATATACATATGCACAATATACATGTATTCAGATATTGGGCAGGAAGGTCCTTGGTGAAAGTATTTGAAGAAAAAATGGTCAAAATAATAAGCTAACTTATCTTGACAGGATCGAGTGTCGTGGGTTTTCTACCCACTCACCAGCACATTATTTTCAGGGCTTTCTTTTAAACACAATTTTATTTTTCTCTTTAAGACCAATTCTATTCAGGGACACTCACCAAAAATCCGTAATAGAAAATACTTCCCTATTGTATGGGTCCTTTATCACTTAATTTCAGTCTGACTTGCTAATGGTCATTTGAGAATTCCAGATTTCGCTCAAACCATCCATCCTTGTCAAATCTCCTCTATCTGCAAAGGAAAGTTCAGATGTTCAGAATAACTTTAAAAATGTAAAGAATTGATCCATTTTACATGTAATGGTGGTTTCTAGATGACGCAAGATCATTGTCCACCATTTCATTTTATGCAATGTTGGACAAGTTTATATCACAGCTGCTATTCTAATTAAACAGAAGCCAAGGCAGTTTGGACTAATTTTGTGGCAATTCTTGAAAACATATTAATTTTTGGCTCTGCTTTGAATTCCAAGAAATATGCAAGCAATTTGTTGGATGGCTGTTATCAGGAATACCTCAGGAATGGATAATGTAGGAATTCTTTGTACACTGGTGATGTCACTCATTCTTATGTTGTGTTTTTTCCATTTACTTGAATATTCTGGGAACCTCAGTCATGCCATGTTGATTAAATTATACTCCAAGCAGTCTATTCAGTCTCCTGGTTTTAATCCATATCTATTGTGCATATAGAAATTTATGGATTGAAAGAGGCCATTTGGTCAATTGTGTCCACAATTTCAAATCATTCCAGTTGCCTATTATTTTATTCCTATAGTCCTATACTTTCTCCCAACTTTGAAAACTAACCAAGTTCCTCACAAAAGATCATGCATCAACTGACTCATGAACAGCTTCTTCCCTGCTGCCATCAGACTTTTGAATGGACCTACCTCACACTAAATTGATCTTCCTCTACACCCTAACTATGACTGTAAAACTACATTCTGCACGCTCTCCTTCTCTATGAATGATATGCTTTGTCTGTATAGCGCACAAGAAACAATTCTTTTCACTGTAGTGTACTAATATAGATGTGACAATAATAAATCGAATCAAAGATCCCATGGTCTCTGCCTCAGCCACTCCCTTGAGCAAAACAGTTAGAGGTTCGGCAACCCTCTGGATCAGACACTTCCTCCTAAACTTCATTATTGTTCCTTTGTTGGAAAGTTTAAACAGATCCGTCATCACTGACTCTTCAGTTTGAGGAATTAATCTTTTCACTACTTACAAAGCTCAAGAGTTGTTTGATAACCCTCTCTTTTGAAAATCCTCTTCACCTTTTTTGTTACTATGGAAATAGTCCAACACAATATCCATCACTTGTATCATCTACTCTGTACACCTTCTACAGTGAAGTGTATTAACTGTTACACAGTACTCCAGTTATCACCAAGACAATATATTTTCTTTGCAAAAGCATTTGGAGATAAAAGGCCTTTGAATTTTTTTTTGTCAGGGTTTGCCTTATTCCTCCAGTTTCCTGTTGGATCTGCTTTGCATTATGACTGCTGGTGCTGTCCTTTGGTATTTCAGCCTGCTGGATTGTCTTCATAGATAATGGAGCAATTCTAACTCTTAGAAGTGGCAAAAAGTGAGTAATATCTACCCATTCTACACAATTATCCCATTCATTGATTTTAATGTGAATGAAAATTGCATGTAACTTATAGAACAACCCAATATTCCCTTTCTCATGCCAGGGTTTTGAGTTAAAATAAGGAATGTTGTTAGATTATTTGGCTATAGGTATCATTGCTTCTCAGGCAATTTCTGACTTTACACAATCTCCATCCAAGTACATTTACTAGTAGGAGCCTTTAGAAATGAGTATTTGGATGTCAGGTGAATACAGACTCAGTTGCAATTCCCTAATCACACGATGTCAGTTAAGGACAAACGTGGAAGTGTGATATGAGAAAGAGAATAAGCTGAAAGGTAGGTTCAGTGCTTTTAAGAGGTTTTTAACCAGCCTGAATCTGATGATCCAGTTAATCCACCAACATCTAATGAGATTGCTGGTATTCACACCAACCTACCCACTAAAACAGAAATCTGTGCATTCTTAGAAAATGGCAATGCCCTGGAATTGACACTCTGCAGGCAGATGTGATCATGGTTGTCTGGATGCTTACTCTTTACAGAGAGACTTGGGAAAATAAAGCCATGTAAGAAACGAAAGAATTCTCCATTCACCTGACGAAGGGGCAAACCGTGAAAGCTTGTGAGTTTACTATCAGATAAATTGGTTGGACTCTAACCTGGTATAGTGAGGCTTCTTACTGTGTTTACCCCAGTCCAATGCCAGCATTTCCACATCAAAATAAAGCCATGCCAGAAGACTGGAGTAAAGCCTCATTTTCAACCTGCCAGAGAATGGGGCCTCTGCAACCATGAAACTAGCTAGGAATTGCACTCCTTTCTGTCTCCGGCAAAATCTTCTGCAGAATTCTCTCCAGTGGATTGGCAACATCATAGATGATAAAAGATGATCATCATAGATGATAAATCATCATAGATGATAAAAGTGTGAGGTAATGCACTTTGGCAGGAACAATAAATGTGTAGAGTATAGGGCTAATGGTAGGGCTCTTAATAGTGTTGAGGAACAGAAGGATCTTGGTGTATGTGTCAATAGATCCCTGAAAGTAGGCAGTCAAGTGGATAAAGTTGTTAAGAAGGCATATGGAGTCTTAGCTTTTATTGGTAGGGGGATTGAATTTAGGAGCCGCAGCATCATGTTGCAACTGTACAAAACTCTAGTGCGGCCGCACTTGGAGTATTGTGTGCAGTTCTGGTCCCCACATTATAAGAAAGATGTGGAGGCATTGGAGAGGGTACAGAGGAGGTTTACCAGGATGTTGCCTGGTATGGAGGGCAGGTCCTATGAAGAGAGGTTGAAGGATTTGAGGTTGTTTTCGTTAGAAAGGAGGCGGCTAAGAGGGGATCTTATTGAAGCATATAAGATGATTAGAGGTTTAGATAGGGTGGACAGTGATAGCCTTTTTCCTAGGATGGAGAAAGCTAGCACGAGGAGACACAGCTTTAAATTAAGGGGTATGAGTTATAGGACGGATATCAGAGGTAGGTTCTTTACTCAAAGAGTGATTAGGGAGTGGAATGCCCTGCCTGCAGCTGTTGTAGATGCGCCAAGTTTGGTGGCGTTTAAGAGGTTAATTGATAAGTATATGGAAGAGAAGGGAATGGTTTAGTTTGGAGGGGCATTGCTTTTTATTTTGGTCGGCACAACATCGAAGGCCGAAGGGCCTGTTCTGTGCTGTAATGTTCTATGTTCTATGTTCTATGACAAGCTTAGGGAAGAACAAACAGGGTTCTGCAGGGCAGAGGATGTATAGATCAGATATTTGCTTTGTGTAACATCATAGAACAATACTTCGGATGGACTGTACTTTTCTATACCAACTTAATAAACTTAAAGAAGGCATTTGATCGTTTTCATTGTGAGACCTGTGGATGATTCTCAGAGCAATTCAGTTCAAGATTGCCAATCTCATTGGGAGGTTCTATGCTCACATCAACTACAGATCATTTTCAGCAGTACATTGTCAGAGCGATTTGAAGTGAAGTTCAGTCTGCAATAGGACTGCATTCTCTCACCTACTCTATCTCTTTTCACCATCAATTTGATCACAGGAACATAGGAATTAGGAGCAAAAATAGATAATTTAGACCTTTGATACACCTTCTCCATTTTGAATGAACTTGGCTGATCATCCACTTCCCTGCCTTTTCCCAGAGCCCTTGATCCTCCTTTTGATCAAATATTTATCTATCTCTTTCTTGAATCAATTGATTGATTGATTCTGCATCCATTGCACCTTTGGACAGGTGAGTTCCATACATTCACAACCCTCTGTGAAAAGTACCTGCTCCTTATCTCTGTCTTGAACCTCGCACCTTTTACTTTACAACTATGACCTCTTGACTTGGACTGTTCTAGAAAGGGGAACATTTGGTTAACATTTACTTTATCAATCCCATCAAGTATCTTATATACCTCAATCAAATCACACCTCATTCTTCTGTACTCCAGTGAGTACAAGTCCAAGTTACTCAACCACTCCTCATACAATAGCTCCTTCAAACTTGTAATCAATCCAATGATTCTCTTTGGGACCGCCTCCAGTGCCACTACATCCTTCCTCAAAGAAGGTGACCAAAACTGAGTACAGTATTCCAAATGTGGTCCTCGCAATGCCTTATACAATTATAACAACACTTCTCTACTTTTATACTTTAGACTCCTTGCAAATAATGCCATGATTCCATTTGCCTTCCTTATAACATTCTACATCTGCAAACCCACTTTCTGAGACTTATGCACAAGGACACCCAGATCCTTCTCCACAGAGACCTTTTGAATCTGGTTCCTATTTAAATTGTAATTTGCCCTTTTGTTTTTCTTGCCAAAATGAATAACCACGCATTTATCCACATTAAACTCCATCTGCCAAATTTTGGCCCATTCTCCTAGCCTAATTTGTAATTTTTTTATCTCCTCATTACAGCCTGCTTTCCTACCTATTTGTGTCATCAGCAAATTTTGCTACGAACCACTCTGTCCCGACTTGTAGATTATTGATATAGATTGTAAATAATTGTAATCTGAGAACTGAACCCTGCAAGACCCCACTAGTTACAGATCACTAACTGGAAAAGGACCCATTTATCACAACCCTTTGTTTTCTGTCAATCAGCCAATTCTCAATTCAAGCTACCCTATGGGATTTAACTTTCTGGATCAGTATCTTGCGTGGCACCTTATCAAATGCCTTCTGGAAATCCAGATAGACCACATCCATAGAATCTCCGTTACTTGTTGGTCACATCCTCAACAAACTCTAGCAGGCTTATCAAACAAGATTTGCCCTTCACAAAATTCTGTTGACACGGATGAATTGAGATTTTCCAGATGCTCAGTCATCTCCTCCTTAACAATTGACTCCAGCAACTTTCCCACCACAGGACAAGCTGACAAGGTCTATAGTCTTCTACTTTTTGCTTCTCTCCTTTCTTGAATAATGGCATCACAGTAGCATGTTTCCAGTTCACTGGAACCTTACCAGAATCCATGGGATTTTGGAATATTGTAATTAATGCACTCGCTATCCTTTAAGATCCTAGGATTTCGGCCATCAGGTTCCAGGCTCTTATCTCCTTTTAAACCCTTCCATTTACTGAGTGCCTTCTCTTTTGTTATAATAATTTCACCAAGTTCCACTGTATTTACTGCAGTTTTGGGATAGAATTATTATCTTCTATTGTGAAGACAAACAAAATATTGGCCATTCCAAGTTTCTCATTATTGTCCCACCTTTCTATCCTGTAAAGGGCCAGCATCTGTTTTCACTATTCCCTGCATCTTTTATGTTCTTATAGAAACTTTTGGTATCAGTATTTAAGTTTTCAGCTGATTTCCTTTAACAATTCATAGTCATGTCTCAAACAACATCTGCCCATCCCAGGGGAATTCAGTCATCCTTCTTTTCACACTCGGAATAACTCAACTTTTCTGATGACCTTGGTGTCATCTCTTCAGGATGCACGCATCTCCAGAAGAACTCTGACAGACTCAGCATGTATGCAAAACAAACTTGTCTGTTACTTAGTTAATGGTAGAATGTTCGGGAGGGTTATAGAACAAAGAAATCTTGGGATTAAGTTCATAACTCTTTGAAAGTGGAATCACAGGTGGACAGAATGGTGAAGAAAGCATTCAGCATGCTTTGTTTAATTGGTCAGAGCACTGAATACAGGAATTGGGACGTCTTGTTGAAGTTTTCAAAGGCATTGGTAAGACCACATTTGGAATACTGTGAGCAATTCTGGTCATCTTATTATAGAAAGGATATTATTAAACTAGAAAGAGTGCAGAAAAGATGTATTCAGATGCTACTGGGACTTGATGGTTTGAGTTATACGGAGAGACTGGATAGATTGAGACTCTTTTCTCTGGAGCGTTGAAACTTAGGGGTGAATTTACAGAAGTCTATAAAATAATAAGGGATACAGATCAGCTGGATAATCAATATCTTTTCCCAGGGGAGTCTAAAACTAGAGAGCACAGGTTTAAGGTGAGAGGGGAAAGATCAAAAGTGTCCAGAGGGGCAATTTTTTCACACAGAAGATGGTGATTATCTGGAATGAGCTACCAGAGGCAGTTGTAAAGATGGCTACAATTTTGTCTTTTAAAAACCACGTAGATAGTTACATGGGTAAGATGGATATAGAGGAATATCGATCAAACATGGTCAACTGGGGGTAGCTCAGTGGTGAAAAAAAAATGGGTAATGTGGAGAAATTGAGCTAAAGGACCTGTTTCCATTCTGTAAATACAGCAACAAGCAGAAAACACAAGTCATAAGAATTAACCCACCAGCAGCTCCTTCAATTAGCATCGCTGGAGAAGTGCTTGAGTACGTCAAGAACTTCATTTACCTCCACGAGCTCACCAGCAATGACAACAGTGCTAAGAAGAGTAAAACCAGAGGTACATTAGCTGACTTCGAAGCATCTAGAAGCCCAAACAGTCTTAAGACCAAAATCAAATATTACAACAGAGACATAAAGTCCGTCCTGCTGTATGGATCTGAATACTGGAGGGCAGTGAAGACAAAGTTAATGCATTTTTGGTTTGAAAAGAGAAGGCTGTGCCGTGACCTGATTGTGGCCTTTTAACATTTTGAAATATTTGATAAGGAAGATATAAGGAAGACTTTTCATTTGTGGGCTGCAAAACCAGGACTGATTAAAAATAATAGTCACTAATAAATCCAATAAGTTAGGAGAAACTTTCTCACCCAAAGATTGGTGAGAATGTGAAACTAGCTACCACAGTGAGTAGCTGAGTCAAATAGTATAGATGCATTTCAGAGGAAATTAGATAAGCTCATGAGGGGGAAAGGAATTTAAAATCATGCTGATAGATGGAAAAGAAGTAGGCTGGGAGGAGACTGATGTGGAGCATAAATACTGGCATTGATCAATTGGGCTGAATGGCCTGTTCCTGTTCTATACATTCTAGCTAATCCTATTGAATTAACATAAAACCAGCACTAATGAAGGTATAACTCAAAGATAAAAGTGAACTAGGTAGCTGTAAATACAGATATAGGACAGAATTTTACTGGCTCACTCACCTCAAGGCTCATAAGATGCCACCTGAAGCCAATGAACAATACCATTCTGTGAGCTAGGGTGGGACTACTGGTAAAATTCCAGCCATAATGTCTACAAAAGAATCATAACAGCAACACCTATATCCCTACACATAAGAAAAACCTTCCATTTCTTTGTTTACAGCCTTTTTTTGAACTCCTTCCAAGGGAACAGAGGAAAGCAACACAATTCATCATGCATATGTATCTCTGTCCCTCACTCTCTCACTTCGCTGACTCACAGATAAAAATAACGAAGGGTAGCTTCTTTGTGCACCAGAGAATCTACATACCACACAAATTGTGCACCTGCCATGCCTCCTCCTCTTTGGTGCAATTGTAAAAGCTGTAGATTGCTCAGTGACTTTAGCAGGTGCTGGAAAGTTTCAGAGAAGGAACTGGAAGAATATCAGCTGATTTTTGGTTTGATAGTGTAACTCTGAAGGCACAACAACACATGAGAAAAAAGAAAAAGTTTTCAATATTTGGCACCAATTATCTGTATTTTCTGTTTCCTGATAGATTAACTGTAATAAATAAGTCATAAGTGAATGGTAATTCACTAAATTGTACAAAGAGTGATATTTAATACTCTTACTCAACTTGTGACTCAGTTTAGATAGGAACCAGATAAGAGCAGTTCTACTCAGCTGGACAACAATGAAGAGACTTTCATTGAATCATAAAATCCTTCTCGTGCTGGAGGAGGCCATTCAGCACCAACTCCCTGAAAGCCAATCCACCTAACTTACACTTTTTTGGACTTTAGAAGGTGTTCTACGCAGACACAGGGAGAATGTGCAAACTCCATACCGACAGTTACCCAAGGCCAGAATCAAACCAGGGCCCTGGTGTTGTGAGGCAGCACTGCCACTCTTTTTGCCACTGTGCTACTTTGGAGGATGGTGTGATTAACCTTGTTAAAGGTTTCGGGCAGAACAAGAAGGATGAGGAGAGACAGTTTAAGAGGATGTAATTTGTGACTTTGATGAGAACCATTTCAGTGGTAAAGGTAATAACTGAGTGTTTTAAGCATGGAGTTCCAAGAATGATGGGAAGCATAATCAAGAACTTTGGAGACTAAAGAGATGGGACAGTTGTTTGGAAGAACAGTGATGTCAAGGGCAGATTTTTGGAGAAGTGTTTTTCCATTTCTCATTCTATTCACAAAAACTCCACTGCTTACTTGCTTCTTGTTGCCTCATCTCATATCATTATGTTACTTCATCCAAAATCATAAAGATTACATCTCCCCTTCTATCAGATTTCCTATCTTTCCTCTTGACTTTATGAACTGATATATTCAGTTCTCAGTTGAGATCGTTTGCAACCAAGCTTCAAAGGGTGGCATGGTGGCACAGTGGTAAGCACTGCTGCCTCACAGTTTTCCCTGTGTCTGTGTGGGTTTCCTTCAGGTGCTCCAGTTTTCTCTCACAGTCTGAAAGACATGCTGGTTAGCTGCATTGACCATGCTAAAAGTCTCCCTCAGTGTACCCGAATGGGTGCTGGAATGGGCGAGTAGGTGATTTTCACAGTAACTTCATTACAGAGTTAATGTAAGCCTACTTGTGACACTCATAAATAAACTTCACAGGCTACACTGCTGAATTTGTGCCTGCATTTCATTCAACTTTTCCCATAAACTCCATCTTTTTCTATAAAGAATGCTACTTTGTATCACACCTTCCAATCTATCCTTCTGTTTTAATGTTGTGTGCCTCACATATTTTATTTCTTCTTGTTTTATATTGTTTAGTTTTCCTGAATAAGAAGTCTCACAACACCAGGTTAAAGTCCAACAGTTGAAAGCTAGCACGAGGGGACACAGCTTTAAATTAAGGGGTATGAGTTATAGGACGGATATCAGAGGTAGGTTCTTTACTCAAAGAGTGATTAGGGAGTGGAATGCCCTGCCTGCAGCTGTTGTAGATGCGCCAAGTTTGGTGGCGTTTAAGAGGTTAATTGATAAGTATATGGAAGAGAAGGGAATGGTTTAGTTTGGAGGGGCATTGCTTTTTATTTTGGTCGGCACAACATCGAAGGCCGAAGGGCCTGTTCTGTGCTGTAATGTTCTATGTTCTATGTTCTATGTTTACTTGGTAGCACAAACTTTTGGAGTGCTGCCCTTCATCAGGTAAGTTCCTGAAGAAATGGTACTCCAATAACTTGAGCTACCAAATAAATCTGCTAGACGTTAATCTGGTGGTGTGAGACTACTTGCTATGCCTACCCCGGCATCTCCACATCATAGCTTTTCTTAGTGACTAAATCAATATTTTTCATTGTTAATCTACTCTCTCTTTTTACATGTCTTTCCGAATGATTATTAACACAACCTTTTCCACCCATTGTAGCCACAATAATGAAAGCATGACTTATGGAGAAAATAAATAACAGGGCTGAAAATTGATGTGATGGTAAACATACTTAATTCCTTTAATTCAGCCGATATTAAGTCTTAAACTCAGTAAATGATCACAAGTGGATGTGAGAATTGCTGACAGCACATATGGAAGCCACTCACAGATGATCCTGTCTGATTTCAATTTATTTGTATTTTGCATTTTTTGCATTCTGAAGCGGCCAAGGAAATTTGAGAGTTTAAATATACTGGAGATGCAGGGATATAAATTAAGTCATTAAAATGCATACAAACAAAGACAAATGTACTGTGATAATTGGCTTTACTGAAGCTGTTTGAAGCTGTCTGAATGTCTCGCTCCAAAACATCTGAAGACCCTTTGATATTTTTGATTGGGAAAGAAGACATTGGGAACGAAACCATATGTCTCCCTCACAACACTGCTGTCAAAGAGAACGAAAGAAATAACTCAATCAAGATCACTTCAATCAAATCAACAACATCTTGCATTTATATAGTGTCTTCAATGTTAGAAAACCTCCCAACACACTTCACAAGAACCTTACGAAACACAATTCAACATTGAGACACATAAGGAGATATTAAGACTGTGGGCAAAAGTATAATTAAAGAATTGGGTTTTAAGAGGTGCCTTAAAAATGGAAAGAAGGAGAAGAAGAAAAGTACAGAGAGGGAATTTGAATGTTAATGGTCTGGGCGACTGCAGTTCAGGTGCCAATGGTAAATGAATGAAATGGGGATGGGCAACGAACAAAATTAGAGGAATATCCAGAGATCTCAATGGGCTTTTAGAGCTGGGGAGATCACAGAGACAGGAGGTGGTGGGATAATTTTCTTGATGCATCAAGAAAAGAATGTCCAATACAATTTATTCACAAACAGCATTCCTATCTTGTACTGATTGTAGGGTTCATTTAAGTTCATGGTTAATTAATGATAGGATAAACTTATTCAGACTTTGAATAATTCCACAAGAACATAAATAAGTAACTCTTGCTGCTTCACAGTCACTATTTGGGTTTTAAGTGGTGGAGCTGTTTAAGAACTGTCAAATATTGATTGTTTCTCTGTTCTCAATTCCATTGGAACACTACTGTTATCTTGTCTTAAATGTCTGCACTCTTGCCTCTGAGCTAGAGTGTCGGGGATTCAAATCATAGCCAATATCTTAAATCATTTGGAACAAATTGACTGGGGGTTGTTATTTTACAAGTAAGATACCAAGCAGAGACCCATAAGAGAAGGTTAAAGATTCTATGGGAACAAGTAGTTCATTGAAGGAAACTATGTTCTCTCAGTATTGCAGTTAACATGCTTCCTCCAGTTGAGAGCATTGAAAACAAGTCAACTGGTCCTCTACCAACTCTGTTTGTAGGATCTTGCTGCGTGTAAAGTTTTCCTATATATGCCCTTTGTTAAGATCCAGGCCAGAAACTTCAAGGTGTTTTATGAAGTTAGCCTAGATCCTAAGTTTTACATTTTACAACACCCTACAGTTTTACAATTCAATTTGGTATGGGTGAATATAAGATGTTTCACTCAGATATGATTCCAATGACCCAGTCAGAAGCTTTTATCAAACAAAGTTTAGTTAAGAACATAGTTAAAATATAACAAGAAGAATTAGCACAACATTTATCAATTACAAAACTTAAACATGATATAGTATAATCCTTAATAGCTAGATATCTATTTGTTCCAATGTAAAACAACTCATAAAACTCTTCAGACTTAGCACAAGTATGCTCTTGTAATACTGGACTTTCAGTAGTTCAATATCTGCTGTGCATTGGTCATCTGAATGTTGGATCAAATCTGAGGCTCCCAGTCTTCGTACTTTCAGAAAGTTTTTGGAGAGAGAGAGATTGAGAGATATGCAGCTTTTTCTCACCAACTTCTGGTAGCAACTGAAACCAAACTAAAACTGAACTTTTCTGTGAAGAATAGCTGTCCCGGGCAACATGGCATAACTTATCAACCTCAACCAAGCTCTACTCAATAATTCCAGGGGACACAATAAAACCACAGAACACTGCATTAGTCCAGATTAAAAATAAACATCAATTATTCTGTCTCAGCAGCAATAAAGGACAATGGCTACAGATAACATGGTGCTGACAATTTGCCAAGGACTACAGAAACATTCCACAAAGAAACATGATTAAAATACATTTCTTAAAGGCATAGTATTGCCACGTTATGCTACAGCAAATGTTCAATTTCATTTGAAGCATTCTGGTAATGACCTAGAGGATGAAATAAAATTCAGAATAAATACATATTCATGCAATTCACTTCTCCTCTGCCATGTATACTACATTGTTATGGTTCAGGTCAGAAACTCCAAAGTGTTTAATGGAGCCTGCCTGGATCATAAGTTTTGCATCTTGAATTTGGTTTGGGTAAGCATGAAATATTTCATTCAGGTACGATTCAAATGATCCACTCCGGAGCTTTTATCAAACAAAGTTTTTAAGAATATAGGTAACGTATATAGTAAAAAAAAAAGAGGTCCTATTAATTACAAACGAGATACAAAACAACAACTATAATGTATAACCCTTAACAATTATTGCTCCAATTAAACCAATCCCAGAGACAAAAGATCCTTTTCATGGGTTTAACACAGCAAAGATTAATGTTCATGCAATACTGGACTTGAGATCTTTGGATGAAGTCCGCAGTTGTCGGATAGACTCAGAACAGTTTGAAGTTAAACCAAAACATCAGGGACTCTAAGCAACCCACCAATAGCTGATTTCTTCCATTCAGAAAGGCAAGAACTTGCTCTCAACGATCCAGCAAAATTTCCAAAACCAGGGAAAGAGAGAGAGAGAGACTTTTCAGCTTACTGTCCCTTCTAAAACTCAACTCTAACTGCAGCCAAACAAAAAAAAACTTAAACTGACTCAAAAGGAAAAAATAACCTGTCTAGAATCCATGACCTTTTCTCCTAACAATGCAGGATTATGAAACAACCCAGAGTTAAAATAAACAGACCCCATTTAAAGTGCTGAAGTAGCAATTAAAGGACATCTCCAAACAAGCCAACACAAATGATATCAGCTAAGAGAACACTGAAGCTGTGAGAACTGCAGCAATCAGGTTTTAAAAAAAAAACTCTTTAAAGTACGCTAACGTCACAGCATGATTCAGAGACATATTTTTCATTCCACTTTCCCACCTCTTCCCTCCATTGCACAGTAAGTGTGGGAGCTGTGGATAGTCAGCGAGAACAGCAACTGATAATCTGGATATAAATAACAGGGGTACATATTTTACTCCTGACTGTACACCAATAATTTTTGAAATGTCAGTAATTGCAAAGAAAATCTTTTTCCCTAAGGGCTTTTCCTAAGAAGTTAAAAAAAACTCAGTTGTTCAAAAGTCCTTTTACTGCTTCTCATTATTCACCTGCAGTTTTCTACATGTGGGTCAATGCTGACACTTTCCATAATGACTAAGTAGATGATCCTTAATTTGGTCTGATTAAGACTAAGGAGGATATAGGAATGAAGCTTTGATTAATGATTTCTTTTCCTCTCACTTTCTCAAAGTGGTTCAGTGTTTCACCATTTTCCCATATTTGGACAGATTTACAGGCTGCCTGTTGGGAGCACTCCTTTATAATTTTGATCACTGCCATCTGTAAAAGGCTGTGCGTGCGGGAATCAGACACCTCCATTGTGATTTATATGCCTAGCTTCGAAAATAAAAATTTATACAAGGTGCAATAAGGTTTTCTCTTTTTGCATAATGCCCAGCACACCACACGTGCACTCTTCTCCCTGACAATCATCCAATCATCCCACCCCTGACCCCAGTCCTTCATTAAGGTAGCTTGAGATATGTGGCAAATCCAACACTTCTCCCAGCCCCCGTCATTTCACCAAAGTGTCCAAAGTCCAAACAGAAATCTGCTGGAGAATGCTCCTATATTTAAGACTGTCCACAAATTGTGAATTTGTACTCTGTGGCAAACAGTCCAGGTTAGGCTGGTCCCAACATGCAACCAGGTAGTGGCACTTGAATGTGGTTTTCAGAGCCACTGTTCAAAATGTTAGTGAGACAGGTGAATGAAGTTGAAGACCCTGCAAGGAGTTATTCCTCCAATCATAAGCCTTTACTCTCCCCTGTGATCCTATCAGCAGATAATGTGCAATGTACCCAGTTGTTCTTGAACGGACAGCAGCCACAGTAAATGTTCCAGGAGGAAAGAGATAATATATGAGTGGGAGAAGAAGTGCTTGGGGCTCAGAGAGAGGGAGAGAAAGATTGTGGATTTGAGGCAAGAGGGAGGTCGTGGGCCTGATGGGAGAGAGAGGACAAGCAGCCAGATTGGGAGAAGAGATTCATTCCTGACATGGTATGTGAGTGTAAGAGAGGATGCATACAAGAGAGTCAGACAGTGCGTGTGTGAAAGAGAGTGTGTGTGAGACAGTGGGCAGGATTTTCCATGTTCCTCCCATGATGTGTTTTTGTGGTGTTGGGTATGAGCCATTCCTACCACTATTACTGGGTTTCCCCATTGTTTATACCCTCCATCATCAGGGAATATATGGCAGGGGGTCACCATCAGCCAGACCAGAAGATACTGGCCAGTGAGGTTATGTGTGTGTGAAGGCAAGAGAAAGTGAGTGAAAGAGAGAGTGAGGATGAGTGCAGAAATGTGTGTGCATGTGCATGTGTATGAGTGAGTGAGTGTGAGAGAAAAAGAGAGAGACAATTTGTGACTGAGTGAGTGCATGACTGAGTGAGGAGTGAGTACTGAGTGAGTGAGATGGTGTGTGACTGAGTGAGTAAGTGAGTGTGTGTGATTGAGTGAGGTGTTATGTGACAGTGTGAATGAGAGCATGACAGTGAGTGAGTGAGGAGTAAGTGAGTGAGAGATGATGTGTGACTGAGTGAGTCTGAAAGAATTTTCCCATCCTGCCCACCATGGGAATTGGAACAGACATGCAAATGTCCATTGACCTTGGATGGGATTTTCCAGCATTGGGGTGAGCATGGTTGGAAAATCCTACCCTGTGTGTCTAAGAGTGAGTGAGCATGTGTAAGAGAAGGGGAAGAGTGTATGAATATTGAGTGAGGCGAGAGTAAGGGAGTGAATGAACGAGTGTGTTTGTGAGAAGGAAAGACTGGATGTGGGCGTGTGCAAAAGAGACTAAATGAATGTCAGGATTCTCAGCTCGCCTCATCCCGCCTCATCCCGACCCACCAATAGATACTCTGATTGGGATGTAGTAGCGTAGTTATGTTGTCACTGGACTAGTAATCCAGAGCAAAATCTGGTTCAAATCCTACAATGGCAGATGGTGAAATTTGAATTCAGCATAAATCTGGAATTAAAATCTAATGATAAGCATGATCACTAATATTCTTTGTGAAGAAAATCTACCATCCTTATCTGATCTGGCCTACTTGTGATTTCAGACCCACAGCGACGTGGTTGACTCTCTGAAATGATGGATAGTTAACGATGGGCAATAAATGCTGGCCCAGCCAATGATGCCCACATCTCATAATGAATTTCTAAAAACTCACCTTCATAGTGAGGGTGAATGAGTGAGCACTGGATTTTGGCACCCTCTTACACTCATTTTTATTAGTCATTTTGTAAGATTATCAATTTATTTCTTTGATATGCTTTAGTTTTGCTCAGCAAGTTGTTTTGTTTCTTTATATTCAACTGTGAAATGAATGGATCTTACCAAAATCTGCTCATCAATGCCTTGAGCGAGGGGAAAAAACATAAAAATATGCCCCCCCACCCCCCACTCTGGCAAAAATGGCTGAACAGGCATGATCTGGGTCATCTATATATAGATAAGAAAGAGTAGATATCTGAACACCAATCCCTTGAAATTCCATTTTAAATCTTTCTCTAGTCTAAAAAAAATCTGTTAACCATTACTCTTTATTTCCTATCACTCAACCAATTTCATATCCACGTTGCTACTATTTTTTTATTCCACAATCTCTAACTTTTCTCACAAGTCTGTTCTGTGGCACTATATCAAATGTCTTTGAGGAGTCTGCATACGACACATCAACAGCATTTCCTCATCACCATCCTCTGTCAACACATTGAAGAAACCAAAGCAAATTAGTTAAGTCAATTTACCTTTAACAAGTCTGCGCTACCTTACGTCTCATAACTCTTTTCATCTTTTTGCATGATCAAAACCAAAGGCTCAATCAGTGATATTTTCTGCGCAAAGTGCTTTGACTCCATGTAAATTAACAGTAGCTGAACAGTAGTTTAGAATTTTGCTCAAATGACATGTTAATTTGTTTTGACTTGAGTGATTTCAGTGCTAGGAAATTGAATTGTTTCAATCCAATGTCAGCATGCAATGTTCCAGGGTCAAGTACAAAGTGATTTAGACTAAATCTATTTCTATTCTGCCTCTCAACGATGCAGGGTATTTTACTGGCTGCGCTCAGCCTCAGAAATTAGCTCTGCATCTCAGTGGGGGCAGTAGTTTGATGCTTTGACTTCCCACACCAGCTTTTCTGGCTGAGTCTGCCAACTTTGTGACTGAAAATCCTGAATTATGGGCAATCTTATGCTGTGCTTACACTGAGACTGCCTAACACCATTTAATAAGGATCTAGAATTGGCAATAACAAGTAACCTTTTATTCATTCAATCTGAGAGTAACATTGTTTTTCTCGATTTAAAACCAAAAGGAAGCTATAAGTCACTATTCATTGGCATTTGTTGGATAGGCTTGAATCATGAGATTGGCTGCACCAAAAGGTGGAAATTTTAGACCGATGCAGCAATGTTCCCTCATTATAAACAGGAATTAGGACAGAAAAAAAAAATTGCATTTATATATCCCCTTTCATGGCCTCAGGATGTCCCCAAACCCTTTACAGCCAATAAAGTATAATTGCAATGTAGCTACTGTTGTAATGGGGGAAATATAATTTGTGCACAAGAATGGTATGGAAAAAGTAAATCTGGAAATGTTTCTTTAAATTAAGCATGGAAATAGACCATGGGAGTTTGCAGGCTCAAACTACTAAAACACAAATTCTGGATTGTTAGTAGGAAGTTCTTCACGTAAGATTTTTCAACACTCAGAATAGACTTCTGGATAGAGTCATGGAAATTAAAACTTGCAATAATTTCTAAAGCAGAATGATGTTGCAATGAATACTATTCCTCTGCATAGGTTGGCCTCTCAGAGGCATAATTTTGTTGTGATTTTCTGAATAGTTAAAGGTTTGGCAAATTAAGATTAAACAGATATTGCAACATGGTTGGAAAACAATCATGGCATTGCCCGCATCCACAGCAAGCTGGTCACTTCACTATGCTCTGCTCTGTCACTATCAAACCCTAAAGCATAGTTAGAACTAAAATATTTTCACCGCTGTTCACGACTCCCAGTGGAGGAACTGAACCCAGGATCCTGAGGTTTTCCTACTAACTTGGTCCAGGCTTTTAGACATTGCCAGACGACTAGTTACAGGAAAGATATAAATAAGGTTGAAAGAGTGCAGAGAAGGTTCACGAGGATGTTGCTGGGACTTGAAAAGCTGAGTTACAGAGAGAGATTGAAGAGGTTAAGACTTTATTCCCTGGAGCGTAGAAGAATGAGAGGAGATTTGATAGAGGTATATAAGATTTTGATGGGTATAGATAGTGAATGCAAGCAGGCTTTTTCCACTGAGGCTAGGGGAGGAAAAAAAAACAAATGGCATGGGTTAAGGGTGAAAGGAGAAAAGTTTAAAAAGAATATTAGGGGGGATTCTTCACACAAGGAGTGATGGGAGTGTGGTATAAGCTGCTGGATAAATACAGGGTCTATTTGTCGCTTATTCAGAGTAATCCTCCAAAGGTGTTTTGCTCACAGTATTCCGGATGTTGTCTCGCCAGGGCTTTGTACAGCTGAAACGTAGCATCTACCTTCTTGCATTCTAGTCCTCCAGATAGCAACCTCCATGGGAGGCATAGTGGTACGGTAGTTAGCACTGCTGCCTCACAGCGGCAGGGACCTGGATTTAATTCCTGGCTTGGGTCACTGTCTGTGTAGAGTTTGCACATTCTCCCTGTGTCTGCATGGGTTTCCTTCTGGGTGCTCTGGTTTCCTCCCACAGTTTGAAAGATGTACTGTTTGCATTGACCGAACATGTGTCAGAATGAGGAGACTAGGAGAATTTCATAGAAACTTCATTGCAGTTTTAAAATGCCTTACTTATGGCTAAAAAATAAACTTAAACATTTTTTACATTCAAACAACACAATCAATGCTATCAGCTATGTAGTCATTGCACACATACACCATGGTTGCTATATGTTGATTCATTACAAAAATGTTAGTTATTGAAAATATTGCAGGTGGAGAAAAAGGTGCCTTTAATCTGTAGGGACAGTGCAGTGGAGGCAAGAAGAATGCGTGATGTAACCTCTAGGTATATGTCCAAACAGAGATGCAAACTCACCTATAACGTAATTGACTTTATCAAGAACATTTTAAAAGGAAACCAAATTGTAACCGCAAGCCTGGAGTGAAATCAAACCCTGAGCCACAACAATATGTTGATTTCAAAAAGGAAAATAATCTCCATAGTGGATATCACACTCTGTATTCCATGGAAACATATGGTCTGACTGTTGGAATCATTCGTTCTATTGTTAATAAAGTTAAGAGAAGATCACAAGATCATATCTTACTGTTAGACCATGCAATGACTACCTGACAGCATCAATTGTAAATATCTTGGCCCTAATTTTATTGGCATAGCTATCTGACACTCATGAGATTGCATCAGAGGTCAATGGGGAATGCCATTCTGTGAGCCTCACCCACCCTGATTTCAGAGTGGCTGTGCTCATAAAATCAGGGCCTTTGTGTCTTTTGAATTAAATTTACAGTACAGAAACAGGCCATTTAGTTCAACAGGTCCTCTTCAATGTTTATTCTCCCTATAAGCCTCCTACCACCCTATCTCATCATGTTATATCAGTATATTCCTAAAGCCCTTACACCATAATGTAGTTAGTAGCTTTTCTTCAAATGCACCTATGTTATTCATCACAATAGCTCCCTGTGTTACCCAGTGCCATATTCTCACCAATCTTAAATCGCCTTCGCCCAATTCCTTATTGGAGTTATGAGTGGCCATAGTATTAATGATCCATAATTTTAGATTTTTCCACACGTGGAAACAAGTTCTGAATGTCTACCACATTAAACACTTTCCTAACTTTAATGACTTCTATCAGGTCACCCCTCTCTTTGCCATCTTTTTTTCACACAGAGGGTGGTGAATGTCTGGGGCAAGCTGTCAGAGGTAGTAGTAGAGATGGGCATAGTTTTATCTTTTTAAGAAGCATTTAGACAGTTACAGGAGTAAGGTGGGTATAGAGGGGTTTGGCCAAATGTAGGCAATTGGGACTAAAATAATGATTAAAAAAAGGGATGGCATAGACAAGTTGGGCCAAACGGCTTATTTCTGTGCTATAAACTCCTATGATTCTTTTTTTTTCCCTCACAGTCCCTCCTGAAGGTTCAGTGTCAGTATAATCTTTGACTTTGAATTAGCACTCACTCAGTTGTCCAATAGGAGTGTCAGCCTAGATATTGGGCAGGATTTTCAACACTCTCACCATCAACAGCACCCCCCCACCCCACCTCCCCCTCCTCTCCACACAGTGTTTTGCAGTGGTGGAGATGGCCCACTATTCGCCAATGTTAAGATATCCCCGCCTTGTCACCATCACTGGTGGGAGCAGATGATCCCACTGGCAGGAATAGCCCAGAAAATCCCATCCTGTGTGTTCAACTCTTGGAAGTCAAATTCATGTCCTAGACCTGAGTTCTGGTATTGTAACTGAGGCAAATGTGATCAAAGGTTATGAAAACAGGATTAGGCAATTTTTTTTTTTTTAAGAGCAACGCAGCACGGGAAACAGGCCCTTCAGCCCAATGACCCCGCGCCGCCGTCATAACTATATAGTAGCAATTCCATTATCAGTTGATTTGGACAACAATTGAGTTGGACAATCAGCCATGATCGTAGTAAATGGCAGAGTAGGCTCAAAGGGCTAGATGGCCTCCTCCTGCTCCAATCTTCTACATTTCTAAGTAAAGTATTAATATAAAGGCTGTCATTTAAATCAATAAAAGGCAGAAAATCCACTCTACGGAATGTACTTTCCTGTAGTTTTGCTGAGACAGCTATTCGCGTATGCCATTGTCAGGTTTTCCTGCCCAGTTTTGATGTTTAAAATGTTACTAATCAATTATGTATATTAAACTTTGGGAACAAAATTTCAGTTTAAATGGAGTGTATAAATCCATCAATCTTAACTGACAGATTCAGAACACCAGTCAATATGCTTAAAAATGTGAAAGAAGAGGAATTTCCAACTTGCTGATCATTGCCTCTTGAAGAATGCTGGAAAGTGATTATGAATTAAACTGACAGAGTCCGTTCACGTTGGACAGTGTCAGTCGAGTTTTCTGGCTTACCACATAGACCAGATGTCTAAGAACTGTGAAATTAGTCTCTGTTTCAAGATTAACTGATAGCCCCAAGCTCGCTGACAAAAACCACTTTACAGGTTGTGAGACTTATTGTTCCAATTTCTCAAATCAAGTAAGTATCATTAATCATTGCACTCATTTCCCATAGAATGGCATGAAAGCCTAACAGTGACAACAGCAGAAACAATGCTACCAACTACTGAACTGGCTGAGTTGGAAAAGATTGTATTTATATAGTGCCTTTCATAAGTTCAGAGCTTCCCAAAATGCTTTACAACCAATTACATGTAGTCACTGATGTAATATTGAGAACATGGCAGAAAGATAGCAGACAGCAAGGCCCTACATACTGCGATGAGACTGTTTCCTGGAGTGGGGCATTTCACGTCAAGCTCTGTTGGATTTGTTCCTGCAATTAGAACTCAGGATTATTTTGTCCATAAAGTTGCTAAAAGCGTGAGTTGATAATGGAATGTCATTGGTGAATGATGGATTCAACAATCTGTCTTTTTAACCCATGAAAGGATTAAAAAGGAAACAGAAAGACAGAGTAGGAATTATTCTCAAATCACTGAATCAGAAAACAATAAAGAGACAGAAAGGAAAGTAAGGGAAAACATTTAAAATTAGATATTTTAAAAATCTCCAATGACAATTCACTACCTGAAGGAATGAGATATTCAAGGTGGGATTTTACGGCCTCACTTGTCCCGAGACAGTAAAATCCTGCCTGAGGTCATTGGACTTTCCATTGTCCATCCCTTACCTGGTCTGATTCCCATGGCAGGCGGGACGGTAAAATCCTGGTCTATATCTTTGAGGGTTCACTTCTTGGACCAGAAGGTTGATTAACAATCATAAACAACTATCATAGCATTTAATTAGTACATTGGCTGACCATGTTAGACTTAATTTTCTGCAATGAGGCAACTTCATGTAAATCACCAGGAAGTTGATGTTGATACAACGTTTTATTTGACCATCAGGGGAACAGTGCAAATCATCCTTCTGGTAATTGATAGGGCATCGAGACCTCTTTACAAGCTGCTATTCAATTTGTACATTAACTTTCATGTGCATAGTTCACACGCTGTTGATTTTCAGCAACTTCTGAAATAATGAGCAGTTAATTTGCTTTTTCACAATGTTGATTGAGGGATAAATATTATTAAGGACACTGGGCAGATCTCATTTTGCTTCCATTGATATCAGAGAATATTTTGTATTCATCTGAGAGGGGAGACAGGCTTCAAGTTAACATCTTATTTGAAAGATGACACCTCTGATATTGCAACAGCCCTTCAGAATTATCCCAGCAAAATCAGCCAAGATATTCCTGACCTTCTGTCCCAGAGAAGAGAGTGCTACTTTATGGCACAAGCACCTTGTAGTAACAATAATTACAAAGCAGAAATAATGTCACCAACAAACAAGACTGTAAATGGATGCAGTATATGGAAGATAAATACTTTATTTTTCCTTTATCTAAAATTTGAATGAAGTAAATAAACCCAACCTATAAAGTTCACGCAGTGTCATCAATAGTTGGGTAAATTTGAATTGGATCCTCTGAGCGTAGGAAGATTAAAGGATAGATTGATTGATTGGAGGAGTTCAAATTGGCAGTCAGGGTTACAGGTGACAAAAGAAATCCAGGTCAGAGGTAAGAGATGGTCATCAAATCATTATGGCAAGCCAGAAGCCATTTGGGGGTCCACTGTGTCTGCATTGGCCTTCCAAAAAAATCATGACTTAATGCCCTGATTTTTTTTCCCATACCCCTTCACATTGTTTCTATTCAAGTAATCATCTCATGCCCTTGAATACATTGATTAAACCTGCCTCCATCACACTCCAAATCACTTTAAATCAGTGCTCTCTAATTCCTATTAGCCAGAACCATTTACCCCTATCTACTCAATCTAGAAGTTCTGTGGAAGGCTTCACTATCCCATTTTTCAATGATTTTCACTGATATTTCACAAATTGCAGAGGAGATCCAGTTCTCAGTATTCTGTGAAACGGCTCAGCAAGTGACTCAATCGTGAAAATGGAATTCCCAATATTATTGTATCAAGACTCTGAAATGGTTTCTATTGGCAATCTTATCAAAGTTGTATGTTAATCTATTTAATTGCATGCAAGTAGATATTAACTGGGATTTCAGTCGCACGCGTACAAAGTGAGTTGTTCCTTGAGTGTAATGGTTAACACATTCATGTAACATGTGAAAATCATCAGTTCAAAACTGCGCAGAATTATAAGAAGACTTTTTGCATCTTCTGTTTATAAATCTGGGAGGTCTTCTTACAGTACTTGCCTGTCTGTAATCAGAAACTGTAAAAGTCTGGGAAATTATTGCCTTGTGCTGGAGCTCTTTCCTGTGTAGACTGCTCTGAAATGTGCAGCTGAACAGGTTTGTGTGACTGGCAGAAGAGAAAACTCAGGCTGCGCGGCAGACCAGTATTGAGGTCACGTTGGATAGCACAGGAGCAGATGGCACCACAAGAACTTACTCATCAAGCATCGATTGTTGTTTCCAGATCATGCCCAAAGCCACTGGCAGCTTTAAAATTGCGATGCCCAACCATGATTGCACTCGAGCTGTCAATGCATCTCAAATTCTGACAAAATTTCACATCAGCCCCAGGTCCCAAAAGGACCCCGTGGAAGATCTGACCTCCACAATTTGAGCTGTCTCATTGAAATTCCCACCCTGCCTTTCCATTCTGTGTGGATGGATTAACTGTACAGGATAGTGCTACATACCCTTTTTTCACCCTCTAAAGCTATCCAAACATGCTGTGGCATTCTGTTTTGCCTTCCAGAGATGGAAAGGGCCACCATTCTACTTTAAACGCTGCTCTGTTTACTTTGTTTTCTTGTCTTCAGGGAGCAAAAAAAAACTCAAGAAATGGCTGTACTTTTCCCTTTAGCTCGAATTTTACTTCTCTTGCTCCTGAAGGCTAATCTCTCCATTTTAATTTTCTGTATCTTCCAAGTCTCTCAACTCACCTGCCAAACAAGGCTCATTACTTCATCTACTCCTCAGGCTTTTGCACTATCTCAACAGATCTCTGAAACTACCTGCCCAAAAACAGGCACTTGTGTGAGTATCCTTTTTTAAACTTCTCGCAGTGGCACAGTGGTTAACATTGCTGTCTCACAGCGCCAGGGCCCCGGATTTGATTCCAGGCTTGGGTGGGATTTGTCTGTGTGGAGTTTGCATGTTCTCCCTGTGTCTGTGTGGGTTTCCTCCCACAATCTGAAAAATGTGCTGGTGTTAGGTGGATTGACCTGATCAGGTGCTGGAACGTGAAGACTAGGGGAATTTCACAGTAGCTTCATTGCAATGTTAATGCAAGCCTTACTTTTGAATAATAAAAATAAACTTTAACTTTTAACAAACAAACAGATACTCACAGGTAGACCGTATCGTCACCATCTCATTGACAAAGTTATGCAGTGGCACATCAGACATCGTCAAGACAATCCAAGCTTTGTCAGGAACAAAAGGTATTTCTTGTTAAAGAGAAACACATGTACGGGGACTTGCAGCTTAGAGTAGCATCTTTAGCTGCTCTTGTCCATACATGCTTACTATATGGCTTCCAGATGCCTTCTGCCTGAATGAGGACTCCACTCTCTGGAGTAATTACTCACTCTCAGTTTCCACTGATCCCTCAAGCCAGCTGTGCTGTCTTAAGGCAATAGAGACCACATTCACTACATTACTGTCCACCTTTATATCACCAGCTGGCTTTTTCTTGTACTCTGGTTTTTCCTTCCACATTAATCATTTTGATTTTTTTTCTAATGGGGCTGGAGGAGAGGATGGGAAAAAAATAATATTTCCACAAAATTCAGCTCAAGAATTCTACCAGCTGAACCTTAGGCCCCTGGTATTTGATATCCTATTTGGCAGGTGCTATATAAATGCATTATTTTCTTTACTTTTGTTGGTAAGTTGCAGATGCATAAGGACAGATGGGAGTCCAAAGAATAAAAACAACTGAGTTTGTTAAATTACTCTCCAGAATCCATAGATCTTCATTCTGTAATTTGCATACTTTAAATTTCCCTGCTTTATCTCCATTGAAAACAAAGAAATAAACTTGACTCTTAATATTTCATAGATTTTTAAACATTTACAGCACAGAAGGAGGACATTTGGCTCATCTTATTATTGGCTGTCTGGTTAACAATAATCTGACTACAATAATTACATTTTCCAGTGCTTGGTCCATAGTCCCAGAGGTTATGACAGTGCGGGCAAAAAGCTAAATACTCCTAAAAGGTTGCAAGTATTTCTTACTCAACCACCCTTTCAAGCACCTATTCTTTAATGCTGACTATCCCTGATTAGTCTGTGTTTATCCAACCACAGATATATTCTGTCCCTCAGAATTCTTTCTAGTAACTCTAGCACTGAGGTTAGACTCAGTAAGAAGTCTCACAACACCAGGTTAAAATCCAAAAGATTTAGGAATGCTGCTCCTTCATCAGGTGAGTAGATATTAATCGGACTGGTCTGATGGACAGAGCAGTGGCAAGTGGAATTCAACCTCCACTCACCTGTTGAAGGAGTGCTCTGAAAGCTTGTGTTTCCAAATAATCCCGTCGGATTTTAACCTGGGTTTGTGAAACTTCATACTGTGTCCACCCATGTCCAATGTTGGCACGTCCACATCGAGGTTAGACTGACTAGCCTATAGTTCCTGGTCTATTCCTTTTTTAATAATGGAATAATGTTAGCTGACTTCTAGTCATCTGGCATCTCACCAGTAAGAAATCTCGCAACACCAGGTTAAAGCCCAACAGGTTTGTTTGGTAGCAAACGCCACCAGCTTTTGGATCACTGTTCCTTCATCAGATGAATCAGGTGTTCATTCCTCACCTGATGAAGGAGCAGCACTTTGAAAGCTAGTGGCATTTGCTACCAAGTAAACCTGTTAAACTTTAACCTGATGTTATGAGATTCCTTACTGTGTTTACCTCAGTCCAACACTAGCATCACCACATCATCTTACTGGTGGCCAGAGAGGATTTGAAAATTACTTGTAGTGCTGCTAATACCTTCTCCATTGCCGATTCATTTGTTCTGAGCCTGCCGATTTATCTATCTTTAAGGCTGCTAAACCTGCTAATAGCTCCTCTCTCTATATTAATTACTTCCAATATTTCACAGATCTCCACCTCATGTCAATGTCTGTGTCATCCTTTTCCATTGTGAAGACCAAAGCAAAGTATTCATTATGGACTGCATCCACATTTTCCAGATCCCAGCAACAGATTATTTATACGATCTCTTGGTCTTATCCTTTCCCCAGCTATTCTCTTTTTTTTATATTTAAAAATAAACTCATCTTGTTTTCTCTTTATTCTACCCGCCAAAGCATTTTCTGCCCATATCTTAGCTTTCCTAATTTCCTTTTGACATTCTCATCTCCACTTTTTATACACATAGAACATAGAACATAGTACATAGAACATAGAACATTACAGCGCAGTACAGGCCCTTCGGCCCTCGATGTTGCGCCGGCCAGTGGACTCTCTAACCTAAACTATTCCAATATCATCCATATGCCTATCCACCGAACATTTGAATGCCCCAAAGTAGGCGAGTCCACAACTGCTGCAGGCAGGGCATTCCACGCCCTCACCACCCTCTGTGTGAAGAACCTGCCTCTGACATCCGTCCTATAACTACCACCTCTTAACTTAAAGTTATGTCCCCTCGTGTTGGTCATCACCATCCGAGGAAAAAGGCTCTCACTATCCACCCTATCCCATCCCTTGATCATCTTATACGCCTCAATTAGGTCACCGCGTAACCTTCTTCTCTCTAATGAAAATAACCTCAGGTCCCTCAGCCTTTCCTCATAAAGCCTTCCCACCATACCAGGCAACATCCTGGTAAACCTCCTCTACACCCTTTCCAATGCTTCCACGTCTTTCTTATAATGCGGCGACCAGAACTGTACGCAATACTCCAAGTGCGGCCGCACCAGAGTTTTGTACCTGTTGGGACTCTGCAATACTGAGCCTTTGATATCTGTTGTAATCTTGTCTTTTTCACTTAATTCCTTTAGGTCCCTTGACATTCAGCATTCTCTTCTCTTGGTCCTATCCTTTGCTTTTATTCAGATATATTTGCCCTCTACTCCCGCTGTCTCCTCCTTGAAAGCCTCCCACTGCTCTGACACAATCTTATCCACAAGTAGCTGCTCCAAATCCACTCGGGTGAGCCTTTCCCCAGTTAATTATTTTTATTCCCAGCCTGTCCTTATCCTTTTCCATAGCTATCTTAAATCTAACTGATCTATGATCACTATCTCCAAAATGCTCATGTACTGATGTGTCCTCCACCTACTTGGGTTCATTTTACAGGAACATGGAAACATAGAAACTAAGTGCTATTTGGCCCTCTGATTATTAAGTCCAGGATTGACCATTCCCTTGTTGGACCTTCCAAATCCTGAATCCCTCAATTCCCTTATCAACAGATTTCAAGCCAACTCCCTTGATAAGTCTCAAATGTAGTTGACCTTCGGGTAACTAGGCATGAGCAATAAATGTTGGCCAGCTAACTACGTGTATGTCCAATGAATGAATAAAAAAAAATTAATCAGTGAGATCTTCTAATGCTGGGGGTGGGGGGGTGGGGTGGGGGTGGTTACTGGCCTCCCTGCAGTGTAGTTCTCACAGTGGAACGTGGCATGTCATTCACCAGTGGTGGGACCAGCTGTCAATGGAATTTCCCATTGGTGGAGGTGGCAGACTTAAGCCATAAATAGCAGCAATAGCAGAAAGAATGGAATCAGAATATAGTTGGAAAGAGTAAAAGTGTCATACAATAAAGAGCTTTGTGGCAAGACATCAGAATTATAAAAAGGGAGGCTAAGTCTGAGAAAAGACAAGGAGCAGTGGGAGTGTAATACATCGAGATCTGCATAAACAAGGCTTCAGATTTATGTCTGAAGAGTATAGATGTTGCAATGCAGATGCTTGACCTTCACCTCAGCGATAAAAATGAGTTCCACATCATTCCCTTAACTTCAGAGTGGTATTGTCATTGTCCAGGAGACACTTGGAGAGAAATAAACAGCAAAAACTATTGATAAACGCATTCAAAGATGAGCAGCACAGGGATGAATCCAAAATGAAAGGGTATATAAATACAATATAGGCACTTATGTAAGATTGAACTCTTGGAGAAATGTCTTTATCTAGATAGTGCTGAAAATGTGGAATTTGCTACTGCATGAAATGGTTGAATTAAGTAATCTTGATACATTGACGATGAAGCTGTATATGTGTATGAGGGCTAAAAGGAATCGAAGAATACGTCGATAGGGTGAGATGAAATAAGGTGGGATGAGGTTTGTGTACAGCATAAATTGACAAAGACCCATTGGACAGAATGCTCAGTTTCTGTGCTGTAAATTCTATGTCATACTATGTAACTGAGTTACAGTGAGCACCACTCCCAAGAAGGCTATAACTGGTGAGTCAAAGGACATTTAGAAACTGGTAGTGAAAGGCAACTTGTGTAAAAATGTTGTTGGGAAGTAGTTTAAACAGATAACACTATCTGACATTAGGTTAACAGGTTGGAACATCAGTCTTGCAAGAAAATATGACAGCTTGTCAGAGGAGGGGAACTATCTTGAACTGAGAAATCCTCACACAACAGCAGAATAAGCTGGATAAGCTTTGATGAAGGAAGAAAAAATGAAGGAAATGCAATTTGACTTGCACTTCAGACCGCGAGCAAAGAAACTTTGCAATAAGAGTATCTGCTGCGATTGAGAAAGCAATTCATAATATCTAGTACTTTGTGTTATTTTTGAAGTGACGTATAAATGAAAGATTGCTTGCCTTAATGAGACAGGTTATGATAAAGTGAAATGAGACATTGAACAGCCAAAAGTTTCTCATTTTTCTGCACATTCATTACTAGTAAATGAGGGAGAAAGTACGCAGTTAAAAATGTCTTTATGGAAGCATAAATTAATAATAACAGTATGTGAGTGGAAGGTTAATGTTTATGCTGGCTAGGAAGCGGTGCAATATTATTACATTTGCAGCAATGATTCCCTTGTTACATTTGGGATATATTTAAAGGGATCTAATTTCTTATTCTGGAAAACCGTTTGGCAGGAAATTTGATGCTGTTTTGTAAATAAATGATGCTGTGGCATTTTGCAAATTAACATTATCAATTCTTTGGCTTATTGTGGTGGTAATAGACCTCAGAGAAAAGATGACAATTGGTGATATTTGGAGCTCCTTTGTGCTTCAATGAGGCTGTGATAAAAACAAAATTTTCTCCGGTAACAAAGGGAAAAATTCACTATTGAATTTACATAACTGAAGATAGAGTAACTGTAGATTAGTTGCACCTTCAAAGGCATTTTCTCTTGAATTCCCTTATTCAACTTCGCTATGAAGTCATTTCTTCCAGTTGGTTTTACTCATTGATGTAATAATTGCTGTCCTGCAGAAATGAATCAGGATTGCTTTAACTTTGAGTAATATTGTAAAATAGCAACATTGAGTCAGTCATTCATTACACTTTATTTTTTTCTGCATCTATGTTCCATTTCTTAGTTTCCATCCTAGTCATCTCAGCAGAAAATAGAATTGGATGTGGTGTAAAATGGGCTGGCAATTTAAAATTCACAGCATTTTCCAAATTTAAAACAATCTCCATTGCATCAAAAGATGGATTGATTCACATCGCAATGAAGTTACTGTGAAAATCCCCTCGTCGCCACACTCTGGCACCTGTTTGGGTACACTGAGGGAGAATTTAGCATAGCCAATGCACCTTACCAGCATGTCTTTTAGACTGTAGAAGGAAACTGGAGTATCCAGAGGGAATCTACGCAGATGCACGAAGAATGTGCAGACTCCACACAGACGTCACCAAAGATGGGAATCAAACTGGGTCACTGATTTTGTGTGAGGCAGCTGTGCTAACCACTGTGCCAATCAAACATTTTCAATCACCCTTACTGTAAGCATGGTTTAAACTTGCGCAGAAAAACCCCATTCGATCTCAAGTCCAGTGAGTTAACCACTCGGTAGCTGCTTAAATGGGGACCAAGAGTCCAATTTTATGGGCATTATAATGTGCTGCTCACCAATTTGGCAAAAGCCTCTAAATAGGTGTCTGAACAGACATGAAGCACTTTGTTGTGTAAAGAGGTGACCTCACTCATGTTCAAGCTTTGTTTGTTAAAGATCGCAGCTCATGATGCAATTAGTATTTACTTTGCAATCAAACTTCGACTGGGAGGGGATGGTAAAGGGATTACTGGAGGTAGTCATCACTATGCTTAAACTATTTTATTGATTTTATTATGGAGTACACTAATTATTGACTCTGTTAAACATCACATTACAGTGCTAAGTGCTTTATCAAAATGTCTCAAGTTTCACACCAATGACATTGAAGAGACAGCCGTTCCTAAAAGTCCTCTCAGCATTCAAGTTCAGAACTCAGTCCTCTTTCACTTTTTGTGTTTAACGTTTAGGTTCTGTGCACAGGATAGATTACCATCTCATAGAATCCTTGTGGTTAAGAAGGAGACTATTCAATCCATTATGTGTGTACTGACTCCCTGACAAAGAACCCTACCTAAGCCTACCACATTACCCTACTCCCTGAACTCCACAAATTTACCAGGATTAATCCATGTAATCTACACATCTTGGGAAACTAAGAGGCAGTTTACCATGAGCAATCCACCAAAGCTGCAAATCTTTGGATTGTAGGGGAAACTGGAGCATCTGGATGAAGCCCATACTGATATGGGGAGAATGTGCAAACTCTACCAGACAGTCCCCAAGGCTGGAATTGAACTCAGACCCCTGATGCTGTGAGGCAACAGTGCAAACTACAGTGCCACCCCCCACAACCTCATCCATGTACAGGAATTTTTGAAGGATTTCTCAGACCATGAGGTGATGTAAAACAATATTGTGAGGAAGCCATACAGAGAGAAGTTCAGTTCTCCTAATGCTGAGCTGAAGAAATCCAAGGTTGGAGAATTTCTCTGTGTATTTTTCTATTTGGTTGGGACTTAAAGTTATAAGCCTCGGATGCGTGAACACTGAGATTTTATGGAACAATTTCATCTTTTTTGCTTTCTAAACATACAAAATGTGTTGTAGTTGCCACGTTATGAACAGAATGGAGGTGAAGGGTTCACTAAATTAATCCCTGCGTTGAGGGATTTGTCCTATGATAAGTAAATTGGGTTTATATTGTCTGGAGCTTAAAAGAATAAGAAGCTATCTCACTAAAATCTTAATCCTGAAGGGACTTGGTAGGATGGAATCTGAGAGATTGTTTCCACTGGTCAAAGAATCTAAAACATTATCTCAGGATAAGGAGTTGATCATTTAGGACTGAGTTGAAGAGAAATTACTTAGAAATCTCTACCTTAGAGTTTGAGGATGCTCCATTTAAAGAATATATATTGAATCCCTATAGTGCAGAAGGAGGCCATTTGGTCCATCAAGCCTGCACCGACAGTGATACCACCCAGGCCCTCTCCCTGTAACCCCATATATTTACCCTGTTAATCCCCCTGACACTAATGGACAATTCATTCTAGTGAATCCCTCTAACCCACACATCTTTGGACTATGTGGAGAAACCAGAGCACCCAGAGGAAATACATGCAAACACGGGAAGGATGCGAGAACTCCTAGTGAATACATTTAAGAGTGGGATAGACAGATTCTTGGTTTCTCAGGGAATTACGGGATATGGGAGAAGGTAGGAAAATGGAACCGAAGACCAAACTCAGCAATGATCATGTTGAAGATTACAGCATAATTAATAGGCCATATGGTCTACCCCCGCTCTTGCGTTTGAATTATCAGTAAATTTCTGTACTATTTTCTGCTTCTGTGCAATAATATTATTTGTCTTATTATTTTGGCTTGAAGGTAACATGCTATTTAATGTCTTTTAGAGGCCAGACTGGAAACCCTACATGATCTTCAATGTATTGTGCCCAAAACCGATGGATCCACTATTATATTCTTTCATTCATGTGATAAAGATACAAGTTTAAGTTAATAAGAAATAGGAATAAGTATTAGGTCATATTACTCTTTGAGCCTGCTCTGACTTATAATAGAACCAGGGCGGATTTTATATATTAACTCCACTTCCTTGCACTATTGCTGTATTCCTTGCAAAAGATTTTCAATTTTTAACATTCTAAAAGACTTAACATTCACAGTTCTCTGAGTTAGAGATTTCCAAATATTTCCAATCTTCTGAGTGAATAAATTTCTCCTCACATCTGTTTTAAACAGTCTTATCCTGAGTTCTAGACATTCCAGCCAGGAGAAAGAGGTTGAAGCTAATTGGAAAATTGGTCTACTACTTGATGAGGGAACAAGTTGGAAGAAAGTCTGTACCCTACGGATGCTTTCAATAGAATAGGATTAGCTTTGGGCAATGAATTCAATAGCTAAGGTAGTGAATAATTAATAAGTGTCAGTCTATCCTTTTGGGCTTGCTATGTGTTATATCATGCAAAGGCCTTGTGCACCATCTCAGGTGGATGTAAGAGATACCAAGGCACTATTTTGAAACAGAGAAGGGGAGTTTTACATCTTTCCATGGGTCAATGCTTCCCTTTCATTCAACATTACTGAAAGATTATCTGCATTATCATATTGTTGATTGCTGGAGAATGCTGTGTGAATATTGGCTCTCGCATTTCTTACATTACAACGGTGAATACACTGGCTGTGAACACTTTGCGACACTCGGGTTGTTACAGGCATGATATAAACTTCTGTATATCTGACTGTCTTGTTTCTTAGTCATCAAACTAGTAACCAGTATTTCAATCCTGCCTGAATATTAGATGAAGTTGTATCATGAGCAGTAGCATGGGCCTTATTTTCCTCATCATTGTTACCATCCCTTGCTCCAAACACAATACCTCATGTTTATAATTGCTATTAATCTTTATGGAAAAAGTACACTGTGTGCTGGAGAATGTAATGCATTCAATCGCCTTTGAATTCCTTACTTTGTTCTTAATTGCTTCATGTGTTCTTAATTTGAGGAGACGGAACAGTGGCCAATATTAAACCAGCTTCTGTACTCAAGATGTTTTAGTCAGCAATCGTAATATCTTTTTTTTAGCATTGGCGATAGACTGTTCCAGTCTCCTGTACTTATAAATTTAAGGAAATTTTCAGGACCCATTGAAGCTATTATTGGTTTTTGGTGTGTTTACATTGTGATAGCTTTTTCTAAAAAAGAGAACAAAAGCCATGCCAAAGTGACAACTCTTCAAGTGTTTAGCCTATCATTCCTAATATTATATTGAGGATATACCAGACCAGAATTCCTTAAAGGGTTTGATAGCATTGGAGTTAGAAGTAAGAAAGATATCTCCATTTATAGGGGATTCGAAAACTCATAGCTATAAATAAAAGATAGTAATTAATTCGGTGGAGAACTTAGAAAAACTTCCTTGTCCAGAGTGGTTGGAATGTGGAAGCCAAAGCCACAAGGGAAGTTTTATTTTATTAATTCATGAGACATAGAACATAGAACATTACAGAGCAGAACAGGCCCTTTGGCCTTCGATGTTGCGCCGACCAATTAAGAAAAAGCAATGACCCTCAAACCTAAACCATTCCGTTTTCGTCCATAAACTTATCTACTAACCTCTTAAACGCCACCAAACTTGGCGCATCTACAACTGACGCAGGCAGGGCATTCCATACCCTTACCACCCTCTGGGTAAAGAACCTACCTCTGACATCCGTCCTATAACTACCACCCCTTAATTTAAAGCTATGTCCCCTCGTGCTAGCTTTCTCCATCCTAGGAAAAAGGCTATCACTGTCCACCCTATCTAAACCTCTAATCATCTTATATGTTTCAATAAGGTCTCCTCTTAGCCGCCTTCTTTCTAACGAAAACAACCTCAAATCCCTCAGCCTCTCTTCATAAGACCTGCCTTCCATACCAGGCAACATCCTGGTAAACCTCCTCTGTACCCTCTCCAATGCCTCCACATCTTTCTTATAATGTGGGGACCAGAACTGTACACAATACTCCAAGTGCGGCCGCACTAGAGTTTTGTACAGTTGCAACATGTCGTTGCGGCTCCGAAATTCAATCCTCCTACCAATAAAAGCTAAGACTCCGTATGCCTTCTTAACAACCTTATCGACTTGATTGCCAACTTTCGGGGATCTATGCACATATACACCAAGATCCCTCTGTTCTTCAACACTATCAAGAGTCCTACCATTAGCCCTATACTCTACACATTTGTTATTCCTGCCAAGGTGAATTACCTCATACTTTTCCGCATTAAACTCCATTTGCCACCTCTCGGCCCAGCTCTGCAACTTGTCCAAGTCTCTCTGCAAACTATAACACCCCTCTTCACTATCTACCACTCCTCCGACTATGGTGTCATCCGCAAATTTACTAACCCATCCTTCAATACCCTCATCCAGGCCATTTATAAAAATTACAAACAGCAGGGGCCCCAAAACAGATCCCTGAGGTACACCACTTGTAACCGAACTCCACGATGAATAATTTCCATCAACCACCACCCTCTGTCTTCTATCAGCTAGCCAATTCCTAATCCAATTAGCTAAATCACCAGCTAGTCAGCATTTATTTCCTATCCCTAGTTGCCTGAGAGCAATTGAGAACTGTGGCTCTGGAATCACATGTAGGCCACACAAGGTAAGGATGGCAGATTTCCTTCCCTAAAGAAAATGATATAACTGGATGGGTTTTCTAATAAGTGGCAATAGTTTCGTGGTCATCAGTAGCTTCTTAATTCCAGATATTTTCTATTTAATTCAAATTTCACCATCTGCTCTGGTGGGATTCAAACCCCCAGGTCTTCAGAACATTAGTTGAATTTCTGGATTAATAGTCTGGCGATAACACCATTAGGTAATAATAGAGATATATTTAAGAGGAAACAAGTCAAATGAAATAGGGATAATTAAGAGTAGAAGATTACTTGGATGGAGTGGGATAGAAGAATTCTTGTGTGGGAATAGATACCAGCCTAGAATAATGTCCTGTTTCTGTGCTGTGAGTTTTAATGGTGTAAATTTCAGAGTAGCAGCACCCATTGTTCAGGCACTACAGGTAATGTTTGGGATCCAAAATGGTGCATGCACCTTTTACGCCACAGCATATTGGTCTGGGAATTAGTACAGGCGCACCACGCAAAACCACCTGACTCCAGCAGTTGGAGCACAAATAGCACGCTTTGCGAGGGCTTGAACATAACACACAAGCTGGCATTCCTTATGAAAGATTAAACTGAGATTATATCTGCTTGCCTAGATGGATGTTAAAAACCCCCTGTCACTATTTTAAAGAACAGCAGGGGAATTATGTCCAATGACCTGGTCAAAATTTATCCCTCAAAGCAGTACTATAAAAACTGCTAAGAACTGGGAACTAAATAATCACAGTGCTGTTGTGAGCAGGTGTTGCATTTCCTATTTGCACTGGTTGTGAAAATTTATTTTTCAAATGCTCCAACATCTTTTTCAAACTCACACAGCTAAATAGCGCTCAGCAGCAAGAAGAATCTAGCGCTAATTAAAACAATATCAACTGTTTAAAGTATAGTTTGATTTTGTTTGATCTGATTTATTATTCTCACATGTATTAACATACAGTGAAAAGTATTATTTCTTGCATACTCTATAGACAAAGCATGCCGTTCATAGAGAAGGAAATGAGAGAGTGCAGAATGTAGTGTTGCAGTCATAGATAAGGTGTTGAGAAAGATCAACTTGATGCAAGGAAATCCATTCAAAAGTCTGACAGCAGCAGGGAAGAAATTGTTCTTGAGTCAATTAGTATGTGACCTCAGACTTTTGTATCTTTTTACCAAAGGAAGAGGTGGAAGAGAGAATGTCCAGGGTGTGTAGGGTCTTAATTATGCTGGCTGTTTTGCTGAGATAATGGGAAGTGTAGACAGGAGTATGGATGGGAGGCTGGTTTGCTAATAGTTTGAGTGACATTCACAATCTTTTGTACTTCCTTGCGGTCTTGGGCAGAGCAGGAGCCATTCTAAGCTGAAGAACAATGCTCTCTATGGTGTATCTGTAAACATTGCTGAGAGTCATAGCTGATAAGCCAAATTTCCTCAGTCTTCCAAGAAAGGAGTTATTGATCCACTTATTCTGGCTGATGCCTTGAGTCTACAAGTGATAATTTCTATAGTTATTTCAAATTGTCAAAATCAACAAAGAATAATGTGGTTGGTGACCAGGCAATTGCTGACCTCAAATCACTTGCACAAGCAAGTTTCTCCCCAATATGGACATATCAGTAGCCATTCTGCTTATAATATGGCTCATCTGGTAGAAAGAACATAGATCACACAGAGCAACACAGGTACTAGAGGAGGGAGGAGGGGAGAAGTGGGAATCTCAGCACAAGGTCATATCTGCCCAGGGGTTCCAAGAAGCAGGTTTCCCTGATCTGGACCTTAGTGAAAAACAAGAGTGAGATGTCTGCACTTTAATAGACATTCTCACTAAATCTGTTACCTCCTGCAGCCACACCTGTAACCTCAGAGCAGGGCAAGGATGCATTGTCAGTGGCTGTGAAGGTAATCATGGTAAGAAGTCTCACAACACCAGGTTAAAGTCCAACAGGTTTATTTGGTAGTAAAAGCCACTAACTTTTGGGATTTTCCCCATTGTCAGGTGAGTGGGAGTTTTGACAACAAACAGTGCGTATAAAGGCACATCCTCAGTTTACTGATTAGAATGCGAGTCTTTACGGTTATCAAGTCTTAAACGTGCAGACAATGTGAGTGGAGATAGCATTAAGCATAGTATTGTCTCCAGTAAGTGAGATGTTGCAAGCCCAGGCAAGTCATGGGGGTTACAGATAGTGTGACATGAACACAAGATCCCAGTTGAGGCCATCCTCACTTGTGCGGAACTTGGCTAACACTTTCTGCTCAGCAACTCTGCACTGTCATATCTCGTGAAGGCCGCCTTGGAGAATGCTTACCCGAAGATCAGAGGCCGAATGCCCGTGACCACTGAAGTGTTCTCCAACAGGAAGGGAAGAGTCTTGCCTGGTGATTGTTGAGTGATGCTCATTCATCCATTGTCATAGCATCTTCATGTCCTTCTTACGTAACTGATTCATTCCAGACTGAAGGTGGATATATTTGCAATATTTCCATTTGACATTCACTGTTCCAAAAGAGAGGTCACTTATGAGCCTCTCTTTTCATTACAAGCTCCTGCATTTCATTCTCCCCTACCACAGAGGTTTTGCCAGCATTGCATGTTTCTCAATAGTGCATGTGCCATTGCAGACCCTATTCAAGCTGAGGAGTGGATTGAGCAAACGCTGAAGGCTCAGTCTGAGATGAGGCGATCCAGCAATTGATCTATTTCCTCAGTGAAGCACATTCACTGAGTGTTTAACTGTGGCCGATTAATCAAAGGGTTAACATACATCAGTGAGTATTTTGGAATAAGCATCAGTCAGCAATGATCTCAAAGGTATTTGCAAACTCTGAAGTTTCAATTATTGATTTGTTTTGATTGTGTGTTAAATTAATTTGGTAAAGCTGCAGACAATAGTAGCAATTCTGGGTATTTCTAGGTTGTTTCATTCTAGATGTGGCATCTCAGCTAATCCCACTCTGATCTTCTGAATCAGAAATATTCTAATTCTACAATAATGATCCAAATCCCTTCAAATAACACAGTTTGTGGCAGAGAATGCCCCATCCAACCATATTCTTGCATCAGGACATTTTCTGACCTCTCCTTTAACTTCTTCACCAGGCTTTCTTAATTTTGTGTCCACGCCTTATGATTTCAAAGAGTAGTAAAAGTAACCTGTCACCAATTATGGTATTGTAGCTTTTTGCATTCTTAAATATATCTTTTAGGCCAAAAGTCTTCATTTGTGGACTAATTCTGCTCAAACTCTTCATCCATAAGATCTTTTTTTTGCATATCAAAGAGGGATTTCTGCCATCTTGTTTGCCATGGGAATTGTAATGGTTAGGTGGATAGACCATGCAAAGATCCATTAACCTCAGGCGGTATTCTCTGGTTTTGAATGAGCATGGCCGGAGAATCCCTCCCAAGTTCTCCCTATCTGCTCGTCACTTAACCCGTCAGTGGGATCTTGGGAGAATTCCTCCTTCTGATGCCAATTCCACAAAAGTACAAAAAGCAAATTCTTCTGTAACACTTCTCATATGTCAGGATCAGATTTGCTGATGACACTACCACAGTGCGTTGAATCTCAAACAATGATAAGACGGAATATGGGGAAAGAGTCAGAGAATCTGGTAAAATGGTGCAATGACAATAATTTCTCCTTCAATATCAGTGAAATGAAAGAGATAGTCATTGGCTTCAGGAAGCGCTGTGGAGGACATGTCCCTGTCGACATCAACAGGGAAATGGTTGAGACCTTTAAATTTCTAGGTCTCTAGGTCACCAACAACTCATCCCTCTGTGTAGTTGCTATCTTTAAGAAAGCCCACTTATGTTCTCTACCTTCTCAGGAGGCTAAGGAAATTTGACATGCCCACTGTGACTCTCACCAATTTTTACAGATGCACGATAGAAAGTATTCTTTCCAGATATATCACAGCTTGGTATGGCTCCTGCTCTGACCAAGACCACAAGAACCTATAAAGGATCATGAACTCAGCCCAGTCCATCACACAAGCGAGCCTCCCAGCCATTGATTCCATCTACCCTTTCACTGCCTCAGAAAAGCAGCCAGCATAACCAAAGAGTCCACACACTCTGGACATCTGTTGAACTTTAACCTGGTGTTGTGAGAGTACTTATTGTGCCTATCCCAGTCCAACACCAACAACTCCACACCCTGGACACACTTTCTTCCAGCTTCTTCCATCAGAAGAAGGAAAAAGTCTGAGATCACGTACCAATCGACTTGAGAACAGCTTATTTCCTGTTGCCATCAGACTTTTGAATGGACTTACCTTTATATTAAATTGAGCTTTCTCTACACCCAAGTGTTACAGCTGTGATTGTAACATTACATTCTGCACCTTTTCCTTTTCTTCTCTCCTATGTACTCTGAACTTTATGCTTTGTCTATATGCAAGAAACAACACATTTCACTGTATACCAATGCACATGACAATAATAAATCAAATCACATACAGACAGAATCATAGTGCTAGGGAGTGTAGTATTCCCTAAGGTGCAATCTTGGTGCCTCAGTAATAGCTTATCTCCTTATATGAAGAAAATGATGGCCTTCTGGTAATATCATTGGGCTAGTAATCCAGAGACCCAGACGAATACTTGTAAATTTTGTTTCAAATCTCGACATAATAGCTGGTAGAATTTACATTCAATGAATACATCTGAAATTCAAAGCTAGATGATAATGAAATCACTGCTATTTATTCTAAAAACCTGTCTGATTCACTAATGTCCTTCAGAGAAGGGAATCTGCCATCCTTATCTGATCTGTCCTACATGTGACTCCAGACCCACAGCAATGTCATTGATTTTTTAATGGTTTAGAAAGTCACTCAGTTCAAGAACAATTAGCAATGTCCAATAAGGTTGCCTGTTAAAGTGTGTACATGCGAGGGTCCAGCCAACAGCCTAGAAAGTCTCATCCAGGTTACTCGTAAGCTGTCTCCTTCAAATTACCATACAAGTAGAGAAAAACAAATTAAATGCACTCTGTTGAAAGACAGACCACCCACGACAAAAAAAGATGCAGACAAAATATTGGATGCAAAACCTCAATCTGAACATTTTTCTTTTGCATCCAAAAGCCTCAGAGATTATAGAGTGGATTATTAAAACTACCCAACTTTCATTGCCAATGATCTACAACTCCAAATCAACAGGAAGAGTTGACAATCATTCTGGGCTCACTGGCATTTTGATGGTTAACTTGGAAGGAGTCAATTCCAGCTGCTGGGTGGGAATAACCTCCCAACAGGATATTATCACCATTCTGGAAAAGAGTCATTCAGACTCAAAATGTCAATTCTGTTCTCTCTCCACAAATGTGGCAGACTTGCTGAGGTTTACCAGCATTTTCTGTTTTTATTACCACCAGCTGATTGGCATCAATGTCCTTCAGTCTCATTCTGACTGGTGCTTTTAAATATTAGTCAAATTGGTTAGAAGGTAAATTTACTTTCAAGCTGGATCACTAGTGTCTCCTCTGGCTCACGTCTTCTGTGGGAGAAGTAAAATGACAAATGTAGCTTATTCCCATGCCCACTTCTTCATATCTTTCACACGTTGTGTCTGTCTTGGGCAGGCAGTTTAAGTGTCAAAGTGAATGTGAGCCAAATCAGTCAACATTAGTCAATGACTTGAAAATTTTGGGATTTTACAGCCTGTCTTGTGCGAGACTGGAAATTCCCATCTGAGGTCAATGGACATTTCAGTTGTCTGCCTCCTCACCTGCTCCAATTCCATAGCAGGAAGGGTGGTAGAATTCCGGTGCATATTTAAAAGAACTTTCCAAATGGTCTCATCAGTACAAAGCTCAAATGAAATGTCAACAAGATAAGCCTTGGAGGTTCATTTCCTTTTCCCCTTTGGAAAATACCTTTTTCTGCATGAGTGCTGTATAAACATAAATTGTGCGCAGCCATTTCACGAGAGTTAGGCAAACTGAGCTTATCATGCCGTCTTGTTGTGCTACATTTCAGGTCAGATCCCAGAGTTGAAATCACAATGTGCTAACAATACTACCTTGGTCAGTAAGGAGATCAAACTTAAAGGACTTTAAACAAGTAAGAGCAATATACGTCCACCTAATCAAACACAGTCTGTTAACAGAATGGTTTCATAGGTCCTTTAATTCCAGAATTTACTGCCAACACTTTTTATTTTATAAGGCAAGCCTAGTATGTAATGCAATCATGATCAATGTTCCATACCATATACAAAAATCTTTTAATGTATTCCAATTCTGCTTTTCCTATGATGAGATCATGTGTCACTAGGTAGGTATGGGAAGCAGTTAGGTAACATGACGGCAAGACTGATCCACTGTACCCAGCAACCCCAAACCCCAAGAGGGCTATATTCAACATAAATATTTAAGAAAACCTTACACTAACTTCCTCTGCATAAGGATTACAGCCGAGCTCCAGTGTCTTGTCACACTGTCAGCACTCTATCGGTTTCTTCCTTCCTCCTCTTTCTCTCTCTTTCTCGCTCTTTCCCTTTCATTCCATCCAGCACATTTGGTCTTAATTGGTCTACTGGCTGAATCTATAATCTGGAATCTTCTTGATCTGGCTGCTTTCCCAGCAGCCTTTTACTCATCTACCACTGACAGTTTTTAATGGAAAATCTGTGTCCATTTATGTTGTGAAAAAAAAAATACTTGGCTCAAAACGGGCTGCAAAATAAGTGGAGAAAACATATCAGTAGCTCAACCTAGTCTCGAACAAGCAGCAGAAGTCAGGCAGGTCTCAGAGCCCATTAAGGCTTTTAAGATGGAAAAACAGGAGAATGTGTTCGACAATTATATAGCAGGGAAGGGGCAGAGAACAATGCTGTGAAATCTGACACACACCCATGTATACACACTAACAGGAAGATGGTGTTGTAGTGATATTGTCATTGAACTAGTATCCAAAAACCCAGGGCTATGCTCTGGGGACCTGGATTCAAACCCCACCAGGGGAGATCTGGAATTAAAGTGCCTATGAAACCATCCTGTTCATTAATATCAGTTACGGAAGGAAATCTGCCATTTTTACCTGGTCTGGCCTACAAAAACTCCAGATCCACTGATTGAAGGAGGAACAGCTGACAGGGAAGGGAGGAAAGAAAAACACATTTGCCTCATTTCAATTGGATATATCTCTGGTTTGTCACACAAGAAGAAAAGAACTTACATTCATAAAACACCTTTCATGAATATGGGACATGACAAAGTGCTTTGAACCAGTTATGTATTTTTTAACATCACTTTTTGTAATATTGCGAAACAAAACATCCAATTCCTGTGCAGCAAGCTCCCACAAACAACAATGAAAGAATTGAACTCTGTTTTTATTGATGTTGATGGAAAGATAAATGTGGATCAACATACTGGGGAAACCCACTTTCCAGTTACAGTTATAGCATTGCTCACATCCACCTGAAATAGCAGACAAGATTTGAGTTTATATCTCATCTAAAAGACTTTAGATCTGACAATGACAGGCTCTCTGAGGAGGGTTGGCCTGCCCTCTGTGGTCAAATCACTGGATGGAACCTACAATTGTCTAATCGGAGAGTTGAGAGCTCTACTCACTGAGCCACAGCATGTGCAAAATCACTCAACTCAGACAAAAATGGGATCATAATTTAGGAGTGATAATTTCAAGCAATTCAGAAATATTAACAAAATATTTACACTAAGCTTTTAGGGAGCAAGAGACAGGGTGAGGACCAGAACAAACCAAACAGGCAAATATGACTCTAAATTTTTAAAGCAATCTTTGTGTCAGAAGTAATGTTCTGGCCAATATATACAGATGTGGGTGACAGTACTTAGATTCAGTCTCTAAATGAGTTTACAGCATGCATTGTGGAGACTCACACATTGCTCTGACTTGTCTTGATTTGAATACAATCTGAATTTCTAGTGCAGTGAGTGCAGATGAGATTTTTTGATTGTTACAAGTAGCAGGGGAAAGTCTTCAGCAAGAAGTCCGGACCAGCACACACAGCTCATGCTGAATTTCTTTCTGACAGTGGCACAGTAGCACAGTAGCACAGTGGTTAGCACTGCTCCTTCATAGCATTAGGGACCTGGGTTCAATTCCTAGCTTGGGTCACTGTCTGTGTGGAATTTGCATGTTCTCCCTGTGTCTATGTAGGTTTTTCTCCCACATTCTGAAAGATCTGGTTAGGTGCGTTGACCCAAATAGGCACTGAACTGTGGCAACTTGGGGAATTTCACAGTAACTTCATTGCAGTGCTAATGTAATCCTTACTAGTGATTAATAAATTAACTTTAACTTGACTGTTGCAGATGTTGAACCAGTTCATCGAGCATATAGTGAAATAGCTGCTGTCCACGTTGTAATCAATGGTTTTCCCTGAATGGTATAGATCCTAAGCAAGTTCCACAAGTGGTGGGAATGTGGAGTGTGATTTTACACATGTTGTGAATGTGCTGTGGCCCAGTGAGTAGAGCCCTCACCTTTCCAATGAGAAGAGCGTAAGTTCCACCAAGTGGTTTGACGATAGAAGCTAGGCCAACCCTCTTCAGTAGGCTCATCAATATTAGATCTACTGTCTTTCAGATGAGATATAAACTCAAACTTTGTCTGCTATTTTAGGTGGCTGTATGCAATGCCTGTTCAGTCAGCATTTGATTTTTGCCCTATGAAGGGTCCTAGCTAAAAACAACCGTTTCTTTCAGATGCTGCCTGATCCCTGATTCGATCTTATTCGATTTATTACTGTCACATATATTAAGATACAGTGAAAAGTATTGCTTCTTGCACACTATACAAAGCACACCATACTTAGCGAAGGAAAGGAGAGAGTGCAGAATGTGGTATTACAGTCATAGCTAAGGTGTCAAGAAACTTAATACAATGTTGATCCATTCAAAAGTATGATAGCAGCAGGGAAGAAGCTGTTCTTGAGCTAATAAGTATGTGTCCTAAGACTTTTGTATCATTTTCCTGATGGAAGAAGGTGAAAGAGAGAATGTCCGGGATGTGTAGGGTTATGCTGGCTGCTTTTTTGTAGCAGCAGGAAGTGTACAAAGAGTCAATGCATGGGAGGTTAGTCTGTGTGATAGATTGGGCTTCGTTCATACTCTTCGTAGATTTTTGCGGTCTTGGGCAGAGCAGGACCCATGCCCAGCTATGATACAACCAAAAAGAATGCTTTCTAATGGTGCATCTGTAAAAGTTGGTGAGAGTTGGTGAACTCTTTCATATGATTCTATTGAAATAGTTTTCACTTCATCAGAAGATTCTTCTTCAATGAGTACCAAGATTCCGGGTGTCATTTGTGGATCAGTGGGAAGCAGTCTCATCTCGATTAGAAGGTCATTGGGTTCAGGTTTCACTCCAGAGACCTAAGAAAATAGCCAAGACTGATGGTCCAAGGGTAACGTTAAGGGAATATTACACTGATGGAGGGGCAGTCTTTTAATCTTCATCTGCCTGCACAAGCAGCAGATAAGCAATTCCACCATAATATTTGAAGAAGACCAAAGGAGATCTCCCCCGTGACTTCTTAATCAGCATTGATGATATCCAAATGCTTTTCATCACTGTGCCGATTGCCTTCCTTTCTCTTCTCTTAAAGATTTGTGCAGCTTTCCACAGCCATGTTGTAACCTCAGATAGCTTACCCAAGTGGTTTTCAGCAATGTGTGACCCTTCACATTGTGGGTGGTATTATCTGGCTGTGCATGCCCCAAGACTGAAAATTCTCACCTGAGTTCAATGGATCATTGAACAATCTGCCGAATTTTCTGTCTTGCCTGCTACAATTCGTACAGTGGGCACCAGGGGAGAATTTAGGCCTGTATACCAATGAGTGGAATTGCAGATTTACGTCTGTCCTTGGTAAACAGCCATCTTGCAGCAGGAGGTAGCTTGATGGCAACCACGGCTAAAAACTGAGCCAGGTTCGTATTTTAACTGAAGAAGAATTAGACTACATGTGTGGTGCCTTTTATTTTTATTATTTCTCCTGTGTACATCTTCAACTTGGCAGAAGTGTTCTCCAAGTTGAAGGGTTGGGCATCCTCTCCCAGCTACTGAAATGAGTGCTCATCTATCACAGTGGCTGATACCCCTGTGTCCACTTCCATACTTAGGGATTTCTCATTTACAGTAGTATGGTCTGACTTCCCTGCTTTTAGATTAAAAAGAGTGAATATCAAAATCAATGTGTTGGGCCTTCTCACATTGTATATTTGTCATATCTTCACTGATTAGTGACTTGGCAGTCTTGATTCAGCTCGGCACTTTTTTTTATCTAATGTCTTCCTTTCTCACAATAATGATACCTCTATGCCTTTAGCTTTGACAAAGAGTCATCTGGACTCAAAATGTGAGCACTTCTCTCTCCTTACTGCCAGACCTGCTGAGATTTTCCAGCATTTTCTCTTTTGGGTTCAGATTCCAGCATCTGCAGTAATTTGCTTTTATCCATCTCTGAAACCAATATGATTCAGGAATATAGTTACAGCCACATCAATAATATTCTACTTTATGATTCATTGCCTCCATTTATCCATTGGGAGGCAGGGTGGCACAGTGGTTAACACTACTGCCTCACAGCGCCAGAACTCTGGGTGACTGTCTATGAGAGTTTGCACATTCTCCCTGTGTCTGCATGGGTTTCCTTCAGGTGGTCCAGTTTCCTCCCATAGTCCAAAGATATGCAGGTTAGGTTGGCCATGCCAAATTGCCCCTCTGCATCAGGGAGATTAACACAGTAATAAATGGGGTTAAACAGTCTGGGTGGGATTGTTGTTGATGCAAGCTTGATGGGTCAAATGACTCCTTTCTGCACTGTAGGGATTCTATGAATTGAATTACAGAACTAGGTGTTACCATGGATTTTATGAATCATTTTGTTCTGTGGGTGACTGATATAGTTTTCCTCTTTGCAGCTGCTTTGGCGATTTTGATGCCATGACTGGCAGGAATTTCCATTTAATTGGTATATAACCAATTGGGATATGATACCTCCCACTTTCTATGCATTTTAACTTTGACAAAGAGTCATCTGGACTCAGTGTCATACTTCTCTCCCGTAAAGATGCTGCTAGACCTGCTGAGATTTTCCAGCATTTTCTCTGCATCTGCTGTAATTTGTTTTTCTCCATATTCAGCGTTTTGCAGTTCTTGTGAATCTTTTTCATGTCCAGTTCTTTCTCTGTTGCCTATTTGAAACTTATCTTGATTTTTGCTAGCAAGTGGCACTGTATGGTGTTTTTGTATCTTTTTTTCTGATGGATGAAGATGGAAGAGACAACGTCCGGGGTGCATGGTGTCCTTAATAATGCTGACTGCTTTGCCAAAGCAGTGGGAAGTGGAGGCACAGTCAATGGGTGGGAGACTGGTTTGCATGATGAATTGGGCTACATTCATGACCCTGTGTAGTTCCTTGTGGTCTTGGTCATAGCAAGAGTCATACTAAACTGCAATACAACAGAAAGAATGTTTTCTATGGCACATCTGTAAAAGTTGGTAAGAGTCGTGGCTGACGTGCCAAATTTCCTTAGTCTTTTGAGAAAGTAGAGGCATTGGTGAGCTTTCTTAATTATAGTGTCGGCATGAGGGGACCAGGACAGATTCTTGGTGATCGGGACATCTAAAACTTGAAGCTCTCGGCCTTTTCTACTTTATCCCCATTGACGTAGACAGTGGCATAGTTTCCTTTATGCTTCCTAAGTCAAACATTCTCTCTTCCACCTTCTTCCATTGGGAAAAAGATATAAAAGTTTGAGGTCACGGACCAGCTGACTCAAGAATAGCTTCTTTCCTGCTGCTGTCAGACTTTTGAATGAACTTACCTTGCATTAAATTGATCTTCTTCTACACCCTAACTATGACCGTGACACTATATTCTCACTCTCTCATTTCCTTCTCTATGAATGGTATATATAGCATACTTTTCACTGTATATTAGTACATGTGACAATAATAAATCGAATCAAAAATCAAACAAACTAACCAATCTTGCAAAGTATCATTTAGGTATCCTCCAAAGCCACAATATTTCAATAATTATTTTTGTTTAGCAATGGAAGTTGTGATTCAGATGCTTGGGGCTCTCACCCACAATTAAATTTGAATTTGATTCTATGTATGTCTTAAAATCACATAAGCTAGTTATAAAGGAAGATGCTTCAAACCCTGTTGGTATGCAGTCTCAGGAATTAATGATATATCATCACCTGTATCTATTTCCATCCTAATAGATCACTCACTTAACTTCAGAATCACCCAGAATCTATGTGATTCACCCTGTATGGATAAGATGGAGCTCTTGATTATATTTCTGGACATTCTCTTTTTTTCTGCAAGCATACAGCTTTGTGAATAAAGTTCTTTTGTTTAACAAAGAATGCCTCTGGAAGTACACCTTTACATCTAGTGATGAGAATAAATAATTCTTTTACTGCATCTGGTTCTAGATCCATGATTACCCTGTTATCCATGATTAACCCTTAATAGAAATTGGAGGAAAAAAAATACTCACTAGAATGCCTCTTTTTGGCAGATAGATCTGATTGATTCTTCCATGGAGGACTGGACATAATATACCGGAACTTGGTGTTATATATTTAAGGAGTTGCATGATTGTTTTATGAAAAAGTGATATGATTTGATAGCGATGGTTACTCTTTCTTTTCCATGTTGTAAATTATCTTGGTAGAATGCAACTTGTTGCTTTTCTTGAAGGAACACAGATCCTTCTTCTGAATAGTCATCTCAGGGGAACTGGTCAAGCCTAGCAAACTTTTGCCACGATTTTTGCATTGACTATCCTTGCTTGAGCATTCTCTCACTGTATGGTATTTTGGTACCTTAGGACATGCTTGCTGCTATTTTGACTTTTTATAGGCAGTTCTCAATCTGTTGTTGTTCATTCCTGAACCAGATAGTGAAGTCTTTTTAGTAGCTAATTCTATCGACACTGTGATTTTAATAGTTTCCTTTAAACTCAAAGCATTGTCAGTAAGCAACCTTCTTTGAATAGCCTCATTTTGGAGACCACAAACTACACAATCTCAAAGAGTATCTTTTAGTGATTCACCAAACTCTCAATGTTGTCTTTTTAAGGTCACCACAAACTGAGCAATGTTTTCGCTTTTCATTTGATTCCTTCAGTGGAAGCTGAACTGCTCCACAATGATCAATGGTTTTGGAAAACAGGATCTTTGTCAAGTCATTGCAAGTTTTGGTTCCTGGCTTTGCTGGATGAACCAAGTTCCAGAGTTTTTTGAACATTTTACTTCCTATTGTACTGAGAAAAGCTGGTAAATACCTTGTTGACAATTTTATTCACTTGTACAAAGTACTGAAAACGCTTAGCTTAGGAACTCCACAATTCATTTTCTTTATTGGAAGAGCTCCATGGATCCTAATTTACTCATCATTTATTTTGCAAGCACCAGTGACTCAAGATTGCTCAGTACATTTTTTTCCTGTCTTACCAGTATTTTACCCTGGAGATTGTTGACCCTATGTATTTTTTTAACGGCTCCAGCTGTACACAAAGCATCCCTTCTTTTCAACTATGCCCAATACTTTCTGGAATCTCAACCTTTTCTGATCAGAAAAAAAAAACTCTTTTAAAACAATATCGGGAGCTTTTTTCCCTACTTTGTCCTCCTGTACTGATACTTCAATCTTTAACCCAGTTGTTTCTTCTCCTGAACCTTCTAACATTTGAAGTGTGAGAACGCACAATGATTTTTCTTTTACTATAATCTTTCCTTGATGAAAGAAAACCCCAACTCATTGCCAATTTTCTTCAAACAATAAAAAAGATGTAGTTTGTGCACATAGAGCATAATTTTCCCATCCTATCTGTCATGGGAATCGTAGTCGGTGGGGACAGACCATGGAAATGTCCATTGACCGCGGGCGAGATTTTCCGATCTTGGGGCAAGCATTGCCAGAAAATTCCATCCGTAGATTCAAAGTAACACACAACAGATTTATTCTAAAGGGATGTTCTCTGCATAGAGTATAAACTGAAGCTAAAAGCAGGAGCCTGTGCAACACCCCAATGTCATCACCATCAAATCAAGTTCATAAAATAATGATGCAACTCCTTAAATATATAACATCAAGTTCTGGTGTATTGTCTCCAGTCCTCCATGGAAGAATCAATCAGATCTATCTGGCCGAATAGAGGCATTATAGTGGTTTTGTTTCTTTTCCTCCAACTTCCATTAATCATGGATAACAGGGTAATCGTGGATCTAGGACCAGATGCAGTAAAAGTGCATCACCAGATGTAAAAGTGGACTTCCAGAGGCATCCTTAGTTAAACAAAAGGACTTTATTCACAAAGCTGTATGCTTGCAGTGAGTCCATAGAGCACAATTAGGCAAAACTTCTCTCCCTGGAGAGATTCCCATGTTGGATTCTGGTTGATTGCTCAGATCACGTGACTTTTACTTAATAAGTTTACTCTTTAAAGGAAAAACACCACAACATTAACATCACCCCTTCCCCATGTACACATCCCATCCCCAGCTCAAATTTGCAACCAGCAGCAATTGAGAATGGAACTGAGTGTTGCCTTTTGCATAGCTCACGTACTCACAGCATACTATATGATTCGTCATTGAGATTTGCCTCAATCTATCACTGACTCACACTCTCTTTCTTTTCCATCTTTCTGTTAATGCTCCCTCCATCTTCTGCATTCTCTTTTTCTTATTTTTGCTATTGCTTTTCTTCCCAAACTTCCACTTCATCATCTTCTCTTCCTTGTTTTTTTTTGTTCCATTAGTCACATTTCCTAAAATTCTACGCACTTACAAAACCTGAAATGAATTGCCAAAGATTTTCAGGAAATGGGAGCTTCATTTCAGACTAATTAAGTAAATTTGTCAGGTATTACTCAATGTACTGATGGACATTGCCAAAAATCATCTGTAAGTATACCAGCAAGCCAAACCAACATACTAGACTAAACATACTGAATATTAAACAGATTTGGTGATTGCTTTCAGGTTGGTTTGTGACCCATTCTGTTTGGCACTGACAATAGTTCAGGCTGTCAAGCGATGTAACCAGTAACTAATCTAGTTAAGTTGGATGCAAAGCTTGGATTTCTCACAATCGGTTTTGATACTGGTTTTACCAGAATTAGTCATATTTTGGGCCAAATGAGAGTGGAAAGGGGCATCATTTTGGATGCTGTTCAAGGGGTTTCAGGAGAATGTGGAGAACCTGAAAGCAAGAGAGAGAGGGGGTGGAGAGAAAGAGAGAGAGATGCCAAGTCATACTCAATGGGGAGAAGAGTAACAGCTGTGCAATGGTCATCAGTTAACCATCATCAGAGCCAGATTGTAAAGTATTCATCACGGTCGAAAACAGACAAGAGTTTTGAATGATCGCACTGTCAAAAGGCTGTGCAGGAAATGGGCACAGAGTCAAACTTCGACGTCAGTCCAGTTAGAATGAAAACAAATGTCGCAAAATGAGTGAAGTTAAAAGACCACCCGGTGCATCATGTCCACTCTTTCCAGTAATACAATCATAGCCCAACAAATAGAAATCTTGCCTCTGACGTTAGAATGTAACCAGTGACAAATTTGTATTGGATGTAATGTGACCAATGGGAACAAGATATAAGGGTTAGCTGACCCAGTAAAACATGGAATAAATCACAGAGTGATTACATAGTCAGCTGACCAAATGATTCACTACAAAAAGGAGCTATGCAGAATTATGGGAAGTTTGAGTGGCCCAGAGTGTAGCCCCAAGTTTGGAGTAATGATGTTTCTTTATTAAACCCTTTCTTTGAATTATAAGTTGGGGTAAGTTTTGTTATTATTTCATTAGCTGCATTTTGAAGAGTTCTTTCTGAAGAAACATTCAAAGCTCATGGGTTCACAGAAATATTATAGCGTACGATAGCCATTCAACTCATCATGACTGCACCAGTTCTCCAAATTAACATTATGAATTAATACCACTGGTCTACTTTTCCCTCATACCCTTACACATTGCTTCATTCAAATAATCATCTAATGCCTACTTGAATGCATAAGCTGAACCTACTTCCACCACAATTCAAGGCACTGCATTCCACACCTGAACCATTGGGCTTGTCAAAAGATTTTTCTTGCATCAAATTTCATTCAAGTCTGACTACAGTGATTTGAACATGTAATCCAGGTTTACAAACCAGTTGTCTGAGGTGCTGTGTTTCAGATATGATGTTAAACTGAGGCCACATCTACCTTCCCAGGTGGGCATTTAGAAAAATAACAGATTCCTCTCATTCACCAATATTTATCCTTGAAACAGTTCAACAATTAAAACAAATTATCTCGTCATGATGACGTTACTGTTTGTGCAAGCTTCCTATTCATAATTGGCATTTACATTTCCTTACGTGAAAATAGTGACTACACTTCAAAACTACTTTATTGGTTATAAAGCACATTGGAATGTCCAGAGGTCATGAAAGATCTGACATACACACAAGTTTTCTTTTCAATAGAGCATGTATAATATGTAGTAGCTTGATCCCTCCATCAATTATTAGCCTTCTCTAATTCTAGCACGGTAAGGTAAAGTTTCTTGCTGCACTTTCCTTTTAAAATCATAGTCAGAATCATTATGACACAGAAGTAGACCATTTGACCTATCAGGTATCTGCTGGCTCAGTATGGAACAATCAAATTAGCTCCATTCATTTGCTGTATATCTGCAGACCTGTAAGTTTATTTCCACCAAGTGCTCTTCTAATCTTCTTTCAAAATCATTCATTGTCTTCACTCCCACCACCCTCACCAGAAATAAACTCCAGATCATTGCCACTTGCTAGGTTAAAAAAAAGTTCCTCACATCCTTCCATGCATCCGTTGCCAAACACCTTAAATCTGTTTCCCCCTGCATGGAGGTGCATTGCATACATCTCCAATTATGCCATAGATTTTTGTGTGACTGAAAAGGTCAATTTTTGACCTGTGAATCTTTGGACACTGGGGACAGGTAGTTAGGTAAGAGTAAAGAGTTTGCTTCCCTTTCCTTCCTTTCTGCCCTGTCATCAAAATGTTGGTGCTTTAAGCGTGATGCAAGTTATCATCATTCTGAACAATTAATAGGATGTTCCTCTCAGTCATGAATGTCAATGCTGCTGTGCTTCAAGGGGTGCTTGAGAGTGCTTTCTGAGACATTTTCTTTCTTCTCCCCTCAACATTGGTCCTTTTGAAGTTGAGAAAATAAGACCTAGAGGGGAAGATGTTTTCAAATCATCTGGAGAAAGTGTCGAACCATCAAAATTAGTTTCCACAATATTACCTGAATGCTTTTGGAATTGACTTGAAGCATGATAATAACATTGATTTCATGTTGAATCCAACGAATATGGCAGAAGTACAAAGAACAAAGAACAAAACAGCACGGGAAACAGGCCCTTCGGCCCAACGGGCCCGTGCCGCCACCCCGATGTTCCCACCTCTACCGTGATCCCTGTCTATGTTTATAGATCTATGGATTAAAAACCAAATTTGAGACAATTTAGGGAGAATTTGTTTTGCCAATTAGCCTAAGAGCACATCTTTGGGATGTGGGAGGAAACCCACGCAAGCATGGGGAGAATGCGCAAACTCCCACAGATACAGGCCCAAATCCATGTATCTGCACAGCACAGCGATATCACTGAGCTGTCGTGTTGCCCATCAAATGGTCCAGCTCAAGCGTACACTAACAATGTGAAGCACTAGGATACTCTCGAAAAAAATCCAAGAGCAGCCCTCTCACGACCCATTGAGTGTTTGCCCCTTGTTAGACAACAAGGTGGACCAAAGCACCTGTAGGATAAAAACAAGTACATCAATATCATCATCTATTTACACACTTCTCAGGGACTCCCAAGGCTCATGATCCCTATTTTAAATCAGTTTTCTATACCCCTCCATTCCCATTCTGTTCATATGCCCATCTAAGTATTTCTTACATAACTCCAGAGTATCATAGAACATAGAACATAGAACATTACAGAGCAGAACAGGCCCCTCGGCCCTCAATGTTGCACCGACCAATTAGGAACAAGCAGTGACCGTCTAACCTAAACCATTCCCTTTTCATCCATAAACTTATCCACTAACCTCTTAAATGCCACCAAACTTGGCGCATCTACAACTGACACAGGCAAGGCATTCCATACCCTTCCCACCCTCTGGGTAAAGAACCTACCTCTGACATCTGTCCTAAAACCGCCACCCCTTAATTTAAAGCTATGTCCCCTTGTGCTAGCTTTCTCCATCCTAGGAAAAAGGCTATCACTGTCCACCCTATCTAAACTCTAATCATCTTATATGTTTCAATAAGGTCTCCTCTTAGCCGCCTTCTTCTAACGAAAACAACCTCAAATCCTCAGCCTCTCTTCATAAGACCTGCCCTCCATACCAGGCAACATCCTGGTAAACCTCCTCTGTACCCTCTCCAATGCCTCCACATCTTTCTTATAATGCGGGGACCAGAACTGTACACAGTACTCCAAGTGCGGCTGCACTAGAGTTTTGTACAGTTGCAACATGACGTTGCGGCTCCAAAATTCAATGCCCCTACAAATAAAAGCTAAGACTCCGTATGCCTTCTTAACAACCTTATCGACTTATCTGCCTCCACCACTTTACTTGGCAGCGCATTCCGTACCCTCACCACCCTCTGTGTGAAAACACTCCCTCTAGCATCCAAATTATACCTTACTCCCCTCACCCTAAGCCCGTGACCCCTAGTGATCTTATGGAACTCGGACTTCTGTGTGAATTACAGAGAGTGGGCAGTGGTTAGCACTGTTGCCTCATAGTACCAGGGACCTGGGTTTGATTGAGTAGCTGTTTGAGTGGAGTTCACACACTCTCTTCATGTCTGCATAGTTTTCCTCCGGGATTTTTTTCCCACAGACCAAAGATGTGCAGGTTAGGTGGATTGGCCATGTTACATTGTCCCTTAGTGTTCAAAGGTGTGAAGTTGGGTAGATTAGCCATGGTAAATGTGCAAGGTCATGGAGAGGGATGGAAGGGAGTACCTGGGTGGGATGCTCTTTGGAGAATCAGTGCAGACTTGGGCTGCATACTTCTTTCTGTGTGGCAGGGATTGAATTAAGCTCTTAAACTAAGTCTGTTGTCAAATGCTCATTCCCATAATTTGTAGAAGGCTGAATTGGCACTGCTAATTGATGTTGGATCTCCTTGTTAATGTGGCATTGACAGAAGTGATTGTCAAGGTATGGGAAGTGCTCAACATTTTCCAGCATCTCCTCTTCAACATATAAGGGAGATGTTATTATAAATTTTGATCTGGTCACAGCCAAAGAGGAGCTTAGTTTCTTGTACGCAGAATTGAAGAGATCAAGAGTGGCTTCCAAATCTGATGCAGAATGGGCAACAACACTGCAGTCATTCTCAAATGATATATCCATTACTGTCAGTTTTGTTTTGGCTTGGAGGCCACTGGGATTAAAGCGCTTTCCAGTTTGGCAATATTTAATACTGACATCAGAGGACAGTTAATGATTGATGACGTGAATAGTCACTGTTAGGTAGATTGTAGATAATATGGGCCTTTCACACAGCCTTGCTTGAACCCAGTCCGGATGCTGAAGATTTCTGCTTCAGTTCGCCCACTCAAGCCAATTGCAGTTATTCAGTTATGAAACAATCAAACTGGTGCAATCAAAGGGACATCCTCAGAAATAGAAAACGAGAAGACAAGGAAGGGGAGACTAGAGTTGGAGATGAATCATGTGAACATCAGCTTAACTATATTTAAAAGAGAGCACCACCAACAATGTTCTGGTTCAACATTAAAAATTCAATCTGAATCATGTACTTAAATCCCCAGCCAGTTGACACTGAAGAGGCCGAGCTCAGGCCAATGGTTAAGGACTCATCTCATTACTCAAAACTTTAAGACCTTTTGAGGAGTGAGGCCAGCTTCTGATAGTTCCCTGAGGATAACTTGTACATAAATCAACAATATTTAATTTTTTGTTTTAAAGTTTTGGGCCATTGGATCCACAGCTGTTAGTTGTTGTGATCTAGTCACCTCTTGCTGACAATGTGGTATGTCTCAGTGACAGAAACTGGGAATGAGAGAACAGGAGTTCTTACAAACTATGCCACTGACCAGTTATTCATATTTGTCTTCAGGAATTTGGCTACTATACTCAAACCAGCCTCCCATCCATTGATTCTCATCTATAATTCCCTCTGCCTCAGAAAAGCAGCCAGCATAATCAAGGAGCCCAAACATACTTTTTCTACCTTCTTCCATCAGGAAAATGATACAAAAGTTTGAGATCACATACCAACTGACTCAAGGGCAGCTTCTTCCCTGCTGCCATCAGACTTTTGAATGAACCTGCCATATATTAAACTGAACTTTCTCTGGACCCTAGCTATGATTGTAACACTATATTTTGCATTCTCTCATTTGACATCTGGATATAAATTATCCCATTGGGAAGACAGAGCATGAGTTCATGAAGGGCAGGTCATATTTGACTAATTTGGTGGAATTCTTTGAGAACATTATGTTGCACAGTGGACAATGGGGAACCTGTGGATGTGGTGTATCTGGATTTCCAGAAGGCATTTGACAAGATGCCACATCAAAGGCTGCTGAATTAGATAGAGGTGCACGGTGTTGCGGGTAATGCAAAAACAAAAAGTGGGGGTAAATGGGTGTTTTTCTGGTTAGCGATCAGCGACTAGTGGTGTGCCTCAGGGATCAGTATTGGGGCCGCAATTGTTTATGATCTACATACATGATCTGGAGTTGGGGACCAAGTGTAGTGTGTCAAAATTCACAGATGACATTAAGATGAGTGGCAAAGCAAAGTGTGCAGAGGACACTAAAAGTCTGCAAAGGGATATAGATAGTCCAAGTGAGTAGGCAAGGGTCTGGCAATGGACAGCAATGTCAGTAAATGTGAGGTCATCCATTTTGGCAAAAATAACAGCAAAATGGCCTATTATTTAACTGGTAAAGAATTGCAACATGCTGCTGTGCAGAGGGATCTGAGTGTCCTTGTGCAAGAATCACAAAAAGTTGGTTTGAAGGTTTTAAGAAGATGAATGGAATTTTGTCCTTCACCGCAGAAGGGATGGAGTTTAAAAACAGCGAGATTTTGTTGCAGCTATATAAGGTGTTGGTGGGGCCACACCACTAAAGTTTTGATCTCCTTACTTGAGTAAGGATATACTGGCACTGGAGGGGGTGCAGAGGTGATTCACAAGATTGATCCCAGAGTTGAGAGGGTTGGCTTACGAGTAAAGACTGAGTAGACCAGGGCTATACTCATTGGGATTCAGAAGAATGAGGGGAGATCTTATATATGATTATGAAGGGAATAGATAAGATAGAAGCAGGGAAATTGTTTCCACTAGCAAGTAGAACTAGAACTAGAGGGCATGGTCTCAAATGAAGGGGGGGCAGACTTAGGATTGAGTTGAGGAGGAACTTCTTCACCCAAAGGGTTGTGAATTTGTGGAATTCCCTGCCCAGGGAAGCAGTTGAGGCCACCTCATTGAAAGTTTGTAAGGCAAGGAAAGATAAATTTTTGAACAGTAAAGGAATTAAAGGTTATGGTGAGCAGGTGGGTAAATGGAGATGAATCCACAAAAAAATCAGCCATGATCCTATTGAATAGCGGAGCAGGCTTGAGGGGCTAGATTGCCAATTCCTGCTCCTAGTTCTTATTCCCTTATGTTTCCTTCTCCCTTACGTACTCTATGAATGGTATATTTCACCTGTTTAGCACACAAGAAGCAATATTTTTCACTATAGGCCATTATATATGACAATAACAAATTAAATCAAATCAATCAAAATTGAGGCACCAGGTGGGATTTTCTGACTGCATTTGTCCCAGGCCAGAAATTCCCACCCAGGGCTAACAGACCTTTGCATAGTCTGCCCCCATCCATTATGATTCTAGTGGTAGGGAGGACAGGGAAATTTTGCCCATAGTGCGTGTGTTGTTTGGGAAAGAGAGGTAACTTTGTGCCTATGGTTCCCAAAGCTCTCCACCACTGGGATTTCTCTCATCTCACATCTGGCTCTGTTGTAGCAGTCCCACAGTTTTGAAAAAAACAAAGTTAAGATCTACCAAGCCAGGTTTCAGCCTGAGATTTGATTTATCCAATAGTAATTATAGGCTGGAATCAGAATGTAATAGATGGGTTAAGAACAAGATGATATTTTTGTAAAGCAAACAGCTAAGAAACATACATTGCCTAGTAAAATCTGGAGATTAATAACAATAAGGCAACAAGATTTGGCCAAATATAGTAATCAACTACAAACTTCACTAGTCTTGTACACTGAAAGGTCTCAGAGCATCCATCAATTAACCTCCGTTTCTTTGCTGAGCTTTTTCATTCCAGATAGGGATACAATGAAGGGACATAATTACGGTTTGGCTTAAAAGAAATGGGGAAAAAAAATCATCCAGAGTTAATATTTCCCAACATCATGTTTCAAATTGTTTGGAAGCTGTAATTCTAATGTCAAAATAGAAAACTGTTTGGGTCAAGTCAACTTTCATAATATACTTTAGGGTTTCTGATCAATAACACTTGGATAGTATTAATGTTATTAAATGGGACAAGCCCTGAACATCCAGGATCACAAAAGTAACTTGCAGGGAAAGGGCATCAGAAACTTTACTGCCTTGTCAGACAGTTCTTGTTATTCCAAGGCAACTTGAAGCCAAACATCAAATAGGTAGTTCTGAGAAAAATCCAGCTGTAAAGCATAGTAACAGAACTGCTCCACAAGACTGTCTTGCTCTCACTTGAGGTCAGGCTTGCGAGGATATCATCATCAAGCTTTGCAAAGAGATTTCGTATCTAGTGGAACTTTATGTCAGGAGCAGGGAAGTACTCACGTAGCTGTGTTGTCAAACTTGTCTCCAATGTCATGCTTCAAAAAACTGTTTAGAAGTTGTAATTCTGCCGTTGTCAAAAAAACTCATAGATTGTGAAAGGAGTCATAAATTGACTTATCAATTCATTTGGCTCACACCTCTACTTCCTTGATTATTGTTTCTATTTTGTCTTGCAAATGAAAAGTTGTCACTGATTCTGCAAAGAATCATTATTTGAGGTTATCTGCTGATTGAGAATCACTGATCGCCTGGAGTTGATAATTTTGCACAGATCAATGCTGAACTCTGTTGGGTTCTTTCATCACCATCTGCAAACTCTGAACAATGCTAAGTCAGTTGACCAGATTTAGTTTCTGTTGGGAATGGAATTTGTTGACTAAAGCTCCTGGAAATTGTGGCTGCTGTGGCCAGTTTTGGACCTGCCTTCAACTCATTATCTTCTGACCTTTCAAACAGATTTTCTCATTTAATCACTCCACTAAATAATTGGGTACAGGGTCCAGGTTGGATGGTTCATCCTGAGCTTCATCTGTGTATTTATTTGAGATGACTTCCTTCAGCTGAAAGTTGGAAAACAATCTGTCATTTAATCCAACATTTCTGTTCCCCTCAGAGATCTCCATTATTGTTGGCACCTCCTGTCTAAGTGTAATTTCCACATTCTGATCAGATGAGTGATCGGTTGAGCTATGCTGACTCACTTCTTACCTGTATGTGCTCGTTGCTGCTAATAGAAGGGAAGTCTATCTGCATCTGGGACTTGGTGACTACTAATGCATCTTTAACCATACTTGTTTCTTTATTGTCAAGTGAACTTTGCAGCTCCTGCTTTTATTCTCCAACCTTACTGCTAATTTCAGGAATAATCTCTTCGGCCAGGTCAAATTTCTTTATAGTTACATCCTCTGAGTTGTGCAAGATCCCACTGGCAGCACATCTCAAATCATATAATTGCTTGTCTGGCACTACTGTAAAGATTTTCATACTTCCATTTATCAATCATCCCTTTTGAATTAGACAGTGTGCTTTCAGTTTGCTCGTGGTCCTTAGGCTCGAAAAGTTGCACTAACAGCTAGCTCAGTGCTGCAGGCCAAGGAACTACCTCCATGTGTGAGAACACAAGAGCAGGTCATCTCTACCTCAAAGGGCTGTGGATCATTAGAAGTATTTAAAATTGAGATGGATAAATATTTGATAGATTGAGGAATAGAGGAAATGGCACAGTGAAGGTGTTGAGCCCAACATTTATTATCCATGATTATATTGAATGGTAGAGTAAGTTTGAAGGTCCCGGTGGGCACTCCTGCTTCTATTTCTTGTGTTCTTGTAGCTCCTTCTATAGAAACAGGTGAAGTGTGTGGATGAGCAATGTCATGAGATCTGGCAGGATAGTATTGCCGAACTTGCCAAGGTGAAACTCCTTCTGGTATCCTTAGTGTATTTCTCAAGTCTGTAGTGGAAGGCTTTTTCTATTTGTTTCGTTTAACTTTATCAGCAACTGAATCTTTGAAACTGTGTCCTTGTCACATAGAACGATGTAAGCTGAATACTTCTGCAATTTTTTTCTTCTCCTCACTTTCATATAACTTTATGTCCTCCAGAAAGTGTTTGTCTACACCAGGTTCATGTCATTGTGTTTTTTTCATGAATTGCCTACATTACCCTCCGACCACAAATGGTCCACAGACCACAGGTTGGAAAGTGCTGCTGTCATGTACTAGTTATGGTTAAGGACTAGCACTTCCAATATTGAGAGTCTAAAGTCCCAACAGGACAAATTGGGAAAGAATTAAATAATTCTAATTGTGTGCTAACATTCAGAGAAAAAGAAAAAATATCATTAGATTTGCTGAATTGCTGTTTAAAAAAAAAAAGAACTGTTCCATTAATATCATTCAAGGAAGGGAAAGTGCTACTCTAACCTGGTCTGGACTACATACAAATCCTGCCCACTAAGTAAGTTTAGCAAGCCAATCATTTTGTTTCCCGAAAGCATATTGTGCCAGAAATTGGCCTTGAGTAGATACTGGATAAGAGTGGAATCAAATCAGATGCTGGTGAGGTGCTCATAAATCATTTCTTTGGATCAGTTATGGAAAATAACACTTGCAAAGATTGGGTACATGATGAAGCCCCACCAAAGGGGAAATGGGAACTCGGGCAAGAAGAAGATAATTCTCACGTCCAAACAAAGAGCAAACATGCATCATTTGCTTGATAGATCATATTAAGGCAGATTTATGGAGTTCTCATCACCAGGTACCTAAGGATTATCTGATATTCATTGGCAGTGGACAAGCTATCATGTCTATCAAGATATTGTTATGACCAGGAAGAAAAAAGTGTCCCATTTCCCTAGCCCCACTACTTCACTGGTCACGCCAAGAGTTTAAAACTTTCAATGAAGTCACCAAAATGGCCAATTATCTACCTTCATTACTGTTACACCCAGAATAAAAGAGTTTATGCCTAGGCTTCTTTCAATAAACTCAATGACTGATTTATGATAAAACAAAACTTATTTTTGAAACAAGTTTCAAGAACTAGTTTTCATACAATTTGAGCTTGAGACTTATAATTATCTCCCACATTTAAAATTCTCCAGCATACATACACACACACTTATGCTCAAACATGCATACAAACATGCACACGCACACAGACAGAAATAAACTGATAGGGATCTCACTTGTCATGGACACTGAAAACAAGATAACGTTTAATCTGGCATTCCCTTACGTTCAGATCAATCACTAGTCCCAGTAGAACAAAGAAAATTACAGCACAGGAACAGGCCTTTAGCCCTCCAACTTAAATAAAGACTCCTATCCTTCCAGGAACCAAAGCTTGAAGGTTCTTGCTAACATCTTTGGAGTGAGAGAGAATATGACTGGATCAATCTTTCTTGATTCAGCTTCTCAGGTTTCCCACAGACAAACACGTCCCATTGAGAGGAGGATTCCCAGCTGGATACTGTTAAGCGCACCATCTCAGGCAAGACAAGGAGAATCATGCTGGGCAATTTCTCACTTTCTCAGTTCAACTGAATACACAAAACAAATTCAAAACATAAAGTTTATTTGTTAGTCACAAGTAAGTTTACATTCACACTGTGAAGAAGTTACTGTGAAATTCCCCTCTCTGTCACGTGAATCTAGTAAATCACCAGCCTTTGACTTTAAATCAAGTTTTAAAGGAAAAATACAGTTTGCGAAGATATTGGGCATGATGCTTGGAAGCAAATCCTGTCCCTGGGCCCCTGCCACAGGAAGGGTGTGAACTTGATTTGAATGAATTTGAATCCATTTTAATATCATTATTGAGGTTGAAGTCAGATTTCATTGAATCTTCATTGAATCTTCCCGTCCGCTTGTATGATGACAAATGGTTGCAAATTACTACTCCTTTTTAAGTATGGGAATCAGATGCCATGACTTCTGAGAGGGGGAAGAGGGTGGGTAGCCCTTTCCAGCTCATACCAGGGGACAGTATCTGCTGATGATCTGCAGAGAGAGGATGGTTCATAAGTGCTGGGGGTGGGCGTTTTGGGATGAGGGGTTAGTTTGGGGGTCTCCCCTGGATAAGGGTCCTGGATGGTGCATGTTGCCATGAAGCCTTCAGCCTCTTTATCTTCAGAGCCTATAATAAATGGAAAGGAGGGCTTTCTGCTTTAAAACTATGATGAGGAGTTGCTGGTGTTGAACTGGAGTGGGCACAGTAACTAGCCTCACAACATCAGGCTAAAATCCAACAGATTTATTTGTTGGCACAAGCTTTCGGAGCGTTGCTCCTTAAGGTGGAAACTGTCGTAAAACTTTTTCACTGCCGTGGATGATTCTTCTGCCTGTGTGGCAAACAAATGAGAATGACAGTTTAAGTTTTTACAGTGTGAAGAAGTTAGTGACCTGGGGGCATCGGCCATCTGGGAATGTGGTGCTCGTGAGGTCGAGGGAAAGGAGTGATGAGATTGAAGGAGGCTAACCTGACTGGACAGAAGAAAAGGCAGGATGGTAATGAGGAAGGGTGGGGAAGGATGGCAGGCACAATTTGGCAGTCATTTAGAGATTATGCAATGACTACTAGAAGTCTTAAGTGTAAAGGCTTGACAGCAATTAGATCACGGGATGACAAAGCCTGAGTATGAACAATGTGGTGTCTGTCTGTAACTCGGCGAATAATTGTGTACTCAAACATTCCTGGCAGCCCTGCTTGAGTATCTATTTGGCCATCATGATTTGAGCCTTCCCAATGTCTGCTCATAGTCTCAAAGTCAAGGAGAGAGGTGGAACCTCATGTATCAAGGCTGAAAGGTTAAAGGCTGGGCATTTGGGGGAATATGTTGAGCTTCACAGCCACAACTAGTGATTGCCTTAGAGATGTAAAAGCCCCCAGTGTTTACATAAATGTTCAGTTGACTCTGTACATGAAGAATATGTAGCCATTGAACTGTCTGTGATGTATATATTAAGGGAAGTGTTAACTGGATGCAAGTTGAAAGGTGACTCTGAAGGGACAAAGGCATTCACTGGGTCCGGTCAAATGATGAAGTTCAATGGATGCCAGATATATGGCAGTGCTGACCAATGGATAAGGTGCAGGTATGACAGGACCCAAGGACAAGGGATGTAGAGAGGATCTGAAGTTGCCACTGAAACACCAATCTGACTGTCTTTCTCCCATTCATCCCTCACAGAGTTCCTCCAATCAGCCTTGCACTTGCAAGAATGTTGCTGACAACCCATTCTGGATGTCCCAGCTTTGCCTATACATCTCTAACAGCTGAGGGACGAATGTGTCCAAAAACACGAAACTTGGCTGGGGCTTAAATGTGTCCTAGGATCCAGCTAACCTCCAATCGTCCAAAACCCTGGACACTCCCGTCTCCACCTGGTAAAAGCAGACAAGATACTGAAAGAACTGCACCTGGTGTTGTGGGGACTTCTTACTGAGTTTACTCCACCTGGTGAATCAGACGCAGTGAGATACCCATCAGAAAGTAACCAGAAGGCTGCATTGCTAGCTTTTCCCACTGAGGTGATTGTTTCTGCAGTGGGAGGTGGTGGTAGATGTGATGCATCTTTGGTGTCCTCCTCGGACATCTCCTCCAAAGTGTTGTTGAGGGTTGAAGGGAGAGCTGTGCTGATAGATGGCCCGAGCTCATCAGTTGATATTCTTGCAAGGCAAGAGAAGTGGCTTTAGTGAATGGCAAGGTCAAGTGTTTGAGCACTTAAAGACATACTTGAGACTGGTCATCTGGATGAAGATGCAGAGGTTCCTCACTTTTCTGTCACAGGCTAACTTCATTGTTGGTGGAGGCCCACTCCTGACCCTTCCCTGCAAACTCCATTACCCTTCCTTCAAATGGAATCAGAATCCTCGTGTCGGGTAGATCCCTAGCCAATTTTTCCCTTTCGCATCTAATTTTCGCTATCTTCTCCTGCAGGTACACAAAGGAGATATTGTGATGCTAGCAGGTCGGAGGTTGGGGACAAAGTACCATATGTGGTTGCAGCACCTAGGTCTGAGGATTCTGATGAGAAGTGCCAGGGGAGTTTGAGAATCTGGGAGAGTGGATGATGGGAAACTGCAAGCTGGTGGCTTGTGGGTTCAAGGTGATATTCCAGAGGGTGAGGAAAGGATCAAATGCCAAGGGAGAGGGGGGCACTTACCCTTATAGAATATAACACGTTATTCATTTTTTTCCTGTGTGAACCCCCTGTCCTCTTGGCCTTGCTGCCACCACCTTCTAGGTGGGTTTGTCATATTGCTGGCAGAGGCTCTTCCCAACCTGTCGGTAGATCATTGCCCATCTCTCCTCCATTGCTTCCAGAAGTCTTGTTAGGGCCCCCTCTGAAAATCTTGGAGCTGATCTTCGAATGGTCACCCTCCTGACTTGAGTGCAAACGAGTACCGTGGAACTCTTTTCTGTCTGGATTGATGATGCTCAAATGACCCCCTGGCAGGCGAATCAGACACTTTTCACTGCAGGCATGATGTTTTTCATATGGCAAAAACATTTTTTCAAAATGCCTACAGATGATGTTCTGGAACATACTACAGGAGACAGCAGAATTTGCGTCAATTTTCATTGTGGAAATGTATTTTATCATTTTTTAAGAAAACTCTGCCCATGATTTTTCGCAACAACATGCTCTGATCTTCTGGTTAGGCATGCTACAGCCTTCTGGTCTCAATATCAAATTCAACAACTTCAGATAATTAATTCCATCCCACCTCAACGACTTTGTTTTCATTTTATTTAATTTTTAACTGTTCTCTACCTTTTATTTCTTTATTTTTCTTTTGTTCTCCCATTCTTTCCCCCTATTTTCTCTCCTTTCCTTACCTTTTCTCCCCCTTTGTTTCCTCTTTTCCCCCTTCTTCTCAAGTTTACCTCTTTTCTACCCATTCCCCTCTCCCCCATATCTTCATCTGTCACAGTTTGCCCTCTAATTTCAGCTTCTCTGCCGTTTTCCATTCACAATCTTTATTCTCTCGATGGATTGCCATTAGCAGACTTTCCACTGGTTTATGTGGCTATGAATCATCTTTCATTCCTTCACCAAACAGCATAAATATCTTCCACTTTCTATACCTTTTAGCTTTGACAAAGGGTCATATGGTCTCAAAACATAAACTCTTTTCTCTTTATCTACAGATTTTGCCAAACCTGCTGAGATTTTCCAGCATTTTCACTTTTGATTTCAGATCCCAGAATCCGCAGTATTTTTTATGTTCTGAGAGTGCCCCACCCACTCCACATATTGCTCTCAACATCTAGATGATTTAAATATCATGCCACGATGAATGCGCTGTTTTCTGAGAAACAATCCCTCGCTTGAACTTTGGAAGCTGATTGGGATGGCGTTGCACTGACGCAGACAACAAAGAATTCATTGGCAAAGCAATCGGACAGTTTGATCTCATCACTGCTGAGCGCATCCTTCTTTCATCATCCTATTTCCCTGTTCTGTTTATTTTTTCAGCCTGCTGTCTGAACATGTAAAAATCCATTAAGGATCAATTTTTACAGATGTTCCTTTGAACTTCAGTTGTACTCTCCTGGTCGTGTTTCTCGGATGAGCTTTCCATTTTGTCACCGAGCCACCGTTTGTACCCTTCTTATCTTAGTACAGCTTCTTTACTTCTTATTTTGGGCTCAACCAATCCTCTTGTCTTCTGTTTCTTTTGTTAACATATTATATTCTGCTTCCCTTAACATAATGTAGAACATTTTCCCTTTTGTTTGTTACTTAGCCCACTGGCAGTTTGATGGCTGTTCGCTATCAATTTTCAATGTTCTTAAATGGTTCAGTTTGATCTGGGTGGCATAGTGGTTAGCACTGCTGCCTCAGAGTGCCAGGGACCTGGGTTCAATTCCATGCTTGGATCACTGTCTGTGAGGAGTTTGCACATTTTCCCCATGTCTGTGTGTTTTTCCTCCAGCTGCTCCAGTTTCTTCTTTCAGTCCAAAGATGTGTGGGTAAGGTTGATTGACCATGTTAAATTCATCCTAGTTTTAGGGGGATTAGCAGGATAAGTACGTGGGGTTACAGGGGGATATGTTGGGATTGTTGTTGGTGCAGGCTTGATGGGCTAAATGGCCTCCTTTTGTACTGTGGGCGTTTTTGTACAATGAAGTGTATGTTCATATGAAGAAGAACACAAGCAAGGAATGTATCAGAACACATTAATATGTCACAAGAGTCAGAGGGTATCTATTATGTATAGCTTAATGTGCAGACAGGAGTGTATCACAAGACAATGTCATATCAAAGGAGTATTCATTTGCCACACAATTGTACTATCTAACTCATACTTGTGTGCTTTCTGACACTAATTTCACTCTTAAAAAGTTGAAGATTAATAATATCATAAAACTACAGCCAGGAAGAGCAATCACTCAAAATAAATCTCCAAAGGAACATATACACCAGTTTAGGTACATCCAGTAATGAACTAAAATTGGAATAGTAGATCAACTCATTGTTAAGTCGCTTAAATATTTGGGATTCACTGACATCTCATACTGATTGGCTTAAATGGTCTTGTTGGATGTTCTGACTAATTTGAAACAGTTTTTAATATGTCCCTAATAAGAAGAGAAAGCTGGCCAAAATCCAATGCTAATTGCAACTGGGTAATTCTCCAAATGCCCTGACCATTAATTACCAGCATTACCTGATTCTATTTGGCTTATCCTTGCTATTTATGGGATCTTGCTGTGTAAATTGGCTGCTACATTTTCCCACATTAACTCCAATTCAAAGGGACTCCAATGACTATTAAAACAAGAATCTTCTTTAAGCATTAAAATTAAAGGGTTTTCAAATACTAACCAGCCGCAAGTGCAGCTTGGGCCAAATGGCCACCTTCTGCACGATTGTGTGATAAGTGAGGAGTGCCATAAAACAGATGTGAATAGTTATTAAGCTGGATGCCCCTATATCCAAAAAGTATTCTCTTAAAGGTGCAGTGATTAGCCTGTTAAAATAATAATGTCACTGAAGTGTAAGCTCCCTGTTTTTAGTCGCAGGCGATATGAGGTCGAAGCCAATCAGATGGAGGTAGATACATTCATCTGCAATAAAAGCTTTATTAGCCAATACAATTCAAATGGAGCTAATTAATTACAGAGCCAAAACCATATGCACAATATTTGCAGCCAAGCCTCCTAAATAATTTGTCCAATCTATGCAACTTAATGTATCATAAGCAGCAGGGAGAATTGGAATGTTACTGGCCCCCATGCCTATGGATCAGGTTATAGTATCAGGCAAGAGGTTTTATCAATCTTTCCCATTTCCTTTTCTCTTAAATGCTTTCGGCTTAGTGAATCTAGATGCAGTTTTGAGAGAGTCAAGAGGCCAATGGGTTTGAAATTCCATTGGCAATTGCAAGTAGGCCGTCCAGCTATGCTGTCCTTCATGGTACTCCCACAAAGTGAATGTAGCACTAAAACATAGAAGATAGTTCAACCAGTTGTGACTTTTTTTTCCCCTCCAAACAGCACAATAGTCGATCCTTTAAAATGCTTTCCCGATTGTTATCTTCACTTGCTGTCTCCAATCCAGTCATAGCAGGACTTCTTAGAGAGTATCCCATTTGATTGTACTGTCATTGCTGCTTACTAGCAACATAATAAACTGTGAATTTCCTTCCATGGCTGAACCTTCTCGAGGGCTCTTTTTCGACTCTTATTTTTTCTTGATGTAGACTCCCAGTGGCATTAGATGGACGTAGTTTCCTTTAAAAATATTTGAAAACACAGCATTTCCTCTGCAGTCACCCAAGACTTGGAACATCAATTGTCATCAATAAATAAACCGATTTGCTTTATCTCCTCCCTTCGTGGTCAAACATAGCTGGTACATAACATTAGCAGTAAAGGGGCTTTACTGAAGAACAGGTCAGTGCACAATCTGCACATCCAAATATACCCACAACCTAGTCACCTTGCAAAGGGTAAAACCCAATAATTTATTTCACTGAAAAACTGCTAACTGAAGACAGGGCTAATTCTATTTTCCTATTCTTTTATTGCTAGGTTATGTAGGAACAAAATTTTTTTTTATTGTTAAGAGCGGAGTGGATTCATGTGATAGATGGGCTGTTGGTTATTGGAGAACTCCCTGACCTCTGCATTGCAAGAAAGATGAGTTGAATGAACTGTCCCGGGCTATTCCAACTGGAGAAAAAAAATCAAGCATTACTGGTAGTAACGAACAAAAAGATATCCCATTAATCATTAATCATACCAACCAGACATGTTCTTTACGGATTGCATTGTGACAGTCAGACTTCCTCTTTCCTAAAGTATAAACAGAATGTGCGAGAAAGACGGAGCATTCATCATCTGAGCATGAAGTTGACTTAATACATTGGGTAGGACCCAATGCTAAAATATTTGTCTTTTCCTTTTGGATGCTGATTGGCCTGTTTCTGATTTCCAGTTCAAATAGATTTCCTGCAGTCTCTCCTCTTTTATCTGGTTATATTCCTTCCCGTAAAGAATGTTAGAAACAAAGTAGGCTATTCAGCCCATCAAACCAACTTTGTCATTAAATTAGACCATGGCTGATCGGCAGCTTCACAACTTTTAGCTGCTTTATTTCCATACCTCATTAAACCCTTACTCACCTGTTCCTCAATACACTGATTCTAAAATTACTCACAGCTCTGCAACTCTTTGTCATAAACTCATTCTTTAGGACAAGGATTGTGATCAGGCTAGTTGACTATGAGTATCATCAGAAGAGAAGGGAGATGTAATAACAGGAAATGAGGAAATGGCTGAGGCATTGAACAGGTATTTTGTGTTGGTCTTCAGAGTGGAAGATACAAATAATATGTCAAAAATTGATGACAGGAATGTTATGGTAGGTAAGGGCCTAAAAACTATCATTACCACAAAAGACGTAGTGTTAGGCAAGCTAATGGGACTAAAAGAAGACAAGTCTGCTGGTCCTGATGGAATGTATCCCAAGGACTAACAAAGATGGCAGAAGAATTAGCAAATACATTAGTGTAATTTACCAAAATTCACTGACTCTGGGTGGATCCCACAGATTGGAAAACAGCAAATGTGTCACTACTGTTTAAAAAAGGAGGTAGACAGAAGCCAGGTAACTATAGGCTGGTTAGCTTTACATCTGTAGTAGGGAAATTGCTCGAAACTATCATCAAAGAAGAAATAATGAGACATCTGGATATAAATTGTCCCATTGGTGGGACACAGCGTGGGTTCATGAAGGGCAGGTCATGTTTGACTAATTTGTAGAATTCTTTGAGAACACTACTTGTGCAGTGGACAATGAGGAACCTGTGGATATGATGTAAATGAATTTCCAGAAGGTGTTTGACAAGATACCACACCAAAGACTGCTACATAAGATAAAGGTGCATAGTGTTATAGACAATATATTATCATGGATAAAGGATTGGTTAACTAACAGAAAGCAAACAGTGGAGAAAATGGGTGTTTTTTCTGATTGGTGATCAGTGGCTAGTGTTGTGCCTCAGGGATCACTGTTGGGACCACAATTCTTTAAAATTTACATGGATGATTTGAAGTTGGGGACCAAAAATAATGTCAAAATTTGTAGATGAGTGGCAGAGCAAAGTGTGCAGAGGATACTGAAAGTCTGCAAAGTGATATAAATAGTCTAAGTGAATGGGCAAGGGTCTAGTAGATAGAGTGCAATGTTGATAAATGTGGGGTCATCCATTTTGGTAGGAATAACAGCAAAATGGACTATTATTTAAATGGTAAAAAATTGCAGCATGCTGCTATGCAGAGGGACCTGGGTGTCCATGTGCAAGAATCACAAGGAGTTGGATTGCAGATGAAGGAGGTAATTAAGAAAGCAAATGGAATTTTGTCCTTCATTGCTAGAGGGATGAAGTTTAAAAACTGTGAGGTTATGTTGCAGCTGTATAAGGTGCTATGTACTTCCTTGGAGTACTGTGTACAGTTTTGGTCTCCTTACTTGAGAAAGGATATACTGGCACTGGAGGCGGTGAAGAGGAGATTCAGGAGGTAGATTCTGGAGTTGAGAGGGTTGGCTTATGAGGAAAAACTGAGTTGATTGGGGCTATATTCGTTGGAATTCAGAAGAAAAAGGGGAGATCTTATAGAAACATAAGATTATGAAGGGAATAGATAGAGCAAGGAAATTGTTTCCACTAGCAGTCAAAATTATAACAAGGGTCATGGCCTCAAAATAAAGGGAAGCAGATTTAGGACTGAATTGAGGAGGAACTTCTTCACACAAACAAAGAACAAAGAACAAAACAGCACGGGAAACAGGCCCTTCGGCCCAACGGGCCCGTGCCGCCACCCCGATGTTCCCACCTCTACACGCGATCCCTGTCCATGTTTATAGATCTATGGATTAAAAAACAAATTTGAGACAATTTAGGGAGAATTTGTTTTGCCAATTAGCCTAAGAGCACATCTTTGGGATGTGGGAGGAAACTGGAGCTCCCGGAGAAAACCCATGCAAGCACGGGGAGAATGCGCAAACTCCCACAGACACAGGCCCAAATCCATGTATTTGCACAGCACAGCGATAGTCACTGCGCTGTCATGTTGCCCATCAGATGGTCCAGGTCAAGCATACACTAACAACGTGAAGAGTAGGATACTCTCGAAAAAGGTCCAAGAGCAGCCCTCTCACAACCCATCGCGTGTATGCCCCTCGTTAGACAACAAGGTGGACCAAAGCACTTGTAGGATAAAAACAAGTACATCAATATCATCATCTATTTACACACTTCCCAGGGACTCCCAAGGCTCATGATCCCTATTTTAATTCAGTTTTCTATACCCCTCCATTCCCATTCTGTTCATGTGCCCATCTAAGTATTTCTTAAATAACTCCAGAGTGCCTGCCTCCACCACTTTACTTGGCAGCGCATTCCATACCCCCACCACCCTCTGTGTGAAAAAACTCCCTCTAGCATCCAAATTATACCTTACTCCCTCACCCTAAGCCCGTGACCCCTCGTGCTATTTGAGTCCATCCTAGGAAAAAGCTTAACACTGTTTACTCTATTTATCCCCTTCAAAATCTTGTACACCTCTATCAGATCTCCTCTAAGTCTATGTCTTTCTAAGGAAAAGAGTCTCAATTTGCCTAATTTCTCCTTGTAACTCAGACCTTCCATACCAGGCAGCATCCTGGTAAACTCCTCTGCACTGTCTCCAGAGCCTCCACGTCCTTCTGGTAGTAAGGCGACCAGAACTGGACACAATATTCCAAATGAGGTCTAACCAGCGTTTTATACAACTGCAACATTAAAGGGCAGCTCTTGTACTCTACACCCCTTCCTATAAAGGCTAGCATACTATATACTTTCTTCACAACCTTCTCCACTTGCTCTGCCACCTTCAGAGAGTTGTTCACCTGCACCCCCAGGTCCCTCTGCGTTTCTATACTCATTGTGACATACAAACGATTGTGAATCTGTAGAATTCCCTTCCCAGTAAAGTAGTTGAGGCTTAGGATAGATATATTTTTGAACAGTAAAGAAATTAAGGGTAATGGTGAACAGTTGAGTAAGTGGAGCTGAGTCCATGAAAAGATTAACTGTGATCTTATTGAATGGTGGAGCAGGCTCGAGGGGCCAGATGGCCTACTCCTGTTCCTAGTTCTTATATTTTTATATCCTATCCACAGTTTGAAGCCACTGTGCCTTCAAGAAATGTATTCCTTTAATCATGTTCTTCGTAGTTATAAGCAGCTTTTTTTTTAAATTGTGGCACCAGCTGCCTGATTAAATGTCCTTTTTTTGATGTTTGAATGATTCAGATGGATTTTGTTTATTTTTACTCTGGGCCTAATGCACTTTCTGGGAGTTTACAACCTTTTGAATTGTTGTGGGAAGAATGATTGACAGGTTAAATTGGCTAGTTCTTCTTCCCCAAGAGTTCTTTATTTTCAGTTTTAGTTGCTGGCTAGTTAGAAGGTATGTAGACTCCTGGTTGAAAGCAGTGTGTTTGTCTCTCTGCCTGTTATTAGAAATTCTGCTATGATGGAAACAGTTTGTCCTGCCTTCCTGGAGTGAAGTTTTGCTCTAAGTAGTTTGCTGGCTAATAGCTTGAGAGCAAGTTCCAACCATTATCTTGTAAATTGAATTTGTGTCTGTAAATGCCCTGTTTGTGAACAGAAGTCCTCATTTACCTGATGAAGGAACTTGAGGGTCTGAAAGCTCATGTTGCCAAATCAACCTGTTGGATTTTAACCTGAATTAAATTGTGAGAATTCTTACTATAAAAGCTGGAGACCAGCACTGCTTTATCTCCACCTCCAGATGCTAAAATCTCCAGAATGAAGAAGCCAGAGTTTCAATTCTCAATCCAAAGGACTAATTCACAGCAGGTATTGCTGAGCTGCAAAACCACATCAGCATTCTTATTTTCTGTGCTAAGCCTGGAGCGAATATATATTTATAAGGAGGCTGGTTTAGTTGAAATGGTGCATTTAGTTGTTAAGGTTTGAACATGCCATTTTTTTCTTGTTTGTAATTATTAAAAGTTATTGCTAATTTTCTTTCTGTATGTTAACTATATTCTGAACCTTGTTTGATTAAAGCTGCCTAGTGGATCATTTAAAACATACCTGAGGTGAAACATCTTATGTTTACCCTAGCCAAATTCAAAGTGCAAAACTTATTGTCTAGGCTAACTTCATAAAATACCTTGGAGTTTCTGACCTAGATTATAAAAGCCATAACTGATCCACAGTCTGGAAATCCAGGCTAATTTCTTTCCTCCCAGTTCAGATATGGTTAATTCAAGACCACATTATAAAAATTGAATGCCATGTCCTGAGGATTGAAAGGTGCAACAGAAGTATAAGTTCTCTCACTCTTCTTCTGTAGCTACAACTACCAGATGCGGAAAATATTGGGAATTAAGTTCAGGAATTTCCAAACTGTAAGCCTCAGTGTTATATTATCTGTCTTTCAGAGATAGCAGCATGTCATCACTCGAGGGGAAGTGTGTGATCTGATTGAGCCTCAACTTCACTTTGAGCTGAAGCAGAACACAGCAGTCATAGCCAGCTGCTGATGTCTTTTTATCCAGTGATTGTATGTTCTCACATACCTAATCTTAGTCAATGTACCCACAACATGTTTTTATCTTTTCATATCTATGATTGATACCTTTATGGGAGAGATTCTCCCTCTGGGGGTGGGCAGGTTTGAACTGATTTGGCAGGGGTTTGAGAAGTAGAGCAGTAGTACAGTTAGTGGTAATGCACAGCCAAATATAGAACAGAAAAAGCAAGTGAACAGCAGAATGAAAACAAACATGTAAAGATACAAGGAAATGTAGCAAGGCTGGAGTTAATGCGATGAGTCTTATGGATAAGGCAGATGAATTAAAGGCATTGATTAATGCATGGAAGTATGATATTATATCTATTGAATCATTTCCAAAGTCAAGTTTCAAAAGTGTTGACTGTGTTCAGTGGGTAGCATATGCCTCAGAAGATTCCAAGTTGGAGTCTCACCCCAGCCATTTCAATGTGAAATCTAAGCTGATATTTGCAGTGTAATACCTAGAGAATGCTATACTATTAGAGGTGCCAACTATCAAATGTAATGTTGCACTCAAACTCTGTCTGCCCTTTCAGGTGGACATAATGGATCCTATAACATTATTTTGAAAAAGGTATTCTGATCGATATTTATCCCTCAATGATTATCACTAAAACAGATTATCTGGCCATTTGTCTAATTCTAATTTATTGGAGTTTGCTGTATGCAAATTGGTTACTGCATCTCCAATGTAATTGACTCTTTGATCACAATATCCCCCATCCCATTTCCCACCCCCACTACTCCCTCTCTAACCTTACCCATCATTTTGCCCATTGATTCAATACCCAGTCAGCCCTTGCTCTGTGATAACTCTGTACAACTATGTATTTTGAAATGTAGTCACTGCTATTACATAAAAAAACAGAACATTTTTGCACATCAGGCTACAATTTTAGGAGTGCCTTCATTCTTGAAATCTCACTTTGACGATGATATAAAGCACTAAAGAAAATAAAGAAATAATGGTCCCACTTTGATGTGATAATCAGCATAATACACAGTGTGTCAAGTCTAGTTTAATCTCTGCATTAGGAAGTTTTAGTAAAATTGCTTATAGGGCTTCACAATATTATTCTTGTTATGTGTCTCTTAACCTGATCCCACAAACTGAAATGCGATAACAATCAAATGTTTTTGTTCGGTGTTTGAGAAATGAATATTAGTCAGGGTGCTGGGAGAACTACCAGCCTTTCTTCCAAATAGTCAAAAGAGGACTTTTGTGTCCAATTCAATGGGCAAACAGGCCTCAGTTTGATGTCTCATTCCAAAGGTAGCACCTCTAATGTGCAGCATTCCCTCAGTACTGCATTGGATGGTTATCTTAAGTTTTATGCTCAAATCTCTTGAGTGGGACGTGGACCCACTATCATTTGCTTCTAATATTTATCAACTTTTTTCATTTGAAATAGTTTCTGCCTCAGCCACTGCCTGTACTCCATGCTGCAATAACTCCCTATATAAAGAAAAGTCTTCAAACTCTCCCTTGAGTCTATCAGTGACAATGTTAACTGGATGATTCCTCAGCACAGCCTCCCTTGCTCAATGGATAAATCTTTCTTCATTCACCCCATAAAAACTCTTCATAAATGTTAAAACCTAATGTTAAATCTCCTCTTAACTTTCCCAGTTATGTTGGATGTTATCCCAGTAACTGAAGTCTATGCTAACTATGGCTTTCAATTTCTGACAACTTTCTGGTGAGTCAACATTCCAATGGATTTAGTGTCCTTTCTATAATGAGATAGTTACAACTGCACATATTATTTCAAATATAATCTAAAAAACATGCATTTGGATACTGCTTTCCATGACTGTAGGTTATCGCAATGTACTGCATGGTTAGTGAAGTACTGATGAAGTGCAGTCAAATCTTTGTAACGCAGAGGAACAGTAGCTCAGTTGTTTTTTTTTTATTCATGGGACTGGGCATTGCTGGCTGGCCAACATTTATTGATGTGGAAATGTCAGTGTTAGACTGGGGCAGAGTGTTCTCTTAGACACTTCAGCAGTCACGGGCATTCAGTCTCTGATCTTTGGGTAAACGTTCTCCAAAACGGCCCTCACGATACATGACAACGCAGAATCGCTGAGCAAAAACTGATAGCCAAGTTCCACCCTCACAAGGATGGCCTCAACCGGGATCTTGGGTTCACGTCACACTATCTGTAACCCTCGTGACTTGCCTGAACTTGCAAAATCTCACTAACTGTCCTGGCTGGAGACAATACCCATCTCTTTAACCTCTCTCCACTCACATTGCCTATACCTTTAAGACTTGATTACCTGTAAAGACTTGCATTTCAACCATTATCTTGTAAATTGAGTCTGTGTACCCTGTTTTTGAACAGAACTCTCACTCACCTGCTGAAGGGGCAATGCTCTGAAAGCTTGTGGCTTGTGCTTTCAAATAAACCTGCTGGACTTTAATCTGGCATTGTGAGACTTCTTACTACAACATTTATTGCCCACCCCCAGTTGCTGTGGGTAGTTGAGAGTCAGCCATGTTGCTGTGGCTCTGGAGTCACATATAAGCCACAGACCAGGCAAATATACAGATTTTCTTCTCTAAAGGACATTAGTGAACCAGATGGGTTTTTCCAATAATCAGCAATGGTTTTGTTGCCATCAGTAGACTCTTAATTCCAAATATATTTTATTGAATTCAAAGTACTATGGCTGGATTCGAACCCGGGTCCCCAGAACATTAGCAGAGTTTCTGAATTAATAGCCCTGCGACAATACCACTAGGCCATTGCGTCCCCAGCAAGCTCCAAAATCTATTTTTAATCATACCAATTGAGGATTAAAGATTGAGCAGAATAGTATGATATATCCCCAAGCTTAACTTAACTTTAAGCTTATCCCTTAGTTTAACTTTGATCCAAAAGATGACCTCTTCAATGATGCATATATTCAGTTGTCAGGCTAGATTGTGTTCCCTAATCAACTTGAACTACAATCAGACTCAAGAGGTGAGAATCTTACTGCAGGTAACCCACAACTCTGAATAATATTGTTATAATTTTAGAAGTGCCTTCATTCTTGAAATCCCACTTTGACAATGATTTTATAAAGTCCCAAAGAAAATAAAGAAATGATAAGGTCCCACTTTGATGTGATAATCAGCACAATACAGTGTGTCATGTCTAGTTTAATGTCTGCATTAGGAAATTTTAGCAGAATTGCTTGTAGGACTTCACAACATTGTTCTTGCTATGTGTCCCTTAACCTGATCCAGGGTGATCCAAATGAAAAATAGGTTTTATCAGGAATAGAACACCCCTTTCTACATTAAATACAAAAGTTGGACACAGCAAATGCATCACATATTATATGGGTGGAGATATATAATCCCAAATTTGTCAACACATTTTAGAACAATAACTTTTTAAGTGCACTTGACATCTGGCCCTTATATAACGCCAGAAAACTTGTTGATTAATGCCAGCCGCTAACAATTCCTTTATAGTTAAGAGACAAGTCTCCATTATTTGTTTGCACAATATAAACAGATGCAGCCAACTTTTGTGCTTTCAAATTGACAAGTGTTAATCAACCGCACAATGGAATTTGTCAATAAGTGTTGAAAACGTTGATCGTGATTAATTAGAATCCGACACTAAAGTTTAACTCTGGAAAACACAAACACGAGAATGGGAAGGAAATACTAAATAGTTCAGTTTGGCATCTCACTTTCAGCTGAGTCTTAAAGGGTAGCACTTTTCTTACAGGACAATAGATGAGTGTAGGCCCTATGATTAGATGACAGAGTCAGTAGAAACATAATAGGCTTAACAGATTCCTGAATCTATAGGGTTCTATGGGATGCATGTGCACTGAAAATGCTGCAGAGGATACATTTTATCCCTATTCCTGTTGCTCCAAGGAGGTATTGATTATAGTGATCCCACAACATTCTGAAGTGTGATGTTCCAGGATTTTGACTCAGCAGTCATGGAGAAACACAATAAATGTGCAAATCAAACTATCCCATAATTTGGAGATGAAACTTAGAGGTAATGGCATTCATACAACTTTCTGCTCTTGTGCTTCTTGGTGGTAAAGACTTTCACAATGGAAGTCTTCTCACAGTGAACTTGGTGAAGCATTACAAAGACACAATAGAGAGGATTTCCTTTGCTAAATATTTTCAGTCAAATTATGCATGTCTTATGAACTGGTACTATTCGAGGAGATTTCTTGTCTTTTAAAGGGGATAAAATCCTTGGAAACTGTGGAGGATCTTGGTGGTGCCTCTGGAGGTGAAATGGGCATGTACTTAGGCAGGATGATGGTGTGCCATAATCCTGCTGCCTTCCTAATTTAAGCATTGGATAGGAAGACCCGTGATTGCCCCATTGCCAACTGAGGACCTTTAGTGACCAATTAATGACCATTTCTGGGCCTCATCACATAACCGCTGTTATTGACAAAGCTACAGGAAGGCCTGTCCCTATGCAGCGTGCATGACAGATGCTATCTAATGAACAAATTATCACCTTGAGAGGAGGAAGATGGGAAGATTAGGGTTGAGTGTAGGGGTGGTGGTTGGGATTGAGAGTGGGTATGGGGGGTTATTGGTCAATCAAAGGAACTCAGCGGCTGATCAAGAGATTGGATATCAGGCAAGTCCTCCTCATTGTTGCCCCACCTCCCTCCTGCCTTGTCCTAACACCTATCCCGTTGTACTTCACTTGTCCTGTTTGCTCTGCAATCCTGGGACTCCAGGATATTCTTCTGGCAGCAGCCATGGCCTCCTCCATGGTACTGCTGAGTGCAAAAGCTGCCAAGTTCTGATTGGCCACCAGCTCTAAATGGGACATCTACACCAGGGACTTGATTCCAGAGGAAAACCTTCAGGTGGCTTCACAACTGCCTGATTGGCATACAGTTCGATGGGACCTGTTGCCCAAAAAAAAGTAGACCAAGAGTCCTATTAACTCTCCAGCCAGATTCTACCCTATATGTCAGGGGCCATTCAATAGAATTTCTAGGAAAATGTTGGAATCAGTTATTAAAATTCAAATTAGACTGACATTACAACGGTACAACATTAGCCATTCTCCAGTCCCCTGGGATCTCACCTATGTCCAAAGAAGAGACAAAGATTTGCATCAGAGGCCCAGCAATTTCACCTCACACCTCCCTAAGCAGCCTGGGATAAATGCCATCAGGCCCCGGAGATTTATCAGTTTTAATGCTACCTAGAAGCTCTAACACTTCCTCCCTCGGTATGGATATTTCCCTCAACTGGTCCACAGCTCCCTCAGAGACAGGAGCTGTCAACAAGCTCCTTTCCTTTATGAATACCGATGCAAAGTATTCATTCAGGATCTCCGCCATTCCCTCGGGCTCTAAGCACAGTTCCCCTCCTCTGTCCCTAAGAGGTGCGATTTTTCCTCTAACCACCCTTTTATTCCTAACATAGGAGTAAAAAGCCTTTGGATTTTCCTTAATCCTGTCCACCAAAAGCATTTCATGCCCCCTTTTTGTCCTTCTAACTCCCCGTTTGAGCTCCCTCTTACTCTCTCTATATTCCTCCAACGCTGTCTCCGTTCCCAGCTGCTTTGACCTGTCATACGTCTCTCAAGGATAACCCTGGAAATTATAGGCCGGTGAGTTTGAAAGTCAGTGGTAGGGAAGCTGTTGGAGGGGATTCTTAGAGATAGGATGTATAGGCACTTAGAGCATTGCGATCTGATTAGGGATATGCAGCATGGATCTGTTAAGGGGAGGTTGTGCCTTACAAATCTGGTAGAATTTTTTGAGGAGGTGGCGAAAACAGTGGACGAAGGGCGAGTCGTTGATGTCGTCTATATGGATTTTAGTAAGGCGTTTGACAAAGTCCCTCATGGGAGGTTAGTTGAGAAGGTCAAGGCTCATGGGATACAAAAACAGGTAGCTCGATGGATAAGTAACCGGCTTGGTAATAGGAGACACAGAGTAATAGTGGAAGGGTGTTTTTCTAGCTGGAGGTCGGTCACTAGTGGTGTGCCGCAGGGCTCGGTACTGGGACCTCTTCTATTTGTAATATATATAAATGACTTATAAGAGGGAGTAAGTGGAGTGATCAGCAAGTTTGCAGACGATACAAAGATCGCTGGACTTGCGGATAGTGAGGAGCATTGTCAGGCAATGCAGCAGGACAGGCTGGTAGCTTGAGCAGATGGAATTCAATCCTGATAAATGTGAGGTGATGCATTTTGGGAGAAAGAATGTAGGAGGGAGGTATATGATAAAGGGTAGACCTATTAAGAGCATAGAAATGCAGAGGGATCTGGGGGTGCAGCAAGTCTCTGAAGATGGCAGAGCAAGTGGAGAAGGTTGTGAAGAAAGCATATGGTATGCTAGCCTTTATAGGAAGGGATATAGAGTACAAGAGCTGCCCTTTAATATTGCAGTTGTATGAAACGTTGATTAGACCTCATTTGGAATACTGCGTACAGTTCTGGTCGCCTTACTACCAGAAGGACATGGAGACTCTGGAGACAGTGCAAAGGAGGTTTACGAGGACGCTGCCTGGTATGGAAGGTCTGAGTTACGAGGAGAGGTTAGACAAATTGGGACTGTTTTCCTTAGAAAGACGTAGACTTAGGGGAGATCTAATAGAGGTGTACAAGATTATGAGGGGTATAGATAAACAAGGTTAAGCTTTTTCCTAGGATGGACTCGAATAGCATGATGGGTCTCGGGCTTAGGGTGAGGGGTGTAAGGTATAATTTGGATGCTAGAGGGAGTTTTTTCACACAGAGGGTGGTGGGGGTATGGAATGCGCTGCCAAGTAAAGTGATAGAGGCAGGTACTCTGGAGTTATTTAAGAAATACTTAGATGGGCACATGAACAGAATGGGAATGGAGGGGTATAGAAAACTGATTTAAAATAGGAATCATGAGCCTTGGGAGTCTCTGGGAAGTGTGTAAATAGATGATGATATTGATGTACTTGTTTTTATCCTACAGGTGCTTTGGTCCACCTTGTTGTCTAACAAGAGGCATACATGCGATGAGTCGTGAGAGGGCTGCTCTTGGATTTTTTTTGAGAGTATCCTAGTGCTTCACATCGTTAGTGTACGCTTGACCGGGACCATTTGATGGGCAACACAACAGCTCAGCGCCTATCGCTGTGCTGTGCAGATTTGGTCTGTGTCTGTGGGAATTTGCGCATTCTCCCCGTGCTAGCGTGGGTTTTCTCCGGGTGCTCTGTTTTCCTCCCACATCCCAAAGATCTTAGGCTAACTGGCAAAACAAATTCTCCCTAAATTGTCTCAAATTTGGTTTTTAATCCATGGATCGGTGGACGTGGACGGGGATCATGGGTGGAGGTGGGAACATCGGGGTGGCGGCGCAGGCTCGTTGGGCCGAAGGGCCTGTTTCCCGTGCTGTTTTGTTCTTTGTTCTTTTATTATTCAGTGAAAATAACATTTGGGATACAATATGCAAGAGATTTTGGACATGAGTTAGGATGAGTGTAGTTTGGAAGGATAAGGTGACTTTGAGCCTATGGTTCCTCAAGTACTCCATCATTAGGTGTTTTCCCCAGTTCATGTTTGGCTCCATTGTCGATAAATTAAACTCTTCCAGACATCCAAAACATTTAAAATTCTGTCAGGAAAATCACATTTCATGTTCTTCCTGTACATTGGCTGGAATTTTACCCACATGCCTGCTCTGATTGCGGGGGCAGGCGAGGCTCAGAGAATAGCATTCTCCATTGGCCTCGGCAGGATGGTATGAAATTCGGGTTGATGTGCCGGTAAAATTCTGCCCATTGAGTTTTCTATGCTGTCGTGCCATGGGAGTGGATGGATGGGTCTTAGAGCAAAGGTCAGGAATCCCTGCACTATTTGGGCTGCATCTGAGAATGGGATTGAACAAGTCTGTACTTTATGACAAGAAATGTCTAATCATTAGGAACCCTTCTTTAATAAAAATATTCTTATATAAAATGTGGCATAGCTAATTGGGTCAGCATTTTTTGCCCAACCTAACAGAGACTGTTAGTGAACAATTTGATGACCAGGCTATTATAGGTGAGTTCAATTTATCTTTTTTATCTTGTTCAGCATTTTATTTTTTATGTGCAGTAACCAGAGGAAATCTTACTCCAAGTATTCATACTCACAGCTTTAATTTATGGAAAATTGTTCGGTTTTGCCTCAATTCTTAAATGGAAATCTAACTAAAACTTCATCAACTCTATTCATTGTATTGCCTGTTTTGTGTAAGGTTAGTAATAAACACTGCCAACTATTGACCGGCACTCAAGAGAAACTGGTTTGAGACTGTTCCAGACACACTGCATTAAAGTTGGCAGAGGCTGCCGTGCCATCGATGTGGTCTGCATTTCAACCCAAATCTTGTCGGCCTAACAATTCCCTGAAGTGGCCATTTTATTGATACAGTGCTCTAACTGACGTAAGAAATAGTAACGAGCAGTTAGCCAGGACTTTGACCACAAGCATTCCCTTCGGAAACACAGACACTGAGAATGAAGCTCAAATAATTGAGAAATGAATGGAACCTTGTTCAAACCAAGCCTAAATCTCATTAATGTTGCAAATTAAACTCTCTCAGACATCAAAAAAGTCGAGTGTTAAAATTCTGTCAGGAAGATCAGATTTCATGTTCTTCCTGTACGCTGAGTTTTCTATATTGTTGTGCCGTGAGAGTAGATGGAAGGGGCTTTAGGTAAAGGCCAGGAATTCCTGCACTATTTGGGTTGCATCTGTGAATGGAATTGAACATGCCTGTGGTCTATGACAAGAAACATCACTGGGAGCCCCTTATTAAAAAAATATTCTTAAATAGGATGTGGCGTAGCTGACGGCCAGCATTTATTGCTCAACTTTAACCAGCCTTGAGAAAGTCATGGTATGCTGCCTCTTTGAACCACTCCATTCCATGTGGTGTAGATATATCCAGTGTTGTTGAGAAGTCCAAGAATTTTGATCTTGAAACAGTGAAGGAAACAACAATATAGTCCCATGTCAGGATGGCGTGTGGTTTGGAGGGGAACTTACAGATGGTGATATCATTATATATCCACTGACTTGTCCTGCTAGCTGGTGGAGGTAGCTCGATGCTCCGCGGCATTTTGCAGGTGATACACACTGCTGCCACTATATATCAGTGGTGGAGTGAGTAACTGTTTAAGATGGTGATGAGGTGCCATTCAAATGTGCTGCATTGTCTTAGATGGTGTCTTGAGTTTTATTGGAGCTGCACTCATCCAGGCAAGCGGACAGCATTTCATCACACTCCTGGCTTGAACATTCTACATGCTGAACAGGGGATCAAAATGTGAGTTATTTACTGCCAAATTCCTAACCTTTGATCTACTCTTGTAGTCTCAGTATTTATGCGGCTCATCCAGCTGAGTTCTTGGTCAATAGTAACTCTGAGGATGTTGAGAGTGAGAGATTCAGTGATGGCAATGCCTTTGAATGTCAAGAAGAAATGCTTAGATTCTCACTTGTCTGAAACTTGTGGAGCATGAATGTTACCTTCCATAAGGTCGGGGCAGCATGATGGAAGTCATGCTGCTATTCCTAAAAGTCATATTAATCATTTAATAGGCCTACATTAGGCATAATGTGATGCTGAGGTTAAGAAAGTAGGCTAATTAACATAAATGAAATAATTAATTGAGCTGGGCTGGCTTCAAGTCAACTTTATTCAGGAGTCTTCAGTTTTTTTCACAGCCATCACTCAGGAATAGGTTCATTATATTATTCTTTTATTAAAAAGAAAATTCTCTAAGGAAATTGGAGCAGGAGTGCAAGCTGTTTGACATTTCCAAATATTCTGCCTCCCCCCGTATAGCCTGCTGAAACACCCCATGTTCAGGAATTACTTGAGATATACACACATCATAATTGTTTCAGCAAAATCTGCCCATTGTCACATTCAAAGGGGTTACTTTAACTCCAGATTTCTTTATCATTTTCTTGCAATATTGTTTTCTCTAAGATACACTTCTTAAAATCGTAGAATCCTATAGTGCAGAAGGAGGCCATTCAGTCCATCAATTCTGCACCAGCAACAATCCCACCTAGGCCCCGTCCCCATAACCTCATGCATTTACCCTAGCTAATCCCCCAGACACAATTTTCTTCCTTATAAAATGTGCACTTTTTACATTTGTCTGATTTAAACTAATTTCCTTCTGACCTCAAATTTCACATTTTGCAATCTACATTCTACACAGCATCTACAATTTGGGGAAAAAAATTGTTCAAACGAGATGACCACTTTTTACAAGAATTCTTTCCAATCCTCTTTTTTTCTCTCTCTCTCTAGCTTCCAGAAAGGTGTTTTTAACTTCTTAATTCACATACAGGCAAGTAAGGGGATTGCACATGCAAATATTTAGCACAGGTTTTTGATTTGGATAACTCCAATAAGATAGCCCTAGCCAAGGAGTCCCTTTCTGCTAATGCTCAGTGACCTCAACTGAGCATGAATTTTCTTCCGACGGACGGTTCAAAATTCTTGTGGTGGGCCAAAATCTTAACAAGTATTAATTCTGAGTGTCAGTATGTTCCAAGTGCATTCCTTAAAGATATTGCAATGTCGTTCACGACTCATTGCCTGTTTCCTGACATTACAACAGTGACCACACTTCAAAAAAAACATTTAATTGGCCGTTGAGTGCTTTGGGATAACATGAGCTCTTGAAATCACGATAGAAATACAACCTCTTTGTGTTATATTAACTGAAAGGTTGTCTGCTTTACTATTCTCAGTACATTATGCCAAGGAATTGCTATTTTATAGCTAAACATTATAAATTGTTAATCCTCTTTAGTCACTTACATAAAGCTGCAGTTAACTTCAAACTGTTGTATTCATATGTTCCCTATCATATGCCACCCAAAGAAGATGTCAACTATGGTTTAGTGAGTTGCGATCTCCCCTTTCAGTATCAACTTTGTGGGTCCAACATCCACTCTGTCATGGCAAAAATCTGGGCCTTTTTGCTCAGGTATCAGACTGCTTCTCCCTGTGCTAACTCAGTGTCTCCACCATCGTGAAAAATGGTGGACCAGCCTAGAAGTTCTAAATGCCATTCATAAACATGGCATTTTCTATTCATTTTCTGCTCACCTACTTCTGCTCCTACAGTTTATGGTCTTATTAAAAGAAATGATCTGGTCATTAGTACCTTACTGAAAAAGCAAGTGCAGAATTAATAAAATCCTTCCATACTTGCAAAAACTCCACTGAGTAAGACCTCCCACACAAAAGTACAAACATCTCCAGGTAGAAAACAAATATAGAACCATTCCCTTACAAAAATCAGTTCCTCACTAACCCCCAACTTCTCCCCAGCTGTTAGTCACAGCCTTCCTCATAGCATGATAGGTTTTTCACAAGTTAGAGTCAATGTGAATTGTTGGAGCAGGGCAGATGAAGTTTCGCTTGGCCACACTATCTACCCTTAAAAAAAAAAGTACCACCTCATAGGGAGTGCAAATAATCCACTTTTAGTTTTAAGATGTTTCCATTATGATGAACTTAAAAAAATCTTCCTAGCAAGTTGGGAATTACTGCCAAGGCTGGCATACGTTGCCCATTCCTAGGTGCCATTGAGAAGGTAGTGCTGAATAATCATCTTGAACCACTGCAGTCCAGGCATTAAAAGGTCCTCTTACAACAGGCATTCAGTTATATGGGGACTGGAGAAGCTAGTATTCTCCTTAGAAAAGAATGTGATCAGGCGTTCATAATCATGAGCGGTTTCGATAAAGTAAATGGAAGCTGTTCCCATTGGTAGAAGGTTTGAGAACCAAAGGGTTGTTTTTCAAACTGCACACTATGACCAACGGTGTGCCTCAGGGGTCAGTGCTGGGTCTACTGTTATTTGTTATTTATATTAATAATTTGGATGAGAATATAAAAGGCATAGTTAGTAAGTTTGCAGATGACACCAAGATTGGTAGCATAGTGGACAGTGAAGAAAGCTAGCTTCGATTGCAGCGGGATTTTGATCAATTGGGCCAGTGGGCTGACAAATAGCAGATGGAATTTAATTTAGACAAATGCGAGGTAATTCATTTTGGTAGATTGAACTAGGGCAGGATTTACTCAGTTAATGGTAGGGCATTGGGGAGAGTTAGAGAACAAAGAGATCTAGGGGTATACGTTCATAGCTCCTTGAAAGTCACAGGTGGACAGAGTGGTGAAGAAGGCATTTGGCATACTTGGTTTCATTGATCAGAATATTGGATACAAGAGTTGGGACGTTTTGTTGAAGTTGTACAAGACATTGGTAATGCCACACTTGGAATACAGTGTGCAGTTCTGGTCACTCTATTATAGAAAGGATAGTATATTCTATACTAGAAAGAGTATAGAAAAGATTTACTAGGATGTTATTGGGTCTTGATAGTTTGGGTTATAATGGGAGGCTGGATAGACTGGGACTTTTTTCTCTGGAGCGTAGGAGGCTGAGGGGTGATTTTATAGAGATCTATAAAATAATGAGGGGCACTGATCAGCTAGATAGTCAATGTCTTTTCCCAAAAGTAGCGGAGTCTAAAACTAGAGGGCATAGGTTTAAGGTGAGACGGGAGAGATACAAAAGTGTCAAAAGGGGCAATTTTTTTCACAAAATGTTTGGTGAATGTCCAGAATAAGATGTTAGAGATAGTAGTAGAGGCGGATATAATGTTGTCTTTTAAAGGGCATTTAGATAGTTCCATGGTTAAGATGGCTATATGAGCCAAATGTAGGCAATTGGGATTAGCTCAGGGGTTTTAAAAAAGGGTGGCGCGGACTAATTGGGCCGAAGGATCTTTTTCCATGCTGTAAACCTCTATGATGTAAGGTGATTGGCTAAAGAACCAAAGGCCACATGAATCTTAGAATGGTCACAGCACAGAAGATGGCCATTCGATTCATTGGGCAGGATTTTCCATGCTATTCTTCATGGTGCTGGAAGCAGCCCAATATTGGCTGGATTTTCTGGTACTGCCACCGTTAACGCCATTTCCCATTTTCCCCTCCTATGGTAGGAGGTCACTATCAGCAGGTCTGGAAAATCTTGCCAGCAGAAATGTCCAGAAAATTCCAGCCAACATTCAGAAAATTCCAAATTTGTGCCAACTCTTTGAAGAAGGAACTTACTTCACTCCGTCCCTCCACTTTTTCTCTTTTGATGAACGGTTTTGATAATCAATATCCCTATCAAGCTTCTCTGCTAAAAGTAGAATAATCCCAGTTTCTTCAAAAAATTGAAGCATTTCCTTAATGATGCTGTTTTAGTAAATCTTCTCTGCATTCTTTGCTGAAGTTTGGTGCACACAAATGGACATAATGTTCCAGTTAGGGTATACTCAATGGTAAAAGTTAAAAGATTAAATGAAAGAAGTGGCTATGATGACATTGCTGTGTTAAAACTTTCTACAATACTTATCATGGACCTTCTATTTCACTCTTCTCCCTCCCCTTTCTCCTGCCTCTACACTGGCTCAAAATGTGTCAGATCTTTAACTTTTTTTCTAGTTCTGAGGAGAGATTATTAAGATAAAATTGTAACTCTGTTTCTCTCTCCACAGATGCTGCCTGGCTGCTGAGTATTTTGGGATTATCATAGCAGAAGAACATGATGTTTTGGAGTTTTATGAGTTTTGGAGATGAACCAACAGGCCCCTTGTGGTTCTGATCTCTTAACACATTTAGTGGCTTTCAAACCAATATAGACTCCTTCGAGAGCAGATAATACTTCTTCAGAATTTAAAGCTCCGTAGAATCTCTTGCCAAACCCTAAAATACATGCCATGGTACTAATCCAGCCTTCCAAAGCAAACTATACAACTCTGACCACTTACACTCCACAGGTGACTCATAGATGCTCCCTATCCAACAAGAGCATATTGTTTACATAGCTTAAGACTAGGCTTGTAAATGGGCTCAATTTATGGGAAATAGGAGGTAGTTGAGTCAATAGCTCACTTAGTTTCCGAGTGACATGATATCATGCGTAGTGTATGTTTATTTTCCTAAGCTGATTTAGAACCTTTAAAGAATCTGTGTTATACATTATATTTTGGCAGTGGTTATTTTTGTTGCTGAATATTTGTACTTTGGGCAGCTCTGCTGTCATTTTAACTCAGCGTTACATGTCAACCTTCATCGCAGAACCATGTTTCCAGTCACATAGTTCTTGTCTTCCAGTTGTACTATTTTACACAGCCTGTATGGGTAGCACTTTCCAGAAACTACGAACAGTGAAACACTTCTCAACAAGTGACTAAAAAGCAGTTCCCACCGGAAGAAAATAACATACAAAGATTAGAGAATCCTGAAAAGTTTGTAGCAGAGAAAGAGGCCACATGCCTATCCTGTCTGTGTCAACTGAAAAAGGAACCACCCAGCCTAATCCCACCTTTGATCTATAACCCTGAAGATTACGCAGTCAGGTGCATATCAAGACACTTCTTAACTGAGTTGAGGGTTTCCACTTCTGCTAACTTTCTGGCAATGAATTTCAGAGCCCCAACACACTCTGGGTGAAACATTTTGCCTCATCTCCCCTCTAATTCTTGTGCCAATCAATTTAAACCGTGCCCCCAGGCATTGACTTCTTAGCTAAAGTAAATAAGACCTTCCCATCCACTCTATCCGAACTCCTCACAATTTTGCAGATCTTAACCAAATCTCCTCTCAACCTCCTCTATTCCAAGGAGAATAACGCTACCTTATCAAAATTTTCCTCATAGCTGCAATTTTCCAGTCCTGGCAACATCCTCACAAATCTCTCTGTGTCCTTTCTATCGCAATTACATCCTTTCTGCAATGAGGTGATTAGAATGGTACACAGTCCTCAAGTTGTTGGCTAACTAATGTTTTATATGGTTTCAGCATAACCTCCCTGCTGTTATATTCTATACCTCAACTGATAAATGAAATGTTTTATAGTTGTAATAAGTTGGAGCTTGAATGAGCCAGTCCTCTTGCAAATGAAGAGTTTATAGAATCATACAGTGCAGATGGTCATTCGGCTCATCACATTCCTGAGTAGGCTAGCAGAGCATGAATATTCCTATTTTTCAGAGGCTAATAGGTACATTCATCAGTTTAGCTGGGCGTTGCCCTGCATCAGTTTAGCTGGGTGTTAAGGGAACCATTCCAACATCTCCAACAGAATGTCATGTATAAAAATAACTGCAGCTACATAATGTACAGCTACCAGTCAGGCACAGTTGATATCCTGTCTGAGAAGCAACAATGAACTATAATGGATTGAATCCCATTGCCTCCAAATCCCAAGTGGCCTTTGCGAAACAGGAAATTTATTTTAATTCATCCATATGACATGGGCGTCACTGGCTGGCCAGCATTTATTGCCCTCGCTAATTGCCTGGGGACTGTTGAGAATCAACCAAGTTGCAGTGGATCTGGAATCATATGCAGGTAAAGATGGCAGATTTCTTTCCCTAAAGAACATTAGTGAACCCGATGGGTTTTTCTGACAATCAACAAAGGTTTCATGATCATCTGTGGATTCTTAATTCCAAATTTTTTTTATTGAATTCAAATTCCCATCACCTGCCATGGTAAGATTCAAATCTGGGTCCCCAGAACATTAGGTTTGTTTCTGAATTAATAGTCTAGCAATAATACCACTAGGCCATTGACTCCTTAGATAAGAAGGCTGTGATAGCTGACTTATACTCCAGCTAAATTCATCTTGGGCCAGGTCCAACCCCTTCACGTGACACTCAGAAACTCAAAAGGCAATTTTCCTCCAGGTACCAATGGTAATCATGCTTCACCCATGTTGCAACCAAAACAGAAAGTTCTGGAAAGTGCAGGCAGTTGTCCATCAACATCTAAAAATACTTATTGTATGAGTGGAGCAAAAGGACACACAAAACTCTTTTCCGGTAGTGACAGTTTATCTTTACATAACATCTCGAACAAATAAAATGTTCCATGGTGCTTTACAGGAGAAATATAAAAAATATTTATCATAATCAAAGGAAATTGGATTACATGGTGCTTGCATTAAGTTTACCTTTCTCTGCATCCTAGCTATGATTGTAGAACATTTTGCATGCTTATGCTTCCTTCTCTATGAACGGTATGCTGTGTCTGCATAGCGTGCAAGAAACAATACTTTTCACTATCTGTTAAATCTGTTAATCTGTGACAATAATAAATCAAATCAAAATCAAATCAAATCAATTTTTTTTTCACTCCAGCAGGCTTCCTCCACACCCGAATAAAATCCCCCATCCACCCCATCATCAATGCGACAGATTCTTGCCTAGTTTATGATTATTCATCTTAACCTCAAGAACTCAATCCTGAGGCTGGAGTTTTCTGGCTGTTCACACGGGCAGGACTCTCACTCAGAGAATTGTGGAAAACAGGAATGCATTGCCTGGGAAGGTAGTCAAGGTTGGAAATCTTACAAATTTTAAAAAACATTTGGATGAGCACTTGAAACATCAGAACATTCAAGGATATGGGGCAAGTGCAAGACAATTGGATTAGCGCAATATTTGTGATAGATATTGTCGGTGCAAATTCGAGGGGTCACAGGGTCTTTTCTGCATTGTGTGACTCTATGACTCTTGGTACATAACTCTATGACTCAACAACATCTCATAGACAAAGTATTTAGGCTAAAGTTCCACAGGAGAAATAAACAGAACTTAAGCAAACAAACAAGTTTGTTCTTAAATTTTGTACTTGTTCTTAAATTGTCAATATTATTTATCCCTTTGACTCCCATTATTCTCATACCCTCAATGTTACCAGTCACTGTGAGCTGAAATGTACGGTCTGAAGACAGATATACCCCTAAACCGAATGCACTTAAAATAGTGCGAAATTATGTTGGCATGTAATCTCGATATCAATGCACACATGTAACACTAAGGTCAATGGGTGCATGAGGGACCTGGAGTCAATTCCACCAACAATAAAAAGGCCAATTAAGCACAGGAAAATGTCATTTACTGAGATTTTACTTTGCCCGCATGATTTTGTGCTCTTCACACGGCTGAAATGGGCAGATGGGCAACACATTTTTATCAAATTTCCATCCAAGGGCAAGAAAAAGGCTCCAAAGCGAGCACACTTTCAATTTATTTGCTAGTTTGCTGCTGTCATAGCTCGGCATTTTGCCAGATTTCCTTTCAATTGATTTGCTTTTTAAGCCTACCTGGATATATTTAGGGATCTCATCTTCTCTGGAAACATTGTCTAAGGATTGAGCACAGAAATCATAGAACCCTACTGTGCAGAAAGAGGTCCTTTGGCCTAAGGAATCTGCACTGAACACAATCCCACACTGGCCCTACCCCCATATCCCTACATATTATACCCACTAATCCCTCTAACCTACACATCCCTGGATACTAAGGAGTAATTTCTTAGCATGGCCAATCAACCTAACCCGCACATCTTTGTTGTGGGAGGAAACCAGAGTACCCAGAGGAAACCCACGCAGACAAGGGGAGAATGTGCAAACTCCACACACTCGGTGGCCCAAGCTGGGAATTGAACCCAGGACCCTGGAGCTGTGAAGCTGCAGTGCTAACCACTGTGCTACCATGCCGTCCCTTTTATTGCAAGGCACATATCCTTGTGCATCTCATCTAATGGGGAGAATGTACTCAGCTGGTGGGATCTCCTCTGGAATGGAAGAGAGAAACAGGAGGGGACAGAGAAGACCAGTTGAGCACACAAAGCATCCCAGGGTGAGAACTTTGGGAGGAGAGGTATAGGCTCAGTTGGTGCAGGACCAGCAGCGAAGTCAGGGCAGTAGGGCCTGAAGAGCACATGGAGTCTCCAGGCAGTATTCCAACTCCCTCAACATACGTGAAGCCCAATGGTGAAGGGGACTCAATGGGGATACAGTAATATAAATGCCAGATAATTGGGCTAGACATAACCTGCAATGTGTGGATGGACACTCCATACCAGTGACTTTGAAGGTCACAGTAACCCTCAACTTCTATTCCACTTGTTCTCTTCAGGGATCAGTGGAGGATTTGTGAGTCCCAGTCAGCTGCAGATAGTTGCATCAAGCTTGTAAGTGACACTCTCTTCAGATGTGACCTTATTTTATCCATTACTGAACAAATGAGGCCAGTCAGTTGAGAGAACCGAAGACTCTGTGGTGATAGCTGTGTTCCCCTGCATCCAGGGTGCCAAAGATTGTTCTTAAATGTCCATCAAGTTTCCAGCAAGTGACTTCCATTAGAAATTAGAAACTGTACAGTGCAAAAGGAGGCCATTTGGCCCATCAAGTTTGCACCAACCCAGGCCTTATCCCTATAATACATTTACCCAATTAACCCCTCTAATCTACACATTCCAGGACACTTAGGATCAATTTAGCATGGCCAATCAACTAAACCTGCACATCTTTGGATTTTGGGAGGAAACTGCTGCACCCAGAGGAAACACACACAGACAGTGACCCAAGCCGGGAATCAAACCCAGGTTCCTGGAGCTGTGAGGTAGCAGTGCTAACCATTGTGCCACCATGCCATCCCAATGTCAACTGAATGAACTTTATCTGCTTGATGAATGTACAAACCAGCAATGATGTGGAATGAAGCAATGAAGCAGAACTCCCACCCAGCGTGTTCTGAAAGTTTGGGATGTTTGCTATAAATAAACCTGTTGTGTTGTGAGATTTCTTTCTGTCAAACCAGCAATGATCAGACAACAATCTACAAGTCTGTGCCCATTATCCTGGCAACTGATTTTGCAACACTCACATGGTGCCAAGGCTGTTTGTGCTTCCTGCATGATTGAATGAATGATTCTTGGGTGACGAGACCTATGACTTCACACTAATAGCCAAGAAGAGAAACAGAGTGAGGCACTACAGTAGTCATACCTCCATTAGAGCAGTGATGGAGATAGACATTGTGCTACTCAAGATGCACTTTGGATGCCTGTACCGACTGGGGAGCCTTGCAATATTTTCCAGAGAGCATCTGGCTTTTCGTCATTGCAAACTGCACTCCGTACAATCTGGCTTTGCTGTGGAGGGTTCTATTAAAAGATGAGAATAGCAAGGCATTGCACCGGCCATGAAGGATGACTCCATTAAAGGGTCTGATGAGGACCCTGGAGAGGCACGGTGTGAAGATGTGGAGGCTCATAAGAACATAAGAAATAGGAGCAAGAGTAGGCCACACAGCCCCTTGAGCCTGCCCCGCCATTCAATAAGATCATGGCTGATCTGTAGTGGTTCAGTATCACTTTCTTGCTTTCTCCCCATAACCCTGAATTCCCTTGTCAATCAAAATCCTATCCACTCTTGACGTGGCTGGTGAGAGGAACCTTCAGGAAGGCAGAGACAGTAGAGATGTCTTGATCTCACCATCCTTCAGCTAGGTCGCCAAAGCATCGATGCTAGCACTGAAGTTGGTCTAGGATATCAGAACTGTTTATAAGGGAGACAAAGTCCATTTGCAGACTATGCAATACAGCCATAAGCCTTTGATGCATCCATTGCCTATTGCAACCATTAAGCCAACTCAGTGCATTCAAGCCAAGTCAATGTTTATATCATTTTCAATGCACCAAGGAAAATTACATTCTGATCACACCATTGCAGAAACTTCACAATATTGAATGTAAATAATGTCACCCATGACAAGACCTTGCTGTGCTCAAGGTGTTTTCGATTTCTGTTTGTGGTTGCTCCATCTTGAGTAGGGAAGGGGTATGTCCAGCACCATGGTTGGGCGCTCATTAGTCATTGCAGTATTGTAAGTTGCAGCAGTCCCTGGGAGAGGACGGAGGAACTGGTGTCCTCATCCAGAGCAGCCAAAGACAAGCCCATAGAGAGGCAGCTCATCTACCGGCATGAGGTGTGTTTAGACCTCTCTGCTCACTACTGATATATTGACATCTAGCTGACAAACTCGAAGCTTCATCAATTTCCCACACTGACAGTGGTCTCCAGAGTTCAGTGACAGTGTGTGGGGTTATAGGCCCAAGCACAAACTAGGATTGATTTTGAGCTTTTTGGGGGAAAACTCTGCCCAACATCTTTCTTCAAAATATTCAATATTCCATACAAACTTCAACTATATATCATAGAGTCATAGAGGTTTACAGCATAGAAACAGGCCCTTCAGCCCAACTTGTCCATGCCGCCTTTTTTTTAAAATCCCTAAGCTAACCCAATTGCCTGCATTTGGCCTCTATTTTACTCATCTATACTCATTTTATCGATGTAACTGTCTAAATGTTTTTTAAAAGACAAAATTGTACCTGCCTCTACTACTGCCTCTGGCAGCTTGTTCCAGGCACTCAGCACCCTTTGTGTGAAAAAATTGCCCCTCTGAGACACTTTTGTATCTCTCCCGTCTCACCTTAAACCTATGCCCTCTAGTTTTAGATGCCCCGACCTTTGGGAAAAGATGTTGACGATCTAGCTGATCTATGCCCCTCACTATTTTATAGACCTCCATAACTTCACCTTGTGCATTCCCTCAGTATTGCAAGGGCCTCATCTGCTACTCTTGCATTCTGTTACCACTGTGTTCGCAGCATGGCTTATGGAATTGCTGATTTTCACTAGGGCAGACTTCAGATGGTCTTGCAAGACAACATAGGCCTTAAGTGCCTGGCTTTTGAACTGTGCCACCTTGGCATGAGTGACAGTAAACTGATTTGGTTGGCTGACAGGCAATAGCAAGGACATCGATATAGTGGCAGTGATAGGAACAGAAACACTACTAACCTGAGAGAGGACAGTAAGCTCACACCCCACAGAGTGACTGTCATTCAGAGTGAGATCCCAGCAAAGTGAATAACATGACAGAGTGCAGGGAACCCCTTTAAACACTGATTTCCACAGTCATCATGAAGCATTCTAAGCCTGCCTGGTACCCAGATGAAATGACCTCAGTTTGAACATCCACTGTGCTCCTCAAATGTTGGGCAGCTTCTGCTGCAATAGCAGATGAGGCATCAGCCATTTTACATTGCATTACGGATGTGTTGCAAATGCAGTAAAAGAGTTAACCACCACTGGAAAGGTGGGGCTCATGATCTGCATAAATACCGATACCAGGCAGGAATACTTCATAATGAAAAGAGGCTTTCTACGAAAGCCTGCTAAAGCAGCACACGTTTCTGTTTGCCTTTTCCAAATGTTGCCTCAACATAGTCCTCTTCAACAGCTTTGCCACCCATGCTATCCTTTCTGCCTGCCCTGTTTGCAACTTCCATGGGTCAGGTGACCCACCACATAACACTCTGTACTCTCCTCTATAATATGCACAATACCAGTAACTGAGCCTGTGGCTGCAAATGTCAGATCATATGAGGTGTTTCTGCTTCATCAGTTTTGTGCTTCTCTAGAACTTTGGTCTCCTACATACTGCTAGCCATATAGCAGTCTTGGATATCTGAAAGTATACAGACAGAAGGTTTCAGAGGAAAGGAATAATATCAGGAGATGCATATTACACCATCTGCAGCTTGTAAATCAGAAAATATTTTGGGACTATGCCTTCAAAGTGTATTCCAAGAGACTAGAAATTAGCCAGTAATTGCATGAATGCTGAGATCCTATCAGAGTCCTTATTTCAGGTATTGTCTGAATTAGGCAAATTTAGTAATCAGACAGTAACATTTGAAGGAGATTTCTCTATCCATAGTGATGGTAACGGCACAAGTTAGCAAAGGTGGCTGGTACAGTAGTTATGTTTCACTAGACATTCCTGGAATATAGACAGTTTGAACTATTAAACCACAGAAGTTTATAGCACAGAAGGGGGATATTTTGTTCTTTGTTAGAAGAAAGCAAAAATAATTCTACTGTTCTACGTATTCCCCGAGGCCATGTACCTTCCTCTGCTCTAAGTACTTATCCAAGTTTCCTTTAAAAGACACAAGTATTTGGCTCAATTGTTCCCTGTGTAAAACATTCCATGTTCCAATGACCCTGTCCAAACCTCATTCACTTATGACCAATTTTAATCTGCTGACTCTTCATCACTGAATCACCAACTAGACTAAACCCTCTTCCCTCTTCATGCTCTATTCACTATTTTCAAAAACATAATTAAAATTTGCCATTCCTGCTGCAGTGAAAATAGTCTCTTTAAATTAATTATAGACTTAATTTTGATGTATAAAACTGTGTGGGCCTTAGTTAGATTTGAGGTGGTATGGTGGCACAGTGGTTAGCACTGCTGCCTCACAGCGCCAGGGACCCGGGTTCGATTCCAGCCTCAGGTGACTACCTGTGTGGAGATTGCTTGTTCTCCCCATGTCTGCGTGGGTTTCCTCCAGTGCTCTGGTTTCCTCTCACAGTCCAAAGTGGATTGGCCATGCTAAATTGGCTCTTAGTGTCCTAAGGCTAGGTGGATTGGCCATGCTAAATTGGCTCTTAGTGTCCTAAGATATGTAAGCTTTGTGGATTAGCAGGGTAATTACTTGGGATTACATGGAACAGGTTTGGGTAGGATTTCCCCTTAGTGTCAGGGGGATAACGTGGAGTTACGAGGCTAATACCTAGGTGGGATTGTTATCAGTGTAGACTTGATGAGCCAAATGGTCTCCTTTTGCACTGTATGGATTCTATGAGAAGGGCCTATTCTGTTCGCAAAGTGGTCAATAACAAGAGATGTAGACTTAAAATAATTGGTGGTATTAGAGAGGAGCTGAGAAGTAGAATTTTCATCTGGAGAGTGGTAAGGGCCTGCGACTCACTCCCAGAAAAAAAATGTTGGAGACAGAAACCTTAATTACAGTGAAAAAACATCTGGTGTGCACTTGAAATATCAGGGCTATGGACAAAGAACTCAAAAAAGGACTCGGACATGACGGGTTAAATAGCCTCCTTTGTGCCATATTTTTTTTCATGTTACTGTGCAAACTATGGATGTAAGTAAGTTCATCCATGTTTCTTCCCTTAACATCAATCATGATCATCAGGTAAAACTTGCAACCTGTAGACTCTCCAATGGATAGAGCAATGCCTGTGGCATGTGAATGGCTTATCTCCAAAACTATTCTTTTTGACATTCCTGAGAAGACCATGAGAAGATCTATTCATGGCTTATGGAAGTCCTGGACAGTCAGTGATGCAATGGGCTGAGCAAAATAACTGTAGATATAACCTCTAAAGAAGCAGGGAGTTTAACGGGATCTGGTGGAGAGAGTTAATCTGTGGAGTAACTCTCCAGGGCATTAGTGGAGTAGATTCTATCAGCAAACGCAAGAAATACCTGGGGAAGAATCTAGAAGAGTGATACTAGCGTGATCACAGAATATGTTGGCGGGGGAGGGGATGGGCTAGGGAGGGCAATTCTCTCAAAACTGGAGGTTTTCAGGTATATTAGTGGGCTGGTACTCTGTGCATCACAAAGTGCTGTGCAGTGATTCACGCCTAATCTTTCTCAAGAGGTCAGCATCAGCATTCTGAACGGGCCACTACCCATGCACCAATCTGTCAGTAGAGATGTCAGCATCTGCAAACTGGTATCTCCATCACTGGCTTCCCAACGTCATCTGAGACCTCCCCTCTCCGATGGCCGGACTCCATGACCTCCCACTCTCTGTTCACTGGTCTAAATGAATCCCTACTTCCCAATCAGCAGTTTCAGTTTCCATGACCCCTCATGATCACCAACTTCCATGGTCCCCCACAACTGCTGGCCTTTGTGATCCCCAATATCGACCACCTGTCCCCCCATGGCCACCCCTATTCTTCTTCCCTCCCAAGCCCAGTGATCCCTCACGCAAAGTGTGCAGTGGGTCCCCCTACTACCACTTATTAGCCCTGGCTCCCCAGTAGGCCCCATTCCTCGGGGCCGTGTCCCCTTGGCACTGCTTGATGTCCCGTGGGAAGTGCCATGATGCCCAGTGGGCAGTGCCACTGTGCCCAATGGGCATTGCCAGGCTGGTAATGCAAGGCTGGCACTACCCCAGGGGCAAACCCCACCCTCGACCTCCCAGGAGGGGCTTCAATGACCTGTTCTGTCGATGGGGTCTGTATGTGATTCCTACTAATTGGAACTTCTCCTGGCGAGGTGCAGGAGGTAGGAAACATTAGCAAGCTCAGATAATATCATCCCAGCCTTAGTAATGATATGGAAATGATGATTTCCAAATTGTAATCAGCGTCGTGCTGATTTCTGGCATGAGGCTCAGTTTGTTTAAAAAAGTGCTTGAGAAAATTGTGAAGGGCTGGCTGCTGGTCATGAATCTCACCACAGGCACCCTGCTGATATTTCCCAGCTGGGTTATATAGGAATGGAGCTGTCTGCTGTAACATGAAAACTGATTGTATACATTTCTTTTCCTTCACGACTTTGGGTGCTGTACAGTCTGTGGAATTTTGGAAACTCTTATAACTTATGGTGTCATCTTGAAGCCATCTTGCACCATTAAGTGCTTGATGAGACAAATTTGAGCCAAAGAGAACTTTTTGATTTCCTTAGATAATTTGTTAAATATCAACAGTTTAGATTCAGCTTTATGTGGGCATCTTCACACTTCTACTTTGACCTTCATTTTCTGTGCCTTACTGACACCAATCAATAACATCACATATTATCTAGTTATCTTCTTACTGTTTGTGGAACTTCGCACAACTTGGCTGGTCTGTTTTTCTCTATTATAAGAGTGACAACACTTCAAAAGCAATTCATTGTCTATAATATTCTTTGGATCATCATGAAATTGTAAGTTTTTTTTACACAAAGGGTGAAACACCAGGTAGGAGCTAATAGAAATAAAAAATTAATGCAGCAGCTTGGGAGAATCACAGCTACTTACTTCCCTGTTGCCATCAGACTTTTGAATGGACTTACCATTCTGATATTTCTCTACACTCTAGCTATGACTGTAGCAGTGTATTCTGCACCCTCTCCTTTCCTTCTCCCCTATGCACTTTATGAGCAATATGCTTTGTCTGTATAGCGCACAAGAAATAATACTTTTCACTGTATACCAATACATACGACAATACATCAAATCAGACCAAACTAAATTATTGAATACTATTTGATGTTGATCCACTTGAGGTAAACAAAAGATTTTATCAAAGAGATTTAATAAACAAGTTAACTGAGGAGAGGTTGATTCAGAGAGGGAGTTTAGGGATTAGTTGATAGAGACACCACTGTCAGTAGTGCAGCAGTTAAATTTGGGATGTGCAAGGAGCCAGAATTGAAGGAAAACAATATTCTTGAAGCCCACAAGGCTGGGAAAGGTTACAGATATTGGCAGGGGAGAGCCATATAGGGATCTGAAAACAATGATTGATACGTTTCTGGATTGAGAGTCAATCTGTCAGTGAGCATTGGGAGGTTAGGAATTAGAGTTTTATGTGAGGTCAAGCTCACAATCCATAAAATGTTCACAAAAGTCTGATACGTTATTGCCCATGATTCTCCAACCTTATCCATAGCTAGGATTCTCTGGTCCCACTGTGTGAATGGAGGCTAAGCACCAAATTCTCCATTCTCGTTAGCAGCAGTGGCGGGCATACAACATCAATTCATAAAATCGTAGCAACCTACAATGCAGAAAGAGGCCTTTTGGCCCATCAAGTCTGCACTGACAATCCACCCAGGCCCCAGCCCCATATCTCTACATGTTTACTCGCTAATCCCTCTAACCTACACATCTCAGAACCAATCAACCTAACCCCCAAACCTTTGGACTGTGGGAGGAAATCAGAGTATCCAGAGGAAACCCACACAGATATGAGGAGAATGTGCAAACTCCAACAGACAGTGACCCGAGCTGCGAATCAAACTCAGGTCACTGGAGGTGTAAAGCAGCAGTGCTAACCATTGTGCCACCATGTCACTCGGTATTAATTCCAGCCATTAGCACATCTTGAAAACTCTCAAGCTTGTTGAGAATCTCTCCTTTGGCTGTAGAGACAAACAGATGTCTGAAATTCTTTTGATAAGATCTTGTGTCTAGAATTATCCCAACAGGAATTAGTGTAATGCTGTTTTTAATAATCAACCCTAATTATTCTCCAAGAACAAGCTTTGCTCCAGATGTCATTCACCAAGATCTTGGTAGAAATGTCTATCTAGTTTTGTGATTCAAGATTACATTTTTAAGCTTTTATTTACTGGCAACAGTCTTGTGTTACGCAGATACTGGAATACAAGTGGCAGACTGGCAAACACAACTGATGCACAATAAATGACTTCATTCCTAATCAGCAGAACTATTTGTATTCTGATATTGACTTAGCACCAGTAACCCTTTAAAACTTAGAATGAATTTCTCAAACAATAAACTATATGGCACATAAAAAGTGATAATTCATTCCAATCTCAAACATTTTTCTCCTCCAGTTTTCTCCTCATATCCTCAAGCTTATTCTAGAGTGCTGTTTTGCCAAAGTAACCATTTCTACATCGGAGCCCGTTTGACCAAGAGATGGAATGTAACACAGGAGGACCTGATTCTCTCTTCAACTGAGATCCTGCAGGAGATATGTGTGACAGCAATTGAGACAGATTTCTCTCTATTCCAAATTGTAGCACCTCAACTGAATATCTGTTTACCGGTACAGCACTGACCCAAGATTGTATTTCAGACTTTGCTGTGAATGAGGTGTAAATTAGATGACTAATTTAACAATTTGAGCCAGTGGGGGAAGGGCATTCTATTCATACCAAATCGGAATAAAAAGGCATGCTTATAGGCAATATTAATGTTTCCAGTATAGTTACATTCCAAGGGAAGATACAAGGGTTTGGAAGTATAAAATTCTAGCCCTGGCTTTAAACCATGCATCCTTCCAAGTTACTATGAGTGTGAGATTGTGGAACTTACTCTCACATGTACTGAGATATGTGAATGCAGCTTGAAGGGAATAGGCAACTTTTAACCTACAGTTCCCTAAACTCTCCATCACTGTGAATTTCCTTTGCTTCATGTCTGGGTCTTTTGTATGCTTATTAGGCTGCCAGCTGGAAAGCCAACAACAGCACTGCCATGCTGCTTATAAGGAAACCAGTAAATAAAGAGCCACTCAGTCACTTAGCTGGACTGTGATGGGCCTTCCCCAGAGCCAAAGACCCTGAGAAAAAGTCCAGTCAATCAGAGGAAAGGAAGGCCATGGCTGCTACCAGCAGGGCATCCACTGAGTCCCAAGATTACCACTGGATTCCAGGCAGCATGAGTAAAGGAGGGGGTGAAATGGGTTCAAAGGAGTTGGAGGGTGGGGCATGGGGGAGCAGCAATAGTCAGCAGCAAGGTCATGGGGGTGGTTTTCAGTCAGCCACTCCATGCTGACACTGGGAACCTTGATCCGATACTGAATACCTTTGAACAAGGACCCCTCCTCAATCCAACCTGCCCCCATCCTCCACCCAATTTCTGGGCTTACACAAACAACTTTGCACAGATTTACTTTATGTTCCCTATATGGTAAACCCATCTGCTGCTCAGTGAATACAAGCAAAGGTGAAATATAGCTCTTAATTGGCATTAATTATCCACATAAGAAGGGCCTCAGTGGTGGGGAGGCCATCCACAGGCCCTCAATACTGCAATAAAGTGCAAAAAAGATTTTCTAGGATGCTACCGGGACTTGATGGTTTGGGTTATAAGGAGAGGCTGGACAGACTGGGACTTTTTTCTCTGGAGTGTAGGAGGCTGAGGGGTGATCTTGTAGAGATCTATAAAATAATGAGGAGCACCGATCAGCTAGATAGTCAATATCTTTTCCGGAAGATAGGGGAGTCTAAAACTAGAGGGCATAGGTTTAAGGAGAGAGGAGAGAGATACAAAAGTGTCCAGAGGGACAGTTTTTTCACACAGAGGGTGGTGAGTGTCTGGAAAAAGTTGCCATAGGTAGCAATAGAGACGGTACAATTTTGTCTTTTAAAAAGCATTTAGATAGTTTCATGGGTACGATGAGTATAGTGGGATATGGGCCAAATGTGGGTAATTGGGATTTTTTTTAAAAAAGGGCAGCTTGGAAAAGTTGGGTCAAAGAGTCTGTTTCCATGCTGTAAACCTCTATGACTCTGGAAAGTTGAGGTTCACATTCAAGTCCATGGCATGGGATTTTAAAGCAACAACTATTAAATTCAGAAGCAAGACTGCCATTGAGCAAGACAGACAGCTCTCCAAAAGATCCATATTTATTTTAGTAATAAAATAAAACATTAAATTGCAGAACATTATCTGTGGAATGTAATCTCTCACTTCCAACCAAGGAATGCGTGGATTGTATTTGCACAAAAAAAAAGGAAAATTTCAACATTCCACAAACGCCGCAGAAGTCTCAGCAGAAGCCTCAGTAACTGGATTGGGAAATAGGGGAAAAAAGTGGAGGATCACAAAGGAAGATCAGGTGCATATTACAAAAACCTCAAAGATGCTAATTAACAGGAAGGAAATTTACAACAAAACGTTACATTTTGTCTCTCTTCAGAAGAGACCCTGAGTTCCAAGTCTGCTGGATTTGAAAGACGTTACAAATTTTGAAATCATTTCATATGTGAGTATGAGCTTTTCTGTTTCATGTGTGCTGTCTAGATAAACACAATGCAGCCTTGGCACGTCTCAACTGAAACATAAAGGAATATCCCATTTTAATTGCAACTCAAATTACCCCTATTAATAGGGCTTATCTGCCAAGGAAGCCAACTCCAGTCTTTTCCAAAATCTCTAGGGTCACAAATTTCAAATGACATAGTCCAAAAAGGAATATGTTTTCCTATAGGTCCTTTAATATCTATGTTGTGACTGCTGTATAGTCCATTTTAACCCTTGTACAATGGACAGCAAATTGTGAGTGGACTTCTTGTTAGCACAAGCAATATTTATTTAAAATACACAATCAATAATCACCCACCCAACCAATAATAAGTTACCTTACAGAAAATACTTAAGTTCAAGTCCAATATGAGACCCTGACTTAACTTTGCGTGACTGCCAAGTACCCAAACAGATATTGGCCTTTATCTGTGCACCGGTCTCGGTCGTCCTCTGTATAGTCTGATCCTTTGGTCTGGTCTGACACAGTGGGTCTGGTCTTTCTTCTTGGGTGTAGTGACTCTCCTCGCGTTGGTCGTTTCTGGCAATGGTCACCATTGTTGTAGCTTGTTTGTGGGGTCAGAGAGAGAGAGAGAGATAGAAAGCTCATTCTGTTGTGCAGCATCTCTTATCTCTCCATGGTTTCATGTCTCCTACCTAATCGATAAGAGTCCATTCAGGTGCTGCCACACATTGATCTCTGAGTGTGTATCTAACAAAGTAAAAAGTCTCACAATACCAGATTAAAGTCCAACAGGTTTATTTGGTAGCAAACACCACTAGCTTTTGGAGCACTGCTCCTTCGCCAAGAGGTATGGGAGTTCTGTTCACAAACAGGGTATATTTGGCTATCGGTCATGTCTGTAGGTGTTGGAGGCACTTAAGTCACATACCTCCCTCTCAAATAAGGGGTTAAAGCTTCCCTTTGTCTAATGAACAAGTCTGTTTGACCAGAGTGTGTCCATTATCTTTGGGATGACCTATTTCCTGTAGATTCAGTCATCTGGGTTGCAGTCTGTTCATGTCTGTCTTTTAGACCATAGCTTGCTGTTTTAGTTCTTGCCCAATTCTCCCAGAGTGCTTTACAAATCGCATTTTAGGTGGCCCATTTGGCCACATCCAGAATGCCCTAAGATGCTTCACTGTGTGAAGAAATAATTACAAGCAGTGTACAAAAGGAAATGCATTGCTTGTTTGATAGCTTATTCTTAGATCTATTTTGTCAATGGCTCAATATTCATTTAAACAAGTTAAAAAGATATCAAGTGCTTCTATTTTCTGGAGTTTAAATTTTAACGGCCTGGTTGATTGACAATTCTATAAGGCTGTAGTAACAACAGTATCTCTTTTAGAGAAAATTATGAATAGTTTTTTTTAAGTTTTCCACTTAGTAGAATTGTCACTACAGAGTTAATTGGTCCCGTACAGACTGTGTGCTGGGTAAATGGACATGGAAGTACTATGGGTTGAAATAGAGAGCATTTAGAGCCACTGGGGGTGCGTAGAAGGGTATGGGTTAACATGAAGCATATGTGGCCTTTGGGGGCGGGTGCATGGGTTGGCATAGGAGGTTATGGGTAAAATCTTTTGAAGTTACCTTTCAACAGATGCCCACATCCAGACAAATTCATAACTCTTTCAAAGGGCTATGATCCATGTATCATCCAGAAACCAGCTGAACACCACAAAATTGTTGTGGGGCAAGGAGATGCCTGCCACCACAACCGAACTAGCCAGTTCAAAATGCAGGGAAACTACAGTATTTTCTCACACTGGGCTCACCAGGAATGGGGGGAGGGGGGTCAGAATCAACTTATATGGCCTAAGGCGATACAAAATACAGCATGCAACTGAGCCACATGACGAAGAAGGTCAGATGACCTAAGCTTGATCAAGGAAGTAAATTTAAAGAGTGCCTTCATAGAGTCTCTACAGTGCCAAAATAGGCCATTTGGCCCATTTAATCTGTGCCAACCACATCCCAAGCAGGCCCTATTTCCATAGCCCCATGTCTTTACCCTGTAATCTCTGTGACACTTAAGAGGCAATTTAGCATGGGCAATCCACCTAAGCCAACATCTTTGGACTATGGTAAGAAACTGAAGCATCCAGAGAAAACTCACGCAGACAACATGCAGACCCCACACAGTCAAGCTGGGAATTGAACCTGGGTCCACGGCACTGTGAGGCAGTAGTGCTAGCTACTGTGCCACCCTACCTTAAAAGGGAAAAGTAAGCTAGAGAGATGGAGAGGTTTAGGAAGAAAATTTCAGAGCATGAGGCTCAGCTACTAAAGAATGGCTGCCAATGCTGGAGCAGTTAAAACTGGGGATGCACAAGAGGCCAGATTTTGAGAGTGCTGATGTCTCAGACGGTTGTGGGACTGGAGGAGATAACTAAGACAGGCAGTAATGAGATGTTGGAGAGATTTGAAAACAAGGATAAGAATTTTAAAAGCAAGTTCAATGTTATCATGTAAGGTTATTCATATCACGTGACACAATTTGATCGATCACTTAAGTCTAATGAAGTTCTTCTTAGACCACCTTCATTCATTCAACATCCTTCACCTCTTCTGCCTGTTTAGTAATCTATCTGTTTGTTTATGCATAAACTCTGTAAGTACTCTTCACTAGATGGCAGTGTTTTCACATTTGGAATTGCTAACTGATGCTTAGAGTTTTATTTGTATGAAAAACTTGTGATTGAGTAACAAAATTCATTGATTCCATCCAGGAATCTAAAGCTCGAACAATTAACCCCATGAAGAGCCTCCCCACAACATCTGCACTCCCAGTCTTATTTATTTTCCAATTGGAACACTTTGTTTGCCGTCGTGTCTGCTCGTTGGAGGTAGCATATTGTTGTTGCCAGGTTAATCTCTGAAGTAATTTTCCATGTTAAAAAAGGAAGAGAAATCTGGGATGTGAAATGCACTGCCTATTGTGATACTGGAGTCTGCCACTTTAGGAACTTTCAAGCAATTATTGGATAGGCACACACCAGAATGATAGGGAGTGGGATAGCTTGATCTTGGGTTCCGACATAGCTCAGCACAATATCGAGGGCTGAAGGGCCTGTACTGTGCTGTACTGTTCCATATTCAATCTTCATGTAAAATTCTATCATAATATGGTCACTCTTCCCTAAAGCTGCCTTTACAATGAGGATATTAATTAACCCTTTCTCATTACACAATATTAGATCTAAAATAGTCCATTCTCTGATGGCTCCTCAACATACTGCTCTAGAAAACCATTCCATATAGATTCTCAGAATTCATTCTCCTTATTAATAATGCTAATTAGGTTTACCCAGTCTACATCTAATTTGAAATCCCCATGATTGCCGTATTACTCCTGTTACATGTACCACTAATTTCATGACTTATACAATGTCCCACTTTATCACTACTATTTTGTCACCGATTAAAAAAAAGACTTCTACAAATGTTTTCTGCTTCTAGTTGTTTCTTGGTTCCACCCAAACTGACTCTATATCTTGATCTTCTGACCTAAATTCCTCTCTCACTAACGTACTGTTCCCATACTTTATTAACAATGCAACATTATCTTCTTGACTACCCTTCTTAAATACTGAGTATCCTTGAACTTTCTGTTCCCAGCCTTAGTCACCCTGCCTATGTTGCCAATTCAGTCTCTTCTGCTTATTTTTATCTGAAATTCAGCTCTTCATGTAGCTAGTTGCTGAATTTAATGGGATCAGTTCATTCAGAAACTCCAAGCAACCCATAAAGATATATAATCCTTCAAATCCTACTCTCTACCAGTGAATAAGTTGACAGCATAGTTCTCTGAACCACTGTTTTTGGGCTCAAGTCTCATCCCAGGCCTTCAGCTCAAAAAAATCAGGTTTTTACTCCAGTGCAGTACTTAAGGGAAAGCTATGTTTTCAAAGCATCATCTTTTGGATCAGATATTAAACCAAAGCCCTGCTTATCCTCTCTTGCAGATATGCAAGATCATATATAACACCATTTGAAGGAAAGAAAGGGGTTTACCCTTGGTATCCTGGCCAATATTGATCCCTTAGCCACAAAAGCAGACTGTCTGGTCATTATCACATTGCTGATTGTGGGAGCTTGTTGTGCACAAATTAGCTGTGTGGTTCTCACATTGAACAACAGTGACTACACTTCATTGGCTATTAAGTGCTTTGGGACATGTAGTGAAAGGTGGTATGTAAGCCTTTCTTTCATGAGTATTTTAACATCTTAAGAATCATGGATTGTTGGGGAAGGAAGATGATCAGGAAGCCTCTTTGGTTGCATCTCTTAGCAACAACACCCAAAGGTCAAGATGAGGATGAAGAAGAAAAAGAACAGCACAAGTTCGACCTAAGCAAAAAAAGAAATCTTAATGGAGGAAAACACATGGCCAGTTGCTTTTTCTGTTCCTGTGCTGTAATTTTGCTTTTTAAAGAACCATAAATAACTTACAAGAACATTGCTCAAACAGCTGGACATAAAGAATGTTTTCACAAATAAAAGGGTTTGGAATAGATGTCAATACTGTGTGTTTTTCCAAGCTATCCCAAGTGCCAGATATTAAAAGTAGTTTATTTTAATCTATGACAATTTATAAAGTAACACAAAATAAAGCACTTTGAGGCGAGCAGTGGGACTATTGAGACTGAATGTCATCTGCAGAGGGCTTGATTGAAGTGGTTATATGATTATTAAAAAATGACTGTTGCAATAAAAGGAACAACTTAATGTTGTTATAGGGATTGAAAGTAAAGTATGGTTATAATTAACCAGGTGCTGCCACGCTGAGCAGAGTATTAGCTCAGTTGGCAGGACAGCTAGTTCATAATGCAAAATGATGCCAACAGCACAGGGTTCAATTCCCATGCCAGCTGAGGCTATTCATGAAGACTCTGCCTTCTCAATCTTGCCTCTCACCTGATATGTGATGATCCTCAGGTTAAATCACCATTGGAAGAATAAAGAGGAGAGTAGCTTATGGTCATTTGGAACAAAAAACAAATAAAATTACAGCACAGGAACAGGCCCTTCGGCCCTCCAAGCCTGCACCAACCATGCTGCCCAACTGAACTAAAACCCCCTATCCTTCTGGGGAACATATCCCTCTATTCCCATCCTATTCATGCATTTGTCAAGGTGTCCCTTCAAACTCACTATCGTATCTGCTTCCACTTCTTCTCTTGGCAACAAGTTCCAAGAACACACTACTCTGTGTAAAAAATCTGCCTCGAACATCTCCTATAAACCTTGCCCCTCACATCTTAAACCTGTGCCCCCAAGTAATTAACTCTTGTACCCTGGGAAAAAGCTCCTGACTATCCACTTTGTCCATGCCTCCCATAGTCTTGTAGATTTCTATCAGGTTGCCCTTCAACCTCTGTCATTCCAGTGAGAACAAATCAAGTTTCTCCAACATCTTCTCATAGCTAATGTCTTCCATACCAGGCAACATCCTGGTAAACCTGAGCCAGTACGCAAAAAATCTAAGGAAGAGAGAGGAAAGGCGATGCTAATAGGGGACTCCACTGTGAGGGGTTCACACAGGCATTTTTGTGGACGCAGGAGAGAGTCGCGGATGGTGGTTTGTCTTACTGGAGCTGGGATCCGGGATATTTCTGGACGCCTCCCAGACATCCTGAAAGGGGAGGGTGAGGAATCTGAAGTTGTGGTGCATATAGGTACTTCAGACATAGGCAGAAAGAGGGAGGCAGTCATCAAAAGGGATTATAGAGAACTGGGTAGGAAGCTGAGGAAGAGAAAAGCGAAGGCAGTAATTTCAGGATTGCTGCCTGCGCCTCGGGAGAATGAGAGCAGGAATCAAATGAGGTGGAGGATGAATGCATGGCTGAGGGACTGGAGCAGGGGGCAGGGATTCAGGTTCATAGATCATTGGGACCTCTTTAGGGGCAGGTGTGACCTGTACAGTAAGGACGGGTGGCACTTGAACCCTAGGGGGACTAATATCTTGGCAGGTAGGCTAGCTAGGGCTACTGGGGAGTCTTTAAACTAGAAAAGCTGGGGGGTGGGAATACCGATGGGACGGTGAAAAAGGAGGTTAGTTCCCAGGTAGGGAAGGACTGTAGGCATTCTGAGAGGGGGGTTAGATGGGTGGTGGAAAAGGGAAATATCCTGACTGAGGGGCTGAGGTGTGTCTATTTTAATGCCAGGAGTGTAGTAAATAAGGTAGATGAGCTTAGGGCGTGGATTGCTGCTTGGGAGTGTGATGTGGTGGCCATTACAGAGACTTGGTTGTCTCAGGGACAGGACTGGGTACTTCAGGTGCCGGGATTCAGGTGCTTCAGGAGGGACAGGGTTGGGGGCAAAAGAGGAGGTGGTGTGGCACTGTTGATCAGGGACAGACGCATCTCCATCAAGGACGGTCACCTCAGCACCTCACTGTACCGCAAACCGACAGACAACCTCACAATGCACCACTTCTCCAGCTTCCACCCTAGATACATTTAAGAAGCCATTCCCTATGGACAAGCCCTCCGTATACACAGAATTTGCTCAGATGAGGAGGATCGTGACAGACACCTCCAGACGCTGAAGGATGCCCTCGTGAGAACAGGATATGGCGCTCGACTCATCGATCGACAGTTCCGATGTGCCACAGCGATAAACCGCACTGAACTCCTCAGAAGACGAACACAGGACACGGTGGACAGAGTACCCTTTGTTTTCCAGTACTTCCCCGGAGCGGAGAAGCTACGACATCTTCTCCGGAGTCTTCAACATATCATTGATGACGATGAACATCTCGCTAGGGCCATCCCCACCCCCCCACTTCTTGCTTTCAGACAACCGCACAACCTCAAACAGATCATTGTTCGCAGCAAACTACCCAACCTTCAGGAGAACAGTGACCACAATACCACACAACCCTGCCACAGCAACCTCTGCAAGACATGCCAGATCATAGACATGGACGACATCATCAAACGTGAGGATACCATTCACCAGGTACACGGTACATACTCTTGCAACTCGGCCAACGTTGTCTACCTAATACGTTGCAAGAAAGGATGTCCCGAAGCATGGTACATTGGGGAGACCATGCAGACACTACGACAGCGGATGAATGAGCATCGCTCAACAATCACCAGGCAAAACAGTTCCCTTCCTGTGGGCGAACACTTCAGCAGTCATGGGCATTCGGCCTCCGACCTGCGGGTAAATGTTCTTCAAGGGGGCCTTCGTGACACACGACAGCGCAGAGTCGCTGAGCAGAGACTGATAGCCAAGTTCCGCACACATGAGGACGGTCTTAATAGGGATCTTGGCTTCATGACACACTATCTGTAACCCCCGTAACTTGCCTGGGTTAGCAAAAAACCTCACTTACTGTGCTGTCTGGAGAAAATACACAATTCTCTAACCAATGCTCAGGATTCCCTTCACACACATTGTTAGCCACTTTAACACTTGAATAGCAGGTTAGATGTAAGGATTCGCATTCTAATCAGCAATCTTGACTGTCTGTGTTATAGAACATAGAACATAGAACATTACAGCACAGTACAGGCCCTTCGGCCCTCGATGTTGCGCCGGCCAGTGGACCCTCTAACCTAAACTATTCCAATATCATCCATATGCCTATCCACCGAACATTTTCCCAAAGTAGGCAAGTCCACAACTGCTGCAGGCAGGGCATTCCACGCCCTCACCACCCTCTGTGTGAAGAACCTGCCTCTGACATCCGTCCTATAACTACCACCTCTTAATTTAAAGTTATGTCCCCTCGTGTTGGTCATCACCATCCGAGGAAAAAGGCTCTCACTATCCACCCTATCCAATCCCTTGATCATCTTATACGCCTCAATTAGGTCACCGCGTAACCTTCTTCTCTCTAATGAAAATAACCTCAGGTCCCTCAGCCTTTCCTCATAAGGCCTTCCCACCATACCAGGCAACATCCTGGTAAACCTCCTCTGCACCCTTTCCAATGCTTCCACATCTTTCTTATAATGCGGCAACCAGAACTGTACGCAATACTCCAAGTGCGGCCGCACCAGAGTTTTGTACAGTTGTAACATAACCTCACAGCTCCTAAATTCAATCCCTCTACCAATAAAAGCTAAAAGCTAAACACAATAAAAGTGTTGATATGAGTGCTATTGCAGACCAGAACACTGCATTTGCCTGACGAAGGCCATAGTGTCGAAAGCTCGCAAATTTACTATCAAATAAATCGGTTGGATTTAAAATTGCTGTTGTGAAACTTTACTGAGTTTACCCCAGTCCAACGCCAGCATCTCTAATCATAATCAGGGACAGTGTCATGGCTGTAGAGAAGGTAGAAGACGGGGAGGGACTATCTACGGATTCTCTGTGGGTGGAAGTTAGGAACAGCAAAGGCTCGATAACTTTGCTGGGCATATTCTATAGGCCGCCCAACAGCGGCAGGGAATTTGAGGTGCAGATAGGGAAACAGATCCTAGACAGATGTAGAAATAACAGGGTTGTTGTGATGGGAGATTTCAATTTCCCAAACATCGACTGGAATATCCCAAGGGTAAGGGGTTTGGATGGTGTGGAGTTTGTTAGGTGTGTTCAGGAAGGTTTCCTGACACAGTACGTGGAAAAGCCTATGAGAGGAGAGGCTGTACTTGACCTGGTGCTTGCTAATGAGCCAGGGCAGGTGTTGGATCTCACAGTAGGTGAGCATCTTGGGAATGGAGATCATAATTCTATCTCTTTCACGATAGCGACGGAAAGAGATAGGATCAGGCAGGCTAGGAAGGTGTATGTCTGGAGTAAGGGGAAATATGAAAACATTAGGCAGGTAATTGGGCGCATAAACTGGAAGGAGGTGTTCTTGGGGAAGATACAGAAGGAAAGTGGCGGTTTTTCAAGGAATGTTTGTCCAGGGCACTGCAAGACAATGTCCCGAGGAGTCAAGGAGGTTCTGATAGGAAGCGGGAACCGTGGTGCATGAAGGTAGTGGTGAACCTAGTTAGGAAGAAAAAAAATGGTATCTAAAAGGTTCAGAGAGCTAGGGGATATTAGGGATCTAGAGGAGTATAAGTGTGTAGAAGGGAACTTAAAAAGGAAATTAGGAGAGCCAGAAGGGGTCATGAGAAGGCCTTGGCAGGTAAGATTAAGGAGAATCCCAAGGCCTTCTACAAATATGTGAAAAGTAAAAAGATGAGAAGAGAAGGGATAGGGCCTATAAAAGGTGAAGAGGGAAAAGTCTGTGTGAATCCTGAAGAAATGGCAGAGGTGCTTAACGAGTACTTTGCCTCGGTATCCACGGTGGAAAGTGAACTGGGAGATTGCACTGCAGGTTTGCGGCATACGGAAAAGATTGAGTATGTGGATGTTAGGAAAGAGGATGTGTTAGACCTGTTAAATTCTATCAAGATAGACAAGTCGCCGGGACCGGATGGGATGTACTCCAGCTTATTGTGGGAGGAGAGGGAAGTGATTGCGGTGCCCCTGGTGATGATCTTTGCGTCGTTCATGGAAACGGGAGAGGTTCCAGAGGATTGGAGGATTGCAGATGTGGTTCCTATCTTTAAGAAAGGGAACAGGGATAGTCCAGGAAATTACCGACCGGTGAGTTTGACTTCAGTGGTTGGTAAGCTGATGGAGAGGCTTCTGAGGGATAAGATATATGAACATTTGGAGAAGTTTGGACTGATTAGAAATAGTCAGCATGGTTTTGTCAAGGGCAGGTCATGCCTTACGAGCCTAGTTGAGTTCTTCGAAAATGTGACTGAACACATTGACGAAGGAAGGGCGGTGGACGTAGTGTACGTGGACTTCAGTAAGGCATTTGATAAGGTCCCACATGCAAGGCTTCTGGAGAAGGTGAGAGGGCATGGGATCCAAGGGGCTTTGGCCTCGTGGATCCAGAACTGGCTTGCCGGCAGAAGGCAGAGAGTGGTTGTGGATGGGTCTTGTTCTGAATGGAGGTCGGTAACCAGTGGAATGTACCAGGGATCTGTTCTGGGACTCCTGCTGTTTGTCATTTTCATAAATGACCTGGATGAGGAAGTGGAGGGATGGGTTAGCGAGTTCGCCGACAATACAAAGATCGGTGGTGTTGTGGATGGTCTGGAGGGATGCCAAAAGTTGCAGCGGGACATAGACAGGATGCAAGACTGGGCGGAGAAGTGGCAGATAGACTTCAACACAGATAAATGTGTAGTGGTCCATTTTGGCAGGAATAATGGGATGAAGGAGTACAATATAAGGGGTAGGAGTCTTAGCTGTGTTGTAGAGCAGAAGTATCTCGGGGTCCGGGTCCATAGGACTCTTAAATCGGCCTCGCAGGTGGAGGAAGTGGTCAAGAAGGCGTACGGTGTACTGGCCTTCATTAATCGAGGAATAGAGTTTAGGAGTCAGGAGGTAATGATGCAGCTCTATAAGACTCTTGTCAGACCCCAGTTGGAGTATTGTGCGCAGTTCTGGTCGCCTCATTATAGGAAGGATGTAGAGGCTATTGAGAGAGTTCAGAGGAGATTTACAAGGATGCTGCCTGGATTGGGAGGCAGGCCTTATAAAGATAGGTTGAGGGAGCTGGGACTCTTCTCACTGGAGAGACGTAGGTTGAGAGGTGACCTGATAGAGGTTTATAAAATGTTGAGAGGAATAGATAGCGTGGACTCTCAGAGACTGTTTCCCCGAGCTGAAATGGTCACTACGAGAGGACACAGATTTAAGGTGCAGGGAAGCAAATACAAAGGAGATGTCAGGGGTAGGTTTTTCACTCAGAGGGTGGTGAGTGAATGGAACCGACTGCCGTCGGAGGTTGTTGAGGCAAACTCACTGGGGTCTTTTAAGAGACTTCTGGATGAGTGTATGGAAAAGAATAGGATAGGGGGTTATAGATAGGTCTGTGGATTGGTAGATGTGATTGGCGCAACTCGTGGGCCGAAGGGCCTGTTTGTGCTGTATTGTTCTATGTTCTATGTTATGTTCTATGTTAAATCTTTTCTGTACCTTCTCCAAAGCCTGCACATCCTTCTGGTAGGATGGCGACCAGAATTGAACATTAGGACGGCACAACACCACACTGGTTAGCACTGTTGCTTCACAGCTCCAGGGACCCGAGTTTGATTCTCAGCTTGGGTAACTGTCTGTGTGAAGTTTGCACATTTTCCTCATGTTTGTGTGGGTTTCCTCTGGGTGCTCTGGTTCCCTCCCACAGTCCAAAGATGTGCAGGTTAGGTTTAATGGCTATGCTAAAATTGCCCCTTAGTGTCCTGGGATGTGTAGGTTAGAGGTATTAGTGGATAAATCTGCAGGGATATGGGGGTAGGGCCTAGGTGGGATTGTGGTTGGTGCAGATTCGATGGGCTGAAGGGCCCCTTTCTGCACTGCAGGTTTTTATGATTTACTTCCACGGTGATTTTTATGGTAAGAAGTCTCACAACATCAGGTTAAAGTCCAACAGGTTTATTTGGTAGCACAAGCCACTAGCTTTCAGAGCGCTGCTCCTCCATTAGGTGTTGTGAGACAATCCAAAGCTGGCATTTCCACATCATAATTTTCAGGATGGCATTGTGGTACTGTGATTAGCACTGCTGCCTCACAGGGCCAGGAACCCAAGTTCAAATCTAGCTTCAAATGACTGCCCTGTGGATTTTGTGCATTGTCTCTGTGGGCCTCCTCTGGGTGCTCCGGTATCCTCCCACAGTCTGAAAGATGTGTGAGTTAGGTGGATTGGCCATGCTAAACTGCCCATTATTATCAGAGAGATTAGCAGGGTGATTACCTGTGGTTATGGATATAGGGCTTGGGATTGTAGTCAGTGCAGGTTCAATGGACTGAATGGCCTCCTTCTGCACTGTAGGATTTCTATGATTCTATGATGATTGTCCAGGAGACAGGAAATTGTACAGGGAAACTGCACAAAAAATGAGTGCAGTTGGCACAGAGTTCCATTCAAAGGGACAATGCTGTGGTGAACATTGAATTACAATTAATTAAACACTGTCAAGATTAGAAAGGTGCAGTTGTGATTAAGAATCACAATCTGATCATTTAACAAGCGACCTCTTGGTTAAACTTTTTAAACTTTATTCCAATTCAAATCCAATTCAGAGTCGCAACAAGTTGAGACATTCCCAATCCAAACTGACAAGACAGGGCTCTCACCTCCTGTCTTGGGCTTGATCTATATGATCCTAACTGATTGGAGTAGGCGTAGCTCCTCCTCCAAGGCTTGAACCTATTTGCATCTTAGCCAAAAGGCCGAGATGCCACTTTAAAAAATTGCTTCAAATGAAGCTAAAATGTAACCTAATGACTTTAACCAAAGTACAGCATGTCGATACTACACTTGATCTTAGCCAAAAGGCTGAGAAGTGAAAAGGATGTTTTTCTTGTTGGCAATCAGTGACTAATGGTGCGCCTCAGGAATCAGTGTTGGTATTACAATTGTTTACAATTTACATAAGTGACTTGGGATTGGGGAACAAGTGTCGTGTGTCAACATTTGCAGATGACGCTAAGATAAGTGGCACAGCAAAATGGGCAGAGTGTGCTGAAAGTCTGCAAAGGGATATAAATAGTGTAAGTGAGTGGGCGAGGTAAATGTGAGGTCATCCATTTTGGTAGAAATAACAGGAAAATGGACTATTATTTAAATGGTAAAAAATTGCAGCATGCTGCTGAGCAGAGGGACTTGGGTGTCCTTGTGGAAGAATCACAAGGAGTTGGGTTGCAGGTGCAGCAGATAATTAAGAAGGCAAACAGAATTTTGTCCTTTGTTGCTAGAGGGATGGAGATTAAGAACAGCTGCAATAAGGTGCTGATGAGGCCACACCTGGAGTACAGTGTACAGTTTTGGTCTCCAAAGAGAAAGGTTATACTGGCATCGGAGATATTGCAGAGGAGATTTACTAGATTGATCCAAGATTGAGATTGTTGGCTTAAGAGAAGAGACTGAGTAGACTGGGACTATAGCCATTGGAATTCAGAAGAATGAGGGGAGATCTTACAGAAACATATAAGACAAAATAGAAGCAGGGAAGTTGTTTCCACTGGCAGGTGAAACTAGAACTATGGGATATGATCTCAAAATAAGGGGGAGCAGATTAGAACTGAGTTGAGAAGGAACATCTTCACACAAAGCGTTGTGAATTTGTGGAATTCCCTGCCCAGTGAGCACTTGAGGTTATCTCATTGAATGTTTTTAAGGCAAGGATAGATAGATTTTTGAACAGTAAAGGAATTAAGGGTTATGGTGAGTGGGCAGATAAGTAGAGCTGAGTCCACAAAAACATCAGCCGTGATCTTATAGAATAGTGGAAAGGCTCAAGGGCCAGATGGTCTACTCCTACTCCTAATTCTTATGTTTTTATGTTATTTTGTTCATTCTCTCGTGTCTGAGTGGATTTTCTCCAGGTACTCCATTTTCCTCCCACAAACCAAAGATGTGCAGGTTTTTGGCCATGCTAAATTGACCCTAGTGTCAGGAGGATTAGCAGTGTAAATATGTGGAGGTACAGGATAGGGCCTGGGTAAGATTGTGGCTGGTGTAGACTCGAGGGCAGAATGGCCTCCTTCTGCTCTGTAGCGATTCTAGCTGTAATCCCAATGCCTCACTATATGGGGCATTGGCCAAAAATTGGGATTCCCAATGACATCATGGCAATCAGGATTCACCTAAACTTCAGCTGCCAGCCCTGATTAGACATCCCGCTCATAGCGGTCAGCAACCCAATTATTATGGCCAATTTACCAGTCCCCCGCCACATATCTGGCTTCCTAGTGGAAAGATAATTTGGTGATGAAACAAAGAAAAAAGAAAATTACAACACAGGCCCTCCAAGTCTACACCGACCATGCTGCCCAATTGAACTAAAACCCCCTATTCTTTCAGGGATCATAACTCTCTATTCCCATCCTATTCATGTATTTGTCAAGGTGCCACTTAAACGTCACGATCGTATCTGCTTCCACCATCTACCCCAGCAATGAGTTCCAGACATCCATCACCCTCCGTGTAAAAAAACTTGTTTCATACATCCCCACCATCCTCCGTATAAAAAGCTTGCCTCGTACATCACAAGTAGGATCATGTCATGCTGGATCCCGAAGATCCAGGGGAATGCCCTCAAACCTCAGGAAAATGGGGCATCCTTCCTCCACTACTCAAATCACGGATCATCCCCTGCCTTTGCGACACACAGGCATGAGGTTACCCAACCTGACACCCCCTCAGAACCACCCCCCCCCTCCCCTCTCCCCCCATTCAGGTCACACATCATGGCAATGCCAATAGTACACTGTACCTTGGCACTCAGGCACTGACATCCTGGCCTGGTGTCTTGGTTACCAAAGGTGGTCAGAGAGATAAGTCCTGTGATCATTGTCCCTCAGCCACTACTAGGCTGCAGAAGAAGGATCCCTCTGAGTGGGCTCAGGCTGCAGACATGGGTTTGACTTCACCACTCTCCCCTGATGAGGATGTCATGGCTGGTCTGTCCTTTAAGCTTGGCAGACTTGTAGATCACCCCTAGCATGGTGATTTCAGGTAGTACTATGATCAATATCTGCATTCCTGCCTGCCAGCTGTGAAAATTTTAAAGTGGCCAGGTCACTTTAATTTCCAAGTTCCTAGTGACCTAGTCAGCTTTTAAATCACTGCAGCAGAGATTGCCCTTTCTCCCTGTCAGAAGCAACAGATGTGAGCAGACCACTGTGAAGTCCTCTGGCATTCACCTGTTAGTCGGGTGATAGGTTCCATCCTGCCCACCCCAGTGCGGTTAGCCCTAATATATGCACACAACTTTGATTTGAAATCTCTGATGCCTCTGAGCCAGCTGAAACTCTTGAAACCCTCTCTAGAAACATAGAAACTAGAAGCAGGAGTAGGCAATTTGGCTCCTTTGAGCCTGCTCTGCCATTCATTTTGATCATGACTGATCAAAAATTCAATATCCTGATTTCCCCCCTTCTTCCCATATTCCTTGATCTATTTAACCCTAAGAACTATATCTAATTTATTTTTGAAATCACATAAAGTTTTAGCCTCAACCATTTTCTATGGTAGTGAATTTCACACATTCACCATTTTTTCAGTGAAGAAATTTCTCCTCACCTCGGTTCTATAACGTTTGAATATAGAAATTTGAGAATTATTCTTAATGACCCTTTATTCTCAATGACCCCTAGTTCTGTACTCCCCCACCATCAGAAACATTCTTTATGAATCTACCCTGTCTAACACAGTTAGAATTTTAAAAGTTTCTATGAGATCCCCTCTCACACTTCTAAATTCCAATGAATATAATCCTAACCGATTTAGTCTCTCCTCATATGACAGAACTGCTATTCCTAGGAATCAGCTTGGTAATCTTTCGCTATACTCCCTCTGTAGCAAAGACATTCTTGTTCAGATAAGGACACCAAAGCTACACACAGTCTTCATGTGTGGCCTTACCAACGTGCTATACAATTGTAGTAAAACATCTCTATCCCTATATTCGAATCCTCTCGCTATGAAGGCCAATATGTTATTTGCCTTCTTTAGTGCTTACTTTCAATGAGTGATGCATGAGGACATCAAGGTCTTACTGAGTATCTACCTCTCAGTTTACATCCATTCAAATAATATTCCACTCAAAAGCCTTGACATATTAATTTCAATGTTCAGGTCTGTGAACAAGACCTCCATTGTTAGCTGTGTTTAATTATCTTTCCTTTCACACCTAAATGCACTTCAAGTATCTCCATTAATTGGAGCCACAGTGTTGACATAAGTTCTCAGCCTGATTGACAGTCTGTGGTTTCTTCAAAAGGAATAAGCGTTTTTAACTTCCTCCTTTGCAAACCACTTATTCCTGAGGGGTGAGAGGGATTCTGAGGGGGTAGGGGGCCTGAATGAGGGATTTGAAGGGGCAGGGGTCATTTGAAGAGGCAGGGATCCTAAATGGGGAGTCTGAAAGAGGAAAGGGCACTGGGTGGTGGTTTAAGGGGGTAAGAGGCTGAAGAGGCCTTGGATCTGGGCACCTGTGGGTTGTGGTGGTGATTTACACATTATTTGTGGGTGAAGTGTGATGCCTCTCTTTGGTGAGGGGTTTGTGGTGTTCCCTGATCATTGGGGGTGGGAGGAAACCATTTTACTTTTTGGGGAGAAGGGGGATTGTCTCTGGTTGTGAAGGTCGGTGCTCTCTTTAAAAATAGTGCTATGAACTTTGAACATCAGTGCTGGCTGGCATAAATCACTATGTCAGACATTAGCATCTTTCAAGTGGATGAATCCCAGCTGACAGCTATTCCCAGCACTAGTGGGAAACTCTTCTGTGTTCCTGCCAGCATGGGCACTTTGCAAGAAAACAGGAGAATTCCGCCCAATATTTCAGTCTGTGAGTTTTCATCGAAAGTGGAGCAAGTTCAAAATTTCATGGATTTGAGTAAGTGAAAGTCGGGAAGGATGAGGAAAAGGCTCAAAACCTATTCCATTTCCACTGTTTCTCATTCTGATGAAAAGCCATGGACTAAAAAGTTAACTCTCCACAGGTGTTGTCTGACCTGCTAAGTATTTCCAGCATTTCCTATCCTATAATCTTCCTCTGATCGAAAGAAGCACGTTTTTAATACAGTCCCAAGAGGAGTATGTTCATATATCAAAACATACATAGAAAATAGAAGCAGGAGTAGACCATTTGGCCCTTCAAGCTTGATTTTCATAGTTGATCATCGAATTCAATACCCTCTTCCTGCCCTCCCCCATATTCCTTGATCGCTTTAGCCCCCAGAGCGATATATAATTCCTTCTTGAAATCATACATTTTGGCCTCAGCTACTTTCTGTGGTAGTGAATCCCACACATTCACCACCCTCTGGGTGAAGAAGTTTTCCTTCATTCAAACCTGAAAACTATGACCCCTAGTTCTGGACTCTCTCAGCAACAGGAACATTCTTTTTGAATATATCCTGTATAATCCCATTAGAATTTTCTAAGTTTCTATGAGATCCCCTCTCCAATGAATATATTCATAACTGACTTAGTCTCTCCTCATATGACAGCCCTGCAATCCCAGGAATCAGCCTGATAAACCTTGCTATATCCTAAAAACACCTTTCCTTAAATAAGAATATCAAAACAGCACACAATATTCCATGTGTGGCCTCACCAACACCCTATACAATTGCAGTAAAACATTCCTATTCCTATAATTAAATCATTTTGTATGAAGGCCAATATACCACTTGCCTTTTTTACTGCCTGCTGTTACTGTGTGCTCACCTCCAGAGACTGATGCACGAGGACAGAAAGTGCTCACTGTGTATCCATCTCTCTCAATTTACACCCATTCAACTAATAATCTGCCTTTATATTTTTCTTACTGGAATAGATAACCTCACATTTATCCACATTATACCGCATCTGCCATGCAGATGTCCACACACTCAGCCTGTCCAAATCATGCTGAAGCATCTCTGCGTCCTCCTCGTAAATCACCCTCCCACCCAATTTTGTATCTGCAAATGTAGAGATCATACATTTAGTTCTTTTATCCAAATCATTAATATATATTATGAACAGTTGATGCCCTTGTACAGATGGCTGTGTTACCCCACTAGGCACTGTCTGTCAATCGGTAAAAATCCCAATAATACCAACACTATACTTCCTGTCTGTTAACCAGCATTCGTCGTTCCGGAAGTAAAACTGGAAAAAGGGTCAACTTCTGAAGAGAATAATCTTTGGAATAATCTTGTTGTGTTTCATGATCTTGAATATTTTTGTGCAATGAGCACAAATAGTTATTCCTAGCGAATAAAGTAGCTGCCGTATGCTTTGACAGTTTGATGCCCTGACCCTGGTCTGTTAAAGCAAACTCTTTGCTTACTCCTCTCTTCACTGTGGATTGGAATCATTTTCATATTTCTCTAATTAACCACAGCAGAGTAAACAATTAAAGATTGCATATGTCATCATTTCCTGAGTCTGACCATGTCTGTTCTTGATTCTCCCATATCATTCTTCTCCTGCCTCTCAGCATTCCTAAACAGGATATAAGCAGGCTCGTCATCTGATACATCATCCCTTTCTAAACATTAACCACCAACCCTCCTTATCTCTTGACTTATCATATTCACTCTAGCTTCCATAAGTCATCTAAATATGCTTTCTTATCATCATCCATTCTAACTCATTTTTTTTCAATGGGGTTGAGCATTTTGACCTTCTGTCAGTCTTTGCTTTCTGCTGAGAAGTGCAGACTTAAAAATATGTCAGGGGAAAATTAGGTTGTGTGTTAGGATATTCCTCTTTCCCAGAGAATATTATACATCTGAGAATAGACTGCTTGCATGTGCAGCCCAAATTGCCAAATACCATCAAGTGAAAGCTGGATTTGTTTCCGGCGAAAGCAGAGATCTAGGTCAGTGATCTCTTGGACTTGTTTAGATTCCCTTAGGAAGTTGGAGGAGAACTTCTACCTTAACTGGCTTTGGCTTAATCTAATTTTTCGAGTTTCTGTTGAGATTACTGACTTCAGCAATATAGAACATAGAACATTACAGCGCAGTACAGGCCCTTCGGCCCTCAATGTTGCGCCGGCCAGTGGACCCTCTAACCTAAACTATTCCAATATCATCCATATGTCTATCCACCGGACATTTGAATGCCCCCAAAGTAGGCAAGTCCACAACTGCTGCAGGCAGGGCATTCCATGCCCTCACCACCCTCTGTGTGAAGAACTTGCCTCTGACATCCGTCCTATAACTACCACCTCTTAATTTAAAGTTATGTCCCCCTCGTGTTGGTCATCACCATCCGAGGAAAAAGGCTCTCACTACCCACCCTATCCAATCCCTTGATCATCTTATACGCCTCAATTAGGTCACCGCGTAACCTTCTTCTCTCTAATGAAAATAACCTCAGGTCCCTCAGCCTTTCCTCATAAGGCCTTCCCACCATACCAGGCAACATCCTGGTAAACCTCCTCTGCACCCTTTCCACTGCTTCCACATCTTTCTTATAATGCGGCAACCAGAACTGTACGCAATACTCCAAGTGCGGCCGCACCAGAGTTTTGTACAGTTAAGGCAAGGACATGTCCACATATAACACATGGGACAAGACTTGGTTTTTCTCATGTCTGTTAATTTTGTGTACATTAAGATAAGAGGCATACTCAGTGGACTGTACTGTAAGATGTCATCAGATCTGCCCATGCAATGGAATCATTACTTGAGGACAGGATGATCTGATTTGTGAGGCCTGTAGTTCACTAATGGGTGTGATTATTGCATTAGGCGATTATTGCAAGAGGGCAGTCACAATCAATTAGTGCAAGAAACTGTCCTTACATGTTCTGCAGGATCTAAAAGAAGAGTTGGAGGACTGGTATATTAAAAGCTTCAAGGTCAATGCATCTGATTTTACACCATTTGCCTAATAGTGGAGTTTCAACCCTTGTGATTCATGAACCGAAGGAGTTTAGCATGTGATGTGAATGGAGTCAGTGAGGTCTAATATTGGGTTAAATCCTGCATTTTACACAATCTCAGAGATCTTTCTTCTGCATCCCAGTTGTCCTTGGGCTAAAATGTTTGCCCCAGCAAAAATGGTGATTATCCCTTTTTTAAATCCATTCCTGGCATTCGGGTATTACTGACAACGTTTTTGAGAAGTAAGTGCTGAATCACCTTCTTAAACTTCTGCAGTCCATGTGGTGTAGGTACACTCACAGAGCTATCAAGAAAGGAGTTTCAGAACTTTGATACTGTGCAGTGAAGGAACGGTAATATATTTCCCAGTGAGGATTATTTGTGATTTGGAGGGAAACTTTGCAAGTGGTGGTTTTTCATGTGCATGTTGCCCTTATTCTTCTAACATAGTCAAGGGTTTGGAAGGCAATGTCTGAAGAGAATGCCGTATAAAGGGGGCATGGCTTGTCTTCCCCCTAATGCTCCAATACTGAAATGGAATTCTCCACAAGACTGTAACCCTTCAAGCCTGAAAAAGCTAGCTCAAAATACCCAGCTGGAAATTTGGGGCACAGTCAGGAATATTGAAACATATGAGCAGAGCAGCAATGTGACAATGTTTGCTGGTTTGCAGAAGCCCTTTTCCTATATGTCTATAACCATTCTGTTTATTGTTTTTTTTCTTCTGTGTGCTGTGGGCTTTGGTTATCTTGGCTCAGTAAAAATGAAAGACTGTTACTGGACTCCCATGACTATAGAAAGGAAATCCTGCTGGATTCCTGAGGCTAACTGCAGGAACCTTAATGACAATAGCATCTGTAGTGTGGCCTGGCATTGTCTGCAAAACAAGATAAATATTAATTGCCAATGACTGGAACACTCAACTCATTAGTATTTTCTCTGGACTGTGGCCAAGTTACTCACAAGAAGGTCATTTGGGCAAAATGTCAATAGAGAAACTGATTTTAACACATGTCCATTTCAAATGTTATTTTGACCATTGGGTAGATCAGTCATGACATTGGTTCTGACACATCAGGGGACAGATAGGACGTGGTGCAAAGTGTGCGGGGAGCACGCTAGAGATGGTCTTTTACTTTGCTTCGCATTTCTGAGTGTGACATCTCTGAATGTGACATTGTGAGTTTGTCAATAGTTTTAACAATGCTTAGGACAAGGAAACTTATTTCCATGAAAAGACAGAGAATTATTTCGGAACCAGAATGCGTGCAATATCCCACCAAACATTGTCATTTCTAGTCAGAGTAATTACACGCAAATGATTCAATTACAGTACAAACACCTGTACAAGCACAAAAATGTTTTTTCTTCAATGGTCTGTCATTAATTCAAATTTGCAATACCATTTTTGTGTTTAATGATGTACTTATTGTCTTGCTGCAATGGGAAAACAAAACTACATTTACACCTCTTTGAGCATTAACCTTTCTAAGGAATGGTGGAAAGTGGGCTGCTTCTCTCCCAGAGACAAACTCCATTTGGCTCCGTGTTACATCTTCAATACAGTAATCCACAACTTCTACTATTTAGAAGGACAAGGGCAGCAGTCTCGAGGGGCACCACACACCCCTTCACTGTCATTGGATCAAAATTATAAAAATTCTTTTCCTAGCTGGTGCACCTACTGACTGCAGCTGTTCAAGAAGCAAGCTCATTACCACCTCCTGAAAGACAATCGGGGATGGGCAACAAATTGTGGCCTCTCCAACAATGCCCACTTTCCATGAAGAATAAAAAATGTGAGCATATATGATTATAGCACCTTCTGTTTCTCTTCACTTGATAGATCAGCCAACATTTTTTGAGGAGGTGACCAAAGAGGTAGATAAGGGTAAGGCAGTTGATGTAGTGTATATGGATTTTAGCAAAGCGTTTGATACGGTTCCCCATGGTAGGCTACTGCAGAAAGTGCAGATGCATGGGATTGAAGGTGATTTAGCAGTTTGGATTAGGAATTGACTAGCTGATAGAAGACAGAGGGTGGTGGTTGATGGGAAATATTCAACCTGGAGTGCAGTTACAAGTGGTGTACCTCAAGGATCTGTTTTGGGGCCACTGCTGTTGTCATTTTTATAAATGACCTAGATGAGGGTGTAGAGGGTTGGATTAGTAAATTTGCTGATGATACCAAAGTGGGGGGAGTTGTAGACAGCAAGGATGGATGTTACAGTTTGCAGAGGGACATAGATAGGTTGCAGAGCTGGGCCGTGAGATGGCAAATGGAATTCAATACGGATAAGTGTGAGGTGATTCACTTTGGTAGGAATAACAGCATATGAAATATAGGGCTAATGGAAGGACCCTTAATAGTGTTGTCGAGCAGAGGGATCTTGGGGTACAAGTACATAGCTCTTTGAAAGTTGGCACCCAGGTTGATAAAGTTGTTAAGAAGGCGTACGGTGTGTTAGCTTTTCTTGGTAGAGGGATTGAATTTAGGAGCCGTGAGGTTATGTTACAACTGTACAAAACTCTGGTGCGGCCGCACTTGGAGTATTGCGTACAGTTCTGGTCGCCGCATTATAAGAAAGATGTGGAAGCCTTGGAAAGGGTGCAGAGGAGGTTTACCAGGATGTTGCCTGGTATGGTGGGAAGGCCTTATGAGGAAAGGCTGAGGGACATGAGGTTATTTTCATTAGAGAGAAGAAGGTTACACGGTGACCTAATTGAGGCGTATAAGATGATCAAGGGATTGGATAGGGTGGATAGTGAGAGCCTTTTTCGTCGGATGGTGATGACCAACACGAGGGGACATAACTTTAAATTAAGAGGTGGTAGTTATAGGACGGATGTCAGAGGCAGGTTCTTCACACAGAGGGTGGTGAGGGCTTGGAATGCCCTGCCTGCAGCAGTTGTGGACTCGCCTACTTTGGGGGCATTCAAATGTTCGGTGGATAGGCATATGGATGATATTGGAATAGTTTAGGTTAGAGGGTCCACTGGCCGGTGCAACATCGAGGGCTGAAGGGCCTGTACTGCGCTGTAATGTTCTATGTTCTATGTTCTATCTCCGAGGGAAACATCTACTGACATGCAACGGAACATGGGACTCAGGAGCAGGAGTAGGCCATTTCGCTCTGTGAGGTTCTGGCATTTATTAAGATCATGGCTGATAAGGTTGTGGTCTCAATCCCAGTTTCTTGTTTGCGCTGATAACTCTTGATCCTCTTATCGATCAAAAATCTATCCAATGCAGCCTTGACTAAATTTAACAATCCAGCCTCCACTGTTCTGTGAAGAAGAGAATTCCACAGACAAGCGATTCTAAAAGAAAAAAATTCTCCACATCCCCATCTTATATGGAAGACAGGCATTATAGCACAGTGGTTAGCACTGCGCTCTCACAGCTCCAGGGACCTGGATTCAATTCCTGCTTGAGTCACTATCTGTTTGGAATTTACACATTCTCCCCTTGTCTGTGGGATTTCCTCCAGGTGGTCCTGTTTCCTCTCACAGTCTAAACATATGAGGGTTGGATGCTTTGGCCATGCTCAATTGACATCAGTATCCCATGATACATAAGTTAGAGGAATTAACCAGGTAAATATGTGGGGATATGGGAATAAGGCCTTGATGGGCCAAATGGCCTCCTTCTGCACAGTAGGGCTTCTATGATTCTATAATTCAATTGTTATCCTGTCTCCCCAAGATCTAATATCCTCCATAAGAGCAAATATTCTTCAGTTTCCACTCTATCAAGTGGATCTTATACATTTCAATAAGATCACCTTTTGTTCTTCAATGAACTCCAATGAAAACAAGCCTAAACTGTTGAATCTTTCTTCATAAGCTTGTCACTTCATGCCAGGAATCAACCTAATAAGCACCAAGAGAACATTCAGCTTCCCCTCCAGGTCACACAGCTGTCTGACTTTAACAAATATTTCCATATTTTTATCATTGCTGAGTCAATATGCAGGAAAACCCTCTCACTCATGGATGCATCATAGAACATAGAACATTACAGCGCAGAACAGGCCCTTCGGCCCTCGATGTTGTGCCGACCAATTAAGAAAAAGCAATGACCCTCTAACCTAAACCATTCCCTGTTCATCCATAAAGCTATCCATGGACCTCTTAAACGCCCCCAAACTTGGCGCATCCACAACTGCAGCAGGCAGGGCATTCCATACCCTAACCACCCTCTGGGTAAAGAACCTACCTCTGACATCTGTCCTATAACTACCACCCCTTAATTTAAAGCTATGTCCCCTCGTGCTAGCTTTCTCCATCTGAGGAAAAAGGCTATCACTGTCCACCCTATCTAAACCTCTAATCATCTTGTATGTTTCAATAAGGTCTCCTCTTAGCTGCCTTCTTTCTAATGAAAACAACCTCAAATCCTCAGCCTCTCCTCATAAGACCTGCCCTCCATACCAGGCAACATCCTGGTAAACCTCCTCTGCACTCTCTCCAATGCTTCCGCATCTTTCTTATAATGTGGAAACCAGAACTGTACACAATACTCCAAGTGTGGTTGCACCAGAGTTTTGTACAGTTGCAACATGACGTTGCGGCTCTGAAATTCAATCTCCCTACCAATAAAAGCCAAGACTCCGTATGCCTTCTTAACAACCTTATCGACTTGATTGCCAACTTTCAGGGATCTATGCACATATACACCAAGATCCCTCTGTTCGTCAACACTATTAAGAGTCCTATCACCACCACAAAGACAGTAGTGCTTCAACAAGAAGGCCCTCTTTCACTTCCTCAAGGCAAACTATTGATGGAAAAGAGATCACAACCGACATACTAATGTATATGACTATCCCATGAATAAATATTTTGAAAATATCTCTTTCCTCCAATCTTTTATATTTTTATATCAAATTGTCTTAAACTATCACATTTAATTTTAGTGGTGATTCCTTATTTTCATCTCCTGTTTTTGCCTTTCCCAGTGTTTGGTGAGGATGTTTGGCGAGGATGAGCTTGGTTCTGTGTTTCCACAATTATCTCTGAGTCAGATGTTTGGAAGTTTAAAATCTGCTCCCAGGTTTGAACTTGTGATCTCAGATGATTAGGTCAGTGCAATACTGCTGGAGTAACACACTGTCAGATGTTCCATCTTTCATTTGAGATACAAAACCGAGGAAACATCTGCTCTCTCAGTTTGACCTAAATGATCTAGGAGACTGTTTCAAAAGAGGGAAGAAATTACCCCCAGTGTCCTAGCCAATATTATCCCTAAACCACCAACATAAAAAACATTTTATCTGCCTGTTATCATGTTATTGTTTTGGGATCTTGCTGTGTACAATTTGGCTGCTTAATTCCCATTACAACAGTGACTACATTTCAAAGTAGCTGCAAAATGCATTGGGATATCTTTAGATCATAAGAAGTGTTGTATCAATGCAATCTTCCCTCCTTGTACTGCAGCAGAAACCTGAGACCTCTTCAACAACACTTTCCAAACCCACAGCCTGTTCCACTTTGAAAGGGAAGGACAGTCGATGCATGGGAACACCATGACCTACAAGTTCCTTTTCAAACCATACACTATCCTGGAGCAGCATTATTTCTTTAATGTCACTGGCTCAACATCCTGGAACTCTCTCCCTGACAACAACTAAGCGATTCAAAATTTGGCTCACCACCACCTTCTTAAGGTCAATATAAGATGGTCAACAAATACTGGCCTACCCCTGTGATGTCCACATGCTGTGAAAGAATTTTAAAAAGGGCACATCAACTCCCGTTACATTGAACTATGAAATTGAATTCAATAAATTAAATCCATCTGATATCTTGTCGCTGACACTACAAGAACAGTTCATGAAATTGCCAAATTACTCTGTGAACTTAATTTATTCACTGTTGACTTTCCACAATGGAAGAACTGAACCCCACTACCGATTCTAAACAGCATTTTCTTTGACAGTTCTTTGACACATTGTGACAGAGAACCACAATGTTCAATTGACACTTAATGCCTTCTGGACAGCTGACAAGCCATTGAATTTATTATTTCTTTAAGCAATGACGATTTGTCATTGAATTCAATAATTGTTGCAAATGTAAGACAGAAAAATTACATTCATACAAAAATTGTTAGTTATTTCCTCTCATAGTCTTTTCTATATTTGAAATCCATGTTTCTCTTTCTCATTCAGTTTTTGATTACAAAATTTTTATTTTTATATGAAAAGGCTGTCTCCACACTCTAACTCTCTTTCCTCCTCTAACTTACTTATCTTTAAGCAAGCCTTTATCTACCTATCCTAATGAATCCTTCTTTTCACAGTGAAAATCTTTGACTGCACCCCTGTGAAGCACTTTAAAGACACTAAATATACACAGTTTGTTTTGTAACTGCCCTCTCACAATGAACAATTGTGTGCGATATTTACTGGTGTGCTGTTTCTGGCACAATTCAGAATTTCCACTCTAGACATCAAATACCAGACATCACACTTTGTTCCAGAACAGAGGATTTTTCTTGCGTACAAATGCATATCAGTGACCTGAGAATCTGTAAGTTCAAAGTAATTTGCTGACCTCTAAATGACTTCAGATAGGTTTCACAATTTACAACTTACAAATTGCTATAATTATCAGGGATCTCTCAGGAAATACTTGAGAAGCAGTCTTAAAAGGGAAAGCCAAGTTCAGAAAGGGAAAAAAAAACATTTTTTCTGTAGGACCTTCCAAAACCTTAAGGGCATCCTTAAGAACTAATTAAATATTTATGATGTGTGGACAGTACTGCAATGTAGGGAAATCTAACAGCCAATTTAGTTACGGCAAGCAATTTAAAATGACCTTATAATCTGTTATAGCAAGCTTGGTGAGTGTAACATAGAAACATAGGATCATAGAAGACAGGAGCAAGAGGAGGCTATTTTGTCCTTCGAGCCTACTCCACCATTCCATTATGATCATGACTGATCATCAAATTCAATGGCCTAATCCAGCTTTCTCCCTATAAGCTTAGAAATCATATTGGCCAGGACACTGAGGAGTCCCTGCTCTATTTGAGTAAAACAGAGAATATTTGATATCCGTCTGAAGAGGTTCTTGATTTAATATCTCACTTGCAAAATAGCAGAGTGTGTACTATGCATTTTGTTTGATGAGGCCTAAATAACCCACGACTTAGAGACAAGCAGATTACCCACTGAAACATCACAATCCTGTTCCAGATTCCATGTGACTCAAATATAAGATTTTAGTCTAGGAACCACAGATGCTTAAAAAAAGGAGTTTGAAGTTGTGGTTGATTTAAAAATATTATAAATCAATAGTGTTATGCCAAAGTGCTAGGTCAAAGCCAGCATGGATCAAGTTGAAAAATTCTCCACTTTCTGAAGTTTTCTTTCTCCTATCAGCTTCCATTACTTCTGGCTACAGGTTTCATTGATTCTGAATATCAACGAATGCCTTAATCACATGACCTTTTCTCTTATGCACTTTTTAGATGCTCAAAAAAAAATATTTGCAAATGTACCAAGAACAAAAGATCGCGAACGTTGGAAACATCTTAGGAATGAATATTGACATTCAGTATTATGGCTGGAAACTAGAATTGGAAAAAATATATAAATGTTTCCATATTTTTGTCATGATTTATTCGTTTAAACTCTTTCCCTCATCTCTGTTTGTGATTTATCCATTTAATGGAAAAACAAAAGCATAAACAATGGAAGATTTGGAATGACTTATATTCTGTTAGTTGAATAATTGTTTCGCGATTAAGCTTGAAAGCAGATAGGTAGAGGATTACGCACAAATTCCATTCTTGTCTACAAATTCCTTGCATTGTCTCATTTTACGCTCCCTGGATAGGCTGTTAGAAGAGACAGATTATAGTATTTGTTCCCGTAGGCCATGCCAAGTTAAAGTATGTCCCAAAAAGTTTAACGTCAATTCAGAACTTCTGAAGTGTAATTAATGCTATACTGTAGGAAACACAGGAGTCACATTCCAACACAGCAAACTCCCATGATCAGTAATGTGATCATGACCAAATAGCTAGTTAAGTGGCTTTGCTTGATAAATAAATATTCGTTAGGACAATAAGGGGAACTCCTCTTCTGCTTGTCAACCAGTGTCTTGAGATCTTTTACTTCCCCATATAATTTATTAATGCAAGTTCTTTCCTTGCTCCTTTAATGGGATGAGATACATTTGAGAGGAAATCTTCATCTTAATTAGTTGCTATTCAATATTAATCTAAACTTAACTGATATGGATCAAGGTCTTCCTCAATAGGTGAGAAAAGATGAAGCAAGACAGTAGCTGAAAGGATCCAGGATTGAGTCACACAGAAATAAGAAATTCGAGGAAAAAAACTTCAAGTTTAATATCCAAACCGAAAAATAATAAGAGTTTAAAATGTATTTCTTAGTGTCACAAGTAAGCTGACATTAACACTACAATGAAGTTATTATGAAAATTCCCACATCACCACACTCCACCTGTTTAGGTATACAGAGTAAAAATTTAGGATGGCCAATGCACTTAACCAGCACGCCTTTTGGACTGTGGGAGGAAACCAGAGCACCCGGAGGAAACCCATGCAGACATGGGAGAACATGCAGACTCTGCAAAAGCAGTCACCTGAGGCCAGAATTGAACCTGGGTCCCTGGCACTGTAAGATAGCGGTGTTAACAAATGTGCTATGTGCCACCACTGTGCCACCATGCCACTCCTATGGTGAAGCCTATACTTGGCCCTAGAATTGATAAGGAGGAAGTGTTGGACCTACTGCCAGTACTGAAAGTTGACAAGACACTGGGGTCAGATGAAATACTTCCAAGGATACTGCAGGAATGAGAATGGAAATTGAAGGGATGTAGGTCATAATCTAGACTCAAGAGAAGTGCCAGAGGACTGGAGAATTATAAATGTTACACCTCTGTTCAAAAATGTTGGTAAGGATTGACCCTGCAATACAGGCCAGTTAGCTTAACATCAATGGTGGGCAAGCTTCTAGAAACAATTATTTAGGACAGAATTAGTAATCACATAGTAAAAAAAACAGGCTGGTTAGGAAGAATTGGCATGGATTTCCAAAGGAGAGATCGTGTTAACTAACTTGCTGGAGTTTTTTGAGGGAGTAATGGAAAAGGTTGATGACAGTAATGCAGTTGATGTGTTATACGTGGACTTTCAGAAAGCATGCCACACAACAGTATTCAGGAGTGTTTTTACAATCTTACTCAGAGAAGAATGCTGTGATCAGATTAATTGCAGTCACTTTCAGGCCAAATTTATTACCTTGTTTTAATAACAATTGGTGTCATTCAATCATTTGTGGTGAAGTCATCATTACATTATTAGACTAGTTATCTGATGGTCTGGACTAACAATTATTTATAGCACAGAAATGCACCTTTGGGTACAATTGATCCTCACAGGCATCTTTGTTTCATTGATCTACTTCTCTTCTTAAAGTCAAAGAGTTATTATAATACAAATGAAAATGTCAGGAAAATGGACATGCCATCCCTGCACAATTTGACTCATATGTAACTCCAATCATATATCACGTGGTTGATTCTTAAATGTCTTTGATATGGCCCAGCAAACCATGATCACAGCAATGAAGGCATTAAAACTGCCTTGCCAATGAGATCCACATCTTGAGAATGAATAAACACACACAAAAAAAGTTTGTGTTATGTATTAAGTAAGGGTAATAGACCAGGGTCTATTTTTGGCAATTAAATCAAATGTTATTCCACCCAGTTTTCTAATCTCTACTCAGAATTGTGAGTCTTTCTTCCCACATTGGGTTCTCCCACAAGTTACATTTCTTCTTCTTTCTAGAACATCAACACACGACAGAAATTGTTCAGGTATATTTCCTTAAAAGGAAAAGTAGGACAAACAAATTTCAGCACCCTGAATGATGATAAAGGAGATAGAGATTAAAAGGAAGAAAAAGTGTATCAGATAGAAAATACAGTTGAGAACTAAGCGGGATGCAGAAGGTTCGGAGGGAAGGCAAAAAAGCAAAGAGCAAAGAAAATTACAGCAGCACAGGAACAGGCCCTTCAGCCCTCCAAGCCAGCACCGACCATACTACCCAAATGAACTAAAACCTCCTACCCTTCTGGAACCATATCCCTCCATTGGTAGCCTATTCATGTATTTGTCAAGACACCCTTTTCAGTCACTATTATATCTGCTTCCACTACCTCCCCTGGCAGCACATTCCAGGCACTCTCTGTGTAAAAAAACTTGCCTTCTACATCTCCTGGAAACCTTGTCCCTTGCACCTTAAACCTATGGCATCCAGTAATTGACTCTTCCACCCTGGGAAAAAGCTATCCACTCTGTCCATGCCTCTCAATCTTGTAGACTTTGATCAGGTCATCTTTTAACTCTGTCGTTCCAGTGAGAACAAACCAATTTTCTCCAACCTCTCCTATAGTTAATGCCCTCCAAAACAGACAACATCCTGGTAAATCTTTTCTGTACCCTCTCCAAAGCCTTCATATCCTCCTGTTAGTGTAGTGACCAGGTGCAGCCTAACTTAGTTTATAAAGCTGCAGCATGACTTGCCAATTTTTAAACTCAATACTCCAACCGATGAAGGCAAGCATGTCATATGCCTTCTTGATTACCTTCTTCATCTGTATTGCCACTTTCAGTGACCTATGTACCTTTAGACTCAGATTCCTCTTGTCCATCAATACTCTTAAGGGTTCTGCCATTTACTGTATATTCCCTATTTGTGTTAGAACTTCCAAAGTGCACTGCCTTACATCTGTTCGAATTAAACTTCATCTGCCATCTCCCTGCCCAAATCTCCAACCAATCTATATCCTGCCGTATCCTCTGATGCTCCTCATCACGATCCACAAATCCACCAATCTTTGTGTCGTTCGTAAACTTACAAATCAAAACAGTTATATTTTCTTCCAAATCATTTATATATATTACAAACAACAAAGTTCCCTATGCTGATCCATGAGGAACGCCACTCAGAAATGCACCATTCCACAGCTACCCTCTGTCCATGTAGACAACATCCACTTCCCTATCCTCATCAATCATCTTTGTCACTTTCTTGAAAAACTCAATCAAGTTGGCGAGGCACAACCTCTTCTTCACAAAACTATGTTGCTTCTCGCTAATACATCCACTTTTTTCCAAGTGAGAGTAAATCCTGTCTTGAAGAATCCTCTCTAGTAATTTCTTTACCCCTGTAAGGCTCACCAGCCTGTAATTACCCCTGGATTATTCTTGCTACCCTTCATCAACAAAGGAACAAATGGGCTATTTTCCAATCCTCTGGGACCTCCTCTCTGGCCAGTAAGGGATATAAAGATTTCTCTCCAGGGCCCAGTAATTTTCTCCCTCACATCTCTCAGTGTTCCAGGATATCCCATCAGGCCCTTGGAACTTATCTAACTTAATGTTTCTCATGAACCCAATACTTCATCTTTTTGATCTCAACATGACTCAAACTATCTACACATCCTTTCCCATCCACCATCCTTTCCCATTTATCATCCACCAACTCCTCTTTGATGAATACTGATGCAAAGTACTCATTTAATACCTCACCAATTTCCTCTGGTTCTGACCTCTTCAGAAGACAAACATGGTCACAGCGGACAGAGTACCCTTTGTTGTCCAGTACTTCCCTGGAGTGGAGAAGAAACGGCATCCTCTCCAGATATGTCATCAATGAAGCTGAACATCTTGTTATGGCCAGCCCCACACCCACACTACTTGCCTTCAAACAACTGCACAACCTCAAAAAGACCATTGTCCACAGCAAAATATCCAGCCTTCAGGAGAACTGTGACCAAAACACCATACAACCCTATCACAGCAACCTCTGCAAGACATGCCAGATCATCAACATGGATGCCATCATCTCACGTGAGAACATCATCCACCAGATACACAGTACGTACTCTTGTGACTCAGCCAACATTTTCTACCTGATATGCTGCAGGAAAGGATGTACCGAGGTATGGTACATTGGAGAGACCATGCAGACGCTATGACAGCTGGTGAATGAACATCGCTCAACAATCACCAGGAAGGAGTGTTCCCTTCCTGTCGGGGAACACTTCAGCGGTCACAGACATTCAGCCTCTGATCTTCGGGTAAGCATTCTCCAAACAGGCCTTCACGACACACGATAATGCAGAATTGCCGAACAGAAACTGAAAGCCAAGGATGGCCTCAATTGGGATCTTGGTTCATGTCAAACTATCTGTAACTCTCACGACTTGCTTGAACTTGCAAAATCTCACAAACTTCCTGGCTGGAGACAATTGACACCTCTTTAACCCTTTGCCCATTCACATTGTCTGTACTTATAAAGACTTGATTACCTGTTAAGACTCACATTCTAACCATTATCTTGTAATTGAGTTTGTGTCTGTATATGCCCTGTTTGTGAAACAAATCCTGCACTCATCTGATGAAGGACCGTCGCTCCGAAAGCTTGTGCCAATAAATAAACCTGTTGGACTTTAAACTGGTGTCATGAGATTATTACTGTGCCTACTCCAGTGCAACACTGACAACTTCACATCAAGGTTAGACAGGGTAGATTCAGAAAGAATGATCCCAATTGTGTGTGTGGTCAGGGATGCGGAGGCGGGGTGGGGGGGGGGGGGGGGTGGAGTCCAGAACTAGGGGTCATACTTTGAGAACAATGGGTAAGCCTTTTAGAACTGAGGTGAGGAAAAATTTCTTCACTCAGAAGATAGTGAATGTATGGAATTCACTATCACAGAATGCATTTGAGGCTAAAGTTTTGTCTGATTTCAGGAAGAAATTAGATATAACTCATAGAGTAAAAGGATCAAGGGATATGGGAGGAAGGGGGATCAGGATATTAAATTCAATGATCAGCTATGATCAAAATGAATGGTGGAGCAGGCCCAAAAGGGCCAAGTGGTCTGCTCTTGCTTCTAGTTTCTATGTAAAGGCAGGGGAATGTTATTAAGTCATGATGCTTGTTTGGAAGGGCAGTGAAGACACAATGGTCCAATTGGCCTCTTTCTGTGCCATAATAATTGTGAGATTTTGTGATGTGTTTTGGACTGAGAGGACAGGCAGGTATTCTATTTGTAGGCCTTGAATGATGGAATTCCAGACCAAAGGAGATATAAGTGGGGAATCTGGCATATGTCTCCTTACAGTGTACTGATAAATAAGACAATTAATGCACTGTCATCATGTTTAAAATACGTTTTCACAACAGTCTAGCCTTTAAATGTGCAAAGAGTCAAATAAAAGAGATAAGTTATATCAATTCTCCATGGAATTGTAAACAAGTCTGAACAAGGTTAAAAAACTTCAATGCGTGGGCCCATTGAGGAAGTGGCACTTCTGCCTTAATGAACCACCCCAGTCTCAGTTGTGTGGAAACTACTATATTACTCAACGCCTTCGCTGTTTCCAGATGTGCTTGATTCTCAAGGGCATCAGAGAGAATACAGGAAAGCCAAAAAATCAAATGTACATCTGTCCAGTTGCTAAGCAGGCTCAATTATATTGAACAACAATTTGCATTTATGTAGTACTGCAAATGCAGTTAAATGTCTCTAGGTATTTTGTAGGAGCGTTACCAAATACTAAGGAAATATTGGGACATATCCTAACATATACTGAGAGGCTGATCAAAGATGCAGGTGCGTCTTAAAATGAGCTTAAAGTTAGAGGACCAAAGTGGTTTGGGGAGGCAATTCCTGAGCTCGGGCCAAAACAGGTAATCCATTAAATATCTTAAGAACATAAGAACTAGGATCAGGAGTCGGCCACCTGACCCTCGAGCCTGCTCTGCCATTCAATAAGATCACAGCTGATCTTTTCATGGACTCAGCTCCACTTATCCGCCCGCTCGCCATAACCCTTAATTCCTTTACTGTTCAAAAATTTATCTATCTTTGCCTTAAAAACATTCAATGAGATAGCGTCAACTATTTCACTGGGCAGGGAATTCCACAGATAATTTTGTTTCTTTATTACTCTCTTCCACACAGACTACAACATACTGGGATGAGATTCAGCAGATGGTGAGGACATCACAGATGAATGGTTATTTGGAAATCTTCGGCACTGAATGCTCATATTTAGCAGCATGTTGAGCATTTCTAATAACACTATTGAACCTTGTCCATACCTGAATGCTACTCACGTGTATAGTTAATTTGTTACACTTGATTGAGAGAAATAATTCCACCTGTGCCAGGGGTATCAGAACAAGACGACACAAGACTTAAAATTAGATCTGGGTTGTTTGGAGATGATATCAAGAAGTAATCTTTAAACTCTTCATACTTCATACTTCAACCTTCATACTCTCCCCAGAACTCTCCCAAAATGTAAGTTGACAGGGTTTTGTTAAGCAACAATTACAGAAACAAAGCAAGTAAGTGGAGTTAAATATAGATCAACCATAACCTATTTGTCAGACAGTGCAGTTTAACAGTTAACAAAGCCTACTGCTGTTCTTATGTTTCGCTGTAACAGTGGGGATCACTAGACAATCATAAAAACAGTAACCCAGACTAACAATTTTACTTCCTTTAAGACTGGATATCTTTACTTAGATTCAGTTGTGTATTATAGCTACCAATAAATCTTGTAACACAGTGTGATAGCTGATAGTATCCCTCCACCCAATGCATTTGGTTCATCTGCTATCTCTGTTACTCACTGAAGACTAATGACTCACTTTAATCTTTCCACTCTACTCTCACCCCTGAATGTGAAGGCTGCAAATTCAAGACTATGCCATTATTTCAGCACAATAGTGAGAGTGTGCTGGAAATACTCAGCAACAACTGTGGAGAGAGAATCAGGGATAATGGACAGAATTTCCCCCAGAAAAAAGATTGACATCTTGACAGCAACTAGAAATGTGTGTCAGCAACAACAGGACTTACCCTTTCATTTACAGGTGGCGGCGCTTCGTGAATAACTTGCCATTGGGATTGCCGTCCTGTGTGAAGGAATGACCACCTGCACCATAGCACTGCTTGCCAAATCAGAGTGTCAGCAGCACCATGAAGAATGAAAGACACTGTTGAGGAAGGTAGAGCCAGATAAGGGGTAGAATGGCTTCCTTCTTCTCTCGCTGCTTGTTTGGCCACAGCAGATCTTTTTGAAAGAATATGCTTGGCAATAAGTGAGTGATTAACTATTTATATGATGTGAGTATAAAAGATACACAGAAACAGATTATCTTGTAAGTTGTTAAACAGCTAAGTTAATAATATTTAAAACACTTAACACCCAATGTAAAATAAATAATGAAACATCACACACGCACACGCACACGCACACGCACACACACGCACGCACACACACACACGCACACGCACACACACGCACGCACACACACACACGCACGCACGCACGCACGCACGCACGCACGCACACACACACACACACACAAAAACCCACAATTTACTAAGTGGGAGGATACATTACAAAGTTTTAAAAAATCTGATTAAAGTTACTGGTGTACGGATCTTGTTAATTGATTATTTATAGAACATAGAACATTACAGCACAAACAGGCCCTTCGGCCCACAAGCTGTGCCGATCATATCCATACCTACCAGGCCATAGAACTATCTATAACTCTCAATCCCATTAACTCATCCAGAAGTCTTTTAAAAGACCCCAGCAAGTTCATCTCTATCACCATCGATGGCAGCCGATTCCACTCACTCACCATCCTCTGAATGAAAAACTTATCCCTAACTTCTCCTCTGTATTTGTTTTCCAGCACCTTAAACTTGTGTCCTCTCACAGCCACCATTGCAGCCCTGGGAAATAGCCTCCAAGAATCCACCCTTTCTATTCCTCTCAACATATTATAAACCTCTATCAGGTCGCCTCTCAACCTTAGTCTCTCCAGGAAGAAGAAATCCAACTCCCTCAACCTATCCTCATAAGGCATGCCTCCCAATCCAGGCAACATCCTTGAAAACGATGATTTAGATGATTTCAGGCTAGCGTCAGTGGTCATTCTAGATTCTGCATCGAGGTGATTTAAATATGTTGAGGATGATTTATGTTAACTTCTGGAGTCCTAGCTGCTACATTGATTTTTAAAACATACGTCAATCAACAGACAGGTTCAAACTTCCAGAATAGATGAAGAGAGATTGTGTCTATTCTGTGATTTTCCTCTTCTGTTCTCTTTTGGCCTGAATCAAAATTATTTCTCATGGCACAAAACAGGGTTAGCTGGTTTATCACATGATCTTCACTCACCAACTGACCAATTACCTAAACATGGTCATAGAAAGTTGATTCCAGGTCTATGGTTTAAGCATGATAATGATGATGATTCGATAAGTTCTCTTGTTAGTTAGGGTTATTGTTCCAAGAGATTTTGTCTAATGGCTTGTTCCATCCAACCAAGTATCTTGGTGATGTATGGATGTTTTCAGAACTAATCAGAAAAATTACTAATTTAAGTTCCTCTTTGATAGAATCTTCTAGACAGCCTGACTCTGATTTTAATGGTTTTGGAATTTGTAAGGTACAGTCTGCTTTGTATTGTCGCCATGATCAATGGACCCTTGACTTGGTTCCTACTTCTTGGTACACATAATCTATCTTCCCTGGGCAAATACTAGTCTTACTCTTGTACTTGTGCTAAACTGATTTATTAATACAATCATTAATCAAGTTACAGAATAATTATGTCTCTCCTCAGTACAGTGTGTTTCAATCCTTTCTCTCACTTTCTCGGGAGAGAGTATAATACATGACAGCTGGTGACAGTGAAACATCATTATCTACATCACACATAAGCATATGTGTTCCATTACACAGCCATGCAAATGTTTGGCCATCTTAGAAGCTGAAGTCTGCTGGTGAGTTTGAAGATCCAGGCGCCATATTTGAACACAAGTGTAACACTCTCTTATCACTCTCTACAGCCCACTTGGCTTCATGAGGCCAAGCAGAATGTCAAGCAACCCAAAGGCAAAAGGATAGCAGCCTCAAGAGGAAATCTTTTCAATCATCATGTCCTTGATGCCTTGATTCAAGAAGTCTAAGCTCAGAGGTTTATCCTCTGCCCCAGGGATGGCTCAAAGAAGTATAATAACCTCACCTTTCTGGCTGGGAAACCACTGTCCCGAAAGTCAGCATGGCTGGCAATCATGCCAGAAGCAACAGAGAATGCAGTAAGTAGGTGAAGAACAATCACAGTGTTCACACACATCTTCCACTAATGCAGAGATACAGATCTCGGGGTCACTTTCTGAAGAACACTTCACAAACACTTTCCTATGGCAATTGGAGGTGGGGACTATCCAGATATTCAGCATTCAGAAGTCTGCTGGAAACCAGCCATTGGCTCAGAAACTACACCTTCCTATTAAATTCCCCATCATGATGGCAATGAACCAATCAACACTCTTTTGTGCCATGAGAAACAATTTTGATCCAGACCAAAAAAAAGAGAAGAAGGAGGTCAGTAATTAGGCACAATCTCAGAAACCATCCTGACTTGGAAATATATTACCATTCCTTGACAGTCACTGGGTCAAACGCCGGAATTCTCTCCCTAATAACATTGTAAGTCAATGCACAACACATGGACTGCAGCAATTCAAGAAGGCAGCTCACTGCCACCTTCTTAATGGCAACAAGGAATGGGCAATAAGTGTTGGCCAGCCAGCAATGCCCATGTCCAATGAATGATTGATAAAAACCCTCTAACTCACATGTAGAGGTGACTAATGTTTCTTTCAGGAATCTGCATCTGGAGCCCTTTTGGGTGATAAGTTTTGAATGAAATTATTAAACCAAAGTAGCTCTATGCACCATCATATGAAGCAGCACAGCTATAAGTGTTCAGTTGCTTATTGTCAATGAGTGAAATCCATCTGGCCACCAATGAATAGCATTAATTGTTAATCTGTGACTTCCCTTCATTAATGGGATGACAGAAATGATGAAACTGTGCTCCCTTCACTATTATCTTCACTCTCTAAGGCGATATTCCAACATTATAATCTGTTCATTTGAGACTTTCACTTGAGGCTGTTGAGCTCTTCCTATCCTTTTATCAGCACCTAATAAAATTATGGGCTTGCCATCACCTGTTTGGCAAAAAATGGATTTGATTTGATTTGATTTATTATTGTCAAATGTATTACATACAATGAAAAGTATTGTTTCTTGCATGCTATACAGACAAAGCACACCATTCATAGAGAAGAAAAGAAAATGCAGAATGTAGTGTCACATCATAGCTAGGATGGGGAGAAAGATCAACTTAATACAAGGTAGATCCATTCAAAAATCTGATGGCAGCAGAGAAGAAACTGTTCTTGAGTTGGTTGATACGTGTCTTCATACTTTTATATCGTTTTCTCACCAGAAGAAAGTGGATGAGAGTATGTCTGAGGTCATAGAGTCATAGAATCATAGAGGTTTACAGCATGGAAACAGGCCTTTCAGTGCAACGTGTCCATGCTGCAGATATTTTTAAACCCCTATGTTAGTCACAATTGGCCTATATCCCTTTATACCCATCTTACCCATATAACTGTCTAAAACCTTTATCAAAGACAAAATTGTAGCCACCTCTTCTACTAAATCTGGCAGTTTGTTCCAGACACTTACCATGCTCTGTGTGAAAATTGTTCTTCTGGATCCTTTTGTATCTCTCTGCCCTCGCCTTAAACCTATGCCCTCTAGTTTTAGACTCTCCTACCTTTGGGAAAAGATATTGACTATCTAGCTGATCTATACCCCTCATTATTTTATAGACCTCTGTAAGATAATCCCTAAGCCTCCTATGCTCCAGAGAAAAGTGTCCCAATCTATCCAGCCTGTCCTTATAACTCAATCCATCAAATCCCGGTTGCATCCTAGTAAATCTCTTCTGCACTCTTTCTAGGTTAATGATACTGTTTCTATAATAATTAGACTGTACACAGTATTCCAAGTGTGGCCTTACCATTGTCTTGTACAATAACGTCCCAAGCCTGTATTAAATGTTTTTGGCTGAATTTGACCTTTTTTTTATGAACAACACAAATTTGGGGAAATTTTTTCCCATTGGACACCAATGGCTATAGGGATACAGCTTGCTCCAGAGCTCTAGTCTTGAGTACGATTGCTGGGATGTTATCAGGGTCCATGACTCTTGTTGCATCTAATGCATTCTGCTTTTTTTTTATATTACATGGTGTGAACTAAGCATTTATGATGCTTGGGACACTTCCAGAGGAGGCTAAGATGACTTCTTGCTGAAGTTGATTACAAATGTTTCAGCCTTGCCTTTTGCTAGCATCTCGCCAGGATATTTTTGTTTTAATCCCACGTATAAATAGTTCTGTTGAACTTTAACCTGGTGTTGTGTGAATTCTTACTGTGCCCACTCTGATCCAATGCCAACACCTCCTCATTGTGTATCTACAAGTTATTCATAGGTATCCACAATAGGTATGCAGATAGGCAAACAGCTCTTACGCACGTATTTTAAAAAAAATCATGTCAAAGGTGAAATCTTTCAATATAAACCTCTGAGAACTAGCAAGGGAATTGCTTTTATCAGGAATGCATATGTTGAGGTATTCCAAGGGTTATTATGGAGCTTCAGCTGAAATAACAGAATTTTTTGTTCCACTAAGTGATTTAAAGAAATATTTATTACAATGAGATGTTGACTATGGAATAGTTCAATGCTGGAAACCTGAAGTGTAAACTGAAAGTAGAGAAAGCGCAGAGCAGATCAATCAGTAGCTGAGAGAGAAAAAAGAGGTGGAAATTTCTCAGCATACTTTAGGAAGCCTATTTTTCAAGACCCACTCTCAGATTAAAACTTGTAATTAAGTGCAAGGTTGAGTGCATGCTACACCTCTGGATACATTTTCCTTATACAAAATATGTAACCAAGATCTGTTGGCTTGTTTTAAAATTGCACAAGACTGCAATTTTCAAGGGGGGATTCTTCCAGTATCCTGGCCAATATTCTCCCCTCAACCAATAGTGTTTAAAAAAAGTCCTTTCAATGGTTTTCATACATGTAACCAAGTGCCTAAATGCAATTGTAGTTAATGTTTTTGTTTAAGTGTACAGCTTCAACCTTTAATCTGAAGTAATACTGGCATTTGTGAGCACTGGATGAGATACAGTAACTGAGGGATGTTTTACAAAACAGCAGACCATTTTTCAAAACTGGCTCACACAGTGAGAGAAATGAACAGTTAGCGAATATGAAGCACCAGTGGTTTTGTTAGCAACACTGGCTTCTCATATGAGACACATAATTATTTTTCTTTCACTAGCTTGAAGCCGCATCAGATGGAGCTGCGCAGTTAACATATCCTGACATTTCGAAATGAAAATCTGGGTCGGAGATCTCGGCGAACTAATTTTTTTCACTGTTTTTCCCGAACTGGAACTTTCAATGTGAGCTGCCCAGTAGGAATCTCTGCAAACCCAAGACATCTGCTAAAATTTGGATAGAATTACATTTAAAAATTGTTATGGCCTAATTAAAACTTTGTTCTCAACCTGCCTTAAAAAAGTCAAATAAAACAAAATTGAAGTAAGGTGTACTAGCGAGAAAATATTGTAGGTAATTTCCAACATTCCAGTAATTGTTTTTCTATATTCTTCTAGAAGGGCATGTGGTTCTTGTTTTCCAGATAATTAAATATGATCTCATGTTTTGTTCTGCTCCTAGTTTCAATCTAACCTGGGCCCAGTTTTTGGTGGGCTGGGTGAAAGAAAACTGGTGTGAGTCTGATGTTCTCTCATGAGTCCTTTCTTATGACCTGTATCTTTGATATGGTGAGGAGGCCTTGAGCTGTCCCATCACCCTGAGAGTCTTGCAGGAGTGAGCATAAAAGTAGGCCAGATATCCAACAAGAATAGTTAAAAGGTAGGACTCAGTCAGAACTTGCAGCTAGGGGCTTGTGCAGCAGGTTAATAACCTGTTGATCATTTTGTTATAGAAGCAATTCAGAGATAAGGGAAAGTCTATTACAGACCGACAAATATGAACATCTTTGATCAAAACTACTGTCTGTTAAATGTTATTGCAAGATGTCACTGCAGGGTAAAATATTTTTCTCTTGACAAATTGTGATGGAAGAGATGGAGTGGTTCATGTGCCACAAAGCAAACAAAACTCCATTAGTTCTACACCTGTTCTTTCCCCATTCATCTGTAATTTTTCCCCTTCAAATATTTGCCCAATTCCCTTTTTACAGTCACTATTTAACCACCGTTATAGGCAATGTATTCCAAAGCAGTGTTAATGTGGTTCAGTTGATCGAATTCCAAGGTCTGATTCAAAAGATTGTGGGTTCACTCCCACTTGGAATCTTGTGCTGTTGCTAGTGGCAAGCTTGAAGATGGGAAAGGAATTTAATTAGATGGGTGGTACCTGAACCATACCACATTTCCACCTCCACCAGAATTAAGTTTAAGGCAGAAATGTCCACGGTCAACCTTTCTGTCACATTGCCAATTGAGGCTCTTAATTAACATATCAACAACAACTTAAGGGCTTCATCCTGTGTCAATGGAAATGACCTAGGCCAACCTGTCACCATGTGGCATGCACAAGATTTGAAATTGTGTAGCCAGTTTGGGGGAGGTGTCCCTCAATCAAAAGCACTCAGTGATTGGTCAAGAGTCTAGACACTGGAAAGGGGACAGCGACTGAGAACCAAACTTTGTCCCCTAGTAATTGATCCTTCAGTTAGTGGAAAGAATTTCCCTTAATTTACTCTATTAGATCCGGCAAATGTGTGGGCTAGTAGCAGAAAATGGACCAGGACTGCTATTGAATTATTGTAAAAAAAATGACAGTGGCTTAAGAAATAGAACCTTATATCTCTTTGGCGTAGTGGTTAGCACTGCTGTTTCAAAGCACCAGGAATCCAAGTTTGATTCCTGATTTGGGTCACTGTCTATGTGGAGTCTACATGTTTCCCCCATGTCTGCATGGGCTTCCTCTGGGTGCTTCGGTTTTCTCCCACCATCTGAAAGACATGCTGGTTAGATCATTGACCTGACCAAGTGCCGAAGTGTGGCATTTAGGGAAATTTCACAATAACTTCATTGCAGTGTTAATGTAATCTTCATAAACCTTAATAAATAAATTTTATTTTTTTTCCATGACCTCAGGCTATCCAAAATCACTTTGCATTCAGTAAATTACTTTGAATGTAGCTACTGTTGTAATAAAGGCCAATTTGTGCACAAATCCCCTACAAACGTCAATGTGACCAGAGGATTTTCTTTTTGATTTGTTCAATTTATTTTTGACACAAGTATTAACACTCAGTAAAAAGTATTGTATCTTGCGTGTTATGCAGACAAAGCATACCATTCATAGAGAAAAAAACACAGAGAGTGCAGAATGTAATGGCTGAAATAAATATTGACACCGCAAACCAGACCTATGCTTAAATAGTGCCATAGGATATTTGCCATAGGATATTTGATTTCCATGTGACAAGGCTGCGACTTAACAATGCACCTGAAATTTAACACCTCTAACATGCAGCATCCCCTCCTCCTTGAAGTATCAGCCTAGGTTTTGTGTTCAATTGGTTCCTAGATTCACCAATCTGATTCCTGGGAAAGTAGGATTATTGTATGAGGAGAGGTTAAGTTGAGTAAACCAGTATTCAATGGAGTTTAGAAGAATGCGTGGGGGCCTCTTTGAACATATAGGGGGCGATTCTACCAAAAAAAATCTAAGGGCTGAACTGATGAGAAAAATGGTGTAAATTGTGTTTTTTTTTCAGTGGGAGTTCACACTTAAATCTGCAGAGGTTACTATCATGATTCTATTTTTTTAATGCTGGGGAGGGGAGGAGGAGGAGGTGGTGGGCAATATCCCTCTGTGTTGAGAGATTTGGTTGTTCTCCCCTGATCAGCAGGGGTCTGTTGTGGGGGGAGAGAGCTGTCTCTCAGCACTGAGATTGGAGCACCCTTTAAAAAGGTTCTGTAAAGCCAGGCAGGCAGGAATGCTTTGCAGCATACATAAATTGAAAAATGGGAGAATCCCACTTGACAGGAGCTGCTAATGCTGGCAGGAAGTTTTTTTTTATTTTTCCTGTTTGTGGGAGCACTCAGAATGCAAACTGAAGAATCCCAGTCTTTGACACAGTACGCAACACAGCTTGTGTACAGAAATATTCATTGTTCACTTCTAAGGAGGTCCCGGCAAGAAATCCATTCTTTCTTCATTCATTCTCAGTGCACGTACCTCTGTGCAATAGTGCGACTGCCTTTAAAATGAACAGGTTTTAATTGTGTTTATTTTTGATGTACCAGATATGATTTACTGTCTGTGATTTACCTTTAATGGTTCGTGGAGCTCTGACTTCATTAATGTTCATTTGTGTGCAGATGTTAAGGGCCTTGGAGAGAGGGAGAAAGAGTAGAAGAAACAGAATCATGTAAAAAGAAAACAAATTAAAAATAGCCGAGATGGTGAGCAATGTCAACATTAATAACATGGAACATCTGCAAAGTCGCAGCACTTAAGGCTTACATCTGTTTTGTGTGGTGAATAACCATTATTTTCTCTTCTTTTTGAATCTAACAGGCTGTAAATTCATGTTGCTGGCTGGATAGTTTTCAGATGTAGAACTTGTTTCTCAATCAGTTGGGTCAGTAACCCTTCAGTTTTGAAAAGTTGCCAACACCCCGTTATTATTGCTGCCTCACAGCGCCATGGACTCAACTTCGATTCCTGGCTTGGGTCATCATCTGTGTGGAGTTTGCACATTCTGTGTGTGTGTGTGTGGGTTTCCTCTGGGTGCACCAGTTTCCTCTCACAGTCCAAAGACATGCTCGTTAGGAGCATTGGCCGTGCTACATTCTCCCTCAGTGTACCCAAACAAGTGCCAGAATGTGACAACTAGGGTATTTTCACAATAACTTCATTGCAGTGTTAATGTAAGCCTACTTGTGACTAATAAATAAACTTCTACTTTACTTTTATTGCTCCACTGCCACCCATCTCGACCTTCTCCAAAAAAAATCCTAATGATACACTGCTTGGTTTCTGTGATGTCATTTTCGCAGACATCCTCCGTCTAAAACACGTCCTATCTAGCTTGGCAACTTTAACCCCACATTTACGTAGCTGATTTTTAATGTGGTTTGGTATGGCTTTTTTTTTGTTTAAAATTACTACTGAAGAAGAAATACATGGTTACAAAATAGCTGGAGATGGACAATAAATGCCGGCCTCACTAACATCACCACATTCTGAGAACAAGTGAAAATTCTCACTGGAGGCAGGAGCAAAAAAAATCACACAACTTCCAAACAAAGATATCTCACCTTAGCCTAATTCTTTATTCATTTGTGGGACATAGGCATTGTTGACTTGCCTTCATTTGTTCCCATCCCTAGTTGCCTGAGAGCAGTTGAGAATCAACCACGTTGCTGTGGCTATAGAGCCACATGTAAGCTAGACCAGGTAAAGGCAGCAGATTTCCTTCCCTAAAGGACATTAATGAACCAGATGGGTTTTTTTCTGTTTTTCCAACAATAGACAATAGCTTCATGGTCATCAGTAAATTCTTAATTCCAGGTATTTTTTATTGAGTTTAAATTCCACCATCTGCTGTGGTGGGATTCAAACCTAAGCCTTCAGAACATTAGCTGAGTTTCTAGATTAATGATCTGGCGATAATATCACTAGGCCATCGCTTCTTTTGATATTTATATAATGTATACACAATTTCATTGAGAAGGTGAGGGGTGGGGAATTGCTAGTTTTCAGATCCCACAATCAAGATTGATTTGGTGATAATCAGAATCAAAAGTAAAAACTGTCATAAAAAAACAAATTTCTAATTTTACAGGATAAAACAGTGGAAATATTCAAACCATCTTTGTAATAATGCTAACCAGAGCATACCTTCTCTCCCTCCCTCCCCAAAACTATCCACCAAGCAATTCCAGGAGCCCCTTTGTCTATCTGCTCGTTTCAGAAACACTTTTTAACTTTATTTTTCAAGGAGACATTTCTGACTTCTAGTGGAGTGATTCATGGCATTTCAGCTGTTTTTCAAAACATACTTCCTTCTTTATAATTGATTTATTTTTTGGTGCACAGACATTTCACATATTTACTTTGAACCAGTCTTCAGCTGATTTTCAGGTAGTTTTGTCGTAAATTAAATGTTCAGCTTGAGCCAAGCTAAATGAACTGGGACATGGAATTTTCTACCTCTGGACTTCTTATTAAAAGTAAGTCTGTTTATATAACCTTTGGTTGCAGAATCTTTTTAACTGGCCTCCAGCTACCTTTTGTCATTGTCCCCCTAGCCTATGAACATACATTTTTATATAACAATACCATCTGCTGACGTGTTTGCTTCACAAATATTTGTTCATCTCTTGCCAATTTTTTTATATAAAAAAACTTACAAGACGGTAACTCATTTGCCAAACGTTTGGGGGAAGAAGGGAGAAGAATTCTTCAAAAGTTCCCTTCTTTTTGGTCCTGAGTTTTTTCATTATTTCTTTTGTTTCTCCAAGTATCATTTTCAGGTGGGATGGGTAATTATATGAAGATGCAGAAGGTATCACAGTTACGTTGGGTCAGCTGTGATGCACCAGTGGGTCTTACCCTATCTGTCATAGCCAATAACCTGGGTTTTCCCTTTGAGAATAGGAAACAGGTTTTGGAACTGTGTCCAGGCCCTGAACCTTATCCCAGAAGTAGAAACAATCACTCACCTGTGCTTTTCCTGGAAGTGGCTGATTAATGACAAGAGGTAAGTTTGCTGTCCAGTTAAAGATGGGTAGGCTTTCGAACCAGGATGCAGCAACAGGCTGCAATTGAAAAGGAAGTGTGCATCAGGATGAGCTGTGTAGGTTAGAGGCATTAGTGGGTAAATATGGAGGGATATAGGGATCGGGCTGGGTAGGATTGTGGTTGATGCTGACTCGATGGGCCAAATGGCCTCTTTCTGCATGTGTGGTTTCCATGATTTCCATGGTTTCTAAAATGGAATTGGCCTCACTTCAACATTTTAAAATCTTTAATTAAAAAATAGACTCAGCACCAAGGCTCCCAACATGGATAATTGAAGGCAAATTGTCATTAGGGGAACAAAGTAGCTCCTTGGTGCATACAGGATGATGGATATCAACGAGAAAATTCCAGTTGGTCTCCTTAATTGTAATGGGTTATACCAGCATCTCTTCAAGAACCTGATCAGCTTTTGGCAGTTGTGAGTAGATCATTTTCAATCCCCCTTTACAAAAATGATCCAGAGATGATATAAAGTAAAAGAACTGGCACACCAGCCAACATGGCTGTTTTAGCTCCTAACTATCTCTGATCCAAGCCCTAGTTAGGGTCATAAAACCAGCTCAGAATGCTTGTATTTATCTTCATTCAGTAAGTTCATTTGAAATTAACAGGTTCAGAGTGAATCGATGTAGTGAATAAGAGATGGTCCTGCAGATGGTATTTCAGCATGGACATGTTAGCAAGAGGTCTCAGCCATTTTAAGTCTTGGCTATAGAAACTGGTTCGCCACTTAGAGCGGATGGTATGATGTTAAGGTGATAGATGAATCAGGATAATATTTCTCCTGCTTTCCTCCATCTACTGCAAAGCCAATTCTTTTACTATATCTCCTTCCTCCAGCCCAACACACTTCCACAGAGATTCCAAACACCTCTCAGTTCCAAAGAGAGGACTGCCTGGCTCATGAAGAAGAGTTCATTCTTGTTTCCCTCACAGAACTATTTTCTCCACTTTTTATTTTATCCTTTCACCATGTTGAACCTGTCTGTGTGTCAGTCGGTTCCAAAATAACACGCTTGATAATTTTGAACTGAGTGGCTGGAAGTTGGAATTATAACATTTCTCCTCATCTCCCCACAAAATCTTCTGCCAATGATTTTACATCAATGGGCCAAAATATTACCGGCATGCCCACCCCAAAGTCAGGGCAGGCAAGGCTTGCAGAGCATCACTCTCCATTGGCCTTCGACAGGCGAGGCAGTAAAATTCCAGCAATGACCTCTGGTTATTGACCCACTCACCAGAAAGAATAGCTTTTCTCCAACTACTCTATCAAAACTTTCCATCATCTTTAAAACTCCCATTAGGTCACATTTTAATCTTCCAACAAGAACAAGTCCCAGGTTTTCCAATCTCTTCTCATAAGTGAAGGTCATTATATCTTTCCTGAAGAGCGATGTCAATTCCAAAAGACACCCAACCAGTAATGTATATATTTCTAGCATTTTATTTTTGATTTCAAATTCTAATCCTCAATTTATGAACATATTTTTAAATTACTTCATCCATTTAAGGATTTGTGTACATGGACATCAAGGTCTCTCTTTTCTCATCTAAACACTTCAAAATCATGCAATTATATAGCATAATGTCTTACCATTTTAACCTTTCCAAAGTGCATTGCTTTACACTTTGCCAAATTGAACTCCATCTGCCATTCTTCTGCCCATTTCATCAACATGTCATTCTGAAGCCCATAACTAACCTCATCATGATCCACTACTTTACCATAGAATCCTACAATGCAGAAAGAGGCCCTTTGGCCCATCGAATCTGCACCAAACACAATTCCACACAGACCCTACCCCCATATCCCTACATATTACACCCATTAATCCCTCTAACCTATGCAACCTTGCACACTAAGGGACAATTTCTTAGCATGGCAAATCAACCTAACCCGCACATCTTTGGACTGTGGGAGGAAACCAGAGCACCCAGAAGAAACCTACACAGACACAAGGAGAATGTGCAAACTCCACACAGAAAGTGACCTGAGCTGGGAATCGAACACAGGACCCTGGAGCTGTGAAGCAGCAGTGCTAACCACTGGGCTACCATGCCGCCCATGTTCCACATCATCTGTAAACTTTATAATGCTGCTCTCTACACCATGAAAAAATGTCCAAATTTGATCTTTAGAGGCACTGCAAACTGCCTCTCTGCAGCCTTTATCAGTTCTTTGTGTTAATGCAGCATTTTTTATAAGAAAAGCTTACTCCCTACTTATTCATCGTTCATGGAGTAACAATTGTGCTTTTAGGAACTGCAAAAAAATCCTGGAAAACCCATTAAGATTGGAAATGTACATGTAGTTATGCAACAGTAAAGCTTTTGGTCCTCTCTCACCACATAATGTGCTAAGTTAACCTGTACCGATGAATAATGAAACTTGTTTGTGCAACAAAATATCTCATATATTACCTAGAGATTGGCCACTGTACAATATTTGGAGCCTGGAGAAAACAACAGCAGGGATTGACTTTACATAACTAATTTCCAGTTTTTTTTTCATTCAGACACACAAAAGAATTTATGCGGAAGGGGCTGAGAAAAAGTGATTACAAGAGATTTAATGGAGTGGAAAATACTAAAAGAGTAATGTGAACATTTCCCCCCTGTTTTCGATTTTTTTCTTCTTCCTTCATTGGACAGACTGTCTGTTTAAAAAGCTCTAAATGTCTCTCTGTCTGAGGGTGAGTGATGGCCGGATTAAAGGCAAAAGATTTCCCATAGGCGAAGAAGGAGTCTGGCATTTAGCTTGAGGTTTGCTTGTGGTTGGAAAAATGTGGTTATTTTGAAAGAACATGGGTGATTGTCACATATGATGCGTCCACCACCTGCCACGCTCCACAACACTTGGCTGTCTTAGATTTCAGTTGATTTAAATTTCGTCTTAATGATTTCATGCAGATATCTGAAAAGTGCTTGAGTATCGCGAGGTGAACAATGTTGATGAGTTTCCGTTCCATCAACACATGGCCAAGATCTTCCCCATGTCACTGATTCACTATGCCTGTTTTTCCAATTTTCCCATATGAAAAATACATTGTTCCTTCAACTCCCTTGACTTTAATAAATCTACTATCTTCTTGCACAACTCCATTCATTTCTTCTTCCCCAGCTCAAAATCAGCATTCATTTGCAATGATAAGCACATTTTCAAGATCTTTTCCTCTTTGGTCCCATTTCCCTGCAAGAAAAGATTGAGCTGTTGCTCCCACTTCACCACCACCGCCATCACCACCCCAAAAATAAAAAGAACACTTGGGCCCTGGTTCTTTCTTTTAACTCTGTCAATGAATTTTCTGATGAGAAACAACTTTTCTTTCATAGGATATGGCCATCACTGGCAAGACTGACATTTGTTGTTCATCCCTAATTGCCCTTGAACTGAATGGCTTAGTAAGCCACTATAGGGGACAGTTAACAGGTAATACTGTTATCGGTCTGGAGTCACTGGATAAAGTTGGCCGATTTCCTTTCCTAAAGATCATTGGTGAACCATTTCTGAGTAGCTAATTGGATGTGAAACATTGAGACATTTCAGTGTAATAATATAACACCCTTGCATTTTCATTTGCAAGATCAAATAAAATAAGAGACCTTAATGAGAGCAACTGAAGCATGAAGCTTTAATAAATAAGAAAAAAAAACATGTGTGAGCATTTCTGATCAGATTGCGTTTTCTATTTCCAGTTTTTTCCCTTTTACTCTGGTCTTGGATCAAATATTTACCAACAAATCAAGAAGCAATTGATCTTCATGACACCACTGTTGTTTATTTATGTACTCTAGTTACTATCACATGTGGCACACTGTACCTTACTTTATTTCTTCAGTTGGTTGTCATATGAACAATCTTTTTGGGCATAGCCATGATGTCTAAAACTGTGCAGTATCTACAACGAGTAAGGGTTAACCTGTTGTTGTGTGGCATTAATGCATTAATACAGAAATAAAGATTTCCTTCTATCTGAAAAGCTGCATGGAGCCTCAATTTAACATCTCATCTAAAAGACAGCACTCTGAGAGTGCAGTACTCCCACAGTATGCACAGTTATGCTAGCCTAGATTGTGGGCTCAATTGTCTGGTGTGGTTCTTGGATCTATAACCTGCTGACTCAAAGACTAATGTATTTAGATGGAGATGTGGCTCGCATTTTGAATAGCTGTGTTTGTATATTTGCAATCCCAGTGAGAGGTTCATGAGCAGATATTTCAAGAACTTTTCTGATTTACCACAGGTACAGTGTCCACAAAACTCAGAATATGATATTCCATTAAAGTTCAACAGCTTCATTCAGTCAGGAGTGATACTTTTTTGATTTCCTTTGTTCCCAATTTTTTTTAAAAGTCAATCCTTGGATCTGGATGTTACAGGCAATTCCAGCATTTTTCCCACTCCAAAAAAACTTCAAAGGAATGGAATGGTGGTTAGATTTGCTTTTTTCAGTGAGCTGAAGCCATTAGTGAAAGAGAGGACCACGATGCTGTGGAAGACTAGTAAATGTTTACATCATGAGCATAATCCTTACTTCAGATCCAGTTTCACATGAAATTATAGTGCAGGAGACTAAATGGCTTGCTCTTTTTTGCAATTTTGTGGTTCTCTTTTCTGTGGTTTACTAGTCGAGTTATAGTTGATAATTATTTAATTGCATGATGCCTAAATACTGTTTATCTTACTGATTTATGAAGTCAAGAGAATAATGGGAGTATGTACAATGTGATCAGTTTGTTGAATGTCGTGACAAAGGTTTCACTTTGACTGGCTCTGAATATGATAACAATATGAGTGAAAAAGTGCCACCGTAGATTTAAAGCCAACAACTTTTATTGTTTGATTAGTTCGAGATAGATAAGGACTGTTGGTAGTGCATTAGTAGTCCAACAATTCATTCACTAAAGTAACAAAGTTTTAATTATGACTGAATCAGTTTTCTTTCAAGAATTAGCAACAAGTACCAAAGTGTCACGGCAACTAAAACTCAGAATCAAATGCAAATTATCCAACAGATGGGTAGCGGATGATGAAAACAGATTTTAACAGATAATAAGCAACCAATCAGTATCAGCTGTGCTCATTTTAACTTATTTCCACCATTTTGTCAAATTAGTTGATATTAATTTCACAATCTTATTTGTTCACTTCATGAGTCATTCCTCATAATTTATCATTTCTGAATCTTTGTCACTCTCCTCCAACCTATAAATTGTGCATCAATGTCCTTTTGAAGGTTTAAATTTGTGTTCTAAATATAGCCCAAATAATGTGCACTCAGTCATAAGGCAATATGTTCCAAGTTATGATCATACATCTTCAAGATGCGTTCCTGTACTTGATTAGTTTATTGATAAGAGCTTCAATTTTCAAAGGAGAACCCCTTCTAAGCACATGTTTCCTCTTTCAGAGTTCATTATCTCATATTTAAATCCATCTGTGACTTGTTAGCCCTACAACCTAATTTATATCATTGAGTTCCTTCCTCTTCCCAGGTAGATAACATAAGTTTGAGCAACACCCAGGGCTGATGCTTTTCGCTGTATGCCAATACCATGTGGCAATAATAAATCAAATCAAATGAAGTTGGGAAAATTATTATTTTTCTATAGAATTAAGCACGGCAGATATTTTGAGACTGATTGGCGTTGTGTGATGATAGTGATAATGCCCTAAAATAAGGACCAAAAATTTTGGCTATAATACTATGTAGTTTTCTTGTTAAGGAAAATTTTGATACAGTTAAAAAAATCTTATGGAAACGATATAGTTGCCAAAAAGAATTTTTTAAAAAGTTTTAAAAGTTACATGTAAATGTTTCCACATTATTGATGCCATCCTAAAATGGTACTAGGGGTGGGACCAAAATAGAAGCACAAGTTATACAGCTTCTCAACTCCAGGAGTCTCTGATCTGATTTATCAGAACTGATGCAGAGTCAAAACCAAAGCTATTAGTGATGTCTGATTGAATCTTTTCTATTTGCAACAATGAAACTTTTGATCTGCTAACCCTGTCTAGTTCAAAAATATGTCCAGATTGTAAATGTTCTTGGTGATAGTTTAATGATTTGGCTTCTAAAATCAGGGGTGTAGGAAATGGGAAAGAATGACAAATCTCACAGTTGGTTTTTGAAAGACGTCTGTTTCACAAATTCCAAAAACTCAATAAGACTTCTTGACTCAATGACTTCTTTCAGCTACCATAGTCCCTTTTGCGGTCTTCCACAATTCTTTTGTTCTATCTGAAGATGTTTGGCTTTAGGACTTACTAAAATAAATGTGCTGTCTTCTGGAATAGAGGCCACATGGACATCCTGGAATTGCGTACTAGATGTCAAGTCATCTCCCTCAATTGGCTGCCCCTAGACTTGAAAATTCCCTAGCCTAGATTTTCTGGTTGTAACAATGACAACAACTTATTAAAATGAATTGGCTGCAGATGCTGTTGGAAAACCTCATCCCTGTGTCAACCTCCTAGTTTGTATCTTTCATAAAACACACTCAAAAAGAAGGATTGTATTGCTTAAAGAAGGAGAAACAGCTGTAGAACTGTAATAAAGTTTCATATATACATGTTCCCCCTCCCCAACACAGATGACTGGTATCAGCGCATCGGGGCTTTCCCAATGGGACCAGCTGCCTAACCCCCAACATGCCCCCCACCAGGATCCCTGACATGTCCCCCATCAGCAACACCTTCATGTTCCACCCCTGCACTATCACCCCCATCAGATTACCCCCACATAAGCCCCCTCCCCACCTCATCATGGTCTGCACTCAAGAGCCATCCCCTTGGCACTGCCCCGACATAATGGAGGTATCCGGCTGGCACAACTGGACTGCTGTGCATCACCTGTGTTCCAGTTAGGCACTGTTAGTGTGCTAAGTGAGCCCTGCCATGTGGGAACAACCTGGTAGGCACTGTTCAGCCATGTCTCTGACTGTCTGGGAATTTCAGTGGCCCCTAATCTCCCCTCGAGATCATCGTGGTGTCCGCAAGTACAGACCAGTCATGATTCTCATCGTTATCATATTGTGCCCAAAGACCAGTGAATTCTGTGTGTTGGGATTTGAATGGGCTGTGCATATTTAAATGTTACTTTAAATATGCTATTTGGACTCATGTCCTTTCTGGATGTGATCAGATTTGTATCATTAAGGAGGGGCTGAAAGAATTGGGCAAAATGGATTTTTTGACCTGTACCAGGACTGGCACGATCTACTAACGAGGTGAGGTCTGAGAATCCTCCCACCAAAGTGGCTTGAATGAGGTTAGGCAAAACTATGCTGAAGCACTAGATGGTGTAGTTGATTCAACCTCTTTCCTTTTCACTTGAATGCAGTCCAAACCAATGAAATGAAATCATTTTCTTTCTGCTGAGTGTCAGAGTTCGGATTATATTATATGAACTTGGCCAGCCCTAAGCCAATTCCTTGGTTCTCCACAGTATTTACCACTAATCGGCAATTTTATTTGGAAAGACCATTGAAACAGAGTACTGAGAAATAAAAATATCACCGCGATGTATTGAGGGTAGCTCTTGTAAGAGTGACACTCAGTCACACTGCTGATACTGTGTTGAGGGAGTGTTTCTTTGTGGCTAATCTGGACTGCATCAGGTGAAATACTGCTTGTTGCAACTACCGCGTGACAAAAGTCAAAAAAAGTTTTCCATTCCTTAAGACTTAATAACTTCCATTTTCATTGGGGCATTAACAAAATATGATTGCTTCCTAACTTTTCAAAATTTGTGCTGCTTCTAATTTATGTCTTGTCTCATTTTACAATGCTATCTGTTGACCATCTGTTCAGTATGTGAGCTTCTTTGATGTACTTTGTACAGTTCGACATTGCAAGATCAAAGAACTCAGTGAAATCTATTCATTGGTTGAGTTATGAACCAGCTTACTGTATTTTAATATATACACTCTTTCTCTCAACATTTTTCTACCACTATCTTATCATGCCTTCAATTTCCTAGAAAATTATCTCTGAGTAATACAAATTAGAGGAAATTATTGGATAAACAAGGCCATTTGTCCCAAATCTACTTATCGAATGACTTTGATTCCAACTTTACTATCTTGTCACCTGATTAACATATTTAGGGTCAAAGTTCCAGAAAGCAGGCTCTCACCTTCTCCCTCAAAGAAAATGTTTTCTCCTTAAATTCAGAATACTGCAGTGGGAATACATAACTGTGAATACTATAATGAAAGGCATAGAATAGGTTGGTATGTATGGGCACCTGAGCCATCACTAGACTGGTATGGAAGAAAAAGAGACAGTCCGCATCTAATTTTTTTTAAAGAGACTGAAAGCCAGGTGAACTATGTCCTTCACGTTAGTGAACAGCTTCTATTTCAGCGGAATGATGACAATCCATTGAAGGACAATGAATGGAGGAATTATAGGAGAATAATCACTGTTCAAACTTGACTTTTCTGATAACAGAGTTATTGATTTTAGAAGTAGAATATAGCTGGAAAAAATTGTTGCAAATACCTTGTGTATGCTGAGAACATTTAATAACTTTGGGATTCATCAGCCAGTGGGGAAATTAAGTTCTGCTCAACAGTCAGGGAGAGAACAGATATGTAGGCAAATCTCAAAGTTTAAAAGTAATAGGGAAATAATAGTAAGGGATTTCAACTCCCACAATATTAAATGGGATAGCCAAGGTATGAAAGGTTTAGAGGAAATGGAATTCCTTAAAGTGCACCCAGGAAAGCTTTCTGAGTCTGCACATAGAAAGTCAAATAAAGAGGAGCAGTACTAGATCTAGTTTAAGGGAATGAAGCCGAGTAGGTGATAAAAATGTCAGTGGGGCAGCATTTCATTGATAGTGGAAATAATTCAGTTAGATTTAAGGTAGTTACGGAAAAGGACAAAGATAAATGAAATAAAAGTTACAAATAGGGGGGATGCTGATTTCAATGTGATCAGTTAGGATCTGGCCAAAGCAGGCTGAGAAAAGCTGTGTTTAAGAAAATTCACATCAGATCAGTGGGAGTCATTCAAAAAGAAAATGGAGTGAGTACAAGACTAACTTGTTCCCATAAAGTTTAATGGTGGGATCAAACAGTCCAGAGAATTCAGGATATCAAGAGATATAGCGGATTGGGTAAGGTAAAAGAGGAGGCTTCTGACAGTCACGAGTAGCCAAAATGGTGAATGCCCTAGAGTATAGAAAGTGCAGTTGGAATAAAGAAATTAAGAGACTGAAGGAGGGGTTTGAAAAAAACACTGGTAGGCAAAATGAAGAAAAACTTCAAGGTATTTTGTAAATGTGTTAAAGGCAAGAGGGTAATTAAAGAAAGAATAAAGCACATTAGGGAACAAAATAGCAAATCCAACGTACGGAGCCAAAACTTGTAGGTGAGCTATTGAATGAGCATTGTGGACTATATTTATTATGGGAAGAACAATGCAGGCATAAAAATAAGGAGGAGATTGTTATATAACTGAATGTATCAGCATTGAGATGTAGGACATGTTAGCAGTTTTAATGGGCTTAAAAGTGAATAAATCCTCAGACCCAGATGAGATGTATCCTGAGCCAGAGACAAATTATTGGAAAGCATTCTGAGTTACAGAATTAATCTCTACTTAGAGAGGCAAGAATTAATCAAATAGCTGATTTGTCAGAGGGAAATTATGGGGGCATTCCCTGAATCCACTATGCTGTTAGTAGATCACTCTGCTACCAGCCTATTTAATGAGAACAAACTTTTCACCAACTAGTTACAAAATATTTACATATATGCATTTGTGACATTTAAATCTGCCTGCATATATCTAAAGTACAGATAATCTCCATTCTATAACAGAGGCAAGAAAAGTCAAATTGTGTCATCATTTTATAAAAGCCTTCTCACAAATTGTGCATGGATTCAAACCATCACTTGTTTTTGAGGTGGCTCTGGCATCTGGAATGAAAGCAAGTCTTTATTTCCAGTCTCTGAAATCTATTAAGACAAGTTAGACCATGTTGGTCAGACTAGATTTTACAGTAGTCAAACCAGTGGTCTTGAAAGGGAATGCCTGAGTCAAAAGATATCAGTGAGTCTTTTTTTTTTCAATTTGCCTTTATATAGAACTATGTCCTTCCTGTATTCTTCTCCCATTAGGGCATTTCTGACTGCCCCCGCAGGAGAAATAAATGTCTCATAACACTCCAGTCACATGGGAGAGCTGCTTCTCAAATCACAACAGCATAGTTACGCTCTGAGCCTTAAAAGATCAATTAATGTCCATTTATGGGCAATTTCCTACCCAGTCTCAATTTTTAGTATGGCAGATGTCTTCTCTGCTGTGACACTTTTGGGAAGTCTACATTCCCAAAAGTGAGATATAATGAATTTCTAACCCAAACAATTGTCCTTGCCACAAGGAAAGCTTCAGTTGCAATCAACAGAGGAATTAAGGCCTAATCTGATCTTCATGTTTGATGAATCACTTGGAATTGAGTTGACTGCAAATTAGCCATTTCTTGAAATAAAACAATACCGAAACTATTTACTGAAAATCTAGTTTCAAACTCTTTTACATTTCCTCCTTGCTTATTGCTGACTCAAGTTTAAATACTTAAACTTATTCCTATTTGACCTTTCTTTCAAAGAAGATTGACTACAGGCTCCCTCAATCTATCCACATAGCTTTTGGATCGGAGCCTAGGAGCCATCTATGGTTTTCCTCTTTGCTATGCACATTCCAGAACATCCTGAATCTTCTGGTGATTCTTAGGACTATAGCTGTATGTGGTATTTTCAGTAACAGATGTATGTTTAATTAAGCTGGGGTTAAGCTCCAGCAATGTAATCCATCTCATCAGGGTCTCTGCCAGACTTCTGCCAAAGCGATGCTGGTGGATTAGGCTCCAGAATATTCATCCACAAAGTTCTTGTTAATTTTTTGCCATTCATATTCTCGGGATATCCGAAAGCATTTCATGGCCAATGAAGTACTTTTAAAGTATAGTTCTTTTCAGGGCACCACAAGTTAGAAAGATGTGAAGATATAGGAGAGAGGGTAGAAAAAATTTATAAGAGGAGGAACTTTAGTTCAGAAGATAGATTGGAGAAATTAATTTTGTTTTTCTGAGAGAAAAGACTGAGAGAAGATCTGATCGAGGTATTCAAAATTATGAAGGGCTCTGAACAGAGTGGATAAGGAGAAATTGTTCTCACTTGGGAAAGGATTGAAAATGAGAGGGCAGACATTTAAAATAATTTGTAAAGGAGGCAATATTTAGATGAGGAAAAGCTTTTTTATGTAACGAGTGGTTAAGGTCTGGAAGGCCCGGTGTTGGAGGTAAATTCAATCAAAGCGTTGAAAAGGAAATTAGATTTCAATTTGAAAAGAAAGAATATGGAGGATTACGGGAAGAAAGTGGAGAGTAAAACTAGATGTGTTGCTGATTTACAGAGCCAGTGCAAAGGATGAGCCAAATTGTCTTCCTCTGTAACATTTCTGTGAGTCTGTTATAACATACACAAATTAAGTGACCAATCAACTTAAAGCAACATACCACAAAATAGCAATATAATGGTTCTGTTCTTTTGGTGTAAATGGAAAATAAATTGGTTAGAAATTGGAGTAAACCCACCAGCCTTGACATTCATCAATTAGTACCAAGGATTCTTTTATGTTCACTCAATTGGATAAGTAAGGCCGTACTATGCTAACAACAAGATTTCATTCCCAAGTTCAGAACTGGAACCTTAACTCACAACATTCTAAACATGAGACATCACCAAACTAATTGAACTGAGGCTGATTGCATTTGCTACTTAAATTTTACATTCATGGGGGAATTCTCCTGTACCGTCTGCCACAGAAAGCACAATAGGAGGAGAGCAGCATGCAAAAGTCTGTTGACCTTGTGCAGGATTTTCCAGTTTTGGTGCAAGCGTGGCTGGCAAATCCCACTCATAGTCTGGAATTTTTGGGATGGTAGAAGCATGACACTCAGGATAGACCTCCGTCAACTCAAATGCTATTTTACATTCCAGTGAGTGTTGACTGGCTGCAAGTCACTCACTCGGGAGTAAGTTCCACCTTAGACAGCTGTTAGCCAAGCTCCAGTCTGCAGAACAACAGAATGGCAGTGGCCAGAGAGGAACTGCACCTACCAGCCTGAAGTTCAGGGAATAGGAAAACCAAAGCAAGTGAAAGGGGTGCCAGGGTAAAGAAGGCCTGATAGTGATTAGGATCTCAAGGATAGGCTGATGAGTGAGGGACATCCAGAAATCATCTAACCTTCAAGAAGGATGCCCCCAGTTGAGGAGGTTTCTGATGGAGGACAAATATTCCCCTCCCCCCCATCCCCTCCCTTCCTTCCCCACCCCCCACCTCACTCTGGCATTTTCTAGCCAAGATCTAATGTTTTTTTTTATTTCTGGTATTCCCCACAGTGCTATAATCTATCCACCAGATTAAAAATCGAGGCTGGGTAAGAAATGAACCATAAGTGGCCATTAATTGATCACTTAAGGTCCATAACTAGGGAATGGGTGAATATCCCATCTGAGGCTATGCCCATCCCAACATAAAATTGCTATGGGGCCAGGGCCCATGAGAACCCAGAAGGAATTCTGTCTCAGCAATTTCATATACCCACTCCCCCCTCTCCACCGTTAGTGTCATAGGAGTTGAGGGGGATGGAGAGTTGCACAGGGATCTGTGAAATCCTCACCATAATATCAGTCAAAAGTAAATTCATTGTGAAACGTTTGTGAAATTTTGAAAGTGGATAACTAAGTGTAAATTTGCTATGTTACTTTGTCCTGCTTTTCTTCCCTCTTGCATTCCCCGCCTCAACATTGCATTGTGTACCATCTCACAGATGAGGGGGTGTCTCCTGCCTGAGACTGTTTAAATGTGTGTTAATGTTTACTCCGGAAGCCCTGCATACCTAGGGTACATTTAAGCTTCTGACCTCTTCAGTTTGCCTGCTGTCTACCTATCTCTGTGTTAACCTAGAGCTTCTATTTAAAAGAGTGACTAGTTCAGGTATCAGCTATGTTGGACTGACGTATTAAGCTGCATCTTACAAATCTACAGAGTTCAAATGTGATAGGATAAAATCAATTGTGCAGTAAACAGGCACCAGATTAGACAGTCAACCACCATATCAAAGAGAGGTCAAGACAACAGTGAATGGGAGAGAAATAGAAACAGGAACATAGCCCAAAAAGTTTGCTCCACCATTCAATATGATCGTGGCTGATCTTGGGTTTCAACTCCAGTTTTCCATTTGCTTTCCCTATCTTTTAATTCCCTGAGAAACTGAAGATCTGTCTATCCCAGCCTTAAGTGTATTCAATGTTGAGCATCCACGATCTTCTGAGCTATAGAGTTCCAAAGATTCACTGCCCTTTGAGTGAAGAAATTTCTCCTCATCTCAGTCCTAAATGATCAGCCCCATATCCTGAGACTGTGCCCCTGTGTTTTAGACTTCACAACCAATGAAAAAAATCTCTTAGCATCCACCTTCTCAAGCCTCTTCAGAATTTTGTAGACATAAATCAGATAAGCTCTCATTATTGTAAACTTCAAAGAATATAAACCCAATTTATCCTGGGATATCAGGTCCTGGGAATATATCAGCCTTCAAATCCATCATTTTCCCTAACACCATTTCCTTGAGTTCCTACTCTTTCTGTGGTCAGTTTGTGTGCCTCTTCCTTGGTCTAATACAGTCTCTAATTTCCGTTGTAAGCCCTGGTTTGGCCACTTTCCCAGTTATACTTTTGCACCAGGCAGGAATAAACAATTGTTGCAGTTCATCCATATACTCTGAATGTTTGATATTGCCTATCCACCATCATCCCTTTAACTAACGTTCTCCAAACCATCATAGCCAACTCTCGCCTCATACCATCGCAGTTTCTTTTACTCAGATTCAAGACCTTAGTCTCAGAATCAACAATGTCACTCTCCATCTTGATGAAGAAATCTATCACATTATGGCTGCTCATCCCTAAGGACCCTCGCACAACTAGATTGCTAATTATTCCTTTCTCATTGTCCAATATCCAGCTTGGGATAACCTGGGATGGCTCGTAACTAATTGGTCCAGAAAACCATCCTAAATACACTTCAGGAATTCCTTTATTATTAATTTGCTTTTCCCAATCTATATGCAATGTACAAATTCACCCATTTTTATATATGTTCCTTTATCACATGGATTTCTAATCTGCTGTTTAATGCCATCCCCAGCATCACCCATATAGTTTGAAGATCTGAATACAACACCCACTTTTTTGCATGTTGGTGTTTCTCATCTCTATTTTCCATTGGTATTGCACAAAATCTGCGGACAATACATATCATATACTGAATAACTGACTATGGAGAAAATACAGAGGTATTGAGGTAGCACAGGGGGCAGGAAGGTAGCATGGGGACATAGAGGGCGAATGGATGACTTCAGGGATGAAGCTTAGAGGGGCTTCTAAACACTGTTGGGAACTGGAATACTGGGGAGTTTGGAAACTGAGCCAAGTTTTCTAACTAGTCCAACACTTACCCACAATCAGCTCATACTGGTTTGTGATTTGTAAACTGCAGTATAAACTCAACCCTGGACAAAGACAAACGTATTGTGTGAAGTTACACATGTGTCAAGTGTGCAGATTACAAGCTGCAAACCAATGCTCAGGTTGAGTTTTCTGACCCCTGAGGAAGATTTAGCTCCATATCACAGATGATATTTCAGTGCAGTAAGAAGGAAATGCAGATGGTTGTAGGTGTTGTTATGTCAGGGGCAATATACATGCTACATCGTTCAATCTTTTTTTAGTGTAGAAAAATTAAAGAGACATTTAGTGGGCTTTTGGGGACTGAGGCAAGTTCCAGACTCTTTTTGGATTTAATATTTTCCTAAAAATGTTTGTTTGGCACATACGGCTGCAGAGTAAATTTAAAGTGTATTTATTAGTCACAAGTAAGGCTTACATTAACACTTCAATGACATTATTGTGAAATTCCCCCAATCGCCACACTTCAGTACCTGTTCGTGTCAATGCAACTAATCAGCACATTTTTCAGACTGTGGGAGGAAGCTGGAGCATTTGGAGGAAACCCATGCAGACATGTGGAGAACATGCAGCCTCCACACTGACAGGATGCCATGAATAGGTTTTGGCGACTTTAAAATCAAAGATTAACATGAAAGGTGAGACTACACATGCAACTTTCATCCTCCACAACCAGACATTGAACTCATTTTGATTTATGAAGGTGACACCTTGCAGAATATATCCCTTACGCTTAATTGTTCTCATTCTTTTCCTGATGTATTTTCACTTTTGTGAACACATTGGAAATGAAAACCCAGCAAAAGCAGGCAGAATAAAAGAAAGTAAATATCATCCACAGGATATATCTGATCATAATATGGGAATGCTGCCTCTCTGGAGATTCATGATTTCAAAAACTAACTTGGGATGAGCTGTGGCTGCAATCAATCCATCCATCTCTTCACATCTGGCCTTTGCATTTTGATGAGGCTCCCTCTCTTCTGAATTTTACAGGATTTACAGTGCCTGTCTGTTTCTCTCTGCTCTTTGGTTCTGACTGATGTGGGGTAGGTATTCTTAATTGCTGCAACCTTGATCATCTGGAACAGAGGAGAATCAGATGGGGAGGGTTGCAGGTGCATAATTGTGTCCCTGTCTACATGACTTTTCACATGTTAACATAAGATGGTGTTGGAGCAGGAAAACATACCACCCACCCCACCATCTTCCTTCCATTCTATCTTCTCTCCAGTATTTATCCTTCAACGAACACCATTCACCCATTCTCTCTTGGACAATGTCACGTTGTATCTCATCAAAATGATATCTCATGATGTTCTGGAGTCTGATCTTTGACATCCTCAGTAGCCGTTTCCTAACCAATAATTCTTATTACAGGGATTTCACAACTTTGGCTGTCTGACATAAATCTCTCTGATATTGTCTCCGCTAATTCACTTTACAAAACAAGGAATTGATCTGCATGTTTCTGCCATTTTCTCTTATCATCAAGTTGCATGGTATGAGAAATTTGTTTATCTCAGCGAGAATAGGTAGGGTTCTATTTCTCACTTGTCAAAAATTTCTTGCTAAAATTTTTTTTCATTATTTAAAATTCCTCAATTTCAATGTTTGTCCTTGCCCAGTAACCTGTGCTTGTTTTTGTCACTCTACTATTGTAATAGTATCGAATGGTGTGAGTGGATCAAATTTAGTTCCCAGTTTTCTTCTCAGGAATAACATTGCTATTAATTTTGTGTGGTGGAATGAGTCATGTTCCGATTGGACATGAGGAAGTTGTTTATATCCTAGAGAGCGAGCATTCATTTTTGCTGCTTTGGTGGCATTTTTCAGTGACTATACCATCCTTTCTGCCTATCCATTATTGGATGGATAATATGGGGCAGTGCTTATGTGTGGCATACTGTTATTCTTAAGATAATTCACAAATTTCTTGGGTGCGAATTGCATCCCATCCTCTTGCCTGTTTTTCCTAGTTGTGTATGTGCAATTGTTTCTGATCAATTTGAGAACAAAAGATTCTGAGATGCCACACCATAGAATACTTAAATAAATCAATGCAGCTTTTTTTACAAAGTGTTGCTTGATTGAAGTCCAACATAGAAAAGACATGAAAACCCATGAATGCCTCTGGTGACAGCACAACACATTGTGTGATTAATCACACATGATTCATTGCTAGACAATACATAACAAAAGCACTAATTCTTTATGCCCTTAATATGTAAGGTTAACTACTCTTTGCTCTTAAGTGAAGACTTCCATAAAGTGAATAGTTTTCAAAGTCAGGCAAATGATGGAAAGTTGGGTGGGATGGTGATCTATGTAGAGAAATGTAGAGGTGCAGAAATGCTTGAGTGTGATTTGAATAGGCTTGAGTGTGTGGCCATCTGCATGATAGTTGCAGTATAATGTGGATAAATGTGAGGTTATCCACTTTGGTAGCAATAACAGGAAGACAGATTATTACTTGAATGGGTATAAATGGAGAGAGGTGGTTACTCAACAAGACCTTGGAGTCCTTGTGCATCAGTCACTGAAAGTAAGCATGGAGGTGCAGCAGGCAATAACGAAGGCAAATGGTATGTTGGCCTTCATAGTGAGAGGATTTGAGTATAGGGATAGGGATGTTTTGCTACAATTGTATAGGGCATTGGTAAGATCACACCTGGAGTATTGTGTGCAGTTTTGGTATCCTAATTTGAGGAAGGATGTCCTTGTGATAGAGAAAGTATAGCAAACGTTTACTAGATTGATTCTTAGGGTGGCAGTCTGTCATATGAGAAGAGACTGAGACAGTTATAATTATATTCACTAGAGTTGAGAAAAGTGAGAGGGGATCTCATAGAAACTTTTAAAATTCTAACAGGGTTAGACAGGGTAGATTCTGAAAGAATGTTCCTGTTGGTGGGGGAGTCTAGAAGTTACTGTCAGAGTTTGAGGATAAGGAGTAAACCTTTTAAAACTGAGGTGAGGAGAAATTTCTCCACCCAGAGGGTGGTAGATGTGTGGAATTGACTGCTATAAAAAGTAGTTGAGGTCAAAACATTGCCTGAGTTCAAGAAGAAATTAGATAGAGCTCTTGAAGCTAAGGTATCAAGGGATATGGGAAGAAGGAAGGATCAGAATATTGAATTCGATGATCAGCCATGATCAAAATGAATGGTGAACTAGACTCGAAGGGCTGAATGGCCTATTACAGCTTCTAGTGTCTATGTCTCTATATTTCTAGGAGAAAGAGACAACATGTTGAATTCACCATTTGCCAATTATCCACTGAGTACATTTAATCAACAGTAGCATTGTTTATCAAGTCTGTAGAGTCCTGTGCCTAATCTCATATATTGAGTTCCACCAGACAAGGCTTCCTGCCGAGGTACTAGATTAACATTGAGATCAAAATCACTGGAACTCAGTAAAAGCACTGTGAAAGCACCATCGCCACTTGGACACAATGGTTAATGAAGGTGGGTCACTATCACCTTCTTGAGGACAATTTGAATTGCTCAATAGCGACACCCACGCCTGGGCAATTAAGTTTTGAAAGTACTTCTTAAAAGCTCAAAGACTGAAAACTTCACCCCAATGGGATAATTTTACAAGTTATCATCTCCTGATTAAATCAATTCCAACAAATGATGGTGGGCTTTGAATTGGAAGTCAGAAGATAGTTTTCTCAACATTCATCTTAACAATTGGAAAATTAGGAAGACCAAGTGCCTGCCTTGCTGAATAGTGGGAGCTCTGGCGTGGGATCTGGTAATTGCCTGAATTAATCTGCCTTTAACTAGTAAATCGAATGTGCGTCTAGAGAGTCCAGAATATTTCAAAAATTTCCTTCCTGTTGCCAGTTGGAAGGAAACAAAAGAATCAACTGAAATATGTTCTTAACAATAATTACTCTAGAAACAATGCGGATTTTTTTTGCAAAATGTTGCTTGCAGATCAAGGCCCACCCAGTGAAGAAAAACAGAACCATATCCAAATATTTAGAACAACAGGTTCTTTGTTTACAGAATAAATTGAAGCTATTTGTATGCCAATTGGGTTTATATTCATCAAGGGTAGCAAAAATTATCTGCAACAGATGCTGGAAAAACAGCTAGTAAGAATGGAAGTTGACACTGGGCAGCAGTCTTGCTGGTGCCAGGGGCTATCAAAAATTAGAAACTCCACGCATTCCCTTAAGGCCATCATTGATAGGGTTGAAGATGTACACAAGCAAAGTGGTTCCCCTGAAGGGTCACATAATGTGCCCGTGCAGATTTGTGTCTACGTGTTGTGAAGGAAAAGTATCCAGCATTAATGAGTCACACAAGGCTGAAGAAAATTTGACTACATCAGGCTGAAGTCCACATGATGGCCAATGGAGAATCAAAACTCACAAAAACTTTTGAAAAGTACACAGTTGTTTTCAATGGAGAATTAGGAAGCATGAATGACATTACTGCTAAACTAAACATAAAAGATAGAAACCAAGCCTGAACCATGTGATCTGTACCATATGCTATTAGGCCGAAGGTGGAGGCTGATTTGAAATATATTGTGAAGACTGAAGTTTTGGAACCTGTCAGCATTAGCAATTGGGTCACGTCTATTGGTCTACCATCAAGAAAAATAGCTTCATGAGGATTTGTGAGGACTTTAGGGTCACCATAAATCTAGTGTTATGTGCTGAACAGTACCGATGACCTCATATTGAGGACCAATTTACGGGATTGCAGATGGCCAAAATTTCAACAAAATTGCCCTGAATCAAGCCTTCTTGCGAATGAATGTGGACAAGAAAACACAGGGACTTCTGATAATCATAACATTCAAGTGCTTATTCCTGTGTTGAAGATTGTATTTGGTATCACATTTGCTCCTGCATTGTTTCTAAGGACAATGGATCAAATCCTGAGCAGACTGAGTGTAGTCTGGATGACATCCAAGTCACTGGAAGAGTTGAAGAGGAACATTTTTGAAACCTGGATGTTATTCTTCAGAGCTTGGAAGAAAATGACCTGACAGTCTGTAAGGACAAGTTCCTTCAATCCTCCATTGAATACCTGGTATATGTGATCAATGCCACTGGCTTTCACAAATCTCCTTCTGAGGTTAATGCTATCAAAGAGATGTCTGCAGCTTAGAATATAAGGCCATATGTTCCTTTCTGGGATTGTTTCATTATTGTGGAAGATTCAAACATGGCAACAATTCTGAAACCATTTTTTAAATTCATTTGTGGGCCATGGGCATCACTGGCTGGCCAGCATATATTGCCCATCCGTAGTTACCACAGGAAAGTTGAATAAGCAAACCTTGATTTTGGTTGTTATGGAATACACAATAAGTTGTCTCACAACACCAGTTAAAATCCAACAGGTTGTCTGGTAACATGAGCTTTCAGAATATTGCCCCTTCAGGTGAAGGTACGTGAAGTAAATGAAGTGATACTTCCTCCTTTGATTGTGTGTCACTTTGCTCTTCTCAACCCAATTACGTAGCAAGGATGTTTCTCCTTTTATTTTGTTTAAATGATGTCTTGGTTTGTTCCTGTTTTTCATTTTTTTTCCTAGTTTGCTTTTTGATCCTGCAAGTACGCTTGATATGTTCTTCTTTACTTTGACAATCCATGTCCTCACATCAGCATTCAGCAGCAAATTCCCTGGCTTTGTGTACCTGTAACTTGTATGGGCCCCGGTGGCTTTGGGTATCGATTCATCAGACATTTTGTGTACCCAAGCAGGGGAACTCAATTGCTGGTCTTCCTTTGAAGACAGCTGCAGAGAAACAGTGATTTCAATGGCTTTCTGCAGGGTGAGATTCTGCTCAGTTAACAGACAGTTTTGTCTTGTTTTGTTGCATCGGCTACAACAAGTCTACTATGAATAAGCACTTCCCCAAATTCACATATTCTGCCAGTCTCTTAAGCGCCACAACAAATCTTGCCACTGATAGCCTCTTCTCTTGGATTTTTTTTAAATGTAAAGCACTCTGCAATCATCAGGAGTTTAGGTGAAGATTGTGCTTGCAAAATTTGCTTGTATGTTTTAATGCCTGGGTTTATCAGGTTGCACAAGAGGAAATTAAAAGTATTTTGTCCCATCATGCTGAGGAAAATGGCACCATAATGCCTTCATCTATTTTGTTTGCCAGTGCAAAATAATTAAAATGCTCAGTACAAGAGCTCCACTGCTCCACATTCTCATCAAAAGCTTCAACAGTGCCAAAAAAATCCCACCATTTCTACTCATGCAGATTAGGTTTCCCATCTGAGTATTTTGTTACACATTTTGAGCAGCTACCTCAGTTTTTTTTATTTACACAAGTCATTAATCTGAGTTTTAGTCTGTCACAGCCAGTTTTAGAATTTGTTTTTCAGAGTATCTCTTACTCACATACAAACTGACAAACTGATTTTCCCCACCAGCAGCAGTGCGAACCATGGTTAATCTTCCTTTCCATGATCCAACCAGCCAATTGTAGCATCCTCACTAACGTAATGACTTTAATCAGGCCACTTTGTGTACTGCTGTTAGAGTTTGTAAATAAAGGAATTTTGGTAAAGGGACTTGTGCCTCTGAAGACCTTTTACAACTAACATCTCGTAAACAGAAATTGTTGTATAATTTAATGTATAAGAAATTGCATTTTGTTACACACTGCATAAACACTCTTAAGCTTTGAATAAAAAGGGTTTGGGCATCTAATTTGGGCATCTGGTTGCATACTTCCATTATTACTCACATCTATTGATACCAGGATTATTTGGAAAATAAACAAGACTACCAATGTTACTTTTGCCCGCTGGGCACAGCAGGGGCTGGGGTGTGTTACAGACCCTTACAGTCACATCTTGATTTAATGCTTTAATTTTCCTTTGGATTTTGGTTTCTTTTCAGGCCGTCCCCCCTTTCCTTTTTAGGGGGCTGCCTCTCTTAATTTGTTCTTAAGCTAATTTGAGTTTGTTTACTCATTGGGTTGTCAAAAGAACTACCAATGCTACTTTGATATTTGCAACTGCCAATGACCTCATCCAGTTAGTTTGCTCCATGATTGAGGATGTTGCATAATTAAAGGTTGATGAGGATTGACTTTTATTCCTTCTGAAAAGTGCAAGGATTACTGCTTTCAACTTGGATTGGAACGCACTGATTGGTATTGATTGCCAAAAGTATATTTACCAGGATAATGCTTCTGAAGGAGATGCCCAGCTACAATGTGACTGATCTTGATTCAGCAATTAGATAACTATGCTCTAAAGAATTTGGCTTTCAATTTCAGAAGTTTTTTCAGTGTGAAGAGTGTACAATTCCATCTTAATCACAGATACTACTATGTATTTATTCTCAAGAGGGGAATTAGATTGGGGTTTCAAATTCAATTTAGGTTAGACAGTCTTCTGTTAACACTTAAATTTTGTCTGGATGTTGTTTTATTGGAAGCTGATCTTGCAGGCGTACTTTTGGCACATCATTGCCCTGTGATAGGCTTCTGTGCTCTTGATTGCCTCATCTCCTTCATGCATCCATATACATTTTGTTTAAGTTTTAGTAACAATGTGTTTCTCCAGTATGATTTTAAAATTTGATTTGATTGGATTTATTATTGTCACACGTATTAGTATATAATGAAAAGTATTGTTTCTTGTGACAAAGCATACTGTTCATAGAGAAGGAAAAGAGAGGGCAGAATGTGGAGATTCAGTCATAACTAGGCTGTAGAGAAAGATCAATTTAATATAAAGTAGATCCATTCAAAAGTCTGATGGCAGCATGGAAGAAGCTGTTCTTGAGTTAGGTGGTACGTATCCTCAGGCCTCTGGCTCTGTTTCCCACCGAAAGAAGCTCCGGGGTGCATGGGATGCTTAATTATGTTGGCTGCTTTTTCGAGACAGTGGGAAGTGTAGACAAAGTCACTGGATGGGAGATTGGCTTGCATGATGGACTGGGCTTTTGTAGTTTCTTGCAGTCTTGGGGCAGAGCAGAAGCCACACCAAGCTGTAATACAACCAGAAAGGATGCTTTCTGTTGTGCATCTGTATAAGTTGGTGAGAGTCACAGTGGACATGCCAAATTTCCTTAGTCTCTTGAGAAAGGAGAGGAATCAATAGACTTTGTTAACTATAGCTAAGGGCAGCATGGTAGCACAGTGGTTAGCACTGCTAATTTAAAGTCCAGGGAACTGGGTTCAATTCTCGGCGTGGGTCACTGTCTGTATGGAGTTTGCACATTCTCCTCGTGCCTGCATGGATTTCCTTTGGGTGCTCCAGTTTCCTCCCACAGTCCAAAGATGTGCGGGTTAGGTCGATTGGTCATGCTAAAAATGCCTGAGTGTCCTGAGATGTGTAGGTTAGAGGGATTAGTGGGTAAAATATGTAGATATATGGGAGTAGGGCCAAGATTAGATTGTGGTCGGTGTGCATTCAATGGCCAAATGGCCTCCTTCTGTACTATAGGGTTACTATGATAGTATCAGCGCGGAGAGACCAGCACAGATTGTTGGTGATTTGGACACCTACAAATCTGGAGCTCTTGACAATTTCCACTTCATTCCTGTTGATGTAGATAGGGGCAAGTCCTCCATTATGCTTCCTGAAGTTGATGGCTATCTCCTTCATTTCAATTTGATTTGATTTATTCTTGTCACATAATTAGCATGCAGCAAAAAGTATTGTTTCTTTTGCACCATACTGACAAAGCATACCGTTCATAGAGAAGGAAACAAGAGAGTTACAGTCATAGCTAAGATGCAGAGAAAGATCAACTTATTGGAACGTAGGTCCATTCCAAAAGATCCAGGGAAAAGCTAGTCGTGAGTTGGTTGGTACGTGATCTCAGACTTTTGTATCTTTTTTTTGACAAAAGAAGGTGGAAGAGAGAATGTCCGTGGTGCATGAGGTCCTTAATTATGCTGGCTGCTTTGCTAAGGCAGCAGGAAGTGTAGACAGAGTCAATGCATGGGAGGATGATTTGCGTGATGTATTAGGCTACATTCACAAACTTTTGTAGTTCCTTGCAGTCTTGGGCAGTACCAAGCTGTGTACAACCAGAAAGAATGCTTTCTATGGTGAATTTGTAAAAGTTGATGGGAGCCATAGTTGACATGTCAAATTTCCTTAGTCTTCTGAGAAAGTAGAGGCATTTTTGGGCTTTCTTAACTATAGTGTCGGTCGGGGGGGAAATCGGGACAGGTAGTTGGTGATCTGGACACCTAAAACCTTGAAGTTTTTGACCCTTTCTACTTTGTTTCCATTAATGTAGACAATTCTCCTCGATGCTTCCTGAAGTCAATGACATCCTCCTTTATTTTGTTGACGTTGAGGGAGAGATTATTGTCACTGCACCAGTTCACCAGATTCTCTATCTCACTCCTGTACTCTGTCTCGTCATTGTTTGAGATCCGATCCACTACGATGGTGTTGTCATGAAACTTGAAAATTGAGATAGAAGGAAATTTGGCCACACAGTCATAGACAAATAAGGATTATAGCAGGGGCTTAGAACACAGACTTGTGTTGAGGATGTTCGTGGAGGACATGTTGTTGCTTATTTCCTGATTGTGGTCTGATTGCTGGCAATGAGGGACAGATTATTGTCGTCACACCAGTTCAACAGATTCTTGACCTCTTTCCTGTACTCTGCTTTCCCAGTTTGCAATAATGGCTATGATTTGCTTTACCTGAGTTTGATGTGGTCTCAATCACTTGACTAATAAATAGTATGCCAGTCAAAAGCAACAATTTCTTTCTTGAAAATAAATGCAATTTATTTTGTTGTAAAGCCAAAGTTTGTATTTCAAATTCACTTCAACATATAGTGAAAGAATGCTTAGATGTAAGCCAAGTGAAAGTGATCATAGTCCCTATGAGCTGCTTGTTTCTTTTGAGACCATGGGCTGCTTGTTTCTTTTGAGAGTGGGTTGACCGGTGGTAATTTAATCTGAGGTTCAACAGACCTCAAGAATAAGCTGGTAGGTATTTCATGGGTAACTTCATTCCCTGGTATGGGAATTAGACCTGTGTTATTGGCATCACAAATCAGCCTTTCAATAAATTGAGCCATCTGACCCCTCCTCCCTCAATCTGAGATCTTTCCAGCAGAATTCTCTCACAAGAGGTTCTCGCCGTAATGGGATTTGCACTTGTGTAAAATGGGGCCAGAAAATTGTCCTTGAAAACAACAATAAGAATTTTAACACTTTATTTGCGAAAGGATATATTGGCCTTGGAGGGAGTACAGAAAAGCTTCATCAGATTGCTACCGGAAATGAGCGGATTAGCTTATGAGGAGAAATTGAATAGATTGGGCCTGTACTTGATGTGTTTCGAAGGCTGAAGGGTGATCTTACAGAGCATATAAGATAATGAAGGGGCTAGATAGGATAGAGGCAGAGAGATTCTTTCCACTTAGAAAGGAAACCAGAACTAGAGGGGCAGCCTCAAAATAAGGAGAGGGGGGAACAGTTTAGAACAGAGTTGAGGAGGAACTTCTTCTCTCAGAAGGTGGTGAATCTCTGGAATTCTCTGCCCATTGAAGTGGTAGAGGTTAGCTCATTGAATATGCTTAAGTCACAGGTAGCTAGATCTCTGATCGATAAGGGAATTAAGAGTTATGGGGAACAGGTGGGTAAGTGGAACTGACCAATTCAGATCAGCCTTGATCTTATTGAATGGCGGGGCAGGCTCAAGGGGCTAGATGGCCTACTCCTGCTTCTATTTCTTATGTTCTTATGTTCTTATAGTGCTTTGTAGATCGGTGTGCACAGGGCTGATGGGTGAACAGAATTTGGTGCCAGTTAGGGGATGCATGATGGACACCTGAATGATTACAAGTGTATGGAGGGTATAAAATGAAAGGACGATTAAAATTACAAAGGATAAGTTTGCAGCAATGTTTCAAGCATGAAGCCTTTTGCAATGTTCTCAAGGTTAGTCAGGATAGGCATAAAAAATGCCACTGGTAAGCTACAATGAATTAATTAGTCATTTCCTTCAATCATTGAACAAACCAAATTAGAAATAGAGTCATAAAGTTTATTCATTAGTGTAACACGTAGGCTTACATAAACACTGCAATGAAGTTACTGTCAAAATTCACTAGCTGCCACACTCTGGCACCTATTCAGGTACACTTAGGGAGAATTTAGCATGGCCAAAGCACCCAATCAGCACACAGAAATCATAAAAATCTTATAGTACAGAAAAAGGCCATTCGGCGCATCGCGTCTGAACCAACCACAATTCTACCCAGACCCTACCCCTATATCTCCACATGTTTACCCACTAATAGGAAGGGAGAGGTTACTATGTTGGGTGTGTACTACAGACCGCGCAACAGTCCACGGGCCGTGGAAGAAGGGATATGTAGGGAAATTTTAGATAAGTGTAGGAAGAATAGAGTAGTTGTAATGGGAGATTTCAATTTCACTGGCATAAAGACTTATAAAGCTCTGGGGCCTGATGGTATTTATCCCAGGCTGCTAAGGGAGGTGAGAGATGACATTGCTGGGCCTCTGACACAAATCTTTGTCTCTTCTTTGGACACAGGTGAGGTCCCAGAGGACTGGAGGATTGCAAATGTAGTACCGTTGTTTAAAAAGGTCAGAGGGATAACCCAGGGAACTATAGGCCGGTGAGCTTGACTTCAGTTATAGGTAAGCTAATGGAGAGGATCCTCAGGGACAGGATGTATGAGCATCTGGAGCGCTGTGATCTGATCAGGGATACGCAGCATGGCTTCGTTAAGGGGAGGTCGTGCCTTACGAATCTAGTGGAATTTTTTGAAGAGGTGACAAAAACGGTTGATGAAGGACAAGCCATTGATGTCATCTATATGGATTTCAGTAAGGCGTTTGATAAGGTCCCTCATGGTAGGCTGATAGAAAAGGTGAAGGCACATGGTATACAGGGCCAGGTATGTAGATGGGTAGAGAACTGGCTAGGGAGGAGGAGACAGCGGGTAGTAGTGGAAGGCTCTTTTTCCAACTGGAGGTCTGTCAATAGTGGTATGCCACAGGGCTCTGTACTAGGACCCCTTCTATTTGTGGTGTATATAAATGACTTGGAAGAGGGGGTAGGTGGTGTGATCAGCAGATTTGCTGATGACACTAAGATGATTGGATTGGCGGGTACTGAGGAGCAGTGCCTGGAAATACAACATGACATAGATAGGCTGGTAGATTGGGCAGATAGATGGCAAATGGAATTTAATCCGGATAAATGCGAGGTGAGGCATTTTGGCCGGAATAATGTAGAGGGGAGTTATAGGATAAAAGGTAAAACTATCCGGAGTATAGAGATGCAGAGAGACCTGGGGGTGCAAGTTCACAAGTCTCTGAAGGTGTCAGTACAGGTGGAAAAGGTGATAAAGAAAGCGTATGGTATGTTAGCCTTCATAGGAAAGGGTATAGAATACAAGAGTAGGAGTTTGATGTTGCAAGTGTATAGAACGTTGGTTAGGCCTCACTTGGAGTACTGCGTCCAGTTATGGTCGCCGTACTACCGGAAGGATGTGGAGGTCTTGGAGAGAGTGCAGAGGAGATTTACCAGGATGCTGCCTGGTATGGAAGGGCTGTCTTACGAGGAAAGATTGAAAACACTGGGGTTGTTTTCCCTTGAAAGACGTCGGCTGAGAGGGGATCTTTTAGAGGTATATAAGATTACGAGGGGTATAGATAGAGTAAATGGTGGTAAGCTTTTTCCACCATTAGAAATGGATAGAACGAGGGGTCACGGGCTCAAGGTGAGGGGGGCTATGTATAAGACGAATATTAGAGGCCAGTTTTTCACACAAAGCGTAGTGGGGGTGTGGAATGCACTGCCGAGTAAGGTGGTGGGAGCAGGCACGCTAGGGTTGTTTAAGGGTCTCTTGGACAGCCACATGAGCGGTCTGCAGATAAAGGGATAGAGCAGAACTGTTTGAATATCGGGAGGACCAAATAGTAGTAGACTATCTTTTAGTTTCGTCTCAGGAATGTCTTAGTTTTTTTAGCATGTTTAATTAAGTCTTATTTGTTTCCACAGGCAATTCGGTCCACCTTGTTGACCAACAAGGTGCATGCATTCGGCAGGTCGTGCGAGGGCTGCTCTTGGATGTTGCTTCAGGAGTGGCCTAGTGCTTCACGTCGTTAGTGTATGCTTAAACTGGACCATCTGATGGGCACCATGACAGCTCAGGGACTATCGCTGTTGCTGTGCAGACACATGGATTTGGGCCTGGGTCTGCGGGAGTTTGCGCGTTCTCCCCGTGGTTGCGTGGGTTTTCTCCGGGTGCTCCGGTTTCCTCCCACATCCCAAAAATGTGCTCTTAGGCTGATTGGGTAACAAATTGTCCCTATATGGGAATCTTCAACAATAGGCATAGCCTAAAGTCAAGGATATGTCATTAAGACGTTAGGACGGCGGCGTGGGCTCGTTGGGCCGAAGGGCCTGTTTCCCATGCTGTGTTGCTCTTTGTTCTTTGTTCTTGTTCTTTGTTAATCCTTCTTACCTACGCATCTCAGGACACTAAGGGCAGTTTTAGCATGGCTAATCAACCTACTCCGCACAACTTTGGACTGTGGGAGGAAGCTGGAGCACCTGGAGGAAACCCACATAGACATGGGAAGAATGTGCAGACTCCGCATAGAGAGTAACCCAAGCCAGGAATCGAACCTGGGTCCCTGGCACTGTGAAGCAGCAGTGTTAACCACTGCGCCACCATGCCACCTTCCATTCAATTATTGTGGCAACTGTTGTTATCAATAATTGAAAAGATATTTTGAATTCTGGGTACAATATCTGCTTATTAACAATATTGAAGTCATCAGTAAATGAATTGCTATCTGAAGAAAATTCCTCAGCTTGAGGAGTGCAGCAATGCAAAGAACTTCAGAAGTGTTTAATCCAAATATTGTTTTTAGGAAATTGCCAATAGATAGTTTCAAGAATGGATAATATTTCACCATCATCAATGCCATATACTACCTGAATTTTCTATAATCTTCCATGGTTACAAAAGGACTATCTATTCCAAAATGAGTTTGAAAATCCTCCATTTCTGTACAAAAACATTGTCTAATATTCTCATTGAATTACATTTGTTGTGATCGAGGAACTGAGTTTAGGAGTCAGGAGGTAATAATGCAGCTCTATAAGACCCTTGTCAGACCCCACTTGGAGTATTGTGCGCAGTTCTGGTCGCCCCGCTGTAGGAAGGATGTCGAGGCTATTGAAAGAGTGCAGAGGAGATTTACAAGGATGCTGCCTGGATTGGGAGGCATGCCTTATGAAGATAGGTTGAGGGAGCTGGGACTCTTCTCCCTGGAGAGATGTAGGTTGAGAGGCGACCTGATAGAGGTTTATAAAATGTTGAGAGGAATAGATAGGGTGGACTCTCAGAGACTATTTTCCCGAGCTGAAATGGTCACTACGAGAGGACACAGATTTAAGGTGCAGGGAAGCAAATACAGAGGGGATGTTAGGGGTAAGTTTTTCACTCAGAGGGCGGTGAGTGAATGGAATCGGCTGCCATCGGAGGTGGTTGAGGCAAACTCGCTAGGGTCTTTTAAAAGACTTCTGGATGAGTATATGGAAATGAATGGGATAGGGGGTTATAGATAGGTCTGTGGATTGGTAAATATAGATGTGATTGGCACAACTCATGGACCGAAGGGCCTGTTTGTGCTGTATTGTTCTATGTTCTATGTAATTACAATAACGAAAGCTAATATAACTCACTTCCCTCCAGAAACAAATCAAGGTTTGACAAGTACTCCTTTGTGAAAATGATATTCCTTTGCTAACTAGCCAATCATTTTTTCAAACTTGTTTCTGATCTTGTTCCACAGATCAATATGCTTCTTTGAGCTGCTTAGAGAAAAAACCCTTATGAGAATAAATAGAGAGATGAGAACTGAATTTAAAATACAGGTGCATTTGTATACCTTACATAATACCATAGTTTATAACTTCTGATTGCCCCAGTAACTTGACAGCCAAATTATTGCTTCTGAAAGCAGATATTGTTGAAATATAGGATGGGTAAGGTAGAGGCACTAACTTTGATGGACTAATTATGGGGCTGAAATTTAATGAGAGGTGAAGAATTTTAAACTAATGGAAGAATTAACTTTAATGGGAAGATCTGGCAGCATTTGTAAGGAGAGAAAAAAGTTAATGTTTTGAGTCCAGATGAACATTTGTCAAAGCTGAAGTGAGCTTTGACAAAGGGTCATCTGGGCTTTTCTCCCCTTACAGATGCTGCCAGACATGTTGAGATTTTTCAGCATTTTCTCCTTTGGTTTCAGATTCCAGCATCCGCAATAATTTACTTTTAATTGTATGAGCTTTGATGGGTTGTTGAGGAGCATGCAGATCAAATGAGTGAACACTGATGGGTTAAGTGGAAAGGTGAGCTTTGAAGGACTGAATAGAATGATTAACTTTGATGGGCTACCTAGAGATAGAAAAAGAGAAGAATCTCCTTTGATGAGACAATAGATGCATAATGGAAATCAGATGGGATGCTATACACATTGTCTACAGGTCTGACTCACTGTCTAGGTTTACATGCAAAGAATTACTACCTGGCTGAGGCTAGGGGTTGATTAACATCCACGGAGAGAAAGGTTGCAGGAGAAAATAAAAGTATTAAGAGGCTGAGTTCAGTTCAAATGTGGAATTCATCTCTGTTTGAATCTTCTGAATGCTTTGATTACATATCAAATTCAGTGCATGTTGTGAAATTCTGATTTTCTGGCACTGTGCGTGAAATTATAATTTAATAAATTAATATACTGCACTAGCTTATTCCACAGGGAATTTATCCTTCTGCATATTTTGCATCCTCTTGCAATACAAACAATGCAAATAAGTGGAATTTCACAGTAACTCCATTGCAATGTTAATGTAAGCCTTACTTGTAACTAATAAATAAACTTTAACTTTAAGCAGAAATTGACAAATTTTGAATCCCATTTTCCCTACTCAATTGCTTGCATAAGGGAAATATTACAATTTAATCAAACTAAGCCATGAAGTTGCTGGTTTCTATCTCTTGAGCTTACAATGTATCCACATTCAAATGACTTGTTATGAACTCTTCTGCTTTTTGAACTGTGTTCAGTTCCATAGCTGCTATCCCTTATTACTGGAAAAAATACTGTTCAAAAAATTGTAAAATAATTACTATTCAAAAATCATTTTCTATTCAATCCTGCAAGACTGAGAGTTTTGTCATGCATTCTTACATCCCAGTATTGCTTCAAGCAAAAGGAAAATAGACAAAAAAACCTGAACAGCCCATATAGCAACTAGTGCCAACTCATGTGAACCCATGCTTTTCACACATCTTTGTCTTTCCTCCCCCCTACCAATTCATCTAAAATCCTTTGACAGTTTTGACACCTATGACTGTTCTTTCACAGCTTGAAAGTTCTTTGACAACCTTGACATTTCTTTGACAGCTTTGATAGTCCCAATGAGTTATACATTTTATGTACAATCATGTTAACTTATAAAAACCCCCCAAAGGAGGCCTTACCTCTCCTAACAGAATCTTTACCTATTCCAAAGGTATCCTAGGGCCGTGTCTTGATTCTGAGACAAGGGCCCTGAATCTCAATAAGGATAACTTTGATGGTATGAGGCATGAATTGGTCATGGTAGACTGGGAAATATTACTGACAGGAAAGACAGAGAACAGGCAATGACAGGTATTTAAATAATGAATAAGTGAATTCCAGAAGTTGATTATTCCTATTTGGTACAAGAATAGTAAGGAATTTAAGGAAGAAGAACACAAATTGACAAGAGAAAGCAACTGGCCTGAGGATTGGGAATAGTTTAAAATTCAACAAAGGGGAACCAAAGGATTGATTAAGAAAGGAAAAATGGAGTATGAAAGTAAGCTAGCAGGGAACATAAAAAGTGACTGTAAAGGTTTCTATAGATATGTAATGAGAAACAGATTGACAAAAACAAATGCAATCAGAAACAGCAGAATTCATAATGGGGAATAAAGAAATGGTCGAGGAGTTAAATTTGTACTTTGTGTCAGTCTTCACAAAGGAAGACATGGATAATGTGCCAGAGATGCTGAAAGAAACATGTTTTAGTAAGAATGGATGTCTCGGCACTCTATATCAGCATCTCTCATGATGATGGCATTGCTGGCACAATACCAATAACTGCCAATCCCCGGATGCAATTCTACAATACATCCATTTCATCCTGAACCACAACATCTTCAACTTCAACAGCCAGTTTTCCACCCAGATACATGGTGCAGCCATGGGGACAAAATTTGCACTAGCATCTTCATGCACAAGTTTGAAGAAGACCTCTTCATGACACAAGACCTTCAACCAATCCTATATAGTAGATACATTGATGACATTTTCTTCCTTTGGACTCATGTCGAAGAATCACTGAAACAACTAAATGATGACATCAACAGGTTCCATCCTACCATCAAACTCACAAGGGACTACTCTCCAGAGTTGGCTGCATTCTTGGACACTCATATCTCCATCAAGGACAGTTAACTCAGCACTTCCCCCTCCCTCAATCCCATGAATAGCCTCACAATGCTTCACTTCTCCAACTTCTACTCTAAAAACATTAAAGTAGCCATCCTATACGGACAAGCCCTCCATGTACACAGCATCTGCTTAGATAAGGAGGATTGCAACAAACTCCTATGCACACTGAAAGACGCCTTCATAAAAATAGGATATGGCACTCAACTCATTGACAGTTCTGTCGCGCCACAGCAAAAGACCACACCAATCTCCTCAGAAGTCGAACACGAGACACAGCGAACAGAGTATCCTTTGTCATCCAGTACTTCCCAGAGCAGAGAAGCTACATCTTCTCTGGAGCCTTCAACATGTTATTGATGAAAATGAATATCTCACCAAGGCCATCCCCACACTTCCACTTCTTGCCTTCAAACAACGACACAACCTCAAACAGACCATTGTCCTCAGCAAACTACCCAGCCTTCAGGAGAACAGTGAGCACAACACCACACAACTCTGCCACAGCAATCTCTGCATGATGATACAGATACCACCATCATACATGAGATCACTATCCACCAGGCACATGGTACATTCTCATGTGACTCAGCCAATGTTGTCTACCTCATACGCTGCACAAAAGAATTCCTGAGACATGGTACATTGGCAAGACCATGCAGATGCTATGACAACAGACGAACAGACACTGCACGACAGTCACCAGACAGGAGTGTTCCCTTCCTATAAGGGAACACCTTAGTCGTCAAGGGCATTCAGTTTCCAATCTTCAGGAAAGTGTTCTCCAAGATGGCCTTCAAGACACGTAACAATGCAGATCTCTGAGCAGAAACTGATAGCCAAATTCCGCACGCATAAGGATGGCCTCAACTAGATTCTTGGGTTCATGTCATACTACACGTAAACCCCACTACTTGGCCTGGGCTTGCAAAATCCTACTGTCCTGGCTTGAGGCAATTCACACTTCTTTAATCTGTGATTAAAGAAGTCCCCATCTGCATTGTCTGTACTTGTAATGACTTGATTACCCGTAAAGACTTGCATTGCAGTGGTTATCTTGCAACTGCATCTCTGTTTATATATGCTGTATTTGTGAATCCAACTCCCCACTCACCTGAGGGAGGAACAGTGCACTGAAAGCTTGTGATTCCAAAGAAACCTGTTGGACCTTATCGTAGTGCTATGAGACTCATTATTGTATCCACCCCAGTCCAACACCAATATCTCCACACTTTGGTGGCAATAAAAGGAAGACAGATTATTATTTTGAATGGGTGTAAATTGAGAGACATGGATACTCAGTGAGACATTAGAGTCCTTGTGCATCAATTGCTGAACGTAAGCACAAGGGTAGCTGGAAGTAAAGAAGGCAAAGGGTATATTGGCTTTCATAATGAGAGGAATTGAATATCAGGATAAGGATGTTTTGCTTCAATTGTAAAGGGCATTGGTGAGGCCATACGTGGAGTATTGTGTGCAGCTTTAGTGTCCTTATCTGAGGAAGGAAGTCCTTGCTATAGAAGGAGTATAGTGAATGTTTACCAGCCTGTTTCCTGGGGTGGCAGGTCTTTTAAATGAGAAGAGGCTACATCAGATACGATTATATTCACTGGGGATTTAGATGGTAGATACAAAAAGAATGTTCCCGATGGTGTGGGAATCAAGAACTAGGGGTCATAGTTTGAGGAACTGAGATGACGAGAAATTTCTTCAGCCAGGACTTGGTGAATATGTGAAATGCACTACCACAGAAAGTAGCTGAGGATAAAGCACTGCCTGATTTCAAGAAAAAAAATTAGATGTAGCTCTTGGGGTTAAAGGGATCCAGGGAAATGGGGGGAAGGGAGATCAGGATATTGAATTTGATAATCAGCCATGATCATAATGAATGGCAGGGCAGGCTTGAAAGGTCAAATGGGATACTTTCCCACTCCAGAAGGATACCCTGACTACCCAAATGAATCCACCAAATTTAGACCAGCTCTTACCTGGTTGAATTCGCGCATTCCAGGTTTCACTCTCCCAAAACAAAATTCCACTTTAGTGGGGGAAGCTGTTAAGTTCAGTGAACAGCAGCCCCTGTAAATCACACATGTACATACCCTGGCCCAAATCCAGTTGTTCCCCTGCAAAAATGGGAAATGCCATGTTTGGAGGTGGGACTTACAATTTCTGGGTTTGTCCACCATTTTTACTATGACTCTAATTTGCTAATAGGCGATTATTGTCCCAAAAGAGCCAATAATTACAGTTAAGGGAGTGTGTGTCCCTTTGTTTGGTTAATACGTTCTTGGGCTTTGGGCATCGTTGGCAAGGCTGACATATATTCCCATCCGTAATTACCCCTAAAAGGTGATAGTGAGGTGCCTTCCTAAAATGCTGAGTTTTGTGTGACGCAAGTATTCTCAAAGTGCTGTTGGACAGAGGGTTCCAAGATTTTGACCCAGCAATGATGAAGGAACAATGATGTGTGTCTATGTCAGGATGGTTTATAACTTAGAGAGAATTTTGAAAGTAATATATTTCCATGCAACTATCGCCCTTGTTTTCCTAGGTGATAGAGGTCACAGACAGCTGCTATAGAAGAACCAATGTAATGCTGCAGTGCATCTTATAGATGGTGTTCACCACAGCTGTTTAATGCTGATGAAAAGAGTGAATGTTTAAAACAATTAGGGTGCCAATCAAGTGGACTGTTTTGTCTGACTCAACTCACTAACTCTATTTTTCAATAACTTTCAGTTATTCATGCAGTCTTCCGCAATCTCACATTGGAAATGGAGAGCAAATCTTTTTGAAAACATCTAAGCTATTTGCCCTAACCATTTCCTGCGTAGCAAGTTTCATATTACAGTCAATCTCCGACTAGAGATATTTTTCCTAACGGATTGATAACTATGATGTACTTGTGGTGTAAGTGTTAGAATCATCTACAATTGAAAACATCAAGCCTGTCCAACCTATTCATAATTTAAAGACTTCCATCAGGTCACCTCTAAGCCTTCTCCTTCCAAAGCAAAAAATGCTACAATCTATTTGATCTTTCTTGATAGCTGTAATTTATCAGCCCTACTGTCAGAATAGGTTCCTGACAGCTAAATATTTGCCAGAAAAATAACCCTAAGCATTTCCCTAGTGTCTATCAGAATGGCAGGGTTAAAATCAGTTCTTTCTTTGCATTTTTGTTAATTTACTGAAGTGGTGATCCAGAAGCCTGGACTAATAAATCTGAGGGTTTATATCTCACCTTGGCAGAGTATGAATTTGAATTCAACTTGAAAAATATGAAAAAAGAAAGTTGCTATAAGTCAAGCAGTTGTAAAATTGGCCCATGAATATTCTTTTGAGAGGGAATCCTTTCTATCATTCTTGCCAGTCTGCCTTACATGTCATTCCAGTTCCACATCAAAATTATTGTTTCTATGGGGGTGATCTTACTAAAAAGATTCTCAGTGTTGAATGAGCGTGAAAACAGAAATCACACCCATTTTTGGACAAGCTCCCATATGTTATCTTATGGCAATTAGGAAAAAAAGTGATCCCAAATGTAATTCTCACCAATAAATGAAGTGAACAGAGTCTATTCACACCAGGAAGCTGGCTGAAGACTGCTAGAGGGCGCTATTGAGCATGTGCCCTAATCATGCAGTGCATTGTGCACAAAAGCACAGAGTACCAAAATTGAGGTGGTGGGATATGATAGCATTTTCCAACGTTTTTGCATGGGAATGCAAATTTCCATTATTTTCTCACTAATGAGATGAGCAAAATTTGGAAAGATAAGGTTTGGCACAACATTAAACATGATTTTTTTAAAAATGCATGTATAAATAAAAGAAACAGCTTGTTGAGAAAAAGTAAAGCAATGTCAAAGCAATAAATTGATAATTTAAAAAAAGAGTAAGCCATAAAGATAAACATTAGAATGTGAAAATATGACAGTATGTGTGTCTGGTTTACTCTCAGTCTAACAGTCTCTCACTGTGAGAGTTTCTGCTGATGTGTGGATGCTAGGGTAATTGAGACTTTGATACTGAGCATGAGCCACACACATATACATGCACGCGCGCGCACACACACACACACACAAACTTGCACACACACACACAAACTCGCACACACTCAGATACACACACATACACACACACTCAGACACACACACACTCACACACACAGGCGATCTTATGAAAAAAAAATTCTATGTCCAGAATGAGTAGGAATATAGGAAAGCTTTGGATCTATTTTTCAATGATTCCAAATCAGGTATCTGATTCACTTAGTACATGAAAAGGTCCTAGAATCTGTTTTCTATCAGTAGGGGAAGTGGTGGGGCTTAAATTATCAGAAAGTTAGCTGATAGCAGCAGAGAGCACAATTGTGCATGTGCAGGTCTCAGCCCAGTGCCATGTGTGCAGTACCAGGGTGCCAGTGGACAGTGCCAGGGTGCCAGACTAGCATGGTCCAAGGTGCACTCCCCTTGTCTGTGACCTTTCAGGGAAGCTTCAATGCCTGCTAATCTTACCGGTGAGGTTATCACATCTGGTCCCTCTTACTGGGAACTAGGTGTGATTCTTGTCAGAGTGAACCTCCCCCAGCGAGGCTATACAAGGAGGTGAGCCTGGGTGATTGAGTCCCATGCTCGCTAATTTTATTTAAATTACATGTTAATGCTTTTCAAATAATTTATTCAGCCTTTCACTGGATATCCACTGCCGGAAATATCATGAGAGGCGAGAAATGAGATGCAAATTTGATTTTTCTGTCTCTTGCAAGCTTATCAGCTTCCCCCACGCATCAATCGGTAGGGCATGATGGTAAGATCACATCCCTCCTCCCCACCATCACATGCTCGCTCACTATCTTTCTCACACAATCATGCTCTGTCCATCGGATGTTTTTGACAAACTCTTTTCCAACTTCTTCTATTGGGAAAAAGATACAAATTCTGAGGTGACACTCTCCCACTATATATTAAGCTATTCTTTCTCTAGACCCTAGCTATGGCTGGACCACTACATACTGCACCTTCTCTTTTCTTTCTCCCCTATGTACTCCATGAACGTTCTGCTTTGCCTGTATACTGTGCAAGAAACAATAATTTTCACTGTATCCCAACACATGCGACAATAATAGATCAAATCAAACATGCTTACTCACTGTCTTTCTATCTCTCCCTCTCTCTCTCTCTCACATACTTACACCCCATGTGCCCTCCCAGTAGCAGTTCTCTTCTCACTAATTCCTGCAACCTCTTTCTGGCCTGATGCACCCTGTATTCTCTCAGGATCCATATTCTTTTAGCCCCCTCCCCCCTTACTTCCCACAATTTCTTTCTGTCTCCCCTTTCCTGAAATCATCTCTTTTTCCCTCTACATACTCAGCCAATGGTGTTTGAGCCTTCCACCTTTACTTCCTGATAGGCTCACATGTGATTGGGTGCTGCATTATAGAGTCTTCAACTTCATTTACCTGTCTTCCTGGCATTTTGAACAGTGGCTTTCAGAATGGCATCACAGTTCACAATCTGGTCCATGGGTCATGGGTTGGAGAGGTTTAATGTAATGTGTGAGTGGATGACCCAATTGGATACAAAATTGATTCAACAACAGAAGACAGAGGGTAGTTGTAGAAGGTTGTTTCTTAAACTGGAGGCCTATGGCCAGTGGATCAGAAATTGGTGCCGGATCCAACTGTTATTTGTTATTTATATTAATGATTTGGATGAGAATTTGGGAGACATGGTTAGTAATTTTACAGATGATACCAAGATTGGTGGCACAATGGATAGTGAAGAAGATTATCTAGAATTGCAACAGGAGCCTGATCAATTGGGCCAGTGGGCTGATGAATGACAGATAGAGTTTAATTCAGATAAACATGAGGTGATGCATTTTGGTAGATTGAATTGGGGCAGGATTTATTCAGTTAATGGTAAGGCGTTGGGGAGAGTTGTAGAACAAAGAGATCTAGGAATACAAGCTCATAGCTCCTTGAAAGTAGAATCACAGGTGGACAGAGAGATGAAGAAGACATTTAGAACATAGAACATAGAACATTACAGCGCAGAACAGGCCCTTTGGCCTTCGATGTTGCGCCGACCAATTATGAAAAAAAAGCAATGACCCTCCAAACTAAACCATTTCCTTCTCTTCCATAAATTTATCAACTAACCTCTTAAACGCCACCAGACTTGGCGCATCTACAACTGCCGCAGGCAGGGCATTCCACTCCCTAACCACCCTCTGGGTAAAGAACCTACCTCTGATATCCGTCCTATAACTATCACCCCTTAATTTAAAGCTGTGTCCCCTCGTGCTAGCTTTCTCCATCCTCGGAAAAAGGCTATCACTGTCCACCCTATCTAAACCTCTAATCATCTTATATGTTTCGATAAGGTCTCCTCTTAGCCGCCTTCTTTCTAACGAAAACAACCTCAAATCCTTCAGCTTCTTCTCATAAGACCTGCCCTCCATACCCGGCAACATCCTGGTAAACCTCCTCTGTACCCTCTCCAATGCCTCCACATCTTTCTATAATGTGGGGACCAGAACTGCACACAATACTCCAAGTGCGGGCGCACTAGAGTTTTGTACAGTTGCAACATGACGTTGCGGCTCCGAAATTCAATCCCCCTACCAATAAAAGCTAAGACTCCGTATGCCTTCTTAACAACCTTATCGACTTGAATGCCTACTTTCAGGGATCTATGCACAAATACACCAAGATCCCTCTGTTCATCAACACTACTAAGAATCCTACCATTAGCCCTATACTCTACACATTTATTATTCCTGCCAAAGTGCATTACCTCACACTTTCCACATTAAACTCCATTTGCCACCTCTCGGCCCAGCTCTGCAACTTGTCCAAGTCTCTCTGCAAACTATAACACCCCTCTTCACTATCTACCACTCCACTGACTTTGGTGTCATCCACAAATTTACTAATCCATCCTTCAATACCTCATCCAGATCGTTTATAAAAATTACAAACAGCAGGGGCCCCAAAACAGACCCCTGAGGTACACCACTTGTCACCGAACTCCAAGATGAATATCTCCCATCAACCACCACCCTCTGTCTTCTATCTGCTAGCCAATTCCTAATCCAATTAGCTAAATCACCCTCTATCCCATAAAAATGCATTTTCTGCAGAAGTCTTCCATGGGCCACCTTATCGAACGCCTTACTAAAGTCCATATATACCACATTTGGCATGCTTGATTTCATTGATCAGAACCAATGAATATAGGAGCAAGAATGTCTTGTTAAAGTTGTACAAGACATCGATAAGGCCACACTTGGAATATCATGTACAGTTCTGGTCACCTTATTATAGAAAGGATATCATTAAACTAGAAAGAGTGCAGAAAAGAGTTACTTGGATGCTACCGGGATTTGATGGATTGAATTATAGGGAGAGGCTGGATAGACTGGGACTTTTTTCTCGGGAGGGTAAGAGGCTGAGGGGTGATCTTAGAGAGATTTATAAAATAATGAGGGGCATAGATGAGGTAGTTGGTTAACATCTCTTCCCAAAGGTAGGGGTGTCTAAAACTAAAGGGAATTGATATAACCTAAGAGGGGAGAAATACAAAAGGGCCCAGAGGAGCAATTTTTTTATACAGGAAGTGGTGAGTGTCAGGAACAAGCTGCCAGAGGCAGTAGTAGAGGCAGGTTTTATCTTTTAAAAAGCATTTAGACAGTTACATGGATAAGATGGGTATAGAGGGATATGGGCCAAATGCAGCAAATTGGAATTAGTTTAGTGGTAAAAACTGGGTGGTGTGGGACAAGTTGGGCTGAAGGGCCTTTTTCTATGCTGTAAACTTCTATGAACATTTCAGAACTGAACTATATAGATCAGGCAGATTTCAAAGAAATATCTGGTTGCTTAGCTAATTGCAGTTAGCGCACAGGATCACTCCCTCTGGTTATAAGGAAGAAAGGAAAACGGAGTCAAGATATTTTCTCCTGTTTGCTATCTTGTTCAACAGTGTTAGAGAATGTCGTACATGTAACCATTAACTGCCAAGTCCTCACCACTGAGAATTAGACACAGCAAATGGAAATGTGCCAGAGTACAACTCGTGCTTTTAAAATCTATGCACCAAAGCAAGTGCACAAATGAAAATAACTGTTGCCAGACTAGCAGCCAATAAAGATCACCCAGTACAGGGATCCTGGATGAATGTGAACTTGCACAAGTTAGCTATCAGAAGCAGAGTTTCATTTGTGCAAATTGAGAGGATGCAAGTTGGGAAGTTCCCAGAAGGTAATCAATAATTTGAGTCTGGTGATAACAAAGGCAAGGCTGAGGGCTGTAACAGCAGATCATTGAATCATAAAATGATTACAGCACCAAAGAAGTCCTTTCACCCTCTCATGTCTATACTGGTTATCCAAAGGACCAATTCACTTAGAGTTATCCCCCAATCTCACTTCATAACCCTGCACATTCTTCCTTTTCAGATAATAATCCAATTTTGTCTAGAGTGTCTCGAATGAATCTGCCTCCCCCATGGTTTTAGGCAGCTCATTAACCACTGGCTGCTTAAAACAGTTTTTTCAGAACATCATAATTGCTTCTTTTGCCAATTACCTTATCTGTGTGCTGACTGATTCTTGATCCTTCCAACAATGGGAACAGTTTCTCTCTACCTATTCTCTCTAGACCCTTCAAGATTTTGAATATCTCTACCAAATTTCCATTCAACCTTCCTTTCTCCAAGGAAGCAGTCCCAACTTCTCCAAACTTTCTGCACACTGAAGTTCCTCATCATTGGAAACATTCTCGTGAATCTTTTTCACACCCTACTCAGTGCCCTAACATACTTCCTGAAGTGCAGTGCCCAGAACTGGCAGCAATACCCCAGCCAAGGCAAACTAGTGTTTTTTTAGGTTGAACATAACTTTTTGTTTTTATACTTAATACTCTGTTTATTATCTACTCTGTCAACCTGTTCTACCACACTAAATGATTTATGCAAATATATACCCATGGCTCTCTTCTCCTGCATCCCTTTTAGAATTGCACCCTTACTTTATATTGTCTCTCTGCATTGTTCTTACGAAATGAGAATGAAAACGAAGACCAGTTAGCTCAGCTGGCTAAACAGTTGGTTTGTGATACTGAACAATGCCAACAGGATGGGTCAATTTCCACATAGACTGAGGTTATGCATGAAGATCCCGTCTTCTCACCTGAGACATGGTGAGCCTCAGGTTAAATCATCACTAGTCAGTTGCTCCCCCCCCCCCCCCCCCACCCCTCCTCCCCCCGCCAAGAAGAGAGCAGCCTATGGTCATCTGAGGTGATGGTGACTTGACCTTTTACCAAAACAAACCACATTACATCTCTCTGCATCAAATGTCTTCTACTACTTGTCCACTGATCCACCAAGCTGTCTGTGTCCATTTTAAGTTCTACACTATCATCTTCACAATTCCCAATATTTCCAAGTTTTGTACCGTTTGCAAATTTTGAAAATTTGCCCTGTACACTGAGGTCTCAATCATTTAAATATGTCATTTGAGCAGGGATCCTAACTCTTGCCCCTGAAAAAACTCCATTATAAACCTTTCTCTAGTAAGAAAAGCAACTGTTCTCCTCCACTTCGTTTCCTATCACTCAGCCAATTTCACATCCAAGCTGCTGCTGTCCCTCTTATTCCATGAGCTCTTTTTTTTTCACAAGTCTGCTGTGTAACACTTGACAAATACTTTTCGGACATTCGTGTGCATAAGAGCATTTAAATGTACAGCCTGTTATCAGATCAAAAAAAATCAAGCAAGTTAGTAAAGTACAATTTTCTTTTAACAAATCCATGCTGGCATTCCTTCATGAACCCATATTTGCAAACCTGACTATTAATTTTGACCCAAAATGAGCTGAAGCAAGGCAGAAATGATATGGAAATGGAAGTAGATGGTCTTCGTGAATAAGGAACAAAGAACAAAGAAAATTACAACACAGGATCAGGCCCTTTGGCCCTCCAAGCCTACACCCAACATGCTGCCTGACTGAACTAAAACCTTGCACCCTTCAAGGGACCATATCTCTCTGTTCCCATCCTATTCATGTATTTGTCCAGATGCCCCTTAAAACTCATTATCATATATACCTCCACTACCTCCCTTGGCAGCGAGTTCCAGGCACCCATCACCCTCTGTGTAAAAAAACTTGCCTCATACATGCAGAGGTATAGAGGATATGGGGCCAGAAGATCATCTCAGGGTTAAATACGATGCCAAGATTTCAACAACTTTATTCAGGCTCTAACAGTAGCCAGAGAGTTGGTCATTAGGGATTGGCATTTTTAATTGGAGGACATTTCTGTTCATCTATGTGTGGGATTTTCCAGCCACGTTCACCCCAAGGCTGGAAAGTCCTGCCTGAAGTTGACAGAACTTTGCACAGTCCACCCCTGCCTGTGACGATCCCTGTGGCAGGTGGGATGAGAAAATCCTGCCCTATTCCTTTTTTCCATCATATTCACAAGAGATCTGCCACAACACAAAAGAAGCTTTTAGTTGAAGTCACATTTGCAGAACAAAAATGGGCATTTAAAGTAATATGTATTTCCTGTGAATCTCTCCAAGAATCACAATGATGTTGATATTGGCAGTGGGCATCCACGGAATGCTTTTAATTTGTCTGCAGCTTTGCCCTCTTCTACCAGCTAGGCCAGAGCCACCTGCCTGGCTCAACCAGCATCTGGAGCCTATAAGGAGCCTTCCATTGACTAATCACTCATAATAATGCCCAACAGACTCAATGCAGGATGTTAGCTTGATGATCTCCACAAACACTTTCTCTCTCTCTGTCTGGAGGCAGGAAGTTGATTTATCCTGGAACTTCCAACTATAGCTTACTGCAAGCAATCTTTTCCATTGCACATCCTTTGGGATGGGATTAGTTATCTAAGGAGTGGGAGGACAATTTTGTTACACAGGACTGTGAATGGAATAACACAGTGTGAAAGCAATGCTAATTAACTGTCTGAATTACTTGTTCAAACACTGGAGGAGGACAATGCATTGTTGTTAAAATTGGAGGACTGACAGCTGGCTTGATGACTCAGTATATTTATTCAGAGAACAGTTAATGGATTAGGAAGTCCCAGATAAATCCCAGGCTGGGACAGTGATAAAACATTGCAGTTGGTCTCAGCACATCTAAAAGTTTGATAGTGCATATGAGTTTGTACATGCGTGTGCATTACATAGTGACTATACCTGTTGCATCCCTACCACCCAGATGGAAATTTATACATTCCAGTCCCACTCCAGACAGTCCTGGCTGAGCGGAAAGAAGTCCCAATTTCTGAATACTGAGTTAATTCCAATATGATATTCATCGTTGATAGGCATGGAAAGAGATGGTCTCCGACAATGTCTATCCCCACCACCACTGCAGTCTTCTTGTGAATGGAGTGTGAGTCAGACTAATAGAACATAAAACACTATAGCACAAACAGGCCCTTCGGTCCACATGTTACACCGATCATATCCATACGTATCAGGCCTATCTATAACTCTCAATTCCATTAAATCCCATGTAATCATCCAGAAGTCTCTTAAAAGACCCCAGCGAGTGCACTTCTACCACCACCGATGGCAGCCAATTGTACTCAGTCACCACCCTCTGAGTGAAAAACTTACCCCGACATGGTCCCCAGCATCATAAGCCTATGTCCTCTTGTAGCGACCATTTCAGCCGTGGGAAATAGCCTCCAAGAATCCACCCTATCTATACCTCTTAACATCTTGTAAATCTCTATCAGATTGCCTCTCAACCTTCATCTCTCCAGGGAGAAGAGACCTAGCTCCCTTACCCTACCTTCATAAGGCATGCCTCCTAATCCAGGCAATCTCCTCTGCAACCTCTCAATAACTTCCATATCCTTCCTGTAGTGAGGCAACCAGAACTGCGCACAGTACTCCAAGCGGGGTCTGACAAAGACCTGATCATTTAAGAAAGGTTTCCATGACATAAACATTACAAAACTGCACATAAAGCAATGGTAGAAATGCTTTATGTGTCAGAAGAGAAGGATAAGTCATGTGTATTCAGGCTGTATGAAACTGAGCGTGTTTTTTTGTGAGTGTGAATCTGTGTATTTCAGTGGTGGTTTGTTACACCTGCAAGGCCCATTTTAATAATAAAAGACTGGTAAAAAGAATTATGGACCATGGAGATTTATACATGGGGCCATAAAGGTATTAAATATATATTTTGCATCTGTCATTACAAGGGAAAAATTGCAGTGCAATAATTCAGACCCTTGCAAGGCTTAAAATTGGGAATAAAGAAATACTCAACAATTTGAAATTGGTTACAATCAGGAGTCTGAGCAAAAACTGGAGCCAGTGAGAATCTGGAGAAAAAGCTTCACTAGCTGGCATCATAACTGTCAAAAAGAACGATGGATCTGATTGGAAGAAGATAATCCTCTCAATTCCAGAACATCACTATAGGAGTTATTTGGGATAGTGTCCGAGGCTTAACCATCTTCAGTTGCTTCATCAATGACCTTTTTCCCATCATAAGGCCAAAAGTGGGGTGTTTGCTGATGATTCCACAACATTTAGCACTGTTTACAACTCCTAAGATACTGAAGAAATCTATGTCCAAATGCACAAGTCCTGGACTTATCCAGGTTGGGCAAACAAATGCCAAGTAACATTCATGCCACACAAGTCTGGCTTTGACTATCTCCAACAAAAGAGAATCCTGATATTCAATTACATCATTGAAACCCCCACTATCACATCCTGGAGTGGTGGTGGTGGTGGTGGTGATGGGTGGGGGGAGGGGTGGAGGTGGTGGGGAGGTGGCGCGTTGGGGGGAGAGCGGGAGTGGTCAACATTGACCAGAAACTGAATTCAACTTGACAAATAAATACTGTGACTACAAGAGCAGGTCAGAGCTGATGAATTTTTCAATGAGTAATTCACAGTCTGCCTCCCCAAAGCCCGTCCATAATCTAAAAGACACAGATTAGGAGTGCGAAAGGATACTTTCCACTTGATTGGTTGAGCGCTGTCCAACAACACTCAAGAAGGACAAAGCATTCCATAAGCATTTACTTCCTCAACTACATTGGCAGCAATGTGTATCATCTACATGATGCCTTGCAGGAACACACCACTGTTCTTCTGACAGCACCTCCCAATCCCATAACCATCACCTTCTAGAAGGACAAGGGCAGCAGACACATGAGGACATCACCACCTGAAATTTCTCCTTCAAGCCACTCATCATGCTAATTTAGAAGTATATCACTGTTTCTTTCACTGCCAGTAGATCAAAATCCTGGAACTCCCACCCTAACAGATGTTCCTACACCAAACGGACTGCAGCAGTTCAAGAAGGTAGTTCACTACCACCTTCTCAAGGGCAATTAGAGATGGACAATATATGCTGGCTTAGCCAGTGAAGCTTACATCTCGTGAATGAATGAAAAAAAGTCTTAGTTGAATTAATTAAGAAAAACCAGCATGGATTTGTTAAGGGCAATTCAAAGCTTTGAGATGTATGGATAGAGATGTGACCCTGATACTCAAACACATGATTGCAAGAATGAGTGGGCACCCTCCCCCTGACCCCACATTGGTCAATACCCAATCAGAACTTATCATTGTTGAGCAAAGGTCAGTGAACCTTTTCTGGCACAGTATCCACTTGCTCTGGACAAGGTCATGCCCACTGCCCTCAGTTGCCACCTTTCCCAGGCCTTCTTGGTGAGATGTGCTGGTGTTCTCCTTCCATCATTCAGCATAGGATGTCTGTCCTGGCTATCAGTATCTCCACAAGGACATGCAAACACTCATCAGAGAAATGGGGGGGTTTGTTGCACACATGAACTTCCCACCCACCTGGTGTGCGTTCCTGCTGTTGCCATTGGCTTCAACTGGCTCCTTCATTATCTTAAAAAAGTTAAAGTTAAACTTTAGTTATTAGTCACAAGTCAGGCTTATATTAACACCAAAGAAGTTACTGTGAAATTCACCTGATCATCAGTTCCAGTCCTTTTTGGGTCAATGCACCTAACCTGCACGTCTTTCAGAGTGTGGGAGGAAACCTGAGAACTTACAGGAAACCCATGCAGACACAGGGAGAATGTGCAAACTCCACACAGATTCTCAAGCTGGGAATCGAATCAGATCCCTGGCGCTGTGAGGAAGTAGTGCTAACCACTGTGCTATTGTCAATGGCCTCACATGATCTCATCTTTAAACTTTGTGCCAGGCTGCCATTGGACCCAGCTCATCATGCGTCCACCGTTGCCAGCCCAATTGACTCAATGTCCTCATGATTCATGCTAGCTGCTACATAAGTGACCAGTCAGTGTAATATCATGATCATTAAATGATCTTGGGCATATAATGCATCCCAGGGGTGAATCTTTGCAATTCTTTGCAATCCTCAGAGAGCTGTGGAAGCTCAAGCATTGAACACATTCAAGACAGAAATTGATGGATTTCTGGAGACTAAGGGTGTCAAGGGATATGGAGATAGTGGAGGAAAGTGGCACTGAGCCATGATCTAACTGAATGGTGGAACAGGTTTGATGGGCGAGATGTTTCTATGGATGGGATTTTCACAGAAATTATTACAATCTCATCCCGGACATTGTTCAGTGGGGTGAGGTAGTAAGATTGTGTGACAACTAAAAATTAGGTTCGTACCCATTTTCACACCTGTAAGTGTAAACATGAATTTCAGATAGACATGCCCTTGGTCTCTGTGGAAGCAGCCTTGCCAGCATCTTTAGGTCCCTTCCCTCGCAATGATGCTGTAAAACAGCCCCCCCGAGTCACAAGACCTGGAGAGAAAACCTGCATGTTTCTCTGGTTTTCAATCAGAACTTGAAACACTGGATGGAATTCTCTGACCCTGCCTGTGGCTGGGAATCTCAAGTCCCACTGCCATGAATGGAGGTTTGGCTGAGTGCCAAATTCTTCTTTCTTGCTGGCAACAGGAACAAGGTGTATTAGCATTGGACAATTCCATCCATAGCCGTTTTGTAGAAAACTTCCGCCCATCGTAAAATAAGGTGTAAAATTTTTAAGGGGATGCAGGAATAAAGGAGTCTCCATGTATAGATGCACATATAATTGGAAGGGTGGAGAGAGTAATTAATAAAGCATACAGTGTTCTGGACTTTATGAATATGGGCATAGAATACAAGAGCAAAGAGGTAATGCTGAACTTGTACAGGACATTACAGTTCTGAGCTGGAATATTATTTTGTACAGCCTGGGGGTGCCACTTTATAGGAAGATTGTGAAGCACTGGAGAAAGTTTACAAAAATAGCTGCAGGGATGAAAAACTTTTTTAAAGATAGATTGGAGAGTTCTCCTTGGAGAGATGGCCAAGAGGAGATTTGATAGAGAAGCTCAAAATCATGAGAGCGCTGGATAGAATAGATAGGGAGAAACTGTTCTCACTGATAAAAGGATCAAAAATGAGACAATGAAAATTTAAATTGATTTGCAAAAAAAGCAAATATGATGTGAGAAAAGTTTTTTTTCACACAGTGGATGGTTTGGGGTTGGAATGTACTGCCTGGAAGTGAAATAGAGGCAGATTCAATCGAAGTATTCAAGAGGCATTAGATAATTACTTGAATAGAAACAGTGTGCAGGGATATGAAGAAAAGGCCTGGAATGGCACTAAGTCATGATGTTCATTTGGAGAGCCAATACAGGTGCAATGAGACAAATATCCTCCTTCTGCACCTTATCAGTTCTGTGACTGTGTCAGTAAAATGCAGAGCTTTGGCTGATTAGAGTCCAGCAGTACCCTGGATTTGATGCTGCAAATGCAATATGTAAGTTGTCATTCTAAGTACTTGGAATCTCTTAGTCTTGGATCTTGCTGGACTGCCATTGACTCATTGTGGTAAGGTAAGTGAGTTGTATTCCTAAGTAAGAAGCTTATATTCACTGCATATAGAGAATATAGAGTAAACAATAGCTAGTTATTAGAATTTCTCCTGGACGTTCTGAAACAGTAAAAGATCTAATGGACCTATGCAAAGAACAGCAATGGTCCAGCCCACATGCCCAGAATTTTCAATTTTTGTTTCAATGAATTAATTGCTGTTTGTAGGAGGTTGCTGCATTCAATTTAATTTGTGCCTATCTACATTGATTACCCTTCAAAAATAATGCAGTGGCTGTAAAATGCTTTGGAGCATTCAGGGAAGACAATAAATAGATGAAAATGATTTCTTCTTCACAAAGGACAAAGAACAAAGAAAATTACAGCACAGGAACAAGCCCTTTGGCCGTCCAAGTCTGCACTGACCATGCTGCCCAATGGAACTAAAACCCCTGACCTTCCCAGGGACTGTATCTCTCTATTCCTATACTATTCATGTATTTGTCCACACGCTCCTTAAAAGTTACCATCATATTTGCGTCCAGTACTTTCCCTGGCAGTAAGTTCTAGGCACCTACCACCCTCTGTGTAAAATATTTGCCTCATGCATTTCCTTTAAACCTTGCTTCTCGCACCTTAACCCTATGCCCCCAAGTAATTGACTCTTCCACCCTGGGAAAAAGCTTCTGATATCCACTCTGTCCATGCCCCTCATTATCTTGTAGACTCCATCAGGCCGCCTCTCCACCTTCGCTTTTCCAGTGAAAACAAACCAAGTTTTTTCAATCTCTCCTCAAAGCTAATGCCCTCCATACCAGGCAACATCCTAGTAAATCTTTTCTGTACTGTCTCCAAAGCCTCCACATCTTTCCAGTTCTGCAACAACCAGAATTGGACAATATATTTCAAGTGCTGCCTAACTAAAGTTCTATAAAGCTGCAACATGACTTGTCAATTTTTAAACTCGATGCCCCAGCTGATGAAGGCAAGCATGCTGTATACCTTTTTGACTACCTTCTCAACCTGTGTTGCCACTTTTAGTGACCTGTGCACCTATACACCCACATTCCTCTGCCTATCATTACTCTTAAGGTTCTGCCATTTACTATATATTTCCTATCTGTTTTAGATTTACATGAGTTAATTTTTGCTTCATCAGATGCTGGTGGATGAAAATTAATAAGATGCTTTCATTTATAAGCTACTTTCATGACCTCAGGACATCCTGAATCACTTTACAGCCGTCGTACTTTTTGAAGTGCAGTCACTATCGTAATGCATGACTATCTGTCCACAGTCTCTGTTTCTATTTCAAATTTGCCTTTGAATTGTTCCTTATCTCAATGTTTTGTTTTTTTTCATATTGCCTGAAAAACCCAGACAAGAATCACTGACTCACTGGTTTGGATTGGCCAAACTTACTTCGAATGAAAAGCACTTGGAAGAAAGAACTGAGTCAAGAGACACAACCTGTTGTGATCCATTAACCCAGAGGGCACTGATGAATCCAAACAGCTTTACTGTCCTCTTACTCATGTTGTAGACTCACACAAGTAAGGACACTCTCTCTACTGTTCAGTAGCCAAGACTGACAGAAAAGATGCATTTCGTGCCAAGATATTTCCAGATTGAGAAATCCTGCTTTGGAATATGTCCATGGAGAGTCAATTTTATGTGGTGAGAAGACCCAGGATGACATGTTCTGTCTGAGGTCAGAAATCTCTAAGGTCTTGAAGTCTTTGCTCTTCATTCGGGCCTTCAGCTATTTGTGCTAATGGGGTTCTGTGTCCTTAATTTTTTTCATTGTTCTGTGTTACTGATGTACACCAATAATGAAAGGCATCTCATTTAATGAACTGATCTGGTTGTGACAAAGTCTCAAAGGACTGGTTTCAGTGACTCCTCTTCTTCAAGATAATAAATCACCCCTGACATTAACATCGTCATAACAATGAATTCCAGCCCAGAATTATGTAAGGACATATGGAACTTTTAAATAAGACATGTTTATTTAGAAAGGACATATAAGCAAAAATTGGCTGAGATTGTGAAAGAACCACTTGCTGGAATCCCAACGATTATACTTAGTCCTGAGAAAAGCAACAGCATGTTGCATCCTTTTCCAGACAGAAACATTTAGAAGGAAGTGATGCAATGCTGAATTGCGGTCTCCTGTGGTCATAATGGAAGCTGATTAGCTTCTCAGCAGAAAGCATCTCCTTTGAGTTATATCTCAGGCATGTTTGTGGTTTTCCCCTTTTAGGAATACACAAGAAAAGGGATTAGAAACAAAATGCAACTCCGATCTTTGTGTGCTAATCTGGTGCTCTAATTCAATTGTGTTAATGCATGCTGTGAAGATCACAAGCTAAAAAACAACCTCTCCCCTACCCCTTCCCCGTAGTCATCTCTGCTCTGGCAGGTAAAGTCTCTCTCTGATTAATGGAAGAAAGTGAACAAAGCCACAGTTGAAAAGGAAAAATGGCAAATCTTTTCAGTTGACCTGCAGAATCAAGAATCTCCAAACCAAGTGCTCAACCACTGAATTCAGTACAATGGGAATCACCCAACTTAACGGCTGCAATGTTTCACTACCTCATGCACAAGCCAAAGACTGATTCGTAAATCTTTTCTAGACTTTTTTGGAATCTTTTCTCATTTCTAATCTGTGGCTAGAATTTTACCACCACGACAATCAAAGTGGGTGTTGGGTGGACCCTGAAAAGTTCTATTCACCTCAGGCAGGAATTCACAGTTTCAGGAAAGCAAGATCATAAAATCTCACCCTGTTGTGTTTTATTATTTTCCTCTTGCATTTTAGTAACTACAAAACTCATTCTTTAACTCAAGAAAGCCTGTTTAAATTGGCTGTTTTAAATACGTGTGTACTGGGGAAAAGATATCCAGAAGGAAAGGGATCCTGTGATCAACTGAGGGAGTGAATAAAGAAGGGAACCAGTTCATCCTCCTTTACCCAGAAGCACAATTTGAGGATATCCCACCCAGAATCAGAACAAATTGAGAATTTGCCTGCAACCAATCGTAAGAACGTTGACCATTATTTTAGCACCAATGTCATTCTTTGATTCGTTTTAAATATTGCAGTCCCAACCAGTGGTTTTAATAAATCCAGTGAATAATTACCAGCCGTTTGATTATTTAATGGTTTTACTAAAACCTTTCCTCCTGCTCATTCACTTCTAACCTCAAAATTTTTGATTTATTTGATTTGTTATTGTCATATGTATTAACATGCAGTGAAAAGTATTGCTTCTTGTGTGCTTGCGTTACAGACAAAGCATCTCATTCATAGAGAAGGAAACGAGAGAGTGCAGAATGGAGTGTTACTGTCACAGTTGGGTGTAAAGAAAGAACAACTTAATGCAAGGTAAGTCCATTTAAAATTCTGACAGCAGCAGGCAAGAAGCTGTTTCTGAGTTGGTTGGTGCGTGATCTAAGACTTCCATATCTTTTTCCCAATGGAAGAAGGTGGAAGACAGAACGTCCAGGGTGCATGGAGTCCTTAATTATGCTGGCTGCTTTGCTGAAGCAGTGGGAAGTATAAACAGGGTCAATGCATGGGAGGGTGGTTTGCATGATGGATTGGGCTACATTCATGACTTCTTTTAATCCTTGCCGTCTTGGGCAGAGCAGGAGCTATACCAAGCATACAACCAGAAAGAATGATTTTTATGGTGCATCTGGAAAAGTTGGTGAAGGTTGTAGCTGACATGCCAAACTTCCTTATTGTTCTGAGAAAGTAGTAGCATTGGAGAGCTTTCTTAACTATAGTATTGGCATGGAGGAGCTAGGACAGGTTGTTGGTGATCTGTACACCTAAAAACCTGAGGCTCTCGATCCTTCCTGACCATTCAAAATGAACAGGTATCTTTCCAATTTATTGTTAATTCATTAAATGAAAGCAATCAAGAGAGTTTTTGGACTGCTTGCTGGGTGGACCTTACCCCTGAAACCAGCTAGTTGGTATCCAAAGACTTGAGCCTGAATGATTCAGCTCAAACATCTTCTAGCTGATTCCATACAATGTTTCTGCTCATTTTAAGGTTCCCTGCTTGGTTTCCCATTCTTAGTGCAGGACTTCATGACTATTTTTTTAAATTGGAAACAATGTTATGGAGAAGGTTGAATGGAAGATGTTGTCACTTCCACTTTATTTATATAAAATTAGTGTGCTTGGCCTGAAAACTTTTCGACCAGCCAGACCCTCCTCAGAACAAAGGCCCCGAAATATCACAACCTTCACCCCGGGATGTGGGATAAAGATAGACCACAGACCCTGGAAGCAGATACCAAGTGGCCACAGGTGTGGCCAAGCACCAAGGTAAGCTGATTAGAAAGCCTGTCTTGGTTCCCTGGGACCTTATCCTAGCTGTGTTATTATATCTTGCCTGCACCCCTCAACACTCATATTAAATGGCCCTGCTGAATTTGGGTTTCCTTCTCATGTTCAACATATTTCACTTCTTTTCCTGACAGGCAAGAATGGGGTTTGACTGAAATGGTGGAGGAAATGTTTCATCCGGGTCCTGCTTATCATTTTTGAAAGTGTTTGAAATCTTCCCAACTCCATGAAATCTGGTACTTTTATTCTACTTCAAATTCAAGGGCCTCTAATACTTCCAACACAACTGATGAAGAAGCAGCACTCCGAAAACTCATGATTTCAAATAAAGCTCTCTCCAGCAGTCCAAAGATAACTTGCTATCATCTTTTTCACTCTCTGTAAATAATTATTATAGTTAATAAATATTTTATAGTTAATAAATGATCTCTTGATGGATATCCTTCATTCTAAGATACTATATTAGTGATGAAGATCATCAGAGTGCTTTCCATTTGTCACAAAGACCAGAGCAGACCTTGTGTACAAGGTGTTGGAAGTGTATCTATTCAGCAGCTGATGAGTTTTTATAATGTCACTTTCGGGAACTGAGGACCCATTTGTTCCTAATGCGGAGGATTGGGTACAATATGTTGAACACCTGCGATGCTTCTTCAAACCAAACAAAACAGTGAGTGGAGGAAAAACAAAGGTTAATTCTGTTATTACACTATGGTGCCCAAACCAATAAGGCATTAAGGAGCTCGACGTATCCAAAAGCCCTTGATGATAAATTCTCCGAGGAACTCATAGAAATGCGTTGGGCTGGGGTGGGCACACTAAGAAGTCTCACAACATCAGGTAAAAGTCCAACAGGTTATTTGGTAGCATGAGCTTTCAGAGCGATGCTCCTTCATCAAGTGAGTTAGGAATTGGATCACAAACAGGGCAGAGGTAGACACAGGCTCAATTACAAGATAATGGGTGGAATGTGAGTCTTAATGGATAATCATGTCTTTAGGGATACAGACAAGGCGAGTGCAGTGAGGCATAACCACAAGTTAAAGAGGCGTAAATTGTCTCAAGCCAGGACAGTTATCAGAATTTTGCAAGCCCAGGCAAAATGTTGGGGGTTACATGTAATGTGACATGAATCCGAGATTCTGAGTAGAAAGACATAGTGGTATATCAGTTGACTCCAATTGCCTTCCTACACAAATCTCCAGCTGTTACAACTGAGAGCCAAACAGTGAAGGATGGAACTGTAGTCCAGCCTTTATAGAATTTCAAACTTTCCTTTACAGGAACACACATCACAAGGGATGCACAGTAGTTAACACAACTCCAGGTCCAAGGTTCCATTTCGGCTTTGAGTGACTGTGTGGAGTTTGCATATTCTCCCCATATCTATGTAAGTATCCTCTGGGTGCCAACAGTCCAAAGATGTGCATGTTATGTGGATTGCCCATGGTAAATTTCCTCTTAGTGTCCCAAGGTGTGTAGGTTAGATGGATAAGCAATGGGAAACGTGTGGGGTTACGGGGATGGAGAAAACCTGGATAAGATAGTATGTCTGTGAGTCAGTACAGACTCAATGGCCCAAATGACCTCTTCTGCACTGTGGGGATTTTATATCATATCCCTTCAACCAATAGCCACCAGATACATTGGTGTTTTTCTGTCTTCACAGAAACTGTCAGATCTGCTGAGATTTTTCAGCTTTTTCTATTTTGAATGGTGTTTGGCTCAGTCATTGCAATGTTGCTTCTGAGTTATTAGTTTCAAGTCCCACTCTAGAAAATGAAATATTCAAACTTCAGTGCAATGCTGAAGGAGTGTTTGCCTATTTGAAAGTGCTTTCTTTCAAACTGTATATTAAATTGAGGCCCTCAGGAGGATGTAAAAGATTCAATTATGCTATTTTGAACAAAAACAGGGAAGTTCCTTGGTACCGTGGCCAATATTTATCCATCAACCAACTCAACTAAAAAGAAAAATTATTTAGTCATTATCGCTGCTGTTTGTGGGACCTTATATTTTGCATAAAGTGATCTTCCTTCAAAAGTACTCAATTTATTGTAACGCACTTTAGGATTTGCTGAGTCCACAAAAGGCACCACCATATTGACACAACTTGTTTCTTTAACAAACGCCTCCAGTGAGTAACAAACTCTTTGGGTCTTCAGCAAATACATTCATTCTCGGTTACGAGTTGTCATGCTCTTGAATGTTCCCTCAGAGTTGTTTTGTTTTTTAGTTTGGAGATAAGAAATAGATTTCCACATCAAATGTACAAAACCACAGCAACTGGGGTCACCAGAGATGAAAAGTTGAAGCCTGGAATGCTTCTGGAACTTTGCTCACAGTTTCCACAGCTGAAGCTGGAACAGACATGCCTCACTCTTGTGAAGCCAGATGTTGAGACTCTGTGATCACACAGAGACTCGACAGGATTTCCTGACCTGGGATTAGTGACAGTAACAGATGATGCGGTTTGGGTTTGCCTAAACTTGCCTGGGTGGATTTATATCACGCAAGCAACGTGCCTCCTCATTTATGACAAATTCAAAGGAATAACAGGAAAATGAGAATCAAATCTACGACTAAGCAACTCGGCCTCTAGATGCATTTTTACTGAAACCATGAAATACCATTGCTACAATTCCCATAGAGATTGATAACTGTAGAAGGAAGAATTCCCACAAAGCCAATGGAAAGAAAACTGGCGGGCAACATCTCACTTTTTATGGCTTACTGCAATAAACCATGTAAAACCAATATAATTTAACATGTTAACAGGCAAAGGATGCTTCAAACGCAAAGGTAAATTTCACTTTAAATAGTAAATACAACAAAGATACGCATCACATAGTTACAAGTACTCACATTACTTCCCACATAAATGAGGCACCATATATAATCCCACATTCTTTCCAACTCAGCTTCTGCCTTATAGAATCTCTCGCTTTTCACTCAATCGTTTTAGCCTACAAGACACTCATATTCTGTTAAACATTTTCAAACATGGTTACCTGAAGAAAAACTTTAATTGCCTTCCTGTTACTCCTCTGATGGGTTGCCACTTTCCTAATGGCCCACCTGTATAGCCAATATATGCCTAGAAATAAATCTTATTTGCAGCATGCAGCCATTTGTTTACGTGCGTCACTTCTTACGGTGACACCACGATGGAGGGATGCATGTTTCCATGAGAGAGAAGGGGGCATTTTTACCGAAAAGTGCCAAACAAGTACAAAATTCATGCCATTTATTTGAGCGACTTAAAAAGTAATCTTATCACACTCTAGTTAAAAGAAACAAGCAATCCTTGAAATCCGCCTTTCGGAGGAGTGGGTGGGTCCTAAATTGCCCAAAAACTGGCTGATAGCAGCAGAAGTGCAATTGCACATTCTGAGAGCAGAGAGACCTGTCATTGCCTCTGTTTCTTTAGTAGACAGGCCTTTGTGACTGAAACCCACATCCCATCACCTTCCTGCATGACCGCATGGTTCCATGGGCAATCCCTCCCCTACTAGGACCAATTGCCGAGTGCTCCCACCCAGACCGATCACCTTCCCCATGATCACTATTGCAAAGCAGCAGCGATATTCCTCTTCTTGCATCCTCACCCCTCACCCCGCCGCCCTACTGATTGCGACTGCACTGTTTAAACACAGAAAATGCCGCAGCTAATTTACATATAACAAGGAGACACAACTAGCAATGAGATAACAACCAGATAATCCAGTTTACTGATGTCACTTGAGGACAAACATCGGCTTGACTCCTGGGGAGAGGGACCCGAACTTCTTTTCAAAATGGTGCCAGGGAATTTTTTACATCTGTGCAGGAGGGTCAATAGAGCCCTCTGACACTGCCTCCCTCAGTACTGTCCCACAGTGTCAGCCTGGATTTTCAAAGATCTGGTTTATCCCACAACCTTCTAACACAGACAATCACGAAGAAACCACTGAGACATGCAAGATTGCTTCATACAAGAAACCTCATGTGTCTCACCATAAGTTTAATTCTACACCAAGCTTACAGCAGATGTTGAATGAAAAGATCAGTGCCCAGAAGGATGAGCTCCCAGGAAGTTGTGTAATCAGTCTGACTTGTTACCCTTCTGAAATGGAAATGTTTTCTACCCCCCACATTGCTGACATCTGTCATCAGTACAAACAATGATGCGATACACTTTGGGTAGCATAAAATTGGCACAATTTCAACAGTACTTCATTCCTTGCCAGAGTCTGCTCCTAACTCTTCCTCTAGACACAATGTTATCTTGCCTTCACTATCAATCAACAATTTGGATACAACACCCCACTTTTACTCCACACTAATATTTCACTTCAATTGCTTGTGACAACTTCAGAGTTTGTGAGTGGACTTTACTGATGTGAACTGTCCTGAAAATGATCTTTTTCTATCACTCTCATTTTGAAACGCAATCAGCCTCTATGTAAACAAATGTTATTGTAACCAAGGCAACCACTTTTCCAAACTTTGCACAAAAACAAAATAAACAACCAGATTGTCCAGTAATGCTAACAATTAAGATTTATTGGGTTCCATTGAGAGCTCATTTATAATTACTCACTGCAGCGTTCAGCAGAGTGAAATACCTTACTGCTGTGGTTTTAGTAAAAGTCAACTTAAATCTACCTTCTCTGGTCCAGATCCAACCTGTGGCATTGATCCCTGGTCAAGAGTGCAGAATCCATCAGCCTCATGCTGGTGGTGCTCACATTGCAGATCACAATGATGTCTGCAATTATCACATTGCTAAATGACAGAGGGAAATCTGGCAATGAAAAGCTTCTGTAACTTGTATCGTTAGTCAATTGAACAAGGCAGCCCACAAAAATGAAATTGAAACAATCCCTGCTTCCCTCTGGAATTTATTAGTGAGATGATATTTAGATAAAGATCTGTTGGATGCGATTCAAGTGAAGGCAGCTGGATGAGATGATGCCCCATTATTCAGGTCTAAGTGTAAGCTGTGAGCAAAGTTGCTAACCTCTGCTCTCCAAATGTCTTGATGACACAACTTATTTTTATTTGGTTTCAGCAACAAATTTGCAGGCCTTCATCTTGGATGCAATTGTTTCTACAACTGAATACATTAGGCTGAGTTAACCCACATAATGTGGGAGTAGATTTGCAAGTGGTTCAAACGAGACGAAGGGTGGCAAATTTCCCCCCTGAAGGATACTCAATACTTTTCCTTCTGACAAATTATCAAATTTCTTGAATTTATTTTCACAATTTGCCCTGGTGGCATTTGGACCCATGATCTCTGGGTCGTTGATCCACTATCACAAACACTACATTTACACTATTAATAGCATTCTGGGGTATAGTTCCATATGGCACTAACTCTGTTTTCTCTTGAATTATACCATGGAAACAGGCCCTTTGGCCCAACTTGTCTAAGCTGTCCCTTTTTTTAAATCACTAAGCTAGTCCCAATTGCCCATGTTTGTCCCATATGTCTCCGCAGTCATCTTGCCCATACAACTGCTTTTTAGAAGACAAAATTGTACCCGTCTCTACAACTGCCTCTGACAACTTGTTCCAGACACTCTATGTGAAAAAATTGTCTCTCTGGACACTTTTGTATCTCTCCCTTTCACCTTAAACCTATGCCCTGTCATTTTAGACTCCCTACATTTGGGAAAAGATATTGGCTATCTAGCTATCTATGCGTCACATTATTTTATAGACCTCTATAAGATTACCCCTCAGCCTCCTACACCCCAGGGAAAAAATGTCCCAGTCTATCCAGCCTCTCTTTATAACCCAAAGCATCAAGTCCTGGCAGCAACCTAGTAAATCTTTCCTACACTCTTTCAAATTTAATAATATCCTTTCTTTAATTGGGTGACCAGAACTGTACGCAGTAAATATAATCCATGAACAGTTCATGTTGGCAGTTTGTGCGTGCATGGTTGACATCTCTGTTGAACAGGAGTCTTCAATTTACAAGCACATTTCCTGTTAAGCCAATAAATGCCAATCTAAATTTTGGAAAACATTCCTTCTTAGTCTAGGTGACAAAATTAAAGTTTATTTATTAGTCACAAGCTTACATTAATATTAACACTGCAATGAAGTTTCTATGAAATCCCCCTAGTCGCCACACTTCAGCATCTGTGGGTCCACTGAGGGAGAATTTAGCATGGCCAATGCTCGTAACCTGCACATTTCAGACTGTGGGAGGAAACCAGAGCATCTGGAGGAAACCCATTCAGACACGGGGAGAATGTGCAGACTCCACATAAACCGTGACCCAAGCCTGGAATCAAACCTTGGTTCCTGTTGTGGGGCAGCAGTGCTGACACTGAGCCACCATGCTGCCTCGAGCTAACTATAATGGACCAAGTATCACCTTCCATGAGATTTGCTGTTGCAATACAGATTAGGGATCAAAACTGTGACCTTCCTGTTTCTGTATATTCTGAGGGTAGAATTTTCCCATTTCTTTGGCAAAGTATTGAGCAGGAAAAGCAGTTAATCACTCTCTGACAAAGTTGTGAGTTTTCGCTATATTCTTAAGCAAAAAAACATTTGCACTGAATTCTCACCGTCTTCACTTACAGATGGTAACCATCTAACCAAGTTAGCATCCACTTCTGTAAATGAAATAAATTTTACTTATTGCAACTCTCTATGACTCACTGATCTCATAACATTTGTTTGAAAAGGATGCTATAGCACTCATTCCTGATGGATCAGGGTGCCCTGATCAGTCTATTTGTCCTTGGCCTCAGGAAAGTATTTGTATTTGCCCTCTTGAAGAATGGTGCAAGGAAACCATGGCATTCACAAAATGTGGAGGTCAGCGTACAGAGACTTAGTGATTTAATGTGCATAATTTTCTGCATATAATAAACATTTAATCTTCATGCTGGTTTAGCTGTCAGCATGAAGGAATGTTAATAGATTAGCGGCTCAATGATCTGAAATGCTCAGATTTTTTTCACTACTGTCATATCTCTGCATTATTGTTATTGAACGTACAGGCAACAGCTACACTCTCCCACCTCATCAACCTTAGTATATCCTTCGGGTCAAGTTGACTGATCACCAACCCACTGCAATAGAACATAGAACATTACAGCGCAGTACAGGCCCTTCGGCCCTCGATGGTTCCACTGGTTGGCACAACAATCTGATGACCCTCTAACCTAAACTATTCCAATGTTATCCATATGCCTAGCTACTGACCATTTGAGTGCCCTAAAAGTTGGTGAGTCCGCTACTGCTGCAGGCAGGGCATTCCATGGCCTTACTACTCTCTGAGTAAAGAATCTACCTCTGACATCCATCCTATAATACCTCCCCTTAATTTAAAGCTATGTTCCCTCGTGTTAGCTGTCACCATCTGAGGAAATAGCCCAGGCTTCCGTTACTAGTGACAAGGCCCTTCAAGAATACAGAGGCCTAGCAGCTAAACATTGAAGCGTTAGGATGGGTCAGGTTTAAACTTGGCTTTCTTCTCTTTTTGGAGCTGATTCCTTGTCCCTTCTCTTGAAGAGGCTATTGTCCCTCTGCCTCCCTCACCCCCACCTTACCTATTATCCACCCTCCTATGCATTCCCCCCATCTCTGCCATCTCTCCCCCTCTGAGTGAAGAGCTCTGCAGGCTCAACCTTCCCCAACCCATTCTGTCTGAGCTGCTTTGCTGGTTAGCACCCTTCTGCCATGCACCTTCCCCATTCCCTGCCCACATAGCCAGTTGCGCATCCCAGAACACTGAGATCCAATGCCTGGTTCCCTCCCCTGAATCCCAAAGTCTGTTTACCTTCCTGAATTCAAACCCAATGCATGGTTGCTCCCCACAACACTTAAGAATAGTTGCCAGCCTCCACCTCCCACCCATCCACAAACTCTTAGTTATAAAGTTTATTTACTGGTTGGCTTACATTAACACTACCATAAATTTACTGTGAAAATCCCTGAGTCATCACATTCCTGTGCATGTTTGTGTACACTGAGGGAGAATTTAGCATGGATGATGCACATAACATCCATCAGTGTTTCAGATTGTGTGAGGAAAGTAGAGCACCTAGAGGAAACCAATGCAGACACGGGGAGACAAGGCAACTCCGCACAGATAACGACCCAAGCTGGGAATTGAATTCAGGTCGCTGGGTCAGTAAGGCTAGTGTTAACCACTGTAGTTGCCCGTCAGTAAATCCAAAATCCCAGGCAGCAACGTCTGGTTGCCGCTCCCTGATTCGATGATCAGCCTCGATCAAATGAATGGGCAGAGCAAGTTCAAATAGTAGAAAGGCCTACTCCTGCATCTAGTTTCTATGTTTCTACTTCCCATTCCCATGTCCAGCCTGACCTCCCCCCCATGTTCGGCCCTGATCGCTCCTTTCAGGACAATGCAACACAACAGCGCAGTGACTATAGTTGTGCTGTGCAGATACATGGATTTGGGCTTGTGTCTGTGGGAGTTTGCGCATTCTCCCCGTGCTTGCATGCGTTTTCTCCGGGCGCTCCGGTTTCCTCCCACATCCCAAAGATGTGCTGTTAGGCTAATTGGCAAAACAAATTCTCCCTAAATTGTCTCAAATTTGGTTTTTAATCCATAGATCTATAAACATGGACAGGGATTGCGTGTAGAAGTGGGAACATCGAGGTAGCGGCGCGGGCTCATTGGGCCGAAGGGCCTGTTTCCCGTGCTGTTTTGTTCTTTGTTTTTGTTCTTTCCTCCCAACCTCACTGGTCTCTAATGCATACTACACAGCAGGTCCCTCCCCCACCAAGTAGGCCCTGCCCCCCTCAAGCCACAGTTTCTCAGGCCTCACCTAGTGCCTGGCTGGCACTGCCAGGGTGCCTAGCTGGCATTGCGCAAGGGTCACCACCTCCCATTCCCAACCTCCCAGGTGGGCCTTAATGGTCTCTGTCTCCTTTCATGAGGACCAGTCTTCATCCCCACCGGTGGGAACTTCTCTCAGCAGGGTAGGAGACATTAGCGAGCTCAGAGGATACTATTCCAGGCTCAATAATGGTATTGGAATTCAGATTTCCATATTATAATCAGCCTTGTGTTGATTCCCAGTGTGAAACTGATTATGCGGAAAAAAACTGGTCTGGGAGAGTCGCAATTGGCTGGACGGTGGTCACGAATCCCGTTATATGCCCTTCCTGATACCTCCTGATCTGCTGCATTACTCAAGCAGCACAGTGGGCTCGGAGAATTACCTTCATAGCTTCCGGACTCAACATTTTGACCTTGTTAGTCACCTTAGCTTTACTTTGCATTCTGGACCCATTTATTTTCAGCCCTTGTTGTTTTTCTGTCTTCCACTTTTGCTTTTTACAATTTCTGACTTTTGTTTCTAGCCTTGTTTCTCTCTCCATTGTCTTCCTGTTCAGGACCCCAACCCCTTGTCACTCTATTTTAAACCCTCCCCAACTGCACCAGCAAAAAATTGAAACCAACCCTAACCATCCTAACCTAACTTTCCACACCCCCGCCAAGGACATTAGTTTAAGCATCTCATTAATCTGTTCTAAATTTATGTTGTCACTAGACTTCCAGAATGGCATATCTTACTAATGTAGCAGTTGCATTTATTTCTGCAGCATTCTTTTCTGGCAATTACTCATTCTTAGAATAAGGGCAACTGGCAAAGTTGGCATTTCTTGACCATATCTAGTTGCCATTTTGGTATGACTGAATGGCATGATAAGTGACTTCAGAGGATATTTAAGAATCATTCAAGTTAGCGTGAGACTGGATATCACATATAGTTCAAGACTGGAGGATATCGGCCTTCTTTCCCTAAAAAGTATTCGTGAATTATTTGCTTTTGAACCTGATAGATTCATGGTCACTTTTACCAAGACCAGCTTTTTATTTCCAGACTTTTAAAAACTGAACTCAACTTTTTCAAACCACCATGGTAGGATTTGTACTTGTGTTCTGCTGTGCTATAAATCCAGGCCTCTGGAACATTAGATCAGCAATTTAATTCCCACAGTACTATACTGAGTTGCCAATTCACTGCCATTTAGTGGTGAGTTATAGCAGTTACACACTCAAGACTCCAATCCATTGGGAACTGTGGTCAGGTTCCCCAGCTCTTTAAGAGGCCTTATCCCTGTCAACCATAAGACAGAGAAGACATTCTCTGCTGGCCCATGTGGTAAAATGATAGCAGTTGACTTACCGTATCACTTTCTCCCTTGTAATGACACCCCGCATGTATTGTCCTGTGCTGGAATTGTCTTGATAATGATTTGCTGTTATAATAAAAAACAGGAAAGATGCCAATCCAGTAGCATAAGTCGACAATTCCTATTGTTCTTGGATGGTTCAATACCAGGCAGTTGCTGGATGCAAACTGTGATCCACGATTTGTAGAATTCAGTCAGTTTAAATCAAACGTTGGACTCCAAAAGTCTATTGACACAGCTGGGACACTAGATGCTGATGTCAGATTGTGCCCAAGTGCTTAATGTCTTGCCTGCAATGAAGCAATGACAAAATCTCTGGATCATACCCACAGAAAGCTGGCGACAAGGAACAGTTCTGATTTTAATGATATTCTGGTTTTCCACATGACCTAATTCCTTACAGAATGGAATTACTGTGCACAAGTTATCATTGATGAGTAAAGTTGCTCACTGCACAGTCTTGGTGGAGAATCATACGATGGTATTGATTCTCCAAATCATGCCTCCATTGAGCATAGTGCCCTGTTGGAGTGCAGGATCAATCATTTATCATTCAATATTTATTTTCTTCTAAGAAAGAATGGCTAAAGAAAGCTAGGATTTCCTCTAGTTGTTGAATTTTGGAGAAATTGCAAACACAGTGGAAACATTTTGTCCCATCAAAGGTCTTAGCAAAATCATGAACATGTTCCCAGCTGTGTTTATGCTATTGTGTATAAAATTGTGAAAGTAGCACAAAACTCTTTGCTGGTATAGATGTTTGTTAATAGTGAACATCAAGATTATAGTTATATAGCACTACCCCCAGTTTATTCATAAGTTGAATCAGTACATTCAATCTCATTGGTGTCCCAGGATATTCCCTCCATTATCTATATCCCACTTTATCATTTGGGGTACAGATTACAAAAGCAGAGAGGTCATGATGGAATTGTATAGAACTTTGATGAGGCCACACCTAGAGTACTGAGTGCAGATCTGGTCATCACATTATAGGAAGGATGTGAATGCAATGGAGGGGGTGCGGGGAAGACTCACTAGAATGCTGCCTGGGATGGAACATTTAAGTTATAAAGAGAGTTTAAATAGGTTTGGGTTGTTTTCATTAAAGCAGAGAAGACTGAGAGGCAACTTGATTGAGGTAAAGATTATGAAGGGAATGGACAGAGTAGATAGGCAGCAGCTGTTCCCCTTAGTTGAAGGGTTAGTTACGAGGGGACAAAAGTTAAAAGTGTGGGGTGGGAGTTTTAGGGGGGATTTGAGCAAATACCTTTTTATTCAGATGATGACGGTCTGAATGGTCTTGCTGCCTGGGAAGATGGTGAGATGGGTTGTGTCACATCCTTTAAAAGTTATCTGGGTGAGTACTTGGCAGGCCATAAAATTCGAGTTATGGGATTCAAGTGGGATTAGCTGGGCAGGTTAGGGCATTTCATGCATTGGTGCTGTCTCGATGGGCTGAAGGACCTCTTTTACACTGCAGTATTCTGTGATTCTGTTTCTCAGCATCAGTCTTAGTAAAATAATTTGAACTTATTATCTTCATTGAATGTGTTCACCTAAGTAAATTTTCATAGTAAGGAATAGATTGCTTCAATGTTGGCCTTTCTAGTCTCTGAAGGTGGCAGAGCAAGTGGAGAAGGTTGTGAAGAAAGCATGTAGTATGTTAGCCTTTATAGGAAGGGGTACAGAGTACAAGAGCTGGCCTTTAATGTTGCAGTTGTATAAAACATTGGTTAGGCCTCATTTGGAATACTGCGTCCAGTTCTGGTTGCCCTACTACCGGAAGGATGTGGAAACTCTGGAGAGAGTGCAGAGGAGGTTTACCAGGATGCTGCCTGGTATGGACGGTCTGAGTTACGAGGAGAGGTTAGGCAAATTGGGACTGTTATCCTTAGAAAGACGTAGACTTAGAGGAGATCTGATAGAGGTGTACAAGATTATGAGGGGTATAGATAGAGTAAACAAGGTTAAGCTTTTTCCTAGGATGGACTCAAATAGCACGAGGGGTCACGGGCTTAGGGTGAGGGGGGGTAAGGTATAATTTGGATGCTAGAGGGAGTTTTTTCACACAGAGAGTGGTGGGGGTATGGAATGCGCTGAAAAGTAAAGTGGTGGATGTAGGTACTCTGGAGTTATTTAAGAAATACTTAGATGGGCACATGAACAGAATGGGAATGGAGGGGTATAGAAAACTGATTTAAAATAGGGATCAAGAGCTTTGGGTGTCCCTGGGAAGTGTGTAAATAAATGATGATATTGATGTACTTGTTTTTATCCTACAGGTGCTTTAGTCCATGTTGTTGTCTAACGAGGGGCATACACACGATGGATCGTGAGAGGCTGCTCTTGGATTTTCTTTTCGAAAGTATCCTACTGCTTCACGTCATTAGTGTACGCTTGACCTGGACCATTTGATGGGCAACACAACAGCTCAGTGATTATTGCTGTGCTGTGCAGATACATGGATTTGGGCCTGTGTCTGTAGGAGTTTGCGCATTCTCCCCATGCTTGCGTGGGCTTTCCCCGGGAGCTCCGGTTTCCTCCCACATCCCAAAGATGTGCTCTTAGGCTAATTGGCAAAACAAATTCTCCCTAAATTGTCTCAAATTTGGTTTTTAATCCATAGATCTATAAACATGGACAGGGATCGCAGGTAGACGAGGGAACATTGGAGTGGCGGCGTGGCCTCGTTGGGCCAAAGGGCCTGTTTCCCGTGCTGTTTTGTTCTTTGTTCTATATAACACTCTGTTAAAATTTCACTTTATCTTTTGTTTATCTGTCATGTTAGGGTGTCGATCAAAATCCTCAAAGTATATCAAGAAGTCAGACCTGATCTCAACAATTGGCTATTCTGGCATTAGTGTAAGGATAAAGTGTTTCACTCCAGGCATGATTTTATTGATACACTGGAAAGTGTTTATCAAAACAAACTTTATTTAACAATGCAAGTTAATGATAACAAATGAGTTAGCTGAACATTTAACAATTGAACAATACTTAAACATGACAGGATACAATACCTAACTGCAAATCTATCTCTGTATGAGTTCCAATTCTATAAATATTCCTCTTTCAGTCTTAAACAAAATCAGTTAGAAAAACACAGATTTACTTGCATGTATTTGGGCTGCCAGCCCTGGAGCTTCCAGAGAAAGAGAGACAGACAGACAGAAAGAAATGTCATATTTCTTTTTGAACCAGGCAGCAACTACTTGTTTTGAAATGAAAGAGAAACTGTACTTTTCCCTGCAACCTTATGCTCTCCCATTAAGTATATGATTCAGTCCCTCAATCAATCTAAACAAGACTCTACTCTGAAACTCCAGGGAAAACCTAAGTAAACCCAAGTTCAGCTTAAAACAAACACCCCAAGTACTTATCCTGTTCTCCCAGAACCAATTTAAAATACTTATTCAACAAAACAAATTTGCAAAACATTACTGAACATACTCTTACAAGAAACACATATATTCTTAAAGGCTTAGTATCGTCATAGCAGAAATTCAGTAACCTCACATGCATATTTTTATGTTGTAACTTCACAAAGCATTATGTTCAAGTCCTGATGCCCTGAGAGTTCAGGATATTGAGAATTTTAAACCTTTTATAAATCCCTCAGCCCTCTTAATGAGTTATTTTTCAAAGTGCTTTCAGTGTACAGAAGTGGATAGTAGTGGATTCATGTGCTTCTATCCATTCTTATCAAACTCTCATTACTTTGAAAGTAAATTTTCAAACTAGAGTAATGGGTGAGTCACATAACACTGAGATTAAATACACCAAAGTAAAAATTCTGAAAATGCTTTGCAGTTCCTCATTGGCACTGACAGAGAGAAGATGAAGAAACTCCTTTCAGAGCCTGTGATGACCCTACCTTTCCAGTTTTTGTAACGTTCTGCAGCCTTGTACATCTCTCCAAAATGTCTGTGTTCCTCCAATTCAAGCTTTTAATGCATTCACAATGTCCATTGCCTTGTCATTGGAGGCAGTGCCTTTGGCAACCTATGCTCCTAAGCAATGGAATTCCTTCCCTAATCCTTTCTGAATCTCTATTTTATTCTCTTTTTAAGTTGCTCCCTAAAACATATGCTGCCAGTTGTAATACCCACCCCATTGCAGCTTAGTTTCAAATTTTCACTGATAATGGTCTTGTAAGGCACTTTGGGCATTTTGCTATGTTAAAAGTATGCAAGTTATTGCTGTTTCTGTGGCAGAAACAGGGGAGGCAAACGATAAACAGAAGCATCAAATATGCTTTTACAAAGACATGGCCAGTGAAATAACTAAGCTTCACCCGGTTTTTCAAAGTATAGAAATGAAATCCTAATGATTGAAAACTGAATTTCACTATGATAACCTGGATCAGAATCTTTGAGCAGAATTTCCCCATTTGGAAACTACATGCGATGTTAAGCAGTTCTGGCGATACCTCTTCCACTGGCCAGAACGGCGTAACTTTGTGTCAGATTCTGCACTTGGAACCTCATTAATTATGAAAAGGTGAGTTCCCTCTGAACCTCCCTGGCAGCTGATTGGTCAGCCAACCATAAGGATATTGGCAGGGTAAATTCCTTGGGCTACTAGGATAGGGCCTAGATGGAGTATTGTTGGTGCAGGCTCGAATTACTTCTTTCTGCATTGTAGGGATTATATGACTCTATGATGGATACAGATGGCCTGGACCATACTTGAATCACAGTCTAATATACTCTTTCAATCATTCTAACACACTAGAAGCAAAATGTGTATTCCCTCAAGAAGAAGATAGCACCTGTTTTCAATGGCAAGGCCTTCAAGGCACTTATTCAGCAAGTCTGGCCCCCAGGGATGGCTCAAAGAAGCAAACGAGCCTCAATTCTCTGGCCTGATGTCAGTGTTCACGTTGTGAGGTTCACAATCTCAAGAAATCTCTGCCTCATTCGCAAGGGATTCCAAGTCACAACTCAGCACAGAATTTTCCAATAATTTGGGCAAACTATCAACTAGGGTGGGAAAACTGGCAAATTTTCCTGCTGTAGTTTCAGCCAAGTGGAAAAACAAAGCATTTCTTCTCGGGTTTCACACTGTCTCCACAATGGGTGGAATCAGGTTCACCTGAGTGTTGATGTCAGCTGAGTACTTCAGTTACAGCCCCGTTTAAACATTTCTCTGGTGCCTGTTCCAAGTCCAAGACAAAGGATGGCTGTTAGGAAAGCTGCACAAAAATTTGCAGAGATAGACTTGACTAGAATGCTGAAGGAGAGGTTTGTCATCTTTTATGCACAGGCTGGGAGAGACCATTCAGCAAAGTAACCAATCCAGCATGGAAGGTGGTGGCAGCACTGGTAAGCTCCAACTCTTAATACAAAAAGACGGGAGTCAGTGCAAGAGGTGAATAAATGACCTCTGCTTAGCCAGGATAAATTCAGTAAGAGGTCTGACAACACCAATTTTAAATCCAACCGATTTATTTGATAGTAAACTTGCAAGCTTTCGGCCTTTGTAGCCTTCCTCAGGCGAGTTAAAAGTTTAAGTTTAAAATTTAATTTTGTTAGTGTCACAAGTAGGCTTACATTAACAGTGCAATGAAGTTACTGTGAAAAGCTTTAGTTGGTGGGATCCTATTCTGGTACTTTGGAAGAGAATTTAGCATGGCCAATGCACCGAACCATTTTTCGGACTATGGGAGAAATCACAGCACCTGCAGGAAACCCACAGAGAGAGAGGAGAATATGTAGACTCCGCACAGATTCAAGCAGGGAATTGAATCGGAGTTCCTGGCATTGTGAGGTAGCCATGCTAATCACTGCACCATCATGCTGTCCCATGTCACCATGCCGCCCTGAACATCAGGAAGGGTTATCCGCATCAGTACTCAGATTGAAAAACTGACTGGAGGAGTCCCAAAGCTTTCTGTCTGTGGAGGTTATTCCGATAGTCCAAGACAGCCAGATAAACCCTGTGAGGTGATGGCCACAGTAGAGACCTTGGTGTAGCACTTCCACCCTTCACTGGTAGAAGGGGCCATGACCTCTCTGGTGGAGAGTATGAACTTCATGATGCAGGGATTTGTGGATGCTAGAGGACAACAGGGCTTTTGCCCCTCTATTGCAAGGCGGAAGCTAGGCGGCCTTGGGCACCCATAAGAAAGAGAGAGGCTGGTCCATAAGCCAGGATCTTCTATCCAGGAAATTCTGGAAGTGTCCAGGCCAAATCCCTCCCCCAACTTCTGTGATCATTCCAGCTCCAGCCTTGCACAATGTGGAGGGTGGCATTCCTATACTGAAATACCCTGAAAGCGTGCCAAGACTTTCCAGCACCCCAGATAACTGGGTGTGGCAGACAAAAGGCTGCTTCCACCTGTGCAATGATTCTTGGGCAGGTATCAAGATGTAGAGGTATGAAAGGTGAAGAAGGTTTAGTTGCACACAGCGGGCACAGGTGTTGTTAAACAATTGTAAGCAGCAAGGCCCTATGTAAGGATTAAATCACCTCTGTCAATGTAGTAAACCTCATTTTTTGTATCCTATTAATGGTTCCCTGCCCCTGCTCTTTAACTCTAAACATAGGCAACTATTTTAAGAAGATTGGATTGTTTATAGAATTAGGCATGACAGACAAATAACCTTCACCTATCAATACTATAAAAAATGGATAGTTTATACGTAAAATATGTATTGGGAGTAATTTACAGGCTGTAATCTAACCTGAATATTAAGATGATGTTTTGATTTGTTCATTATCGTCACGTATTAACATACTTTTCCGAGGCATCAGGAAATGTAGATGGAGTCAATGGATGGGAGACTGGCTTTCATGATGGATTGGGTTACGTTCACAACCCTTTGTAACTTCTTGCAGACTTCACCAGAAGAGGAGTCATATCAAGCTATGATAAACTCAGAAAGAATGTGGTGGGTCGTGCATCTATAAAAATTGATGAGAGTCGCAGCAGACATGCTGAATTCCTTTAGCCTTCTGAGAAAGTGGAGGTGTTGTTGGGCTTTATTAACTACTGCATCAGCACAGAGGGACCTGGACACGTTGTGGGTGATCTGGATGCCAAGAACCTGAAGCTCTCGACCATTTCCACTTCATCAACATTGATGTAGACACGTGCATGTCCTCTGCAATACTGAAACCAATGACTACCTCCTTCATTTTATTGACATTGAAGGAGAGATTCTTGTCAGTGCACCACTTCATCAGACTCTGTATCTTTTTCCAATATTCTGTGTAGCCATTTCTTGAGATCCAAATTGGACAGTACTCTTGGAATCATTTCCTGGTATATGCAATTATTTGAAATGTAAACTGTTTGTGTTTGAAGTGGAGTTATTTTCTTCTCACTTTACTTTCTGGTTATGTTTATGAGCATGATGTAATCTCGCAGATCTAAACCTAATGATCAATGTTCTCCATGACCTTGATGTGTGATGATGTTTACAAAGGTGGATTAACCATTGTGAAATGATTATTTAGAGGTTATTTATACCCAATCTGCACACATGATTACAGGCAAATTCTCAGTCTGGTTTATATTTTGCAATTGTTATATGGTTTATATTAGATCTTGTTTGTATTGGTTCATCATCACAAACCACACTATTGTAAGCATCACTCCACATTTAGGGTGTGGAGCTCACTAGCCCAAGCAGTTCTAATCACACTCATGAGATTCAATAGAAACCTGCTTTAACCCTTACAGTGCCAGGGCAAACTTGCACATTCAAGCCACCATGATTTCCAATGGCCACAGATGAGATTCTTTCATTAATATCACTCACTGTTTCACAAGATACTTTCGGTAAGACAGCCTCGTTCTTCCCATATCAAAAGAATGCCAACTCGGCCAACTTCATCCAACTACTGCTTACAGAGGCTGAATTCTCTACCCTCGACCATCTCCTTGACAACTGGTGGCAGCTTTTAACAAGATTTTATTGTTAGTTTCAGATGGGTTCCATTGAGTTTGTTTTTTCCAAATACGTGTTTCGCAAAACAATTTGTTACTGACAAAGTCATATTCTTCCTAATGTCTGATGTTCCTCCTATTTATATTATAGCTATACGGAAATTTAGAGAAAGAAATAAAGGAATCTTCGCTCATCTGACACCAGGAAATTGGATTTTCCCCCTTACACACCCCTCACCCCTTCATTTTCATCATTAATGAGCAACCTCAGACAAATGTATGTTCTTTTCTTTCTTTCAAATCTTTGTCTCCCTTTCTCCCTTTGAAAGCATCTCCAGATCTATTTGTCACCTTAATATCATATCTTTATTGACTTAGTGTCTCATACTCCATTTTGAGGAAATCATGGGACAATTTACACTCAGTGAGTGGTTATATGGATTATTTGAACAAAAACATGTTACACTGGATTAAAAATAATAACTAGGAATAAAAAATGGACAATTGCAGGTATACAGATGGTTCAAAATTCAAAATTGAGTATACGTTAAATTATTTCCCATAACCCTCGTGACTTTCCCTACCAGGATTCCAACACGCTACCTCCTCCACCAACCAGTACCAGGCACATTCACGTTCTGTTCAAATCAAGTCCTTTCCGAAATGGCATATATATTGTACTGAAATCATCAAAATTGGAGCAAGGGAAAAGGCCATATATTCTATCGTTCCTCTTTGGGTGCTAACTGCTCCTCCAAACTTATCTAATTTTCTCATTGATTTCTCCCTTGCAGCACCATTTATTATTCTTTTCCTTTGAGTGTTTAAGTCCCTTTTAACTAATTGGCATAAGTTCAGGGGCTGTGTTTGATAATGTTTCCACATTCCAACAGTTTTCTTCATAAAAACATCCCTTCCTTCTATGTTTCTTGGGTTAATCTAGAATTTGTTTCCCCTTTGCTACGAATGGAAGTAATCACTGCTTTCTCTCTCAATTATTTTAAAATTTAGAAATATTCTGCTGAATCTCTTCTAACTTGCTTATGGAATAGCTCACTAGTTTTTTTTTAATGTCTCATCCTGATATATGTTCACATTTTCTACATGACTGCAATATACTTCTGTAAAGGATGTCTATCAATACACATTGTGCTCCAAATGTGATCTGACCTATTTCCATTCAATCAGGTGGGGAGATGGATTTAATTGGGTTGGGAAAGGGATTAAGTAGGATTGTGGAGGAGGCATATGCATTTTTGAGATTACAAGATTGACTGCATTTCAAGTAGTTTATCAATTGGGAAGTGTTTTGGTATGTAAGGCTTCAAACTAATGCAAGCCTTTCTGGTTTTACGAAGCCTGGGATGATAAACAAATGTTTAAGGATAAACTTAACTGAACTAATAAAAAAATATAAAGCACTCAAAAACAGGAAACAATGGATGGGATTATCCAATCTTGTTTGTTTATGTCTCACTGTCAGTGAGAATGGAGAATTTGGTACTCAGTCAAAACTCCATTCACTGCAACTCATTGTTAAAGCCATTTTCTTGGCAACTTTTATCAGTGGTGGTTTATTTCTTTCGAATAAAGTTACTGAGAATCCAGTAATTTTGTAATAGTGATATATGATTACCATGCTGTGGTGCTGCTTGACTCAGAATCAAATGAGCTGATAGTTTAATAAAAAGAAATAAATAGCATACTCGATAACTCTGCTGATCAATTAAATGCTTTTTTTTAAATAGTGCTATTGAAGTTGTAATTTTTTTTTCATTCATTTGTGGGATGTTGGCAACTCTGGATATGCCAGCATTTATTACCCATCCCTAAGTACCCTTGAGAAGATGGTGATAATTTCTGTTCTTGAACTGCTGCAGTCCATGTGGTGTAGGTACATTTGCAGTATTGTTAGAGGAAGTTACAGAATTTTGATTAAATGGCAACTTGTATATATTGCAGGTGATAGTTAAGAAGACGAGGCAAGAAATTACAGGGGCTGTGATAACAAATGTTTGATTCATCTCTGACCATGGAGGAAGTCATGATGTGGAGATGCTGGCATTGGACTGGGGTAAACACAGTAAGAAGTCTCACAACACCAGGTTAAAATCCAACAGGTTTATTGCAGCACTGCTCCTTCGTCAGTTGAGTGGGGAGTTCTGATCACAAATAGGGCATATAAAGGCACACACTCAGTTTACAAAATACTGATTAGAATGTGAATCTTTACAGTTAATCAAGTCTTAAAGATGCAAACAATGGACTTTAACCTGGTGTTGTGAGACTTCTTACGTGGGGGGAAGTGCCAGAGAACTAGAGAATGACTAATGTGGTTCCATTTCTCAAGGGTGGTAGAGATGAACCAGGAAATTACAGACTGGTGAGTGGAGATAGCATTAAGCATAGGGTAAAGAGACATGTATTGTCTCCACACAGGACAGTAAGTGAGATGTTGCAAACCCAGGGAAGTCATGGGAGTTACACCTTTAAAACTTGATTAGCTGTAAAGACTCGCATTCTAATCAGTATTCTGTAAACTGTGTGTGTGCCTTTATATGCCCTATGCAGAAAGCCTGCAGAGTGATTTGGATAAGCTGAGTGAGTGGGTGATGATCCGGCAGATGGAGTATAACATTGGCAAGTGTGAGATTATCCACTTTGGAAGGAATAATAATAAAATGGACTATTATTTAAATGGTGATAAATTACAACATGCTACTGTGCAGAGGGACCTGGGAGTCCTTGTACATGAACTGCAAAAACTCAGTCTGCAGGTACAGCAGGTGATCAAGAAGGCAAATAAAATGTAAGCCTTTATCATGAGGGGGACAGAATATAAAAGCAGGGAGGTCTTACTGCAATTGTACAAGATGCTGGTGAGGCTGCAACTAGAGTACTGTGTGCAATTTTGGTCCCCTTATTTGCAAAAGGATATATTGGCCTTGGACGCAGTACAGAGAAGGTTCACCAGGTTGATACCGGAGATGAGGTGTTAGCTTATGAAGAGAGATTGAGTAGATTGGGCCTGTGCTCTTTGAAGTTTAGAAGGCTGAGGAGTGATCTTATTTATAGAGACATATAAGATAATGAAGGGGCTAGATAGGGTAGAGGCAAAGAGATTCTTTCCACTTAGAAAGGAAACAAGAGCTAGAGGGCACAGCCTCAAAATAAAGAGGAGTCAGTTTAGAACAGAGTTGAGGAGGAACTTCTTCTCTCAGAGGGTAGTGAATCTCTGGAATTCTTTGCTTATTGAAGCAGTGGAGGATACCTCATTGAATATGTTTAACTCACGGGTAGATAGATTTCTGATCAATAAGAGAATTAAGGATTATGGGGAGCAGCCGGGTAAGTCGAACTGAACCACTTTCAGATCTTATTGATTGCTGGAGCAGCTTGAGGGGCTAGATGGCTTACTCCTGCTCCTATTTCTTATGTTCTTATTTGTGATCAGAACTCCCCACTCACCTGACGAAGGAGCAGCACTCCGAAAACTATTGGTGCTTGCTATCAAATAAACCTGTTGGACTTTAACCTGGTGTTATAAGACTTCTTACATAGGGTAAGTGCCAGACGACTAGAGAATGACTAATGTGTTCCACATTTCAAGGGTAGTAGGAATGAACCAGGAAATTACAGACTGGTGAGTTTCACATCAGTGATAGGGGAACTATTGGAGAAAATTCTGAAGGAGAGAACTGCGCTATCGTGGGTGGCGTGGTGGCACAATCGTTAGCACTGCTTGCTTCACAGCACCAGGGACCCAGGTTCGATTCCCAACTTGGATTACTGTATGTGTAGAGTTTGCATGTTCTTCCCGTATGTGCACGGGTTTCCTTCGAGTGCTTTGGTTTCTTCCCATATTCTGAAAGACATGCTAGTTAGGTGCATTGACCCGAAAGGACCTGGAATGTGGCAACCAGGAAAATTTTACTTCATTGCAGTGTTAATGTAAGCATTATTTGTGACTAACAAATAAAATAATAACATCAATTTGTAAAGCCATGGGTTAATTAGGGATAATTAGCATGGCTTTGTCAGAAGAGGTTATGTCTCAAAATTCATTAGAATTTTTTGAAAATCTGATCAAGTTTGTGGATGATGGAAGTTCTGTTGATGTAGTTAATATGGATTTTAGCAAAGCTTTTGACAAGGTCCCTCATGGAAAGTTAAAGCACTTGGAATTCAGAGAAACTTGGTGAGATGAATCAGAAACTGGCTTAGTAATTGGACACAAAGGGTAGTAGTAGAAAGCTTTTGAATGACTGAAGGCTGGTGTCCAGCATTGAGCTACAAGGATTAATACTGGGACACTTATTGTTTGTTATCTCCATAAATGAAAATGTGGGGGGGTGGGTGGAATGTTAAGTAAACTTGTAGAGAACACCAAGATTGGGAGGGTGGTTAATAGTGAAGAAGATGGTTGTAGATTACAGGAAGATGTAGATGGTTTGTCAGATTGGCACAGCAGTGGCATTTGGTATTTAACACCAATGAGTGCAAGGTGATATACGTTGGAAAAAGAAACAAGGTGAGGGAGTATGAAATGAATGACAGAATGCTGGGTAAATCAGAGAAACAGAGGAATCTTGAGGTAATTATTCATAGAGCCCTGACAATGGCAGAGCACATGAATAGGAGTGTTAAAAAGGCATATGGGACATTTGTTTTCATCATTCGTGGTATAGAGTTCAAGACTCTATATGTACAGAGCATTGGTTAGGCCACAACTGGCATACTGTGTGCAATCTGGTCACTTCACTATAAGAAAAATATAACAGCACTAGAGTGGATACAGAGGAAGTTCACCAGGATGTTACGGGGATGGATAATTTGAGCTATAAGGAGAGATTGGTTAGGTTTGGATTTTTTTTTAGAGTAGTGAAGGCTAAGGGAGAACATGATTGAAGTATATCAGATTATGAGGGGTTTGGACAAGGTGATTAGGGAGACATTATTCCTCTTGATTGAGGGATCAATCACAGGAAGGCATAATTTCAGGGTGAGGGGCAGGACATTCAGAGAGAATTTGAGAAAAAAGATCTTTTCACTCACGGGGTGGTAGGAATCTGGAATGCTCTGCTTGGGAAGGTAGTGGAGGCCGATAACCTTAAAACCTTTAAGAAAACTTGAATGAGAACTTGAAACATCATAACATTCATGGATGTGGGACAAGTATTAGGAGGTGGATTACTCACTACAGGATGCTTAGCCTCTGTCGTGCTCTTGTAGCTATAGTGTTTATATAATGAGCCCAGTTCAGTTTCTGGTGAATGATAACACCAGGATGAGAATGGGAGATTCAACAATGGTAATGCCGCTGAATGTCAAGGAGTGATGTTACTTGCCGTTTATTAGCCACAAGCCTGGATATTGTCCAGATCTTGCTGTAGCTGCGCACAAACTGCTTCAGTATCTGAGGAGTTGTATATGGTGCTGAACATGGTGCAATCAGCAGCGAACGTCCCCACATTTTATAATGGAAGGAAGGTCATTGATGAAGCATCTGAAAATGGTTAAGCTAAGGGCACTGCCCCAAGGAACGCCTGCAGTAAATTCTTGGAACTATGATGAACTCCTTTGTTCGTCTGTGAAACATAAATCACCACATATGTGTGTTAAACCACAGCGCTGGCTACTAATGAAAAAATGCTGAATCTAATATAGACAGAGAAAGAACGACTACAATGACTTTAACAACAATAGTGGCAAGAGTGGCTTTAAAATGGACATTCTGGCTGGGATTTTTGGTCAACTTATAATTCAACCAGATGCACATCAGAAAATTACTCTTGAGTCAGAGAGCTGGGTCTGGGAACTATAAGTTGAAGTTTCTTGTGTTGACCAAATATGAGAAGTTGTTTACTTTTGAGTAGACACTAATGAATTTTATTGCCTTTGTGTGAGGGACATGTCTTTGAACCAAGTCCAATGGTTTGAGTTGATACCTAAAATGTTAAATAAAGGGAGATTGTCGAATAAATTAAAGAGTCAGCTCCTGTTTGTATTCGTCTCATTATGCTTGGGTGTTTAAAATAATAGCTGAGTAATATTAATCACCACATTAAACCCAATATTGTGCATATTGTTCAATAATTTAGATGAGCTAAGGTGTCCATGATCTGAGGTATGCTTCATTAACCAAAAATGTCATGTGATTCACCAAGTCTAGAAATGATTGATGGTGTGGTAAAGAAAAGTGTAACCCTGCTAGCTAAAAAATTATATAAGGTGAGATGGCATGGGATTTAGCATTACCACAGCAGAATGTATTTAATACAGACACGTCATCGGACTAGAAACCCAACAGGCTAATCCTCTGG